>OW388299.1:69214746-69936504 GCA_936450465.1 Gibbula magus | reverse complement strand
TACTACTACCGTATTCGCCGTAATAGAAGCCCTGGGCGTTTAAAAAATTGGAAAAAGGGGGCGTTTATTAAATGACTTTAAAAAATCGTAAAAAGGGGGCGTTTATTAAAAAAAATGTCTGTTGATGTCCAAAAGAAAAAGAAACATCGATTTTATTTCAGAGTTTTCACGTTGATATATTTGATACCAGTGTGCTAGTGTCATCTGTAGTTGTGGGAAATCTTTCAAGAGAGTTGAGCAAGACATTTTCCTGTTTCTTAAAACATGGCGGTTGCATAAAATGTGTAGTGACTGATCGTTACAGATATTCGACAGTCGCCGGGGGACTGGAGGTACTATGTACCTTACACTTTACTGGACATAAGAGGTTGATAGCAAGATTGAAAACTCTTCTTCAATGAAACATCAGTAAGATAAGTCGATACAAAAGAGGGGCGTATATTAGGGGTCATTTTTCGCGAGTCCAAAATGGCTTAGGAGGGCGTTTATTAGGAGAGGGCGTTTATTAGGGTGAATACGGTAATACAACATCGCAATTATGACCAGTAAACATATTATGACCAAGGAAGCAATCGAAAACACCAGTTGTCCGTTTAATGAAAAGATCTGAAAATACTCTTAAGATCTTGTTTTTATTAACATGGTGTGTCTAAGAAATCTCCGTAGTTGCCTTATCATGTTCAATTATACAACGTTCTCTGATAGGCTAAGATCATCGTACGCCCAGGTAAAAGTACCGTTTTGAACCAAGGCCTCCCGATACAATTACATGCCACTGTTCCAGACAACATTAATCTTGGTCGCAATCGGGAAGATTATTTGTTTCCAGGTGTTCAACTACGTCATGGTATCCTCAACGCATTCAACTTCCGGTTTACATTGGCATCGATTAATGGCTTTTCTTTGTCTGCAGGGCAATTTGGGTTTGTCATGTTTGTCATGATCGTGCCTGTTGTTCAGTTTTCTTTCATTAACGAGAGTGCATATATGTGTGTGACTCTACAAGATAAGTCGATGACCAGTTTGAGTTCGATTGTTAGAGATGCCACCTAGGACATAAACCACCCAGTTATGTTTTCATATACTGGTACTTTAGTACGATCTTTGTAGCCAAATACCATTATGCTGTGGAATTCTTTACCAGACAAAGTCATCAACGCTCCTACACCTAATCAATTCAAAACTATGATAAACCCAACGGAAACTCAGAACTCTTTCAACTTGAATTTAAGGGCTAGATTTTGTCAAATCATCCATTGTCGCCTAAAGCTCGACTGTAGTGATCTAAACGCCCACCGTTATAATAGACACATATCACAATAACGAAGACGTAGTTCACTATCTGTTTACTTGCCGAAACTACCACCATTTAAGAACAAATATGTATTTTTACAATGAAGGGTATGACATAACGACATTATTATATGGCAACAAATCCAGTTTATTAGTAAAAGCAACCGATTCCTTTGAAAGTATCTTACAGTTAATTTTCAATTTTGAGCTGCAGCCCACTTCATTATTAGACACACCTAACAACATGATAATATTCATGTCTGATGTCATACAAATGTTATTTTTCATTTTTCTGTCACATTGATCCAGCTTTTTGAAATATATCTTCAGGAGCGGCGTTGAAATAAGCCTTTGGCTTGTTCGCCAATCCTATTTTCATGTTTATGAAATAAAATACGTTTAAACCAACTTTGTAGCCCGCTTTGGTAAGTATGTGAAGTATACCTGAAGTATTTTGGGATGACTATGCATATTTTAGTTAATGTTGTATATACATATAGTTAATAAAACAATATGAAGAAAATGACTTTGATGAAAAGAATGACTTTGACGAAAAAACTAACTTTGATGAAAAGAACTGACTTTGATGCAAAAATTATTTTGATGAGAAAAAACAAATTTTTGGTGAAAGAAATGATTTTGATGAAACAAATGACTGATGAAGAAACTGCTGAAAGAAATTAATTTAATGAAAAAAACTAACTTTGATGAAAATAACTGACTTTGATGACAGAAATGATTTTGATGAAAAAAAGCTGATGAAGAAAATGACTTTGATGACAGAATGATATTGATGGAAAAAATAACTAATGAAGAAACTGACTTTAATGAAAAAACTAACTTTGATAAAATAAAAAAAAGGCTGATGAAGAAAACGACTTGATGAAAGAAATGACGTTGACGAAAAAAAAAGTTGGATGAAAATAACTGACTGATGAAAAAAAGATTATGCCTTGATGAAAAAATTTATTTTGACGTTGATGAAAAAAATAAGTACAGCTTTCAGTACACAACAGGCAGGTGTGTTCTTCCACTGGTGGATGCTCATATTGTCTTGTTTCTATTCAGATTGGGGCAACGTATCATCTAAATTTGACAAAAGCACATCTGTTACATCTTGGCAAAGGATATTAAGATATCTTTTAGTGTTAGATAAGTTATATAATTTTCAAACCATGTTTCTAACCGCATATCCCATAGTTTGTACAGAAGGTGCCATACCCTATCAAACGCTTGAATCCAGGACAAAATCCCCCTGGACATAATTCCCCGAAAATAACCACTCCGGACAAACTCCCCCTCTCGTTAAGTGAAAAACGGATAAAATCCCCCTCTTGTTTTTCTTATTTGTTGGGGACAATTTTAAGATTTCTATTAGTTATTATTGGTCATATGGCATGATAATTAATACAATCTGGCTCAATGTATATGTTTATGTGAATATTGTATTTTTATTTTTATAATTGTGACTTGAGACTCAAATTAAAACATATGACTGTAAGTTCTATGTGCCATCTCATTGTTACATAGCCATGGTAGCACCTTTAATATATATGATATTCTCCATCTACTGGCTTCAATCGTATATATAGAACATGTCTGGAATATAAAACTAGGGCATTATGGAAGTAATAAGAAGCAATAAAGGTTGCTCCAAGTTGCTGTAGCAAAGTTACGCCTACACAAAGAAGAAAGAGACTAAACGGAGCATAAGATGGGAGTGTTTCCAGTGGAAGGCCAGGGCATGTAAAGGCATAGTGACAACCGATACTGAAGTGACAAATGTACTTATAACAACCGACCACGGTCACACCCCAGATCCCAGTGCTATTACAGCCCTCAATTATCAGTATCATTAATTGTGTTAAGGGGGATTCTGTTCGGGGAGATTTTGTCCTACATAGCTTCTTTGGGTTGGGGGGGGGGGGGGGGGGGGGGGGGGGGGGGGGGGTTTGTCCGGGGGATTGTGTCCGGTTACCCAAACGCTTTACTAGTATCACCAAATTGCAACGAAAACGATGATAACTGTTATACTTATGTAACCAGTGATTAACATGTGAATAATGCAAATACATCATTGCTGTTATTTTTCATCATTTAAACAATTGGGTGGGTATTGTCCTGGTGGCATTTATTCTAGGTGGCAATTATCCTAGGTGGGTTATGTCCGGGTGGCTTTGCCCGGGTGGGTTATGTCCGGGTGGCTGTTGTCCGGGTGGCGTGTGTCCTAGACCCGAGCCCTGATAGCGTTCAACTGAGCTCATGACCACGAGGGAAGATCAAGTACAGTTAGGTGATGGATAGGGATAGGCCATATTTAAGCTCCAAACGGGGCATACCAAATTAAACTCTCATCTCCACCAAACAAAAATAAAAGCATCTCCCGCATGCCCACACTGCCCACAAGCAGAAACAATACAACACAATCTCACAGAATGCCCACAGTATGAAGCCTTCCGCCATTACTTAACCAAACTCTCAGGGCCAACAACATTCCTCTACACAACATCTATCTAATATCAAATCCAAAAAATAACCGACGCACCTTTCAAGCATTAGGCACTTATCTCAAGGATTCTAAAAAACAATCAATTCCAAACCAAACAATTTTTACGGAAATGTTGAGGTGAGACTCAAATAAAGAATCTGTCTGTCTGTCTTGATATCGTCCCCCATAGAAACGTGAAATATACAACGTACTGTTTCTAATGAACTCAACACACCGACGCTATTCACGCCACGGCTAAATAATATGGAAGACAGTTCTATTGAAAACAAGTGTGTGTTAATTCTAATCATGGTCATGTTACAACACATCATGTTGAGGCAAGAGATTGAATAGTCGATTACACATGACATTGTTGGAACTACAATATAAAACACAATAGCACTGATGAGAGACATCCGGTATCTGTGTTGGAAAAGGTCGGCCGCTACCAAATCAATATCCACAATGTGTTATCAAAGAGCGAATCTGATACTGATCAGTGTTTCACGAGTATTGTGTACCAGAGAAATCAATATCTTACCTATGTGAACTAATCTAGTATATTATGGTAAACACTTTGGAGTTGAATTGGTCAAAAGTAGAATTATGAAAATAATAATAGTGCATTTCCTTGTGCGCAACAATCCACGCTTAAAAAGGAGGGTTCTATCGGGTATTTTTTGTGGAAACGAAATTCTAGAGGATATCCCCGTTTACACATATATGCTACTAATACATTACTAAAAAACAGTCAAGTTAAAATTGATTAATAAAGGTAATACTTTGATGCATTTATATTTCACAACTCAATAAAGACAAGCGTACATTTGTTGAAAAATAAAAACGACGAGAACTGAAGCCATTCATCGGCGCTGCGAGTAGGGAAAAGTTTGCTACGGCATAACAGCAAATTGTAAATTAGTTTTAGGACACGCTATGTGTTACTATGTAAACTTTCTATCAGTGTATATCTTTTATCATTAAAATGTTGTAAAATTAGGTAAATTATAGTATAGCGTGTTTTCATTTCACGTAATGCACACAATCGAAAATGGCGGATTTTTCCGACAGAACGGCCCCTTTAATAGTATGCTCATGGCGCATTGGTGTACAGGGTACATATGCGAACATTGATCAAAATATATTTGCGATATTTGGTAAACTACAGAAAACAATACCCCAATCACATTTTAAAATCAGTTTAATGAAATGTATTATTTTTGTAAAATTTCACAATTTGAAAAACAAAGATTAACATAAAATGAAAATGAGCCTCTGAGATTTGTACATTTACAGAGCTCTGTAGTCTTGTTGTAGACTTGCCTCGGCTCTTAAAACATTAAGGGGTCTGGGTGACAGATCAGTGGTCGACACTCAATATGGTATATTTACACATAATAAAATGAATTGGTATATGTACACACACACACACACACATAATGACTGCATCTGCTTGTATACGATGAAGGTGTGCTTACAGTTACGAGGTTGATTGAAACAACACGGTATCACGGGCGGAATAGACTAACATTTAGTCTCAGAAATAAACTGACTTGCAAAAGAAACGCCACCAGAATACAAAAGGTTATTATTTTTCGAGGAACGAAGCCTACCGATTGAAGTTACTTTAAACATGTCTTCTAAATGTAACCTGTACATTCACTGTACGCAAATGCAAGTTTTCGTAGTAATTTTCGAGAAAAATGAACTTATTGGTCAAAACGTTCAGATGGTGTACAAAGTTAACCAAATTAAATTTGAGTACAAAACACCAACTGAATGGAGGTTTTGCATTAAAATATTCGATTGCAAGCGACGAACATGGCTTTTTAGAGTGCCACAGAAAAAGAGAGAACAATGTGCATCCTACAGTTTGGAGCGACGCTTAACCAAGTTCCCTAATCATGGATTGCACCAAGTGTACAATAGCCAGACTTACTAAATTTTACAGACGAACTGACAGCATTGCGTACAAGCCACGGAGTGGAAAACCAAAGTTATCCACACCGTAGAAAGACTGATCTGCTGACTTGTCACCCATTGAACAACTTTTGCAATTCCAACCTCGGCCATTAACAATAGAGACTTGGCCTTTTCCTCATGTGTTTGTAAGCCTTCTTACACCATTAAACTTAAAATATCGTTATTCTATTCAATGTTAAAAAAACTGATGATCGAAAACTGGACAATTGACCCTTTACGTCACGTCAATTAATGGTTATTTTGTGCTGAAATACCCTTCCAATTGTATGTATTTTCGATACATACTATTATAATATGAGCTTGTTTGATTTGGGACCAACAATGTTTTGGTTGCGTTTCTTTTGCAAGTCAGTTTATGTTTTACCAGCAACATTTTACAAACAATTCAAACAGTTATACCAAAATGGAGCCCTAAATATGCCTTAATTTCTGAGAGCTGAGTAATCTAGACTTGCTATAATTCTCCAGACTGGGTTGGTCGTCAATTGAATATTTTGCTATAGGGTCTGGATGCATGTAGACTACGGGACTTACTGGCGGAAATGTGACTAGCGCTTCTACACTGCTCCTGTTTACCAACATAGATTAAATCGATTGTAAATATAGGTAAACGTGAATGTGTTTCACCAGTTTGTAATCATCAGACCGAAGTTAATGATGTCAACAGAATATTGAGTGTGACTACCATGACACAGAACATAACACTGGAAACATATCTATAGATTTACTGTTGAATTACACTTGTGACGTAATCTAGTGTTCTCTCACTCAATTATGTACTTAGCTCATACGCGTCAGTGTTCAGATCAACCGAGATTGTTTTTATTTAGTTCAAGTGCAGTTTAATAAGAAGGAGGAAAATTATTATTATTATTATTTGTTTCACAACATAACGTATCACGCATATGAGTATATGAAGAATAAAATAATTATATATATATATAAATAAGATAGATAAATGAACGATTCATGTGAAGGGTAAACGTTTTGTTATATAAATGTTATAACAACAGTGATGTTTATGAAGATAAAACATTAAAGTATTAAACATTGACGGGACTACCGATTTCAGGGTTCTACTTCACCAGCTTGGGAGATTCAGGATTTCGTTTATGTAGGTGTCCTCCGTCGCGGTTAACAGGCTTGCAAGAACTGCCTCGTCAGCAAGTTTAACAACAGAGCAATCGTCAAGTTGCCTAAAATGTCATAGTGTTAAAAACGAGAAGCACTTAAGGCGATTGACGTCCTTGAAACTCTTCATTCAATTACGCCAATGTTAGCAGAGTGGATTTGAGAGTGGAAAGTTATTCAGCCAAAGTATTCTTCTGCTTTATTGATGACGGTATACTTTACTGTTATTTATTAATTGTTGATACCAGAGAGCTGCACTTGATATATACACCTGGACAAAAGTATTACAACACAGATCCCAAAGTTACATAAACATATAATACAATGATGTACAAAAGAGTAAGTCGATATTACTGATAAAACGCTGATTTAGCAGCTATGAAGGGAGACTGAAAATAAAATTATGTTTCACCCATTTTTGATTTTATGTTTTTAAATAAACTGGTATGGCTTTCCAACAAAGTCCAGTACTGTTATCCTGGAATATGATAGACGATAGTTGCTGTAAACATGTTTTTAATTCAATTCAATTCCTTTTAATGCACAGATGACATTTTTTAGTTAGTGGCTTTTGGGAGAAGTTAATAGTTAAAGCAGTATGAACGTTCAAAGATACAATATTTTGAAATTCAAATAAAGGTTAAACGAATGATTTGGAATTCGGAATCTCTACTCCTATCAACTAAATGGTCATTTTACAACCAATGGAAATCGGGTATATGCTTCGAAGAGTATCTAGCAAAAGTTGACGTGAAAAGGTTTTGTATATCTCTCACCCGATTTCGTTGCTCTTCCCATGATTTATTTATTGAAACTGGCAGATACCTAGGTAAACCAAGGGAGCAGAGAATATGTAAATTATGTGACCATAATGCTATAGAAAATGAATAACATTTCCTTCTCATCTGCCCTGTGTATAACACTTTACGAACTAAGTATCTAAAACCATACTTTTTATAAATACCCAAGCGAAAGAAAATTAATATCACTGTTAACAGATACTAACTCCTTATCACTACAGAATATTGCAATGTACATATATTTCGCAATGGATTTAAGAAAACACATTGTAATAGATAAGAACTTGTTATGACTTACTACTCATATGAATTGTAAATATACCACAGGCCTGTGGCCTTTTCAGTACTGAAATAAAGAATTTGGAATGATTTGGCCATTATGGATTGTATGACTGTATGGAAAGTCTCTCCACAAAAAGATGGGTTGTCTTTCGAAAATTCACATTAATTGCAGATCCTTGTGATGTTAGACTCTTTGCCAATCAAACTGACAAAGCTGTTGAACATTTAGATAAAATTTCAACCATCAATAAGTTCCTTATTTATCGTAATAACAAAATGCTTTATGGGTGAATGTAAACTTCATTATAACAATGTCAATTTCAAGAACTGAAACTTACGTTTAATAGTGTTGTTTGAATTCAAGAACAATAGTTATTTTCTATGGAATTTGAGTACAATTGCAATTTTATCCAAAATAACCTAAATTGTTTCAGGAATTGATTTTTAAATTACAATATAGTCACTACAAAATCACTTCATAAACATTCTTCAAACAGCGATTGATTCATTTAGTTATTTGAAGCCATATCTTTCCAAGCACCTCATCTTAGTTTCAAAATCAAGGTGTTGCAAAACTTTTTTCCAGGTGTATATGTACATCGATGTTATTCATCAAAACACTTCATCTCCATTTACATCAAAAGATTACATAGATTTTAGAATTAATATTTCTATAATTTAAATAGTTTTAAAATTATTCTTCCAATCGATGTCCTCCTTGTGCTAACCGTGTATTCATGATATTGCATAGAACTATCATTGATGCAGACACACAGTGTGTACAATGTATGTCATACATTTCCCGATCTTTCAAGGTATGGCTTGTTTTATTTCCTCGTAGAATTTACTTACGGTCAAAAAAGCAGTTAAATCTGAAGATTTAATCATTGTCTGGAAAATTCCTATATTTTAGTCACCATTCTTAGTTCTGTCTTTAGTCACTATTCTCTGTTAATTCTAACGTTATTAGTCACTATGCTCCGTTAGTTCTAACATTATCAGTCACTATTCTCCGTTAGTTCTAATCTAACGTTATCAGTCACTATTCTCTGTTAGTTCTAACGTTATTAGTCACTATTCTCTGTTAGTTCTAACGTTATTAGTCACTATTCTCTGTTAGTTCTAATATCATTAGTCACTATTCTCCGTTAGTTCTAATATCATTAGTCACTATTCTCCGTTAGTTTTAATATCATTAGTCACTATTCTCCGTTAGTTCTAATATCATTAGTCACTATTCTCCGTTAGTTCTAATGTTATTGGTCACTATTCCTCGTCCATATTTATCAAGGGATGACAAATATGTTAATGTCATTTACTAGAAACATTTTTGTTATTTGAAAATTGTGAGTATGTATACCTAGACCGAGGGCAACAGAAACGACACAAAATTTTCAACGGTGCCAAACATAAAATATTTCTGCCTGATAAAATGAGGATATGTCGAATAAAGAGAGTGTGTAACTTTAGACCTGTTCAAACACACATGGGTTCAGGAATTGCTAATTTGAAAAAAGTGTTTGGTATTAAAGGTAAAATTAAAACTTTGGAAATGATATTCGTACATGTATAAGAAATTGTCGGCATAATGTACCTTCTTGGACTCAAATTTGTTGACGCATCATTACTGTAGGACGTCATAAAATAAGTAATAAAGCCATTTTTGTATTGAAATTTCAAATTTAGTTAAGTGGTCATCCATATATGTCCCTGTCTTCTTCATCACACCAAGAAAATGGCGACAAATGTAAATCTCTAATCCATTCAATTGAAGATAAACAAAAAGTATTCTTTGATTTCTTTAAAAGGCACGAATCAAGTTAAAAAAGCCCCTTTGACTCTCCGATATCGTCTAGTTAAAGAGATTCGAAAACGACGATATCTTAAAACGTGTGTTTCTCAGCAATATTAACAGATAATGTATTGAAATTTCAAATTTAGTTGAGTTGGCTTTGAAGACACTATTCTCTATTTCACTCGTATATATCACTCGTAGATTGAACTATCTTGTATTTTGTATGGTATCGTTTCTTTGCCCCTGAGTGTATACACATGACAGAAAGACAAAGTGGAATTATATTAGTTTACCCTTACGCAAATGTAATATTGTTTTATTTTGGATAACACTGTCTGCAATACAAGTTCTAGAAGTCTTTTGGTCGAGATTTGCACCCACATCCTCAGAGTCAGGAACCAATCACCAGCACCAATTGTCAACAGCTTTCCCACTTAGACCGAACACATCTAAATGACATGTATTTCTAATGAAACTCACCTGATCAAAGGAAACAAATGAAGCGTATCCAGAGTTAGAAATACTAGTTGAGTCTGTGTGGAATTGTTGATGCCTTATAACCTGTATGGTCATCACAGCACTGAACACTTACGTCTTGTTTATATCATAAAATATTCATATAAATTAGTTGTAGTTTCATCTTCAAGAAAAGCTCGACATACTTACAACCAGAGGTGGTTCTGTTGACGATCCTAGCTAGTGCTGGGATTATACCGACCCTTATTTGATGTTGTTTCGTGACCAATCTGGACGTGAGCAATTGTAGACATGTCTATCTCACAGTCATCAACAGTCTAACAATGCATATCAACGCAGGAGACAGTTTCAGTTGTCCTTTAGGAAATGTAGGCTAGGCTAATGTAGTCTAGACAATGACACCTACATGTACACATATTCATTTCAATAGATTTTCACCACGAAAACCAATCAATTGTGAACAATCAGCCATTGCGGGTGTCGCATATAGACTATTGATTTCACTAAGTGAGTTATTTTCAAGAGGCTGGAAGCAGTTTGTATGGAAATGTATTGATTATTGACCTCGTATGCTTGGGTAGGTACTAGTCTCAAAGTAAGTCTTACTGACTTGTTCGAGTTTACCAGAATAGTGAAATCAAAATATCATGCCGCTGATATATGAACTGAAATATGAAAACAAATTAAAGTTAGTCTTTGATAAAGTTGTCGAGACTGGAGATAGTTTTATGTCCACTTCAAAACAATATTTGAAAATAAGACATAACTTTTCGTGTAAATTTGTTATTATGTTTATGGAATCATTATCTGCCAAATGTTAGTCATTACCGTTCTTATTCCATTACTCTTACCCTGTATGAACTGAAGCCCAAGTTAAAAAGAACGAATATTTTATTGATTATCTAAAACAGAAAAATAGATGCTATTCGTCAAATAGAGAATTGTTTACAACCAGTGTCATTATACATTCTCAGGTGTCTAATGGTTTAAAGTCCTTTGATATTTTGTAACACGTTCAAAACGCATTAACATATTAAATATCCACTTTTCAAGTATTAACAGACACTTTAAAGGCATAACGAAGAAAATTGTTTACTAAAGATTAAAATCTAATACAAAAGAGGAATAACAAATAATAAGAATAACTTGCCCTGGGATTCTAAACTGTTAGATGATAAAATATAACGATAAATAAAACGTAAGCCTTTTTAGAGTATGTTAGATGATAGGAATAAATGTATACAACTTTAAATTGTAATACTGTTCGTCATGTTGTAAGAATGTTACTGAAGTTCTTTGACAGACGATCAGCGTTTCACCTCTCCACCCATCTACTCAAATTGTATTTCAATCAAAAATTCACAATTCATACTAGATGTGGTTCTGAATTGCATATATTTGAAACAGATTACATCAAAAGATATAACTTTTGGACAATTGCTAAAGAAAATCATTAATGGCGGTATCACGAAAAGTTATTTACATCTAAACGAACAGCGCGGGTCTTCATATTTCAATAACGCACTCTCGTACACAAGAGTGTGACGGCGTTAACAAATGTGACGTCAAAAGTCACTCACTGTAGTCATAGGGTAGGGTTTATAGGCATATTCGTCTTTTCAACACAATGCCCTTCTATGTAAATATTGAGGTAGAGGCTATGTTTAGCGATACACGCACATCTACAACATATATATTGTTGGTGATAACAGTCTCCATGTGACTACAATGTATATCTATATTATATACCTATACCTGTATCATTTATACATTACATGTATCAAGTTTAATCATGTGATGTTCCCAAACTGGTACACAACTGGTAATCATGCGATGTGACATCTAAGCTTTACACCAATAAAGGCGTTGTAAAACGCATTGTCTGGTGTCTTATAATTTCGTCATATGTATGACGGTATCAAAGTGAAATAGATGTTTGTAGCATGTGCAAAATAAAACATACATCCAGGGGCGGATACAGCTTTTTGAGGAGGGGGGCACATGTTTCCAGAAAAAATGGAAAATGCTCCAAGTGGGGGGAAATCTCTTGGGGGGGGGGGGGGGGGGGGGGGGGGGGCTCTACATATTACTTTCGTATTACAAAAGACATCAGTCAATGCATACGAGTGTCATTATCAACGGGGTTCCATTCCCTAATCAGCTAGTTTCATTGATGATAACCTTGATGTGTCAGGAGGTACATGGACATAGATACGATGCTTACTCGCATAACAGGAGCCTAACTGTGCTGATGAAACCTATACTACATAGAGGATACTAAACGAGTGTCCATGTGATACCATTTTTATTAAACGAGTTTATGATTTGGTATAAAAACGAGCGAAAGCGAGTTTGATACGAAATCATTCATGACTTTAATAAAAATTGTATTATATGGAAGGAAGTTTAGTATTCTGTTTATTACGTGCCAAAACTAATCAAGCGAAACTGCCGACAATGTACTGAAACTACAAATGTAAGACTTCCGCGAGTCATGAACCATTATGATGGCCGTACCATTGTGACGTCACAACTGTTAACTATTGTGACGTCATACTTGCAGCGATATTACACGAGTTTAATGTCACCGTATAAATATTACACTGCAGTATCTTCCACGGAGAAGTAATAAAGGCAAATCTGAATTAATTATGCCCAGTTCATAGTTTTTATGCCCCCGAATCGGAGATTCAGGGGGTTCCATACTTGGCATGTGCATACCTTGTGATGAGACCTTCAGATGAGGTCACCATATATGACCTTGTGACCTTCAGAAAATCTTCATCTTCAGAAAAGTTTAACCTTGGCCATAACTGTGGATTGCTCAGAGCTACGGCTTTCATACTTGGCATGTGCATACCTTGTGATGATACCTTCCAGATGAGGCCATCATATTTGACCTTGTGACCTTGATCTTGCCGCAGTGGACAATATTCAGAAAAACTTTAACCTTGGCCATAACTTTGGTATATCCGGGGGCATCCGTGTTTAACAAACACATCTTGTTGAACTATAGAATGTATTTATGTGTACAACATGTCAATAGTAAACTGACGACTCAGTTGAGGAACAGCTTTATGCCAATAGGAACATAGTCTTATAATAAGTAGTAAATGTTTTTTCTATAGAGTCTCATCTCAAGATAGAGCTACATGGTTGATACGTGGTTCTGCATTTCATGTAAATGGATAACAAGGGTTAAAGAGCCAGGAACCATAACTTGTCAGCAAGGACAATGCACTTAATTTAAAACAGGATATTCTGCTTACATCAATTTGAGAAGTGTACAATAGTTTGAAGCCACCTTAAGGGAACAATTGTGCACAGCTGTCATAAACTATGTAAAAAAACCTGAAATATACGCATGTAGTATTTTCATTATCTGCATTCCCCTAAAATCAAATATTAAAAACTGTATGAGCTCTTCACACTGAACCCCATTTTGTAAACATCATGTCATGTTTGTTCTTCCGGAAATGAAGTCCTTTTCGTGGCAATAAACAATGCCTGCCCCTATCTAATCTCGATAATCTAACTAATCACTCTTAGAATCTCATAATTTATTATTCAGCTTATGTATTTCAATAATTTTAAACTTCTTGATTTCCTGTTAAAGAACGACAGTTTGGAAGGGGTTATGCTAATATGTTTTAAACAATTGCACGCCCACGAACTGACTCGATGGAATGAAACACATGTTTCCTAACCGGTTCCATTGTCTTAAAGATATTCTACATAATGACGTCATTAAACAAGACATAAATACAAACCAATAACGGACACATCTATGACACGACAACACGATCTTATGAATGTCTTATCTTTAGATATTTGGGAGATGTATTACAACGTTGAGAGAGCCCACCTGATTGTGGGTGATTCACAGCTGTAATGGTGGACATCGAATATTTACACAGGTGTTTGACAAGAGAATTCTCACCTGAATTGATATCTCGACGCGGTTTAGGTCATCTTGTAATCGGGTTCAGAGGTCTACTGGCCGGGGACAGATTCCCTCTCTTGGATAATTCGTCCCTATAAACATCTAAGGTTTAACATAAAGTAACATATGGGTATATCCAGCTTTTGGACATTTCAACTGAGGCCTTGGACTCCGTACTGTCGTGTGCTGCGACAAACCGTTGGTAACCACGACAACGGCTTTCTAGCACAGGTAACTGAAACGCCGAGTGGACTCAAAGCGATACGAGCGTTTACAACAGCTATCGATCCGTGTGAATGTATTGAAAACTGAAATCCGTTCACCGAGACCGGGGTGTTTCGGCAGCAGTGTGAAAACTGGTAATAGAACGTGCGATCAGTGTTGTGTTGGTAATCAATAGACTCGTGTACTTGTTTATATCATAGGAAATACTCACAGATCATGCTTCCAGTTCGTTGTCTTAGACAAAGATCAATGAAAAATAGTCAATCGCTTGTTTCCAACTTCCGGTGTTGCCATTAAGGTTATGCTCAATACTTTATTTATTTTACATGTAGGTTTTCTCAGTACGTTCACGTATTGAAAATCAATACTTGGTAAATATGTCTAAACTTTGAATTTAATTATGGAATTCGCGAGACAAAAATATCGGAAATGCTGAGTCACTACAGCGATTTAAGAATTTCATTTCTTGTAAGAAGACTATATCTCCAACATTTAAAATCATTTATTGCATGACCATAGGCGAAGTAAAAGTCGGTACCTCAAGTCGGTGCTGACCTTTATGTAGTTATCATACCAATACCAGTGATATACGCATGTTAGACGTGTTGGATGTACCCGTTTAAAGATACATTCGATCGCCTCCTTGTCATTTCTTTATTATATTAATAATAATTGCGTACTTATATTGCGCCTTTTCCACACCCTATCAAAGCGCTACAATTATTACCCTGAAGGAATTGTACTTTCAGAGCTGCTACTAAGCGCTTCATCAGTACTTCTCATATTCAGGTACCCATTTCTACAACTGGGTAGACTGAGTGCAATGTGGATTAAGTGCCTTGCCCAAGGACACAACACAGTATTCGACCCAAAGTCATAAATCTTTGGTGTCTCGAACCCGGGTCGTCGGCGTGAGAGGCCAGTGTGCTAACCACTACACCACCGTGCTCCACATAGATCCTGTGTGTGATATATTCAAATTTAATGCTTCTTTCAAAATATACCTACATGCTGAAGTGCCAGGCAAAAGAAAGGACTCATCAAAGTATTAATTCAATACTTAAATGAAATCAGACGCATTTGAATATGACACGATACAATAATACTTATCTGCAGTTGTTTGAATGAATTAATTGGTGACTGTGGTTAAATTTTAATTAAAATATCTTTGATTAATGAAGACAGGAATACCTCTACTAGGCACATTCATTTATTTTCACATAGACTATGTCTTATACATGGCTGTCGATGAACAGGTGCGTATCATAAAACATCATATTTGAAGAAATTTCAAATTTCAAATTTAATTTTAAAAAACATTTAAAAAGTATTCTTTGACTGCTGTCTGAACACTTGAACTTTTCAGTTTAACAACTGAAAATCATACATATGATAAAATCAACTGAGGTGAATATTTTCTTTTTACCTGGCAGTTTATTCTGATGAATCGCACAGAGTGAAAGTGAATTTACATTAAAATTAAAATGTATACCCCTAGGTACTAATACCTGCTCATGGCGCGACCGACATATTACCCCTGGTCCATGAGTACAGAACACTCCCTGAGGAGAATACAACCGGTCGCCTGTCAGGCGCTCAAAGTTCAAATTCAGACTACCATCATATCATCCCAGGTACCCATTTACTGCTGGGTGGGCAGAGGCACACTTCGATCTAAGTCACTTACCCAGGGTAACACCATAGGTCTCTGAACTCATGTCTCAGCGTGGGGCAGGGAATGACCCTTAAAACTCTCATTTTATCCAGCAATGAAGCAGGTCATCCACCCATGCGGCGAGCCGCACCCATTGTTGCTGAACTCCACTCAACTGAGCTTTGCACAGGACCACGTACCACCACATGCAATATATCTGAAGTATATATTAATTTTAGGTTTACATAATATCTCTGAATTATATATTTAGTTTAGGTTTACATAATATATTGAACAAATTTTATTATTATGTCAGTTGATTGCATTTGTCTCATTGAGCCCTTTGGTGGATTGTACATTTATATTGCATGTACATATATGTATGAAATGAGACATAAACAAAATTTCTCTCTCCTCTCTCCTCTCTCCTCTCTCCTCTCTCGCTCTCTCTCAAAATGATACTTTGTGGGCATATGAGTTATATTTTCAATAACACAGGCTTCCTACACATTTCACTCTATGAAACAATGCATATAAATAATTTCAAATATCGTATACAATATACTCACGTTCATGTCGTTTTTAATGCCTTTAAGAAGACTTTCAATTTGACCCACTACGATACAAAACCAGTATGCTAACAAGATAGTACAATTGTTAAACTGCCCTACTATAATTTTTCTGGTGAAACATTTCATGAACAAGACGTTTTAAGTTTGTTTATGTTTGATACTTTATCAAATTGTGATCACACTTTACCATGTAAGGTGTACACAGTGAAAAGACATTATGGTATTTAACATACATATGTAAATCGCACGTATGAAACGAACATAAATAACAAGACTTAACTGCCGCATGTCCCATGTCCTCTGTACCCTTAACCCACGAGGTCCCACGGCGACACAAACATCCAGCTGAGCTTTAAACACTTGCGCCACGACAATGGACATTCTCAGTTACCCAGGGTTTTATATATGCTCCGTTACTCTCCACTATATCACTATATATAGTGGAGAGTAACAGAGCATATATAAAACCTTGGGTAACCGAGGATGGACAGTGGATTGCGATTGAAGACTAGTTACCCATAGACAGACTATCCCAAAACTCTACTATAACGACAACGGGTATACTACAACAGTAATAAACTCAAGCGCGCTGCAGCTCAATTTGAAATTTATCAGGGCTATTATCATCAACAATGCAACCATGTGTAATTAAAATGATGCCTCCCCTACATACAGTGCAGCTATTTGAAAAGCTAAGGGCCGTGCATGTCTCAATATTTGTTATACGATCTTGGAATATAAACATATTCCAATATGGTATAGAGAAAATCTTAAGATATTGTTTCTTCAAAGATTGTGCAATACAGCGAAATCTAAAAATCCACAGCAGATCTTTGAATGTGGTACAATGATGGAATGGTCAACCATTTTGCTCTTTGAACTCTCAAAATCGCAGGAGGCCTATTAATCTACCTCTCACATTTAAAAGTTCCAAAAAAATGTCACTTTATACGTTGCACCATTTTTTCTTTCTATCGATACGGCTTATCGGGTGGTACAATTAGATATTTACACTCTAACGCAACACTATACTTAATAAACGTTCAGGATAAACTGAGTATTCGAGAACAAAATTCTATGCATAAAAACGTATCACAACGCCTTTAAAGGTGCATCCATTGTGTTGTTGTGGGTCACTATATATGATCTTAATCTTTAGAGAAGTACTGACTGTTGCCGAAAATTGCCATTTTGATGATAGTCGACTCAGTAAACCAACTGTTTAAAGGTAAAAGTGTCGATTTCTGATCGAAAACCGGAAAATGCACCGCGTGTTTATGTACATTGTCAAGTATGATGATGTTGCTCAATTTTAATTAGAAACTAGTAATTATGATATATTTGGCGAATGGAGATGAAAATGCAAGTTGAGTGAAATTATTTTAACTGAAATCAGCACATATCGAATGTTGGCACGTATTTTAGCCAAATACATTTTTATGAAACACAATGGATGTACACTAAACGCCAAAAGAAACGTTACCTATAGCTAATTTCTTTTTTTAAGTTTTTAAGTATCAAACCAAAGTGACATCCAAAGACATTGACAACATCATTGTTGGTCGACCCATGCTGCAACATCCCCAGAGCTCTTTCTCTTTCTCCACTGGTCAATCGCGGCATGATTTCGTACACGTGTGACATATCATGCAAAGTAGGCACCTTTTATACCCTGTAGAAGCTTGAATTTTGCTACATTTGAGTTAAATGCGTTTGGGTGATGGACAAAACAATGAAAAGTTTTCATTTTCAAGCGAAAATGTTCACATAAATAATCGTCTGTGTTCCTAAATACTATTAAGTCATTTGACAACACAGTAAACTCGTTTTCACTAAGTTAAATTACGAGAAAAGATCTTAAATGACTAGAAAAATATATTTCATAATTTTCACACTTAAACTTACTCAATATCAGTATTTTCATCGTTTAGGGGTTATGATGTAAAGCATACAACCTTTTTGTCTAGTCACAAACGTAAAAGTTTACTTTCAACTTCTTCTGGACATCAAAATCACATTTATTGGTTACTACCAGCCTGGTCGAAAACCGGACAATTTTAAACTACTTAAACAAGCTTCATTTTGCCACAATATGAATCCATCAGGACTTTTAAACGTGTTATTAACATAAAGCTACGTTATTCAGCTTTCTTTTGAACCATTCATTTCTCAAATATCTTTGATACTTAAAAAGTTGTTAAAAAAAGAAATGGGGTAACGTTTCTTTTGGCGTTTAGTGTATCTTTAAGCGAAATGAAATAATACTTGTGTACATTTCACAAACGATTTTATATCAATATGTCATTTATAAGAATTACGCTTATTTCTTAGTAGTTGTTCACATTGATTGATATTTATTTAAAACACACATGCACTGTATATCGTCATTACGCACATAAATGTGTGAATAACATGTTATTGTGCTAAATATCCCGAGAAATGTCTATAAATGATAAATAATATCAATATTTGTTTCCACTAAGTAGTACTATGATTCATAAATACCAGAACATCATACTTTATAACAATCTACAAGATTATAACTAAAGAAAAACCCTCACAGTCAATCTAAATTCATAACAAATCTATCAGTTTCTGGTCCATTTGTCACCATTTTTCTAGGACAAATCCCATTCAATTGTTTCAGTCTCAATATGTTTACTTTCAATTGTGTTATACAAAACTACAAAAAACATTGAACAAAAACCAAGGATACCAGTTGACTCTTTGTACATTTTGTATATAGTCTTCTGTTTAAACTGTAAATCGTTATGCGTTTAGACTACACTTACAAACCTCCAGTGACGTCACACCACTATACTGCGGCTACTGCCTATAACATTATACTCAATAACTCCTATGTGGATGTATTATCCCGGGGTTTATCACATAATCGCCGGGATTCTAACGTAATTTCCCTCTACGGCGGGCAATCATCTTAATAATGCACTCTTCAAATATCTATAGTTAATACTGAGATGTTAAGTTTAAGATGAAAGTTAGTGAATGTTATGTCTAACTCTATTGGAAAACAACTGTTTATTCAAACATTGATGCCCAAATGTTTTTTGCAATAGTCCGTCTCGAACCCGAAACCTCCATACTCCTGCACACCAAGCGCAGCGATGATACCTCTGTTCTACAGGGACTACTTCTTCTCTTGGAGATTTTACGAGCAGTTTCCTGCGGAGCTGATTTCCCACTCGGGTACAGGGACTATGCTGATGAGTTCCCTTTATACCCTACTGCCTTTCACCAAAGGGGGATATTTTACGGACGACTCCTTTACCTTTTCGCACTGTCAATTAGAATAGATTAAACATAAAATTTAACGATGGGGTAAGTTTGTAAGCTTGATAAAACATGCCAAAAGGTGTTTATGAGATTAAAAACCCTTACCCTCGGGGCTGACGCCACTCGTGTTTATCCCTCGGGTTTCGGATTTTAAATCTCATAAACACCCTTTGGCATGTTGTATCCTATACATACAGAGAATTACATTAGAGAAGAATGAGAAGTCATGAATGACGAAAATATCGCACGATTTCCAAATGAAAACGGGCGATTAAATGTCATGGCCGTGTTTCTAACAGCTTTTATATGTTAGTATCTTCATTTGGCTGCATGTACGTCATACACAATCAGACGTATTGAAACTCTTTAATGAAGAAAGAACAACCGACATAAAAGGTCAAACCCTATCTACTGAGAGATGGTCGTGATGGATGAGCTGCTGCAATCTTTCATTGAGATTTTCAACCTTGCAATATATTGATTTCGTCCAGTTCTAGATACTTATACCTAGAATTCAGTGTATTGACGGAGTCATACATGCCAAACGTTATAAATGATGTATTTAATAAAATATGTTTAATGTTAGTTCAGTGTTCAGTATACAACTAGAACTATATGACTTATGATGATCACCTTCAGTGAAGGGTTTTTATTTTATTTTCTGCTGTGAATCACCCCATGAGTAAAATAATCATTCTCAAACGTATCCTGTGATCGTGACGTCAGTGGTGCGTGTATACTTATGAAATTTGGCAAGAAGGGGTTAAATTTGGAAATTATAATTTTCGAATAAAAGTTTTCATATCGACAAACTGAGAACAATAGATTGAATGAGTATAACAATGAGAGTAACGGTCTAGTTTTCGCGCTGATACGATGCTTCAAAGACATGCTAAATTACATTATATTTGCACTGCAATATACAAAAAGGGGAACAGACTTTTGGTATGCAGCTGCATGGCTGATATAAACGTGGAAAATGCGATTTCTTAACGAAAATCGGACAATGCACAGCGGCTGGCGCGCATCAGTTAAAAAAACGTAATTTTGGAAACTTGTATATACATCAGACAAAAAGACAAACTAAGTTTTATATTTTTTAAAGGCCATTTAAGTCTATATTAATGGGAAGTATATTTTCAGTTTTTGTGCATGTATATGTGCATGCTGCTTGATTTGATTGGACGCAAGTAAATATCATCAATATCATGTGTCAAGTCTAGAGATCCCCAAGCGTTGTAAAGAAGAGACATTATGTTGAAGCACATTGTTTAGTTTATTTTGTAAATTATCAGACCAGTAAATCTTCAGTTCAAAGGTACTTTAGGTATCTTTGTCCCTCTATTCAAACAGGGGGCGGGATAGCGTAGTAGTAAGCACGTTCGCCTTCGGATCAAGGTGTACGGTGTTCGAATCCCGCCAAGGGCTTGACAACCTTGTCTGCTGTGGAGAACCGTTCTACATGCCTCCTAATCGATATCACATTGGATATAAGATTTTTCTCACAACTCCCTGATAGCAAATACATGGCACATGACACATGACACATGATGCCAAAATGACATTACAAAAATGTATGACATCACAATACAATGATAACATCAGAAACCTGATGGGATCACTATGCAATGACCTCAATGCTGGTCTTCTGACGGGATGAGGCGATGGACATTTTCAATTTAAAATCAATGAAGAATTGGTTTTATGGATAATATATACACATTGGGAAAAAACACGCTGTGTTTTACATCAGCAAAGGTTGTGTCATAAGAAATTAGACAATGTGTCAGTAAAAGTAACCATTTTTGTTTTATTAAGAATCATGATTTAGCAACTCAAGAAATATAAATTAATTCTGATAACATTTCGCTCCTTTTTTATATTTGCATTTATAAAATTTTGATATTTTGGTCTCCAAAACAAGTGACATATACTGAGGAATAAAAGTGAATATTGGTTGCTGTAATGTGAGTAATTCCATTCTTTCAAGTCAACTGGTCAAACTTCAGCATCTGCCTTTCAGTCAAAATTCAATATTGATAGCACTGTGAACCTTCAAAAATCAAAGAATTTGAAAAAGAAATTTCTGGCGAAATCTGGGTAATATTAACTGTTACGACCCCTCTAAAAAGAGAAGAGTTTACTTAACGGTTTGAAATGGAAACAAATACAAAATGCATTGAATTTCATAAATCGTATGTCCAAAAGTTGACAATAATTGTTGAAAAAAGGGATGACATTTCACCAACTATTTATTTCCTTATTTCTTAAGATAAAATATGTTTTGATGTGTGAAAGTCAACTTAGTAACACAAATGATGTTTCTGATATCTGCACAAGGACACTAATTATTTTTAGTAAAAATGCACTACCATTATAATTTCAGTCCTAATTTCTTACAAAATTGATTTAAGTAATTTTTCTTTGAAATCTACTTTCCTCATGTCGAGAGTAAATTAGTTAGTTAATTATCGTAACGCTCCCACATCGTCATATTTTGGTTTTGTATAATGGGGGTGCTTAACTTTTTTCAAAATGTATATACTCTCATCCCTGTGTCTCCCGGTGTCACGCATACCGATATGAACTGATCAAAATACGGTAAGATTCTGTTTAATACACAAACTGACGTCAGCGCCACGCTCCTTATCTGCCTCGGTCGTGTAATGACATATTTTGATGAGATCTCAAATGTCAGCTTTCACTATATAAGGAAACTTGGAGTGGTTTTTAGTCATAAGAAATGACCATTGTTAAGTTTTAATAAATGAGGTCATTAACCTTATAGAAGACTGTGTCATGAAGGGTATATAGTTGACTATGGCAAAGATGATACAGTAATCACTTAAAAGTTCTTTGTGACTTTAACATTAATTACAAAACACGATGTTATTTTTGATAATTGGTTCATCCATACTTTCGGAGTATATACTTAATATTTCAACTTCTTCCTAAACCTCCTCCTCCTCGTCATCATCATCATCATCATCATCATCATCATCATCATCATCATCATCATCATCATCACAATCATCTTCTTCACCATCATTATTATCCCATCATCATCGTCATCGTCATCGTCATCGTCATAGTCACCGTCGTCACCATCACCACCACCATCTGAATCAGAATCAGAATCATCAGAATCAGAATCATCAGAATCAGAATCATCAGAATCAGAATAGTCAGAATCAGAATCAGATTCATCAGAATCAGATTCATCAGAATCAGATTCATCAGAATCAGATTCATCAGAATCAGATTCATCAGAATCAGATTCATCAGAATCAGATTCATCAGAATCAGATTCATCAGAATCAGAATCAGAATCAGATTCATCAGAATCAGATTCATCAGAATCAGATTCATCAGAATCAGATTCATCAGAATCAGATTCATCAGAATCAGAATCAGATTCATCAGAATCAGATTCATCAGAACCAACATCATCATTACCATCACCAACATCATCATTATCATCACCACCACCGTCATTATCATCATCATCATCATCAGCATCAGCATCAGCATCAGCATCATCCCATCCCATCCAATCATCATCATCGTCGTCATCGTCGTCATCGCAATCACCATCATCAATTTCAGAATGAAGGAGTAAGCTTATTCTCAGAAACGTATTGCATGTTAACTCCAAAGAGGAGGTGAACAGAAAATATTTTACATCTACACACCCGTGCTATAAACCCAGAAGCAAATCAAACCTTACCGATAACCTAAAAACACAAGATTATCACCGATACCACCTTGAATTGCCTTGCACCTGAGGAGTCGATAACCTATCTTGATTCAGAAAATAGCGGAAGACAAATAAATATGTTCAATATCATCTTCATGTAAAAGTTTACAAGAACATTGTTGAATATATGGACAAAGTTAGTTTATAAATAAAACAGCCAGAGTCGAGTGATAAAACTATAGACATCGCGTTTTCATCTGTGTAGTGCAGACCTAATTATACACTTGGCGAACTGTATTTTTAATGAACATGATGCTATATCGGTGCAGTGATTTGTATGGAGCATGCAATTCAGATGTTTTCAAGTACATTCGTCGGTCAAACCTTATATGTAGCATCGTTTGATTGTCGGGAGCACATAGGGCAGTTTCAGTCCAAACAACACTCTTGGGGGAATTTCAAAATTTAAATTTTAAATTTTAATTTAAAAAATTCAAAGCGCGTAGTGGTTTTCTTCGACTGATTTAATATTTTGGACTAATTTCACAAACTAGTCCGTTTTTTAATACGACGTCGAAAACTCGAGATATTTGACTTTGAAAATTATACATATGATACTTAGAACTGATCCATATACTTTCTTTTGCCCGTCAGTGTACATCGAATTGCTGATGTACATCTAAAGCCCGTTTTTAAACTTTGTCGATCCTACTGGAGGAATGGATCATTCATGATTTTCCTAACACTTTTTGGGCCGAACGGACGGACGGACAAAGAGACTACACCGTAACCCCTTCGGCCCAAATGCATATTCCTTAGTTAAGAATAATCACACCAGAACAAAATCAGAAATAAAATATCACAGAAATGTGAATATAATTTTTTATGTGATATTTGAGTATTTTAGACTGTTGAATAGATTGGTTTTTGATTTTCACATATGTTCACTTGTTATTATTTGAAACACTCGGTGTCCATAATTAATTATTAAAACTCTGGTGATTTGTATTATAATTAAACCTAGTATTCAGACAAGGTTAGGATTTTATTATGCCGAGGTTGAAATAAAACGACATTGATAAGGTTTAATTCCTCCCTGTCCTCTCCGCAGATCGAAGTTAGATTCCTCCCACGTTAAAATTAGCACGCCGTTTAACAAGCAGAACAGTGGTGGAACCCGACACCGACATCTGCAACATCATCTGTCGTGAAGCTTGGAGAACTCCTTGTCTGAGGTGAGTCACAGAGAGAGAAGACCACGTGGCGCTGAGCAGAGCTTCCAAGGAAGACAAGGACACTGTCATTTGTCTATGGAATTTATGCAAAAAATATGATTACTTCAACCTTGTGATTTTATTTATTTAGGCTTTCAAGTTTAGCTTTTCGAGACTACCCGAATGAGTACATAGACTGTGTTATAGGCTCTTATTTTTTTACACAGTGGTGGAGCCGGTTAAAGCTCGTAGAAAACACATGGGCGTTTTGTCGATGGTGAAAAAAAGGCAATCTATGATCAAGTCCTAATATACTATACAAAGATATATACGAAGACAACACCCTATTTCCGTTTTGAATTTTTTGAAAAAAAGGTTGTCTTATTGTCCTATAATAGCATATATCACTTCAAAGCCAATATAGTTTCCTTTGAAATAAGCCATAAAAGACAGAGAAATCGATTAGGTATTAGGATATAATCTGTCAAAGCTTTAACTATCAGCATTACCATTAGCCAACCTCTGTTGGCATCGCCAGTTAAATCAATCTCATTAAAATTAGATCTAACGTAACCTTCGTATCTATCCTATCGATCTGATTGGTGCGAAGATTGGTGTGAAGGTGAAAGGGAACGAGAGTATTTTCATTAGACCTGATTATAATGAGACTGCAGTAAAATCGTTCTCCTACAGATGTCATGTATGCTTTGTAAATATTGTGCTTTCTTGTTTTCAGCTTAACGTTTCATGTAATCTGTCGATGACTAAGGTTAAAAGCAGACAGATTATGAAGAGTTACGTCCCTTTCCTTATGGGTCATCAAAGGGAGGTAACTGTTCATACATCTTCCGCCTTGTGTCGTCTGCTTGCAGGAAGTGTTCCTTTGTTTCACTTTAACTGTCAGTAGATCATTGAAGTGAAATCATGACAACATCGCCACGTACCTTCTGAAAAAGTTCGGCTTTAAAGCTACACTCAATTTTACATGCAAATTTTAATTTATTTCTCCAATGTGCAAGATCAAACATAAGCATCATTACCAGCTTGATCTTTTGGATGTTTTTACTTAAAGGTGTTTATAAGTTTAGAAAATCTTGCGTTATTGTTTGCAGAAGTTGGCACATGATGTTGCTTCATACATGTACATGTACATCTCTCTATACACAGTGGTCTGAGTGGCTAACGTCGTGCAGGGTCCTCAACACGTCAAGGTATCTCCAGATAACATGCTTGGGGACATCCGGTTATGTTGATGGGAATTCTCCAATGGAAGATCTTCGTCCGTGGAAGATCGTCCAAAATCCTATGGCGCTGGCTACCGAGACAGTCGTCCTCCTCGTCATCGATGGTGAAGCTAGTGGAATGAGGCCAGAGAAGAAATCATCATGAATTGCATGTGCTGATCGGGGGAAAAGGAAATAATCATTTGGAAAACTTGCATTGGTAACAGTTTTGGCTTATAGGGGTCGTGTCCACCTTTTACTCGGTGTGTTGATCGTGCTCGACGGTCGATCTTCACATGTCCTGCTGTTTCTGTATAACCTTCAACGAGTCCAGTTCCGAACCTACAAGCTGAAAAATGTTAATATTAACAGTTAATAACAGTTACTATAGTTACAGTTTCACATAAAAAATAACATGATATCACAGGAAAACAACTAGATTATTTCAAAATGAATGACCCGAAAAACGAAACAATTTAACGAACCCAGCGTTATACACAAAATGATAGGTGATGCTTGTAAAGTAAAAGTGAAGCTTCTTCAGATGATCAAAGGAAGTAAGAGACACCTCCAGTAAGCATTGTTCTCACCTTTGTACGGTAAGCTGGGGGGTCTGTAGCTGGGGCATCACCAACAACCCATTCTTACACTTCATTGATATTCACTGATGCGGAAGGATGGTTTGTCCTGCTACTCGTAGCACGATTATCAGCAAATTCCCCTTGATCTACTGTCTGGCCCTACACAAGACAGACCAACGAACTGTGGCTTTCTCAGAATAGAGCCCGCATGACCTGTATACGGATAAGGACGATACATTATCATGCCCGGTAAGTGTTAAAGGAGCAGTAGCACGTTTTTTGCAAATTTTATTTTTTCAAATTTCCCATTTATAATGAAAGTTTATGTTATTTAATTTTACTTTAGAGGGTAAAACATATTATTACAAGTGCCAATTATACGTAGTGGTAATAACGGTGTTGCATATAAAGCAAAACTTGCATGGCGGCCATTTTATTGTGAACACATTTTATTATTTCGAATGACAAAAACGATTCCCATTGCTTTGCGGAACCATGTACACTCATTTTTTAACTTGACTTTCCGAAGAGTGACATTATAATCAAATACATTTAATCAACTTATTTGAGCGAAAAAACGTGCTACTGCCCCTTTAAAGTATTTTTTAAATCCATTGTTGGGATATATCACGATGTTTGATTTGCAGCTAGTGAATAAGATGATATAAAACACATATGAAGACAAAACTTTAGCACAACTATTCAAATATCCGTCTTGATGGGACAAATTTCTTACTCAGTGCTGTCAAAATAATATCAGGATTCACTCAACTTGGAAATAAACTATGGACAGCTTTTCTCTGCTACTATAATGTTCAATAATTTAAATACATTGCTGAAAGAATATAATTGATCGACCTAGAGCATGTATTGTAATATTTAATTCTTTAAGGCACTATAGCACACTTTCTGGAAGTATTTTAGGCAGTTCAAGACTTATTATGCCTTATGTACCCCTTTAAGCTTTCTATTGATGCAATAAAATAATAACAATTCGCTTTCATTAACCTGTAAGCAATGATAATTAAAAAATCGAAGCGGACAGCTTCAAAGGTGATGAAATTGTCACATATGGAATGGAAACACGCCGATCCGTACAACGAAAACTGTAGCATGCACTGTTATGACTGCCAAACTGGATACATTCATAAGTTGCGCATATGATCTTGCGCATGTTATCACTCGCTTACCTATATCGTTTGGTTGTCATCATCCTCGATAATCCAGCGCTATTGTTCCGATAAATCTACACACAAGCGCTGGAAAACAGTAAGGGTATTTATCCTTAACCTAGTTACCTCCCTTCGCAATGACTCAGCGAAACGCTTGCTTTCTAACAACCAATGAGATCACTTGAAATCAAGGGTGAAATAACGAGCACTCTCGTGTCAGGATCTTGGCTTTCGCAGATGATTGGGAACGCCTGGTAGAACAGGGATTTTAATCATTTACCTCCACCCGTTTTGATGGACATGAATACACCCTTCTCACATACACACTTCTTAAAACTTTCTTTTGAGTTTCTGTCAGGTTTTTTTACGCTGAATTTGTTACAAACTTTATCGTAATCGAGTGAGTCGGCCGCCGCCATGTTTGTTTCTATAAACAACGGTAGTGATGCGTTTTGATTGGTCGAGTTGTTTACGCAGATAGTGTCTGCGTTTCGTTTCTGATTGGATAGCATGGACCCAAGAGGAGGTAACTAGGTTAGGGATAAATACTCTTACTGTTTTCCAGCGCTTGTGTGTAGATTTATCGGAACAATAGCGCTGGATTATCGAGGATGGGTTGTCATATATATGAACATATGAATGTAGGTCAACATAACGATGATCATTTACACAAGATTCGGTAAATACATCTCCAGAGGAAGACAAACGAATATAATGTTTCAGTTAACGCCTCTCCTAATCGTTTTAGAGATGTCTATACCAGATCTTGCGGATATTGTATCTGTATAAAAGGCTAGCAAACTGAGCCACGTGTTGTTATACATCATCTGCGAATCATGACCAAGAACGATAGTTTCGCTGTATCGTTTCTGAACACGTTCCCTAGACATGGGACTGTCGTGGTTTGGCAGACATGTCCTTCAGAACATCGAGGAGCACGCGTGACTCCCCACTTGTCCGGGGGCGTTTTATCGAAAACGGTAATATAATGTTCTTTAAAAACTACTCTTTCTAACAAATAACATCATTTGTAAACATACACCGCCACACTACTTTGATATGTAAACAGTGAAAGACGTTGAGGTGACAGACACGTGGCAGCCACAAAGACCTAGAACCAACAGCGGCGTCTTCTTCTTCTGCGCTTTGCTTATAGTCTTATCTAACAACTTTATGCACCAGTGGATTTGCACATGCACAGTGGTGGAACGTTGAACGGCTATTTTGAATAACTACCACTTTTTTGAACGCATTCCTTTCAAAATGACGCTTAACTTTTCGTACTGTCGTGAGGAAAACGAGCCAAATCACATGAACAGGCACTTTTTAAGAATGCATTAGGCCATATTATCCAAATAATTCTATGCAGCAGTGGAGTTGTCATTAACCTGCTACCCCCTCATATAAATAGATTGTCCCAAATGATTATTATA
Organism: Gibbula magus; assembly: GCA_936450465.1. Taxonomy (NCBI): domain Eukaryota; kingdom Metazoa; phylum Mollusca; class Gastropoda; order Trochida; family Trochidae; genus Gibbula; species Gibbula magus. The sequence continues at coordinate 69,907,247 of OW388299.1, read as the reverse complement.
AATTGCCAAACAAGAAACATATGATGGTACAGTATTTTCTATATTTTTTTATGTATATTCTCAATTACACAACCGTATAAGGAATAAAATGGAGCAACTATTGTAACAAGAACATAGTTTTATAATGTGGTGAATTCTAAACTCACTTGTGATATATTTCTTCCAAACAGGATTAAATTTGGTGTTTTATCAGATCTTTGAATCTTAAAATGGTGTTAGTAACTACACATGAAAATAACGGCCATTGGTCGCTATTTACATATATAGATATGTACATGTATAATGTATATATGCACTACACATGTAAACAATACATGTATAACACCATGAAGAAAAATGGAAGTGTCTTGGGCAAAGAATGACAGCAGTAAGTAATTTTATTCATTGTAAATATGCTGTAAAAATTGTTACCGTCGGTGATGTTATCATAATAATAATAATAAATGCATAATTATTCATAATGCGCCTCTTCCACGCTCTTAATTATGCTCAAAGCGCTACATAATATTTATACTAAAATAGTTAAAGTTTATGGTGATATTATGAGTAATAAGCAGGAAAAGGTATTTTCTTAGTCTGGATTTGAAAAAGTCAACTGTATCTGAGTTTTTAATCGCACAGGGGAGAGGATTTCAAAGCACAGGTGCTGAGAAGGAGAATGAGCGGGATCCAAAGGATTTCTTTTTGTAGGATGGCACAACAAGTAGATTGTGAGTGTTTGAACGCCATCTGCGCGCGGGAACATACTAATGAAGGATGTCAGACAAGTAGGAAGGAGCCAGGCCATGGAGGCACTTGAACGTCAGGCACAGAATCTTGAAGTCTATCCTGGCTCTATACCGCCAACCAATGCAGTTATTTCAGCACAGGGCTATGTGAGATCGTTAAAAGGTCTTACTGGTGATACGGGAAGAACTAGTTTGGATCTTCTTAAGTATGTCAATGAGGTTGTATGTAACCAGAACTCGCATAAGAACTTGAGCTGCGGCAGTTGTTAGGTATTGCTGAATGTTACAAATGGATCTCAAATGAACGTAACATGAACTACACAACCGGTTGACATGAGCATCCAGAGTCAAAACAGTGTCAATGTAGACACCTAGATCCTTAACAACATCTGAGAAGGTGATATTTGCGTCTGCAACTGTCAGGACATCTATTTTGACAATACCAAGTTGATGTTTAGTTCAGTAATGCCTCTGTTTTTGTGTCGTTTAGTTTGAGTTTATTTGTTGTCATCCAGCTCTTGGTAGCCTGGGTACATTCTGAAATACACTGAAGGGACATGAGAAGTTCACACAAGCGAGAAGCTTTCAGGAGCTGGGCATCGTCGGCATAGGCATATGGTATTGTCCATATTGATGGTGCCAACACATCCAGTATATAGAACAGACCAAGAACTGGTCCTTGTGGCACCCCTTGATCTCTCATCGCAAACGACAACAGACTGTTGTCGGTCAGATAGATAATTAAGATGCTACCCAGTGAAGCACGTTGATTTCAAGTCTATACTGTTGTTTGAGGCTGATCAAGAGTTAATGGTGGTAAATTTGTCGAAGGCTGCGGAGATATCCAACAACAGTAGCGCAGCAATCTTCCAATCATCAACGGCACAACGAAGCTCATTCGTCACTTTGAGTAAGGTAGTCTCTGTGCTGTAATGTCGACGATATGCTGACTGGAATTCGTCGAACAGATGATGTTTAGAGAGATCGTTATTTAGTCGAGCAAGCACAGCTTTCTCAATTATTGTGTTATTAGTAACATCACTGTTATTTTGTCATGTATTAGGATTTAAAAGATGAGGATAAGATTGGATATATGATATGCAGAAGGACAGAATGGGAGTGGACAGGATAACGTGTAGGAAGGTGGACGTTATATAGTAGACAGCTATTTGGAGTGCATTTTTTAGAAAAACTGTTTAGTTGGCAAACATCAGGAAATGGAATGAGAGATGAAAAATAAAGATTGAGCTAAGAAAGTTAGTGTCTTGCCAATACACTAGACCTGATGTCTGTACCTGTCTGTCTGTCCACATTATTGTTTTGATTATGTTAATGCAGTGTTGATGTGAGACGCAGGTTTATGCATAGGTCCAATGTGGCTGTGTAATTTTGATGCACTTTATTGATCGACAGAGACAGAACTGAAAACATTCAATATTTTTTAAAAAGTCACGGATTTATTGCTGACATGTTTTGCAAATTCAACTCTGCCAGTTATGTGACAGTATCACATATCTCACAGTTTATTACACTGAAACAAAACATTATCCCCTCTCGAAAATAACCCCTCCTTTCCAAAAATAGTAATTAAATGAAACACGCCACCTTGGATAGTTTTTAAAAAAAAGAATAATGACATAATAGGAAAACATGCATGACATTCTGTTTGTAAACGTTGTGCTGTATCTATTATTATTGACTACATGACGTAACTATACAAGTGTACAATTGCAACAAAATAACTGAATATTAAAGCTCACGATTTCTATTGAAAGAAAAGTTAAAGTTAGAATAAGAAAGTTCATAACTTGAAAACATAATTTGCTGTCTTTGAAAATCTTCTAGCTGACGTCATGTATTGCTTTCTTCAATCTGTTTAGATATTGTGCTGTGTGAATGAAAATTGAGATTGTTTACATAGAGAGAGGTCCGTGGTCTATTGACGTCGTTGATTAAAATATTTCAAGGGAAGGCGTGGGAGAGCGTCCTAAAAACAGCACGCAAATGCCAGATACTTAAAATCCTCTGACAATGGATTCTCCTGGCTTATATCAGGTTACATCTAAGTACAATAACGATTCAACCTGTAGTTTTTACAATATATATATATATATATATATATATATATATATATATATATATATATATATTATACTCCATGTAATGATCGGAATTTATTAAAGTTAGTGTCATTTTGCTGAATATGCAAATCTACTTTAATGCAAATGTAGCACAGAATTAGAGCAATCAGTATGCTTTGCCTGAACTCTTACATCAAAAGTATGTATATTCATTAAGGAAAAAATATCAGTTTCATGAAAGATATTAAAACTATAGAAAGATCAAATATAATACATATAGTTTATGTAAGAATCCCAATGTACATGATTTAAATGTGAATGACGTCATATACTCGTTGTGAAAACTGAGATGTTCCCGATGTTTTCCGTAAAACAAAATGGCCGTCGCATAAAAAAAGCGATGTAAAATGGCATTTTTCTGACTTCCTTTTCGATTTGGTAAAATCACACATCATTTCACTGCTAAAGGGATGCGAGAACTTAAGGTTTTTAACCGATTAATATAACTATCACGCCTTTGAAATTTAGATGTAAACTACAGGCAGTTACTAGGAAGAATTTGGAGCAAAATCATTGCACTTTAAAGTTTATAATGACACCGGGTGTTTGCGATAATAGATATAGGTGGTTCAATCGGGATGTTTTGGTGGAAACGAACTTCGAGGGTTGTGTAATGATTTTTCCGTTACCCGAGTACTGATTGATCTTATCGAATGATTTTTTTTATTATTACCATGTAAAAATAAGAAAAATGGCACGTTTTTTTTAAATATTTCAATACCACCGAGACTAGTACGTCTCGATGTACTTTTCTTTGTAGATGAGTTTATTTTACAGGATGATTAAGACTAGCACACACAAGGAGTGACGTCATTGATTGACATGTCCTATTATATATGAAAGCTTTCTATTGGCAGACAAGGTAGTGTTAACCAGTGTGATAATAAAAAAAAAGTGTTAATATACTCATGGTAAAAATGATTGACACCCCTAAACAGAAAATAGATTTTAGCAAATTAAAATATTATTCGATATATCGGTATTTCCGAAATCAAATGGCACAAACATATGATTTAAATACTTGCCATTTATGTATTGTGTGCGAATGAGACTCCATGAAAGATTGTGTGTATGTTTGGGTTCACTTGAATGTTTTTTAAAATGCAACTTTTCATTATTTATTAGAACCAAAATGAGAACACTTTCGAATACTGTAATAATATACCAATGCCAAGATCTCATGACACAATGAATGAATTCATTTGAAGAAATTTATTTTTTTTATATTCCTCTGTCTTTTGTATTTTAAAGTACAAGTGGAGAAATAGCAAATGCTCAATAACACTATTCACAAAACGACATCCCGTAGTAACATGTTTTACCAAAACAAATATCAAAACTAACACGTTATGTTGTTAATATAACATTTCATAACTATACCTTTTAGGGGGTGTCAACCATTATTACCATAAGTACATATGGATTGTCTATCAACACATATGTTTTATTAATTATAAAAAGTAAGAAAAAAGAGTTTCTATTTTATTTCAACCAATGCACAAAACAAAATGGAACACCGTCGCTGTAAAGCAAGTACGCAGTTACATTATTTCCAACAGGAGGAAACGCCTTATTATCATCCAAAACTGGGTTCCACAGGAGATATCGCTTGTATAAGATCAATCGATATCTACTAGAAGATATCGTTTTGACAGTAGATTTTGAACAACGCTCTGTTGACATCAGCTTCATGACATCACACTGATTTTGTATCATCACATAATGACATCACAATGCTATGACGTTATAATCATGATGACGTCACAATTCTTTGACATCACAGCAATGGAAGCCAAATGGCAGTGTTCATTTTTCATTAAAAACTAATGAAGAATGATTTTGGATGATAAATAGAATCTCACTCTCGTGTCTTCTGATATCAAATAAATCAACACACGTTGATAAAATTTAAAATATCCTCGGCAAGCCTCGGACATTTGTAACTTTTATCAACTCGTGTGGATATAGTTGATATAGAGGACACTTGGGTGAGATTCTCTATTTCTGTAATCCCGCCAGGGGCACGGCAATGTTGTCTGCAGTAGAGAACTGTTTTACACGCAGTAAGGTTTGGGTGCAATGCTACACTGAATTTCAGTGCAGTACCACCCATGGTTCGCTAGTTCCAGCCGATGCTCGCAGAGTTCACCTCAATGCATAGCCACATGGCTTTGCGGGCTTTCTCCCTGCCATAATACTAGCAGCCGCGATATAAGTGAAATACTCTTGAAAGCGGCGTTAAACCCAAACACACCTCGCCTCACCTCACCTCTATTTCTGTAATAATTGACTGAACACTTCCACATAGAAACAGAATATGTGTTTGACAAATTGTTTATTTATAATTATGATGTTTTTCATTAGTAGGTGGTTGATAGATTCTACCTTATTAGTTTCAGTTGAAGTTTTACCAAAATGAGACCCATAGAACCAATGAAATTCAAAATGACGTCATAACGACAAATCAACATCAGGGGTTTTGCGTTAAACAACTTCATTGGACTGTTTGCATACGTTCCAATTGCATTTAAAAGCACATTGGGCTCTTCCTCATCTAAACAGGAATATGGCTGTTTTCCAAGAGAATGACTATGGCACAAGATAATGCTATGCAGAACAACACGTTATTAACATCATGTCAACAAAATTTGAATGCTCTGATATTATAAATTTGCTCAACACAATATCAGTAATTACGAAATTGTAATAGTGGACTGGCGTTTCGTTTGTTATTCAATATATTTCTGAGTCATTTTGAACATCTCAAGATTAGTTTATTTAGTAAACTAGTGAGTTGTAGCTGGGCTGTTGCTACTTGAACATATTTGTTGCCATGCGATTTTTAATTAGGATAATGATAAGATCAAGAACATTATAATTAAAACTTTATAAGACACTCCTTGTCAAAAGGGGATCAATACCTCATATGTCTACGCCAATGTCACTCTTTGAGCAACTTTGACTCTATTTCCCCTCTATTATAGCCTTTTGTGTGGGAGTTTTACAGTAACTCCGTACATAAATGTCAGACATAAACGTCTTGTAAACAAGGGGCTTATACGAGGATATTTTCAGCTCCCTGGCGTAGGTAATTAAATTTACCTTTACAGTAATGTCAGAGGATATTAAGATCACATCTAAACTCGTTAACTTAGACTTCATTTCTGAGAGAGATCCGAATGACCCCGATTTATATACCCCATTGCGATCGAGATAAACTAATTAACTAATTTTATTTCAATGATTGAAAAAGGAAAGTGTGAGATAAACGATTGAACATCTTTGACATGACCAGTAAAGTCCTTTTGTCATAGCACTCTTGTCCCGACCGGAACGGAAAAGAAGTCAGATTCAGAGAATAGTTTCAGACACGTCGTATTAGTACATACTGCTACATACTCCAGACGGTAAAGCAAGTGTTATCAAATAATCATTTATTAAGGTTTTTTTCGTATTGAGCCAGTTACAGTTCCGATATATTCTATTGTATCATCTTTCCATTCAGTATGTACACTTTAATTAATTGACTATCAGTGTTATGGCACGTATATGGTATTAACGGTCTAGACCATATGATTTCACAACTGGGCCAATACGGGCAAACTGTGCCAATACGAGTCTAACTATGCCAATACGAGACAAACTGGGCAAATATGAGTCTGAGCATGCGCAGTCGCACATTTGGTGAAAACCCGAAGCTGTCGCTTCTGAACTTTGACCCATGACACACATTCACCAATCATGATTACAATTATCATTTCAATATAAATGAGATGTTTAGTGTTGTGCGAATTTGTGACAGAGCATGCTCAGACTCGTATCGGCCTTGTTTTCCCCGTATCGACCCTGTTTTCCCGGTATTGATCCTGTTTTACCCGTATTGACCCAGTTGTCTCGTATCGGCCCTGGGCCATTGGTTGTCTCGTATCGGCCCTGTTTGCTTGTCTTATATAGGCCAAATGTGTTCCGTATTGGTCCTGTTTGTCTCTATTAACCCAGTTGGTTCCGTGTTGGTCCAGTTTGTGTCGTTGTAGCCCAGTTTGTCTTATATTGGCCATGTGTGTCCCGTGTGGTCCTGTTTGTCACGTTTTGGCCCTAGTTTTCCCGTTTTTGTCCTGGGCCCCGTTCCATAACAGCGAGCGCTTATAATCGCCCATTGATTGCTCAATGTAGCGCTCAATGTAGCGCTCAAGTAGCGCTCAAGTAGCGCTCATTCTCTCCTGAACGACATGGTGCAAAACCTCAAAGTTCGCTCGCTTTGCTACGTAGCGCTACATTGAGCAATCGCGTTCAAGAGAGGAATAAAAGTAATCGCTAATTGAGCGATTACTTTGAAACCTCTCTTGAACACGGCCCAGTTGACGCATATTGGCCCACATTGTGCCGTATTGGTCCTGATTGTCTTGTAAAGCATGCATTTTGGCAGCCAATGAAGAGTCGTGATTAAAAGTTGATGATCGCGTATTCTGATCAGGGCATTGTCAATATCGTCGATTTAGGTCATTTCAATGCCTGGTTATCTATAGCGTTATTAGTCAAAAGCGTATCAGCAAGGATATTTGAAGTAGAGTTGGGGATAAAAATACCCTGATGGAACAGTTTGTCCTAAAAATGAATCAGTAATGTGATTACGGTGAACTCCTCTCAATCTCGCTGAAAACCCAGCCGCCCCTACCCCCGAACCATCTGATGAGCGTCATACAAAATCTCACCTTTTGAACGCGTCCCTTAAGGTCGGAGGTCACAGGTAATTTTACTAGCATGTGTGCCCTATAAGACTCTAACAGCTGAAGGCAAAATGAAGGAACGTGATGCAGTGCAATATTAGAAATATGAAATGATAACAGTGATGCCCTTTCGGTACTTGAATCAACAACGTCATCCCGATAGACAGGAGTAAAATCTTAATCACACTTATTAACGATATCGTATTCATAAGAAATGAAACACTATAAACAATAGAAGAATATCCCCTAGAGGAAATTGAGATTTCACAATTGAAATTAAACTATTGATTTCAAGAAGATATACTGTCGCAGAGTTTTAATGTGACCAGTGGGTATGATGAGTCAAGGATCTAATTACCACAGCTGTAAGTAAACTCAATGTGTATGAATGACATTCAACTCGTACACAAATACCCAGATTAAAAACAGTGTACAATTATTCAACTACTTCATTTCATAGTATCCATGATATTCCATAGCTTGAAACGAAAACAACTTCATTATATGAAAAACATATTCTCACCATTTTAAACGCTTGAGAGAATCTGATGCTTTTGACATTTACACAAGGTGTGAGATTTGAGAGCAAAGCTATGAGAGTATGCTGTAATGAGTCACAATCTGCAAATAATACACGACATCGATGCTAAGGAGATTCCCCTTTTATTTAAGGTCCATATCCCTACTTTAATATGTTTGTTTTGTCTCGAGCCCTGACGAGGGCAATCCGAACTTAATTCACGGGGGATATAAAAGAGGGTTCTATTATCGTATTTTGTCGTATTAATGTTGTTATTGTCCTTATGAATGGAAGGAACATGTAATATGTGCCTGAGTTAATAAAAGTGGGACGTTAAATATTCTTTCATGATGAAAATAAATTTTATCAAAGTGTCTCCAACGTAGGAGTTAGTGTCTTCCATATGTACGTGTCTTCGACGTTTGACTTAGCATCTTCTACGTATGACATAGTAGGACTAAATCCTCAGTTGGAAACAAGACAAAAGTTAGTTTTGCTTAAATTAGGCACATTCTAAGCTATTTTGTAGTTTCATTTGCTTTGTGAACTTGACCCCAGTACAAATCCAGATATGACCACTAATATGCATGTTTTCTCTGCTAATTCTTCAGACCTGATGAAGGGGTAAGCACATACTGCGAATCTTCCTTTCTGTTCATAATAAAGAAGTTCCTATTTAGAATTCTAACTTCATTTTATGTCATGTATAATGTGATTGGGAAAATATGTAATTAAATGAATCATTTGTTATTTAATTATTTTTTTTATTCTTTATGGTTTAAACAATATTTATTCTTGTACTCGTGTACAGGGGGATCAACAAACAGGGTTTCCCCTATATAAATGTCTCTCCCAAAAGAACAATAATACAGGATAATTACATTTTTGTACATCATAAATGCATACAATACATCATTGATGTAGGAAAACACAACATCATTTTAGGAGAAAAGTTTGCGATGAGAATTATTATTTGACTTTTTTTTGTCCAGAAGATTCCCGCTAACTCTTTGACCGACTTCCATGAAATGTTCAGTGAAGATAGTCTGTAAGCTAAACTGGTGCACTACGAAGCCCGATTTTGGATTTTCGACTTCTTTCGCGAGTTATCTCCCCTTGAAAATTTAAACCTTAATAACTCGAGTACTAATCAAGATATTTGCAATAGCATTCCCCATCGATTAGGCTTATAGCGGTTTTCGGCCGTAATAATATTTTTTTGCTATTTCGCTATTTCTTCTCCTACATACAGCTATGTGTGATAGCTCATTTTGAAGATAAATGAACACCTCAGAGGACTGTATTGGCCGAGTTTTGAATTCCTTCCTTGAATTTTAAAAATATGTCCTTGAACATTGTCATTTTTAAAAAAAGTGTTTTTCTACTATATGTTCAAAGGCACATAACTCTGTTACTAATGAATTTATTACGAAGTTACTGATTGCCACATCCTTCTTATAACTAGTTTGATAATTTCATAACATATCGTTATCATATAAAAGTTGATAGTTTTGGCACAATTTGGACATTTTCCCGAAAAAGTAAAACATTTTGATTTTTAGACTTTTCGAGGGCTACTTTCTTTATAGAATTGTTGTAAACCCCTGACGATACCATTATGTTTGATAGCTCATTTTGAATTAAAGATGTCATGTATTAAAGACAATAAATTTCAATCATGTGTCCGTCATTGGTCACGTGTGACTGGTCATAGAAGATTGTCATTTTTTCGAAAATCGCCATTTTCAGCAAAGTTCAAAGGCTCACAATTGCTTAACTAATTTTGATATCTAAATTCTATTCACAGTTCCGGATGCACAAATTCAAGAACAAAAACGTTTCTGTAGAATCCTTTCATCAAAGAGTTGATAGTGAAGCTCCTAACATCGCATACGTTCTCAAGGGGTCAAAATTTAAGCAATTTAGAGTATTTTCTTGAATATTCAGAAAAACATTAATTATGTATGCAATCTAAATGATGATTGCATCTACTTAAGTGGAAATTAAAGCACAATATTTTGTATGATGTAAATTAGTATGAAAATATTAACCATTTTGTCTTAATCGTGAGAAAGGTCATGTAGGGTTCAATTAATAAGCGAATTTTCCATTTTCAGAGGGTCATTGTCTTTGGAGAATTTTTGTTAAACAACTAGTGAAGATAGGGACATGTTTTATAACTCGTTTTAAAGCGGAGGAACTGATGCATAACCGAGAGTGCAACATGGAGGTCAAGCAAAAGTTTTGAAGACCTAAGTATTGCCTTGGCAATCCTAGTTTGTGTATTAATATGATTTGACCGGTTTTTGTTACCAAATAGTACAGTATTCAGATCGTAACCATTTACATAAAGAAGCTTACATGGCGGATATTGGTAAGATTTGGACATATGAATAGATAATGATGTGCATCTTCATACGCATGACCACAGGTACATCGTGGATCATCATTAAAAAAATCTATCGAATTTATGACCATTTAATTTGCTACACCCCAATCTGATACTACAATGTAGTATTTGGTCATTTCTAAATCCATAATTTTGAAAAAATTCGTGAATGTTGCTTTTATTGTCATTTAATTAATTTCTAAACATGGCGTACGATTTGTATTTCTTTATATTATTGACTGAACATTTCCACATAAAAAAAGAATATGTGTTTGACAAATTGTTTATTTATAATTATGATGTTTTTCATTAGTAGGTGGTTGATAGATTCTACCTTATTAGTTTCAGTTGAAGTTTTACCAAAATGAGACCCATAGAACCAATGAAATTCAAAATGACGTCATAACGTCAAATCAACATCAGGGGTTTTGCGTTTAACAACTTCATTGGACTGTTCCGATTGCATTTAAAAGCACATTGGGCTCTTCCTCATCTAAACAGGAATATGGCTGTTTTCCAAGAGAATGACTATGGCACAAGATAATGCTATGCAGAACAACACGTTATTAACATCATGTCAACAAAATTTGAATGCTCTGATATTATAAATTTGCTCAATACAATATCAGTAATTACGATATTGTAACAGTGGACTGGCGTTTCGTTTGTTATTCAATATATTTCTGAGTCATTTTGAACATCTCAAGATTAGTTTATTTAGTAAACTAGTGAGTTGTAGTTGAGCTGTTGCTACTTGAACATATTTGTTGCCATGCGATTTTTAATTAGGATAATGATAAGATCAAGAACATTACAATTAAAACTTTATAAGACACTCCTTGTCAAAGGGGATCAATACCTCATATGTCTACGTCAATGTCACTCTTTTAGCAACTTTGACGCTATCCCCCCTCTATCATAGCCTTTTGTGTGGGAGTTTTACAGTTACTCCGTACATAAATGTCAGACATAAACATCTTGTAAACAAGGGGCTTATGCGAGGATATTTTCAGCTCCCTGGCGTAGGTAATTAAATTTACCTTTACAGTAATGTCAGAGGATATTAAGATCACATCTAAACTCGTTAACTTAGACTTCATTTCTGAGAGAGATCCGAATGACCCCGATTTATATACCCCATCGCGATCGAGATAAACTAATAAACTAATTTTATTTCAATGATTGGAAAAGGAAAGTGTGAGATAAACGATTGAACATCTTTGACATGACCAGTCCTTTTGTCATAGCACTCTTGTCCCGACCGGAACGGAAAAGAAGTCAGATTCAGAGAATAGTTTCAGACACGTCGTATTAGTACATACTGCTACATACTCCAGACGGTAAAGCAAGTGTTATCAAATAATCATTTATTAAGGTTTTTTTCGTATTGAGCCAGTTACAGTTCCGATATATTCTATAGTATCATCTTTCCATTCAGTATGTACACTTTAATTAATTGACTATCAGTGTTATGGCACGTATATGGTATTAACGGTCTAGACCATATGATTTCACAACTGGGCCAATACGGGCAAACTGTGCCAATACGAGTCTAACTATGCCAATACGAGACAAACTGGGCAAATATGAGTCTGAGCATGCGCAGTCGCACATTTGGTGAAAACCCGAAGCTGTCGCTTCTGAACTTTGACCCATGACACACATTCACCAATCATGATTACAATTATTATTTCAATATAAATGAGATGTTTAGTGTTGTGCGAATTTGTGACTGAGCATGCTCAGACTCGTATCGGCTTTGTTTTCCCCGTATCGACCCTGTTTTCCCGGTATTGATCCTGTTTTACCCGTATTGACCCAGTTTGTCTCGTATCGGCCCTGGGCCATTGGTTGTCTCGTATCGGCCCTGTTTGCTTGTCTTATATTGGCCAAATGTGTTCCGTATTGGTCCTGTTTGTCTCTATTAACCCATTTGGTTCCGTGTTGGTCCAGTTTGTGTCGTTGTAGCCCAGTTTGTCTTGTATTGGCCATGTGTGTCCCGTGTGGTCCTGTTTGTCTCGTTTTGGCCCTAGTTTTCCCGTTTTTGTCCTGGGCCCCGTTCCATAACAGCGAGCGCTTATAATCGCCCATTGATTGCTCAATGTAGCGCTCAATGTAGCGCTCAAGTAGCGCTCAAGTAGCGCTCATTCTCTCCTGAACGACATGGTGCAAAACCTCAAAGTTCGCTCGCTTTGCTACGTAGCGCTACATTGAGCAATCGCGTTCAAGAGAGGAATAAAAATAATCGCTAATTGAGCGATTACTTTGAAACCTCTCTTGAACACGGCCCAGTTGTCGCATATTGGCCCACATTGTGCCGTATTGGTCCTGATTGTCTTGTAAAGCATGCATTTTGGCAGCCAATGAAGTGTCGTGATTAAAAGTTGATGATCGCGTATTCTGATCTGGGCATTGTCAATAACGACGATTTAGGTCATTTCAATGCCTGGTTATCTATAGCGTTATTAGTCAAAAGCATATCAGCAAGGATATTTGAAGTAGAGTTGGGGATAAAAATACCCTGATGGAACAGTTTGTCCTAAAAATGAATCAGTAATGTGATTACGGTGAACTCCTCTCAATCTCGCTGAAAACCCAGCCGCCCCTACCCCCGAACCATCTGATGAGCGTCATACAAAATCTCACCTTTTGAACGCGTCCCTTAAGGTCGGAGGTCACAGGTAATTTTACTAGCATGTGTGCTATATAAGACTCTAACAGCTGAAGGCAAAATGAAGGAACGTGATGCAGTACAATATTAGAAATATGAAATGATAACAGTGATGCCCTTACGGTACTTGAATCAACAACGTCATCCCTATAGACAGGAGTAAAATCTTAATAACACTTATTAACGATATCGTATTCATAAGAAATGAAACACTATAAACAATAGAAGAATATCCGCTAGAGGAAATTGAGATTTCACAATTGAAATTAACCTATTGATTTCAAGAAGATATACGGTCGCAGAGTTTTAATGTGACCAGTGGGTATGATGAGTCAAGGATCTAATTACCACAGTTGTAAGTAAACTCAATGTGTATGAATGACATTCAACTCGTACACAAATACCCAGATTAAAAACAGTGTACAATTATTCAACTACTTCATTTCATAGTATCCATGATATTCCATAGCTTGAAACGAAAACAACTTCATTATATGAAAAACATATTCTCACCATTTTAAACGCTTGAGAGAATCTGATGCTTTTGACATTTACACAAGTTGTGAGGTTTGAGAGCAAAGTTATGAGAGTATGCTGTATTGAGTCACAATCTGCAAATATTACACCACATCGAAGCAAAGGAGATTCCCATTTTATTTAAAGTTCATATCCCTACTTTAATAAGTATGTTTCGTCTAGAGCCCTGACGAGGGGCAATCCGAACTTAATTCACGGGGGATATAAAAGAGGGTTCTATTGTCGTATTTTGTCGTATTAATGTTGTTATTGTCCTTATGAATGGAAGGAACATGTAATATGTGCCTGAGTTAATAAAAGTGGGACGTTAAATATTCTTTCATGATGAAAATAAATTTTATCAAAGTGTCTCCAACGTAGGAGTTAGTGTCTTCCATATGTACGTGTCTTCGACGTTTGACTTAGCATCTTCTACGTATGACATAGTAGGACTAAATCCTCAGTTGGAAACAAGACAAAAGTTAGTTTTGCTTAAATTAGGCACATTCTAAGCTATTTTGTAGTTTCATTTGCTTTGTGAACTTGACCCCAGTACAAATCCAGATATGACCACTAATATGCATGTTTTCTCTGCTAATTCTTCAGACCTGATGAAGGGGTAAGCACATACTGCGAATCTTCCTTTCTGTTCATAATAAAGAAGTTCCTATTTAGAATTCTTACTTCATTTTATGTCATCTAAATGTGATTGGGAAAATATGTAATTAAATGAATCATTTGTTATTTAATTATTTTTTTTATTCTTTATGGTTTAAACAATATTTATTCTTGTACTCGTGTACAGGGGGATCAACAAACAGGGTTTCCCCTATATAAATGTCTCTCCCCAAAAGAACAATAATACAGGATAATTACATTTTTGTACATCATAAATGCATACAATACATCATTGATGTAGGAAAACACAACATCATTTTAGGAGAAAAGTTTGCTATGAGAATTATTATTTGAATTTTCTTTGTCCAGAAGATTCCCGCTAACCCTTTGACCGACTTCCATGAAATGTTCAGTGAAGATAGTCTGTAAGCTAAACTGGTGCACTACGAAGCCCGATTTTGGATTTTCGACTTCTTTCGCGAGTTATCTCCCCTTGAAAATTTAAACCTTAATAACTCGAGTACTAATCAAGATATTTGCAATAGCATTCCCCATCGATTAGGCTTATAGCGGTTTTCGGCCGTAATAATATTTTTTTGCTATTTCGCTATTTCTTCTCCTACATACAGCTATGTGTGATAGCTCATTTTGAAGATAAATGAACACCTGAGAGGACTGTATCGGCCGAGTTTTGAATTCCTTCCTTGAATTTTAAAAATATGTCCTTGAACATTGTCATTTAAAAAAAAAGTGTTTTTCTACTATATGTTCAAAGGCACATAATCCGTTACTAATGAATTTATTACGAAGTTACTGATTGCCACATCCTTCTTATAACTAGTTTGATAATTTCATAACATATCGTTATCATATAAAAGTTGATAGTTTTGGCACAATTTGGACATTTTCCCGAAAAAGTAAAACATTTTGATTTTTAGACTTTTCGAGGGCTACTTTCTTTATAGAATTGTTGTAAACCCCTGACGATACCATTATGTTTGATAGCTCATTTTGAATTAAAGATGTCATGTATTAAAGACAATACATTTCAATCATGTGTCCGTCATTGGTCACGTGTGACTGGTCACAGAAGATTGTCATTTTTTCGAAATTCGCCATTTTCAGCAAAGTTCAAAGGCTCACAACTGCTTAATCTAAATTCTATTCACAGTTCCTGATGCACAAATTCAAGAACAAAAACGTTTCTGTTGAATCCTTTCATCAAAGAGTTGATAGTGAAGCTCCTAACATCGCATACATGTACGTTCTCAAGGGGTCAAAATTTAAGCAATTTAGAGTATTTTCTTGAATATTCAGAAAAACATTAATTATGTATGCAATCTAAATGATGATTGCATCTACTTAAGTGGAAATTAAAGCACAATATTTTGTATGATGTAAATTAGTATGAAAATATTAACCATTTTGTCTTAATCGTGAGAAAGGTCATGTAGGGTTCCATTAATAAGCGAATTTTCCATTTTCAGAGGGTCATTGTCTTTGGAGAATTTTTGTAAAACAACTAGTGAAGATAGGGACATGTTTTATAACTCGTTTTAAAGCGGAGGAACTGATGCATAACCGAGAGTGCAACATGGAGGTCAAGCAAAAGTTTTGAAGACCTAAGTATTGCCTTGGCAATCCTAGTTTGTGTATTAATATGATTTGACCGGTTTTTGTTACCAAATAGTACAGTATTCAGATCGTAACCATTTACATAAAGAAGCTTACATGGCGGATATTGGTAAGATTTGGACATATGAATAGATAATGATGTGCATCTTCATACGCATGACCACAGGTACATCGTGGATCATCATTAAAAAAATCAATCGAATTTATGACCATTTAATTTGCTACACCCCAATCTGATACGACAATGTAGTATTTGGTCATTTCTAAATCCATAATTTTGAAAAAATTCGTGAATGTTGCTTTTGTTGTCATTTAATTAATTTCTAAACATGGCGTACGATTTGTATTTCTTTATATTGTCATCAATATTATTCCATTCGTCCACAGCAGACGGTAGTAATAACTTTTGTAAAGTTCCGTTCGACAAATAGATTGCTGAGTTGCTTAAGAATTTCTTAATTCATAAAGTGATTGACTATGTTGTTCTTTATCAATAACTAATTGTGCTTATTTGACTACTTTCAGCTTCAGTTTCAGTTTCACTCAAATAAGTTACATGTCATTATATGTATACATCCAATATTTACAGCAGTTCTGCTGTCGGATACATCTGTTATTTATATTATGTGATATTATTGATTAATGCTCTAAATGACAATTAAAAACAACAATAGACACGTAGATATTTAAATTGAAATTAGACTTCAGATGGACAAATACAAATATATAATGTCAAAATAACTTAGGGATATTGAACATTTTATAATTTATCTTTGAAAATATGTGAAAAAGTCAATAATAAATATTAATATATAGTGAATCTCACCCAAGTGTCTTCTGATATCAAATATATCAACACGAGTCGTTATACATTAAGAGATTCAAATCACACTTTTCAAAGCGACCAAACCCGTTATACATGTACGTCTATGTGATTTAGATAAAAAAATCTGCAAAGCGTCCCTAGACATGAGGGAATCAATGAAACTTTCGAAGAACTAAGCTGAGCTCAATTCAGAGCATTTGACATTAGTTGAAAAAGTGAGCTCAATTCAGAGCATTTGACATTAGTAGTAAAACTGAGCTCAATTCAGAGCATTTGACATTAGTTGAAAAACTGAGCTCAATTCAGAGTATGTGACATTTGTAGTAAAACTGAGCTCAATTCAGAGCATTTGACATTAGTTGAAAAAGTGAGCTCAATTCAGAGCATTTGACATTAGTAGTAAAACTGAGCTCAATTCAGAGCATTTGACATTAGTTGAAAAACTGAGCTAAATTCAGAGTATGTGACATTAGTAGTAAAACTGAGCTCAATTCAGAGCATTTGACATTAGTAGAAAAATACTAATTGTGTCGTAATGTCACCTCCATTATTGTATATTTTGTAAAAAGGAAATATTTTGAATGTACCTTTACTACACTGAGATATATGTTTGCCAACTTTCAAGTGTCTTAAACTTTCATCTCTCATTTGCTGTTTGTTCACTGTAACTTTTTTTGAAGGTAATTAGTTTGTCCTATGTATATCACGTTATATTTCCAGTATAAATGTAATAATTAACTTCGGTTTAACTATCCTTTGAAGTTTGAAGTTATCAAAATAATAAAAGCAGGATAGCCCCTGCAGACACATTTTGATTAGAGAAATAATATGACAGAGTTGAAACTGGAGAGATATTATATATGCTGTAACCATTTGGTGCATCTAAATGAGCATCGTAAAACTCAAGTCGCATTGTTTTAGTTTTCTCTTTCACAGTTTAAGGACATTGCATATGTCCACTATAAGCATGATAAACATAAGAAGCACATAACCGTTTTGCCACAAGCCCAAACTACACAGACCATTTTCAATTTTTTTACATTTTAAAACACAAAGCATCCTTGAAGTTTCAAGTTTATGCATACAAGCAATCACCACGGACCGAGTATATCTCCGTCAAGAACCGTTACCCAGATGATGTTTCGAAGCGGCCATAAAATGCCACATTCAGCTGTCTGCTGCCTTTGTGCAATATGGGCTTACAAGTTATATGGAGGATTGTGCGCCAGTGTGTTCCTCGTAAGGTTTAACATAGTTAATTATGTGATTCATTTTTTTAAATTTCTTAATTCAGCAGTCAAAATTATGACCAAAACATAGTAACGGCATGTGTCTATGAGTAACTGGGGAAGAATGGAGAGTGTAATTGGAATTTTATATTTTTAAGACGTCATACAGCAGTGATGCGTCAACAAAGTAAAGTCAAAGAAGGTACGTAACGTGCAATCTAGGAATGGTCATAATCTGTAGATAGTGAGTTGATAATATGAAGATTGTGAGTTGACAATCTAGGAATGTTTTAACTTTCCTAGATTGTTTAAAAAATATGCAGATTGCACAGTCTGGAAATGAAAATAATCTGGGAATATTCCTTTTAGTTACTGGGGACGACTCCTTGAAGGACTAGTAACTCGTTTCTATATATCATCTACCGACCATAGGGGTCGATTCCTAGGTTGCGAAGGGCGTTATATTCGTTAAAATATAGAATACTAAATGATGTCCAGTTTGATAACATGTTTATGAAACGAGTGGATGGTTTGGTATTTTAACGAGCGAAAGTTCTGCATGACCTGATTCCGAGTGCAGAAATGGAGTGTCCTGATTGGTTGCAATTGAATCTAGTTGTGCAATCAGCGACGTCGTTGTAAAAGAGCCATTTGCCAATGATAGGTCATATTGATATATTTAATGGGTATTCCTCGAAAAATGCTATTTCATTTGAGAAAACAATTGATCATATACATGCTGATAAATAAAGAAGACCAAATCAGAGACAAATACCAAAAAAGTTCATTTGTGCTATTTACATCAAACATTTTCGAACGACATATACTAATTAGCAAGACCCTTAATATTTAAATGCCAAGTTATTTGGTCGGCATAGACGCTGAAAGATGAGTTTTCATTGGTTAGAATCAGAGATACAGTATGATGTTTCCCTTTTTCCCCGCTAGGGGATTTTGCCGGAGCCTTGACAGTCAGGCCATGTAGATCAAATTAGGATCGGAAATGTGAAGGGTGTTACACTCTGTGGGAAGAGAATGTTCGTGAATATGAAGCCAACTTCTCATCGTAGCGTGGTAAAACATTTTGAGGTGTGTTTCACTTATGACACCTGAGTGATATATCGTTTGCATGACCTTGTGCAACAGAGAGCAATGAATGAGTCACGTTGATTATTACTGATCACTGACAAACATAACTTGACAGAAAGTGACTGAACCCTGGAGACACGTGGGTAGTTGATCACCGAGTCATGACTTCGTAAATTGCGCCTGCATCTGCTATCAACTGCGTCCTCGTTGCTGCCTTGGGGAGATGATGTTAAAACATTCTGCAAATGTTCATTCTTGTAGTTTGTCCCTTTTCACTCCAGCTCATACGTTAACCAGGTGATATTACAACAAAAGAAGGGATTTATAAGTTTCTTTCTTCTTAATATTTTATGTAAAATTAATTATTTCAGATTGTCATAGTGATGATTATAATAATGATATACAAGGGGCATCGTGAAAGTATGTTATAAGCAATATTATGTAATTAAATATATTAAAATTATTGGAGATGAAATTAAATTAATTGCCTTGTTATGAAATGAGATAAAATATAATTACATTACTTCATGAAAAAGTATTAACAGATTTTCATTTTATTCATTTATATTATTATTTAATAGACTGATACATTCTGTTATAAATTTTCTCTTCTAATATATTCTAACAATAACATTGCTATGAATTGGATGTTTAGAAAATTCAAACAATTAAAGTGCTATTAAAACAGTATAGAGAGTTTCGATAGACAATTGAAACAACATTTTAAACAATGTTTTCGTCCATGCTATCTTAGTCGAGAGGCAGAGCCCGGGGCACTGATATGTAGGTGAGGCTTATAGAGCCGGAAAGAGTCGGGAGGTCAAATTTTTTCAGAAGTGGGGTTTCCAGCATGTTCAGAAAATCATAACCGACTTTTTAAGTCTGACCAATTGACGCGCGTCAATCACAGTGCATTGTCTGGCTTGAATCAGTACATCTTTGAATCATGAAAATGGTAATTTTCGTCAGCAGGCAGCACTCCTCGATAAATAACACCATTTACAACCCCCAACTACACAACGGAAATGCCTTTAACCTTGGTCTTAACTTTTGATAGGTTATTGACTGGCCATTGGTACGTTGTACTTAATATGTGCATTCATTGTGATGACACATTTCTGTTCCTCGGTAGAGTTGTCGGGAGTAGGTCCGGGGTTGTCAGAACGTCCTCGACCCTAGGTCCGGGGCTTGTCGGGAGGTCCTCGTCCCTAGGTCCGGGGCTTGTCGGGACGTCCTCGTCCCTAGGTCCGGGGCTTGTCGGGAGGTCCTCGTCCCTAGGTCTGGGGTTGTCGGGAGGTCCTTGTCCCTAGGTCCGGGGTTTGTCGGGAGGTCCTTGTCCCTAGGTCCGGAGTTTGTCGGGACGTCCTCGTCCCTAGGTCCGGAGTTTGTCGGGACGTCCTCGTCCCTAGGTCCGGGGTTTGTCGGGACGTCCTCGTCCCTAGGTCCGGGGCTTGTCGGGAGGTCCTCGTCCCTAGGTCTGGGGTTGTCGGGAGGTCCTTGTCCCTAGGTCCGGGGTTTGTCGGGACGTCCTCGTCCCTAGGTCCGGAGTTTGTCGGGACGTCCTCGTCCCTAGGTCCGGGGTTTGTCGGGACGTCCTCGTTCCTAGGTCCGGGGTTTGTCGGGACGTCCTCGTCCCTAGGTCCGGAGTTTGTCGGGACGTCCTCGTCCCTAGGTCCGGAGTTTGTCGGGACGTCCTCGTCCCTAGGTCTGGGGTTTGTCGGGACGTCCTCGTCCCTAGGTCCGGGGTTTGTCGAGACGTCCTCGTCCCTAGGTCCGGGGTTTGTCGGGACGTCCTCGTCCCTAGGTCTGGGGTTTGTCGGGACGTCCTCGTCCCTAGGTACGGAGTTGTTCGGATGTCCTCGTCCCTAGGTCCCGAGTTTGTCGGGACGTCCTCGTCCCTAGGTACGGGGTTTGTCGAGACGTCCTCGTCCCTAGGTCCGGGGTTTGTCGGGACGTCCTCGTCCCTAGGTCTGGGGTTTGTCGGGACGTCCTCGTCCCTAGGTACGGAGTTGTTCGGATGTCCTCGTCCCTAGGTCCCGAGTTTGTCGGGACGTCCTCGTCCCTAGGTACGGGGTTGTTCGGATGTCCTCGTCCCTTTGGTCCGGAGTTTGTCGGAACGTCCTCGTCCCTAGGTCCGGAGTTTGTCGGGGAGTAAAAGGCCCGATACACTTATAACTAATAATCATCAACATAAACCATTTCCAATGCTATATATGCAAGATCGTTATGTGTCAATATAGCTCCAAAATATTCGTTCAAAGATATGTCTTTGCTGTACAAGCTCCTTTTAGTTTTGCCAAGGAAGTTAAATTAGATGTTAACTTTTACCCGTGAAATTAGCAGTGAATCGACAGTATTATGAAATATATACACAACCGGAACCGGTTCTTACGTTTAAATGCAATAAGTGCATTTAAGCTTAAACATCTCAGTTGAGAAATTAAATGAAAGCACGAGTAAGTTTAATCCTTCACCACTCTAAGTCGAATTACGAGCTTCCGATTTATTGAAGATAAACCGACGGCAAAACTTCTCAAAAGTATCTTTAAGTAGATAATGAGAGATGATACTAGAAAAGTTATTTTAATATAATACATGTATATGTTTGGGCTTCAATGTCCTTGGACTATTTACAGACAATCTGCAAGTTTGATTTGGCCTTGTCAAAAAAGTTATGATTTGCAAAACTTCTCAAAAGAACAAAAGAACAAACTATATCTGTAGACATCTCCTTGATCATTATATTCAAAAGAATTGTCTATAACAATTTGAAAAGCTTGCTGTTATTATAGACATTTATGCGATTCAAATGATCTGTGGAATCGTACTAAGTTACCGGAACATGCGTAATTTAAATTGCACTCTATAGAACGTGCTGAAGTCGTTATACATCAAGCGTTTCAAATGACACTTTTCAAAGCGACCAAACCCGTTATACGTCTATGTGAAAAATCTGCAAAGCGTCCCTTGACATGAGGGAATCAATGACACCTTCGAAGAACTGAGCTCAATTCAGAGCATTTGACATTAGTAGTAAAACTGAACTACAATTCAGAGCATTTGTCATTAGTAGTAAAACTGAGCTCAATTCAGAGCATTTGACATCAGTAGTAAAACTGAACTACAATTCAGAGCATTTGTCATTAGTAGTAACACTGAGCTCAATTCAGAGTATGTGACATTAGTTGAAAAACTGAGCTTAATTCAGAGTATGTGACATTAGTAGAAAAACTGAGCTCAAATTCATGAAATGTGACATTAGTAGAAAAACTGAACTACAATTCAGAGCTTTTGACATTGACAGAAAAACTGAGCTCAATTCAAAGCATTTGACATCAGTAGTAACACTGAACTACAATTCAGAGCATTTGATACTAGAAGAAAAACTTAGCTCAACTTCACAGAATGTGAGATCAGTAAAAACTGAGCTCAATTCAGAGCATGTGATATCAGTAAGGACACGGAGCTACTGCAGCGACTCCTAGTGTGTGGGCAGGCTCATCTGCCGCTAGTTGGTCCACAAGGCGGACAGCTATTTCTGGATATTGCAGCTATGTCAAGGACTGCACGTGGGCAGTGTCAGCAGCATCACCGCTTCTCGTATTATCTATCGACACTACAGATGCGATAATATCACACGAGGCAATTAGGGATTTGAATATGATGGTGGGTAAAGATGGACCCCTCGAGATATTTGATGGTGTCAGTGGTATCTTATTTTGCCGTAATTGGTATCAACTTAGATATATATATATATATTTATATATATATACATATATATATATATATATATATATATATATATATATATATATATATATATATATATATATATATATATATACACTAGATAAGTGTTTGTTCAAGGACAAACTAGAGGAGAAACCTTGAGAATGAGATATTTGATTTTCACGTGTTTTGTATTTAACCTAAATTTATACCGGTATATATACTACATATACTCAACAGCAAAACAAGCGTCACTACATCGTCAACAGTGTAAAAACCAAAATACTGCCGCGGTAGAAGATAGATTTTTAATGCTTTATACAGGAACATGGATTGTAAAGCGGTACCCCAATTTTATACATCAGAGTATAATTATTATATTTGTGTGTCTGTTCAAGTACACTTGAGCTGTTGATATCGCTTTTTCAAAGTGGATTTTGGTCAGAATGTTTGTCATTTAACTTAAAAACTCATAAAATGTATAAATATAAATTTGATTCATGAAAGATGTTGTCGACATAAATAACCTTCTTGGACATAAATTCGTCAACGCGTCTTAACGGTAGTACATAAAACTCTTTTTGTCTTTGCTGTCTCGTCAACTTACTGAAATTTGAAAACGAGGATTTTTAGAATTCTTAAAACGTGTATTTCTAAAAAAATAAGAACAGAAATTGCTTTGAAATTCCAGATGCAGTTCAGATGGTTTCTGAAGATATTATGTAACTTTGTTTTAGCTGTGTTTATCACTAGTGTGTTGAATTATCATGCATTTTGTATAGTGACGTTTCTTTTGCGGTTGAGTGTGGGTGAATGTTTATCGACAATAGATGATCAGAAACCTTGAGAATGTGATATTTGACCAAGAGGGTTCGGTAGTCAGATGTGTCTTTGTTCAGAAGACGAAGGAAATCCGATCCATTCTTGAAAATTGATACACTTCCATTTAAATGATCATGGATACCAAACTATATTTAGTTTTTGAAAAAAACAGACGCGAAGGCCTCCTCATTAATTACTTCTTCACATGTTGTTGTCACTTAACCGATGTTTAAGACGTTTACAGATGTAACAACCTTCAGGTTTGAGATTGTATTTTTAAGTTGACGATGCCTTTTATTTCGTAGAATCATGTTTCACAAGCGCATGGTAACTGAAATGGTTGACAGAACGTAGAACAAGTAGAACTTGGATGGTTACTTTAAGCCAGGGGGCGGGATAGCGCAGTGGTTAGCGCGTTCGGCTTCCGATCAAGAGGTCCGGGTTCGAATCCCGCTAGGGGCACGGCAACTTTGTCTGCAGTAGAGAACTGTTCTACACGCAGTAAGGTTTGGGTGCAATGCTACACTGAATTTCAGCGTAGTACCACCCATGGTTCGATAGTTCAAGGTTTCACTGCAATGCATAGCCACATGGCGTTGCGGGCTTTCTCCCTGTCATAATACTAGTAGCCGCGATATAAGTGAAATACTATTGTAAGCGGCGTTAAACTGTATATTATTGCAAGAATACGACATTTCGGTATGCAAACACTTGTTGTGCAGAAAATTGCACACTTGCAAAAATGAGGTTATGCATCCACAAATACCCTTGTCATGCATTTAACAACATGAATGCATCCAAATACAAGAATATCCATCAAAGCATAGGGGGTAATTAATGGAATATGATTTGACATGTTGACAGTTTTCTCCCAAATGTAAATGACAAATGCGCTTGACACATGTTGCCTTCCTCAATCCGTATGATCTGGTGGCCTTAAAATCGTATGATAATATTGAGAGATGGTGGATATTCTGTATCAAATACCAGTTAAACGCGCACATACTTTCTTTAATACAAGTAACATTAGCAACATGCAACGTGCCTCAAATCGTGCAATATCTATGTTAACATGAAAGTCATGTAAATAAATGTAATATCTAATAGCCTCATTATTTACTCTACCCACAACGATGTTGTTTCGTAGGTACGTTTATGTGATCAAGTTTCTCGTTTATGGAGCAGAAGTCAAAATTTATCATAAACTGAAGCACAAAAGAAACGTCACACCTCAGTTGGTTTTGATTAATTTAATATTTAAAGAAATGAGATGCATTTGATTATGGCACGATGCAATAACACCTTTTGGCAGTAGTTTTAATGACTTAATTGGTGACTGTTTTATTTTTTTTTTACTACAATATCATTTTTTAAACTAGACAGGGGTTAGAAATGAAATTCACACCAACATGACACCTACCATGTTTAAAATGTTCTAAATGTGTGCATGACGAGGCAAATTTATTGATTTTCACACAGAGTATGTGTTATATATCGATGAACAGTTGTGTTTTATCAAAATTATTTTGGGGGAATTTTAAATTTCAAAATTTTAATTTTTGATTTTTTTTTATAAACACGAATTCTTTGACTGATTTAATATTTTAGACTATTTTCCCAAACTACGACGTCAAAAATTCGAGATATTTGACAATGAAAATTATACATATGATAATCAAACTGAGGGGTGACGTTTCTTTTGTGCTTCAGTTTACATAGTTTCATGAAACTTTTTTTCGATCATTTTGCAGCCCTTTGTACCTTTGTCAATTCTTTAAGTCGAAGACTCCAGTTTTGAGATGCTCGGAAAAATAGTCCTCGGAAGAAAAGTATCGGTAAAAAAGTCCTAAATTTACCTAGGCAAAAAAATCATCGGAAAAAAGTACTAAAAACTTATATTGTGTTGTTTTTCATTCTTTTATTGGCATATAGCAATGAAATAGACAATAAATAGATACAACAATGTATTTGACTAAGTGATAGGAACTTATATTTAATCTCTGGTTTTTTATTCATTTATCCAACTGCAAGTATCACATTTATTCTCTTCATGATGGACAGGTATTATTCAAATGAATATATCATTTACATATGATATAAAGGTTTCTTATTCCACATATTGGAAACATATCATTGACTGGAGTTGCATGTTTAGTGTACATATGGTCGTCTAACACAAGCTTCAAACCTTTTTCCGGGGACTTTTTTTTACCCATAATCAGTTTTGATGCCCTTCCCAAACATCTATCATCCTGACCCAACGTTTTGGCATAATTGCATCCATTTAGAACTCAATCGTCACGTTTTGTCGATGAATCAAATGTCAGTAGACTATCATCATAAATTAAATATTCCAACTTTCCGTTGAAATTGATATGAACAATGCCGTTAAAACTTGAAACTTGAACAGCTAAATGTCAGACATGTCGTTATTGGGTATCTTAAACTCTTTAAATACGATCCGTAGAATGCTGCATGGTTGTAAGGGAAATATGATACATTTGTATAATTTGAAAAGATTTCTCGGCGTGAAAGTTACTACATCAAATATAATGGTCGATATGGCAGTCTTCCATTATACATAGAATTAAAAGTAAGTAAAACAATAGTGGTTGAAATTACTTAATATACCATCCAATAGATTGCCAAAAATGTGGTATATTATGATGATTTTATATGATAGAAATGTAAAATGTAATTGGGTAACAGACGCTAAAAATTTTTTATTTTTAAATAGTGTCGGTAATATATGGATGGAACAATGTTTAGACTTTCATTCAAAGTTTCTCATATCCTTTAAACCAGAACTACAAGATATATATTTTCCAGACTTAACCACTTATCTGTATCACATACATGTTTTATCCAGATTTCAAATTTCGACATTTCCCCCGAAATATTCCCTCAGTGCCAAACAAGAGTGTAAGAGTATATATACGTACATACACGTGTCTTGTGATAAAATCATTGAAGTTGTTGGTATCAAACAGTGATATTTTGTTATGATGATGATGATGAGTACTGATCCTGAATTCATAAGTGAATTTACACAAAGACTAAAAGATATATATTTTCAAAATTGGATGGAAAAATTATCACTTTCAAGTAAATGTGACACGTACCTAACCTTTAAAAGCAATATCCACTTATCTTGTTTAAATGTAAAGAAATACAGAATTAGACTAGCACGATTCCGATGCTCGTCTCATGAACTATGTATTGAAACGGATAGATATAAGAATATAAGTAGAGAACAAAGATTTTGTCAAATATGTAAGTCTAATATTAAAGAAGATGAATACCATTTTTTACCGATTTGTCCTTTATACAGCAACATCCGAAAGAAATATATCAAAGAAAAATACTATGTAAATCCAAATAAGCTAAAATTGCCTCTACTTTTAAACAGTGTAAACAAAAAAGAAATTGAAAACCTGTCCATGTTTATCTTTTATGCGTTTGTACATAGAAATCGCATTATTTCATGAAATGTCAGTGCACTGTATATTTTGTACTATAGGCCTGAGGCCCTTTAAGTACTGAAATAAAGATTGATTGAGTACTGAGATTTTACGAGCGATTTTCAGCGGAGCTGTTCTCTCACTCGGGCCACTAGGGCCTTTAATAAAGTTTGTTTTGTTTTGTTGTTTTTTTTTTGGGGGGGGGGGGGGGGGGGGTAAATTGTTGGAGACAAACATGTCAAACATTGTAGTCAAGCGTTACAGTCAAACGTTATAAATAGTGTTATCTTATCAATTAAATGGTGAAAGTAGTGATCTCTTATTCGCTTGATGATAGGAATTTTTTTTCGCCATAATTTAGTTTCAATAAAGAAATTATTTAAAAGGACTCATTTGAAAGTGTAATTTCCATTAATATACGAACCTCGTTAATTATTTTATTTTATTTCTATGATATGATTAAATGTCAAAATTGGTGAACATTATCAATATTTCAGATATTCATGAAATTATAAGCATTCCTTTTTATTAACTCTTAAATTTTACATTTAGGATGACCAATTATGTTCCCTGTTAGTCTACTCTTACACGTACAGATCCATTTGAATTTTTATTTTTATTTTTTATTCAATACAGAATAATCTAGATTTTTTTCATGAATTATAATAATTTTAAGATATTTACACACATTATTATTGTAAAACCTGTTTTCTTGTTATGTATATTAGATATTGTGTTCATAGAATTTAATAATTATTTAAACCCCATATACCACATTGTAAACATAATTTTAAAAGCGTAGTGGAAGTAAACGTAGAATTTTAGATCTATTTCATGAGGAATGGCGACAAGGAAACACGCATTGAATTTAAACCTTGGATAGAATACGAAACAGATACTGCAATTTTTTAATAACGCTATAAATATAGTTCATACCAAAACATCGCATTAGACTGTGATTATTCATTATAGATCTACATGTATTATTGTAAAATAAAATAAAATAAAATTATGTCATAATAGACTTCGAAATAATTGTTTCCTTTTAAAACATTACATTTAAAGTCACAAGAGATTCTTACTGTCGATCCATCAAATAAATTTGATTTTTAAGAATTGAAGCGACGGCGTTGGCGGACTTAAACGTAATAAGCATGATTTTGGATGATAAATAGAATCGCACCCTCAATCACATCATTCACCTGATGAGACCCGTAATGGTCGGAAGCATACTTATGAATATGTTTAAACCATCGTGGTTTCTTAAAACATTTTATTTTTCCTATATGAGACCTGGGAGTTGGAAGATTTTGACCTAATAAGACAATGATCCACCTATGTTAATTGCTATGACACTAATCTGAGAACAACACTGATTGATAGAATGACTTACTGTCTTATTCTTAGTTCACGGGTTAAAATAAATTAGTTTTCTCAGATTAAGACAAGATGTATTTATATGTAGTGAGATGTTTTGAATGTCAAGTGCTTTGTCGGCGACTCACCTTTTTCCTTTCTGTCCAGAAGTTTTTTTCTCCATCTGTCGCCGTTTCGTCAAAAATGTCGCAGTTCTGGCTTGTCGCCGTTTTGCCGTGTCGCCGTTCCGTCCATAACCCGTATACCGTATGGAGGTAATTGGTTTAAACATATTTTTATTTCCAAAAAGAAATCTGGATTGGCGAACAAGCCATAGGCTTATTTCAACGCCGCTCCAGTACAATGAAAGCAAAAGCTGGACGCAGAAACAAGTCAATGAAATAAGGTAGACTTAAAACAAGAAAAAGCCTTTACAATTATTTTCCAAGTATAAACATAATTTTTTCTCTTGTGTTGTTTGGTATGCCTTGTAATGGCGGTTGCTGCAGCGGTTATTCAGTTATGAAACATATATTATATATACTAGTTGTCTGTAATAACACTTATAGGAAACGGTTACTTTTAGAAATGAACTGGTGTAACGAGTTAAGAATTTCTTTTTTTGTTGAATTATCCAATAGGCCATTTCCATGCAACGTAGTTTGAACATCATATCCACGAGCATAAAAATACATTTTAATTCTTAAGTTTTGATAAATCCGACATGTGAAAAGGTAGTGTACTACGTCTTCGCTATAGTGACCATATGAGCACTTCCGAGTTTCCGATATGTGTCGATTGTATCTGTCGGCGTTTAGATCACTACAGCCGAGCTTGAGACGACAATGGATAATTTGACAGAATCTACTTCCGAAGTTTAAGTCGAAGTAACTAGGCGTTTGTTCTGGTTTAATCATAGTTTTAAAATGATTAAGAGATGCCGCGTTTGTAACCTCGACGGGCAAGGAGTTCCATGTAGTTATAGCACTTGGTAAAAATGATTGAGAATATCTGGAGGTAATAAGAATGGGGATACAAAGCAAGAGTATCACACCAACTTCTAGAATGCTTCTCAAAGAGTTGGTCAGAGAATTAATTAAAACTAAGTGTTATTTGGGATCAAAGTGGTATTAATAGTAAAAAAAGGCTTTGCACACATATTTAGATTCAAAGTAATGTCCTATTTGTTTTTTCCTTTCTAGGGGGAAAGTACTCCCACTAATTCAGATTGCTTCTAGACCAAATCCCCAGGCTATGATTGGTCATAAAATAAAATGTTTGCTTTAAATAATAAATAATTAGGCATGAAAATGGTAAAAGCTTAGATATATGTATGGAACCTTCCTTATTTAACAAAGTACATTATGAGTTGGAATGGCGAATGGCAAAAACATTTGCTATTCGTCATACATTTTGCAGCATATTATAAAAGACGAATAGCAAATAAATTTGCTTTTCGTCATTCATTTTTCACTACAGTATGAAAGACGAATAGCAAATAAATTTGCTATTCGTCATTCGAATGACGAATAACGAATAGCGAATAACAGTCTAAATTCTGGTTGCCGTCAGAGAAAGGGAATATAATTATTATTATTAATGTAACCCATAAAAGAAAATACTGTATCAAAAGAATATTTCTAGATCTGAGATATGTTCTGAACATTTAAACATGAATGTTTTGAAACATACTGTAAAGCTTTGCCATTGCATCACAATCAATAATTTAAATATTAACAAATGCCAGATGAATTTACTCACATTATCGGAAAGTTGCACGGCTTTTTATGATTGACTTATTTGATAAAGAGTAAACCATTGTAAAGAAAATGTCAGAATTCATTTCTTGAAATTAATTTTGATTGGAAAATATTTTACAGTTGTATAAAGGGATTACAAGATCATTTTTTTTTAAAATTTCAAGACAGATTTCTACATGGTATTATTTATGCAAAACGAGAATGAAACGCACAACATGAAAAATGTTGATGACAGTTTATGTTGTTTATGTAATGATGTATGAGAGCTCACTGGGAATGTGAGGTTATATGTACCTGAGAATATTATGACATGGAAAACAGTAACTTGATGTTGTCATCACGTTTCCTCGCCTATGTGCACCAACAATCAGATGGTGGTGATATTTCTAATAGAGAGTTTTGTTTCTCTGTAAATGACATCTTGTTTGTGTTTCAAGTGTTTGATTTCAGTTTAAGCCATAGCCTATGGACTGATAAGCATTCGTCTTATCAACGTGGACAATGATAGCATGTAAGCAATGTGGAGCAAATAGAGGATACATATATATATTTATACACTGACGGGCAAAAGAAAGTATATCACTCAGTTGTATTTATGATATGTATAATTTTCAAAGTCAAATACCTCGACTTTGGGAAATTAGTCCAAAATATCAAAATCAGACAAAGAATGCCTCTACGGTTTTATTTGTTTCTTGTTTTTTAAAAATTCAAATTCAAATTGTAAAATTCCCCCCAATTAATTTTGATAAAACACAACTGTTCATCGACATATAACACATATTCTGTGTGAAAATCAATAAATGTGCCTCGCCCTGCACACATTTACAACATTTTGAACATGGTAGGGGTCATGTTGGTGTAGATTTCATTCCTTACCCCTGTCTACTTTAAATACTGATATTTTATTTTTTAAAAAACAGGTTCGAATTAGGTCATTCAAACTTCTGCCGAAACGTTTTATTCTATCTTGCCATAATCAAATGCGTCTCATTTCTTTAAATCATGAATTAATCGAAAACAAATGAGTGTTATACTTTCTTTTGTCCGTCAGTTAATGTATGAGGTCAATACCGTATTCAACCAAAAACGATTATTGATCATTTCGAAATCGTATATACCCGGTATATTGCTAATCGCTTTTGTAAGAACATTCAGTACTGTAATTCGAAATTCAAATACAATGTATGTGAAATAAGTTTCTAATGGAAAATATAACTGAACAATATTGAATACCAGGAGTAAAGATGGATTTCAAACTCAACTAAAAACTGGAGATTACTTTTTATCGTAATTCCACAAAATTTCACTCTTTCAGCTTCACACCATCCCACTCATGGAGACCATACAGCTCCTCTAATGTTGAACATGAGACACACAATTTGAATCTCATCCAGTATTACCTGAAACGGGAATACTCTTAGAAAATCCAATAACATAACAAAC
The DNA here is from genome assembly GCA_936450465.1 of Gibbula magus. Taxonomy (NCBI): domain Eukaryota; kingdom Metazoa; phylum Mollusca; class Gastropoda; order Trochida; family Trochidae; genus Gibbula; species Gibbula magus. The sequence goes on along the minus strand of OW388299.1, from coordinate 69,875,584 downwards.
TGAAGTCGGTTGATACCACCAGGAAAAAAATTGCTTCTGAAAGGGCCCAAACCATTTGAAGACTAACAGCTTCATGTGTAAGTTTGCGACTACAGAACTCAACATGTTCCAACCGCATGGACTCTATTATAAGATAGTTGGTTGAAATATCATCTCTTTAATTTCTTCTTGAACAATATTGAAAGATAGCCTTCTCCTAATTGATTGGTTTCCTGTGAGTATTAAAGGGGCAGTAGCACGTTTTTTGCAAAATTAATTTTTTCAAATTTCTTATTTATAATGATAGTTTGTGCCATTTAAATTTATTTTAGAGGATATAACATCTTATTACACAAAGCAATTATCAGTAGTAGTAATAACGGTGTTGCGTATAAAGCAAAACTTGCATGGCGGCCATTTTATTGTGAACACATTTTATTATTTCAAATGACAAAAATGATTCCAATGGCTTTTCTGAGCCATGTACACTGATTTATAACTTGATTTTACAAAAATAAAAGGGTATTTTACGATTGGTGAAATTATTTTTCAAATACATTTCATCGACTTATTTGAGCGAAAAAACGTGCTACTTTCCCTTTAATGCTCCTGATCTTCGTCACTGTGTTGACCAATAGGAACTACCTTTAGCAGATATTCGAGTTATATGAAGTACAAGGGAATATGCTAAAAGTGTTTAAATCTATAGAGGAATGATAGTGATTTCTTCATTGAATTTCCTATGTTCGTCTTTCACGTCGTTTCTGTTGTCCCTTTCTAATTATAGGATATCTAACGATTTTCCCCTTTCATATCAAGTTTATGTCCCGAGTGAAATAAGTTAGTTTTGTCACGAGTCTTTGCGAGAGACAAACCAAAATCATTTCATGAGGGACATAAACCAATGAAAGGGGAACGAGTTGAGTATCCAATTTATTACCAACTTGTATTGCATACGATTTATTGTGTTCTCCCTATAAAGGAACGGAACAGCGGAGTAATATCAACCCTGTCACAGGATCTATAAGTTTATAATATTGTGACGTTAAATATTCACACATTTAAAATCAAACCATAATATAATTCGTGATGTTTGGTATAGCGAAACCAGTTGCACTAGTCATTTTGAAGGAAGCGTACGCAATATAAAATCTCCCTGCTCGAGAACAGGAGATGAGAGTTATCCGTCCTTGAATAACATTACACGTATGTCATGGCGGCCGCCATTCCCATATTTCTCATCGCCGAAATGTGTCAACAAGTTAAAACAACCTCATTAAATGTAAGTTTCAGATGAACATCGCCGTTGAAGTTGCTTTCCTTTCGTTTATGTTGTCTTGTAAGTATAAAGTTACTGTGTACCCTTACGAACACGTTGTTGTCATGGAGACTGATCTAATAGCGTTTCGTTTCAATGTCAATTCCAACGGTAAGACAGTGAGCACAAACTATTGCTGATTTCTCAACTCTATGCTTATTGGCTCTGCTCTAGTCATGATGTATTTGTTAATTATTCATTAAAATCAATCATTTTCATGATTTCATGAAGTGTAGAATGAGATATATATATATATATATATATATATACGTGTTGTCGTAAATTACTTGTATTTTCATGAATGAATTCAAGTTCGTTTTATGAATGAATAATATACATTTTACAACACAATAACTCATATCAACATGCAATTTGGTAATAAATAGGATACATAACTCGCTCCTCTTTCATATCAAGTTTATGTCCCTCGTGAAATAATTTTGGGACACAAGACTAGAGACAAAGAAAATTATTTCACTAGGGACATAAAATCAAACTTGATATGAAAGGGGAAGCCCGTTAGATATCCTAAAAATATTATTTGCATTCATTATTATCTATAAATATTCATTATTTATTTACTTTTTGACTTTTGTGCAAGTCCTCTACAATTGGCTTTGGTGATATAATTATTTGACTTTCCTGATATTACCCATTGTCAAGAAGTAATTTTTTTATATGAAACGACTTCATGTTATGTACAATCTGTTAACAAATATTTCAACATCCCCCTCATGGACATTCTCTTCCTTCAGATTTCAGATTCTAATCTCTGTTCTACTCGGCCTGAATTTCCAGACTGAAGCAAAATTCTCCAGCGAAGTAAATGGGAACCTCATACTGATCCCTGCTTCTTAACCAACATTCTAAGATGCCTAGCGGCTAGAACAATCGAAACAAAAGTACTTTATCAGACGATAAAGGTATAGTTTTTGTGATGAATGACGTTTCCGCTCACCTCGTAGTCACGTGTGCCCATGGTAACCCAACGAAAGAGGGCAGTTGAAAAGACCTTGTTTTTCTGCAAATGATAATGTCCTAAAACAACGGTAGCGTTGTTATAACAATTATTGAAGGAATGTGTTCTTTTGTATCCGAATTAGTCTCAAATTTTAAGCTACATTTGTACTTGAACCAAAACGACGAAATCCGCATTAGACAACCCCAGGAATCACTATGACGTCACAACAGAACAATAACGTCATAGTCGCACGGCTCGTCAGTTGGCCCTGATCATGGATTATTAATAGGAAGAATAGGAAGAAAACTCTATTTTTCTTGCAAAATTACTCAAAGCAGAATGTTGTGTTATGGGTTATCTTAGAAAAGTAATAATGTTCGCTGTACCCCAATGTGTTTTGTAATAAAGTATAGTTTTGCTCTGAACTATTATAACGTCAAAGTACTCGGACTACCGTCCTCGTACTTTAACTATAATAGTTCAGGGCAAAACTATACTTTATTACAAAACACATTGGGGTACAGGGAACTTTATTTCTTAAATCTAAATACATTTAGATCCACTGTTCTATATGATGTTAATAACATTAAAAAAATACATGTATGTCGATCTAAATTTATGTAGATAGCTTAACCAATGAAAACTCATCTTTCAGCGGACTGGTCGCCCGATCGCGAGTTACTTCAAAGATCTAGGCATTTGACTCTTAATGGTCTTGCTCATCAGCATATGTCCTTCGAATATGATGTAAATGACACAAATGAACTATTTTGGGTATTTGTCTCTGATTTGCTCTTCTTTATTTATCAGCATATTTATGATCAATTGTTTTCATAAAAACAAATAGTATATTTCGAGGAAAACACATTTATTAAACACGTTTATCCTACGTTTATTTTATCATTATGATGTGTCATTGGCAAATGTCACTTTTACAACGGCGTCGCTGATTGCACAACTAGATTCAATTGCAACCAATCAGGACACTCTGTTTTCGCACCTGAATTCAGCCCAAGTAGAACATATGTTAGGATGGGAAATCTGAAGGGAGTAACCTCTGTGGGAAGAGATTTATCATGGAGTGAAAGAGCTGAAGTGTATATGTTTATGAGACTTCTTGTAAAGTAGATACTGTAATCTTACAGGAACCATTTTTATGAATAAATAAAAAAAATAATGAAACATACTAATGCCAAAACATCACAACCATGCTCCTTCTCTTCGAAATCCCAGAGAGAGAAAGTGTTAACAATGACATTCATACTCGAACGTTTTTTCTTCCTTAGATTTAAGACATGTATTCATGAGATTAGAGATTTCAAAAAATGATATCATGTTTCTATTAAACAACCAAAACAACTCAGCAAATCAATAAATAAGACACACGTGGCATTCTGCCACGTTTGCGCCAACAGGCGGAAACCGGCGCCTGTTATCGACTCACGCTCCTTGAGAATCCGTGCAGCCGTATCTCGAAGGACAAATGTTAAACCAGAGATGGACTAGATTGGCATTTAGTCTATGAACGTTACAAATTTCTCTACCTTCATCAATTTGATTTCATGTCGTTAAGCTTCATCCAATTTATCTAGACTTGCTGAACAGCGACATAGACAATATTAAAGGCTTTTATGTTATACAGCCATGGATAGGACTACGAAATGACAAGCAATAGTAGTACTAGATAAACAACATGGAATCTGTCTATAAACTATCGTCAAAATTTAAAAAAAAACGACTTTGTATTAAAAAAACAAAATTGTTTTTTGAAATGAACTGAACAATGAACAATGATGTATTGAAAACCTCCAAGTGTGATACGAAGCAAGCATCCGAATGTTTGAAGTAGAATATTAACGATATGTATTTTTTTAAATGAAAAGGATTTTAATATCTTTGAATGTATATTAAGTTATGAAGCGTCTTTCTTAAAGGGGCTGTAGTACGCTGTTCCTACTGAAGTAAAGTACTCTCACGAAAACGTAAATAAGTATTACCAATGCCTGAATAATACTGCTCACTCAATAACAAAAAAGTTCCAAAACGAATGTACATGGTTTGATTAAGCAATGCGAGTCCATGTCCATTCGAGTCGCCATTCCAAGGTGATCACATTAAAATGGCCGTTCGAAGGAACTTCAAGTGATCTGACTGATGTAGTGATACCTATACAATCAGTCTGATTAAAATCGACCTTGATCCGAGGAATAAAAATTGCAAAATAATATATCTACCGGGAGGTACAAGGTTCTGTAAATTCCTCGCCACAAGGTCTGAGGCGCGTGTTCAGAACCAGTTTAGCGCAGCCAAAGCCCAGTCAAATAGCTGACCAATCACATCATAGTTTTTAGACGGTCGCTGTTTTGAAAGCATTTGGAACAGACAAAAGGATAGCTGTTTGGGGTTATCTGCCCCTAGCTTCTCGCACCGAAAGCTTTTGTTGGACGTCTTGTGATTGGTTTGATTGCGTTAGAACAGGTGAGTGTACGGGCTGTTATCAGACGGTTTGGCGTGGAAACTCCCGAACGATATCAGATCGTATCCCTGTAGATGCACTATTTTGCACATTTTTTCCCGCGGAATACCGTCGGTTTTAATCAGACTGCCTATACAATGAGAGTAGAGGTTTAAATATCGTAAATGATGGATGGGATGATCAACCATCGTCTGAACCCTTAAATTCGCATGAGACCTACACACCTACCTTTCACACTGGAGAGTGTCACGTAGCACCCTTGTCCACCAATAAGATTAACCCTTTTGCGTTGGATGCTGCTTATCGGGTCGTGTAATGAGATGTTTTACACTCTAACGTAACATTATATTGTATAAACTTAAATGATAAATGACAAATGTGAGAAAACATTACATGCAAAAATGTGCTATAGTGCCTTTAATGTCATATCATTATTCCTCAGAGTCTATCGAGTGAACAATAAATGATACCCTTTTTATTTGTTCATGTAGGTACATCACACTTTCATAATTATAAGTAAAATGAATTAATCTTAAATTTTTGTTGCAATGAAACATATAATATGCCGTAAAAAGCAGATTACCATCTTAATAACGTCGTAAAGTGTGACTGAGTTTCCATTCTTATGCGATTAATGTATTAATAACATCTATATTTACGTTGTACACGTGCACATGATAGCATTACTTAAATCGGCCTAAGAATAACCATATCAACCTGATACTTGTGATTAACAGGTGATTCGGTATTCGTGGGTATTAATAGCTAAATGGACTTGAAGAGAGCTTCACAACAAACAGAAACTTCTTCAGTCGATGTAAATGACAAATTGATGAGGTAACTTCAATCTTTACTTTGCTCACGCACATCGTGCATTACATAACCCACTGAAATATCATGAATAAAGAAACAGACACAGTTTTGAGATGATGAAGTCAAAGTTAAGAGATACCCACTAAATCATACTTAATAGAGATTGAGAACATATCACAGATGACATATCCTTTAGTAGTCGCTTATTAATAACTCATTAGTCACTCATTAATTACATATTACTTACTCTTTAATACTCCATTAGTCATTCCTATATTATTCATTGGTCACGCATAATCACTCATTAAGGATGTTCGCTCCTCAAGTTTATAGAATTAAACTTTTTTTCTAACTTATATTTAAAAAAAAATCAAAGTATATGATTGAAAAATCAGCATTAAAAAATAGGGGGCAGTGTGGGTTTTTTCGAGATATGGGAAAATGAGAAACAAAACTGCCAAAAACTTTAAAATACTACATTTCTAGTATTCAACTTTTTTTCCTTTTTTGATATGTCACAAAGTTCATGTTCCCCTACTGAAATCGATAAAAAAATATATATGGTATTGGTTTTTTTTAAAGCTTTGACACAAAATGTACCTGAAAACTTCCCTTTTTAGTCAAATTTAGGAATTTATGCTGTTTAAGCACTTTTTAGAGGTTCTAAAGTCATATTTCTTTATTTCATTTGCCTTTTAGAAGTCTGTAGGTCATGTGGAATATCATGAAGTAAATAAAAATGACAAAAAATCTTTACTAAATCATATTTCATTTTTGAAGTTCAACAGGAAGGAGCGAACATCCTTAAAACAAATTCAAATCATTTCAAGTAAGTATCCAGACAGTGCCCACATAAAGCACAGATTAACAACAGAGATGTTTAATGTACAGGCAATTTCAGGCATCCGGCAATAAGGAGTTTTATTCTATATAGCATTTCTACGTAACTATGAAAATATTGAGACAGTTCATTTTTGATGAAATTTAATTTTTTTTGGTGATATCCTTTTGGAAAGTAAATATCTTGTATCACTTTGATATACTTATTATCATTAATGATGACTCATTATTCACGCATTTATCATTAATTTAACACACGTTAATAACTCATAAATCATTCATTAATCACTCATAATCACTTGGGCAGTGTCAGGAATTAATTTATATTGATATTCATAATTGATTTTGCCGCTTCTTGTCCCTTGGATTCTTCCTAACAGCTGTTTACCTTTGATATTTCTAAGGAATAATGGTCATTTACGAGGTAAACTGAGTAATGTTACTGTGTATTAACTAAAGACATAAACACCTCGCAAAAACAACCGGAGGTATAACATGGGACACCTCACTTCTCTAATAGCTTCTGTTTGGATCATGATCGAATAATATGGGATGAAGCTGTAGTCTGTTCCAGACTCTAACCAAATCACGTGAAGCTTCGGGGAGCATTTGATGATATGTTTAAAACATAGGAATCGTCATGTTATTCAATATAATTTTCCAATATTCACGAACATTAATATCTCATTAATGAGGGTATCCATCAACAACATTTTTAACTGTAAGTATTGTTTGTGTGAATAAATTGAATTTTAAAAGGGGGGTTGTTTCTTCTTTAACTTAATTCACAGAACTTTTTAAAAATGCGTTACATCTGCGATCAACCCAAACCAAATGTCAACAAAACTATACAATGTTAATTAAAAATAGAAATACAGCGAAAACATGTCACTTTGGACATGAAAGCAGTTTAATCATACAACACCTACGAACTCGCTAATCAGAAGCCTTCACAGAGCTGTCAATTCTGTCTCGTGTATGAATGACTCTGACCTTTGAGTTTTGGGTTTCATCTCTCATGAGGGACACTGTCTCTCTCAGTGTCTGTCCGTGCATCTGTATGTTCAACTTGAGCTATTACTGTCACATGCGGTGTGCAAGTTTTATAATATACCCACTCACGATATATAGGAAAACCTGATGATATAGATATACGCGTAAATTTACTGCTCAAAGGCGTCCAAAGATTGGGATATCTTTACATTTTGTATATTGATAGACATTTGCTAAACAAAATCCATCTCATTGAAATATGGTTCTTTAAGAAATGTTTCGAGAATTAAAAAAATCAGTGATTAATGGCATTACTTTTGTTTCGCTTTGGATAATGGTAAAGAACCCTTATTTTATTAAATGTTTTTATCGAGATCATTACTACTTGCGTCAACGAAAATGGAGATGCCGCAATCATACACAGGTTTGACGTGACCCTATTGACGCTTTCGGGTAGACAGTTTAGCAATTTAAGCATTTGCAAGTTTGTCATTGATGACTTGGGCAGAGACACAGCGGTTTAACAATTTAAGCATTTGCAAGATAATTAATTGATGACTTGGGTAGAGACACAACGGTTTAACAATTTGTGCATTTGCAAGATTGTCATTGATGACTTTGCCAGAGACATTATGGTTTAACAATTTGAGCATTTGCAAGATTGTCATTGATGACTTGGCCAGAGACACGATGGTTTAACAATTTGTGCATTTGCAAGATTATCATTGATGACTTTGCTAGAGACACGGTGGTTTAACAATTTGTACATTTGCAAGATTGTCATTGGTGACTTTGCCAGAGACACTATGGTTTAACAATTTAAGCATTTGCAAGATTATCATTGATGATTTGGGCAGAGTCACAACCGTTTAACAATTTGAGCATTTGCAAGATTGTCTTTGATCACTTTGCCAGACACTATGGTTTAACAATTTAAGCATTTGCAAGATAATTAATTGATGACTTGGGCAGAGACACAACGGTTTAACAATTTGTGCATTTGCAAGATTGTCTTTGATGACTTTGACAGAAACTATGGTTTAACAATTTGAGCATTTGCAAGATTGTCCTTGATGACTTTGCCAGAGACATTATGGTTTAACAATTTGAGCATTTGCAAGATTGTCTTTGGTGACTTGGCCAGAGACATTATGGTTTAACAATCTGAGCATTTGCAAGATTGTCATTGGTGACTTTGCCAGAGACACGATGGTTTAACAATTTGAGCATTTGCAAGATTGTCTTTGATGACTTGGCGAGAGACACAACGGTTTAATAATGTGTGCATTTGCAAGATTGTCATTGATGACTTTGCCAGAGACACCTTGGTTTAACAATTTGAGCATTTGCAAGATTGTCATTGATGACTAGGCCAGGGAGACGATGGTTTAACAAATTGAGCATTTGCAAGATTGTTATTGATTTCTTTGCCAGATACACTAACAATTTGAGCATTTGCAATTTGTAAATGACAAATTGATGAGGTAACTTCAATCTTTACTTTGCTCACGCACATCGTGCATTACATAACCCACTGAAATATCATGAATAAAGAAACAGACACAGTTTTGAGACGAAGAAGTCAAAGTTAAGAGATACCCACTAAATCATACTTAATAGAGATTGAGAACATATCACAGATGACTTATCCTTCAGTAATCACTTATAAATAACTCATTAGTCACTCATTAATTACGTATTAATTATTCTTTAATACTCCATTAGTCATTCATTTATCATTCATTGGTCACGCAAAATCACTCATTAAGGATGTTCGCTCCTCAAATTTAGTGAGACACAACGGTTTAACAATTTGTGCATTTGCAAGATTGTCATTGATGAATTTGCCAGCGACACTAACAATTTGAGCATTTGCAAGATTGTCATTGATGACTTGGCCAGAAACACCTTGGTTTAACAATTTGAGCATTTGCAAGATTGTCATTGATGACTTGGCCAGGGAGACGATGGTTTAACAATTTGTGCATTTGCAAGATTGTCATTGATGACTTTGCCAGAGACATTATGGTTTAACAATTTGAGCATTTGCAAGATTGTCTTTGGTGACTTGGCCAGAGACATTATGGTTTAACAATCTGAGCATTTGCAAGATTGTCATTGGTGACTTTGCCAGAGACACGATGGTTTAACAATTTGAGCATTTGCAAGATTGTCTTTGATGACTTGGCGAGAGACACAACGGTTTAATAATGTGTGCATTTGCAAGATTGTCATTGATGACTTTGCCAGAGACACCTTGGTTTAACAATTTGAGCATTTGCAAGATTGTCATTGATGACTTGGCCAGGGAGACGATGGTTTAACAATTTGAGCATTTGCAAGATTGTTATTGATTTCTTTGCCAGATACACTAACAATTTGAGCATTTGCAATTTGTAAATGACAAATTGATGAGGTAACTTCAATCTTTACTTTGCTCACGCACATCGTGCATTACATAACCCACTGAAATATCATGAATAAAGAAACAGACACAGTTTTGAGACGAAGAAGTCAAAGTTAAGAGATACCCACTAAATCATACTTAATAGAGATTGAGAACATATCACAGATGACTTATCCTTCAGTAATCACTTATAAATAACTCATTAGTCACTCATTAATTACGTATTAATTATTCTTTAATACTCCATTAGTCATTCATTTATCATTCATTGGTCACGCAAAATCACTCATTAAGGATGTTCGCTCCTCAAATTTAGTGAGACACAACGGTTTAACAATTTGTGCATTTGCAAGATTGTCATTGATGAATTTGCCAGCGACACTAACAATTTGAGCATTTGCAAGATTGTCATTGATGACTTGGCCAGAAACACCTTGGTTTAACAATTTGAGCATTTGCAAGATTGTCATTGATGACTTGGCCAGGGAGACGATGGTTTAACAATTTGTGCATTTGCAAGATTGTCATTGATGACTTTGCCAGAGACATTATGGTTTAACAATTTGAGCATTTGCAAGATTGTCTTTGGTGACTTGGCCAGAGACATTATGGTTTAACAATCTGAGCATTTGCAAGATTGTCATTGGTGACTTTGCCAGAGACACGATGGTTTAACAATTTGAGCATTTGCAAGATTGTCTTTGATGACTTGGCGAGAGACACAACGGTTTAATAATGTGTGCATTTGCAAGATTGTCATTGATGACTTTGCCAGAGACACCTTGGTTTAACAATTTGAGCATTTGCAAGATTGTCATTGATGACTTGGCCAGGGAGACGATGGTTTAACAATTTGAGCATTTGCAAGATTGTTATTGATTTCTTTGCCAGATACACTAACAATTTGAGCATTTGCAATTTGTAAATGACAAATTGATGAGGTAACTTCAATCTTTACTTTGCTCACGCACATCGTGCATTACATAACCCACTGAAATATCATGAATAAAGAAACAGACACAGTTTTGAGACGAAGAAGTCAAAGTTAAGAGATACCCACTAAATCATACTTAATAGAGATTGAGAACATATCACAGATGACTTATCCTTCAGTAATCACTTATAAATAACTCATTAGTCACTCATTAATTACGTATTAATTATTCTTTAATACTCCATTAGTCATTCATTTATCATTCATTGGTCACGCAAAATCACTCATTAAGGATGTTCGCTCCTCAAATTTAGTGAGACACAACGGTTTAACAATTTGTGCATTTGCAAGATTGTCATTGATGAATTTGCCAGCGACACTAACAATTTGAGCATTTGCAAGATTGTCATTGATGACTTGGCCAGAAACACCTTGGTTTAACAATTTGAGCATTTGCAAGATTGTCATTGATGACTTGGCCAGGGAGACGATGGTTTAACAATTTGTGCATTTGCAAGATTGTCATTGATGACTTTGCCAGAGACATTATGGTTTAACAATTTGAGCATTTGCAAGATTGTCTTTGGTGACTTGGCCAGAGACATTATGGTTTAACAATCTGAGCATTTGCAAGATTGTCATTGGTGACTTTGCCAGAGACACGATGGTTTAACAATTTGAGCATTTGCAAGATTGTCTTTGATGACTTGGCGAGAGACACAACGGTTTAATAATGTGTGCATTTGCAAGATTGTCATTGATGACTTTGCCAGAGACACCTTGGTTTAACAATTTGAGCATTTGCAAGATTGTCATTGATGACTTGGCCAGGGAGACGATGGTTTAACAATTTGAGCATTTGCAAGATTGTTATTGATTTCTTTGCCAGATACACTAACAATTTGAGCATTTGCAATTTGTAAATGACAAATTGATGAGGTAACTTCAATCTTTACTTTGCTCACGCACATCGTGCATTACATAACCCACTGAAATATCATGAATAAAGAAACAGACACAGTTTTGAGACGAAGAAGTCAAAGTTAAGAGATACCCACTAAATCATACTTAATAGAGATTGAGAACATATCACAGATGACTTATCCTTCAGTAATCACTTATAAATAACTCATTAGTCACTCATTAATTACGTATTAATTATTCTTTAATACTCCATTAGTCATTCATTTATCATTCATTGGTCACGCAAAATCACTCATTAAGGATGTTCGCTCCTCAAATTTAGTGAGACACAACGGTTTAACAATTTGTGCATTTGCAAGATTGTCATTGATGAATTTGCCAGCGACACTAACAATTTGAGCATTTGCAAGATTGTCATTGATGACTTGGCCAGAAACACCTTGGTTTAACAATTTGAGCATTTGCAAGATTGTCATTGATGACTTGGCCAGAAACACCTTGGTTTAACAATTTGAGCATTTGCAAGATTGTCATTGATTTCTTTGCCAGAGACACTAACAATTTGAGCATTTGCAAGATTGTCATTGATGACTTGGCCAGAAACACATTGGTTTAACAATTTGAGCATTTGCAAGATTGTCATTGATTTCTTTGCCAGAGACACTAACAATTTGAGCATTTGCAAGATTGTCATTGATGACTTGGCCAGAAACACATTGGTTTAACAATTTGAGCATTTGCAAGATTGTCATTGATGACTTTGCCAGAGACATGATTTGTTGACGTTTAGTGTTTCACTGAACAAGGTCAATTACGTAGGGGGCCATTCGTGCCTTACAGAGTGTGGTTTCTGCCGAATTCAAGCAAACTTCGAGAATGGAAATGCCGTCCTTTTCCCGCCACATTGACCTTTACGTCCTGTGGTCCCATGTTTCTTGGAAGGTGAATGTAAAATGGAGAGGAGTACTAATGCGCTAAACCAGTTTGACAAATCTGACAACTCTACAGTGTGACTGACAACTAGGTGTTCTGCAATCCCTCTTGAGGGACAATGTAGGCGGGTATTACTCTCTGGCGTGGTATTGCTTTGTGCGCTTTAAACTTGTCTATACTGAACCATGTCATTTACATGTGGGTCGTTAGGTCCATTCTCTCCACAAATAGGTTATTCAATCAGTTCTGTCAGTATACCTCTGTGGGCAAAGATAATCCAGTTGATAATCCACCCAGCTTACTGGGGATAATAACCATGGTAACAGACGTGAACAGACACGTGGAAACACTCGTAGATACCTGAAGACACGTGCAGACAAAAAAGGCTAACATATCACGACTCCAGCCTATGGGAGAAATGTCGTGTTTTAAACGTTATGACAAGGAGAACATATTATATTTTATTGTGATATTTACTTTAACACACCTTCATTGTACACATTTATCTGTATGGTTTAATATACTTTGGAGGAAAAGGTTCACACACGAAGTAATTCACTGACTATGAATAGTGACTGCGAGGATTACACGTGAGTAGATTATAATGATCTGTATGACGACACTACGACACCAGTCTTTATTCTGAGCGTGTGTATGCAGTCAGTGCTTTATCCAACAGCCTTGGTGAATGGATTGCTTTGTGATTGAAATAGCTTGACATTTGTCAGCTTTTATACATTGAAATGGTTATCAATGCATCAGCCTTCGATTCCCCACGGTACAATTGATTTGCGTAATTGTTTTGGGACTAAAATAGTAGGTACATTATCTAGCTGATAGCGGCTGTATCTCCCGCTCCCGACCAATCGATGTACTATACAGTAATATTCTAGATATATTCTCGGTCTGGTACCCCTGGCTGTTGACTGTCGATGTTGTCCTATATATATATCTGGCCTTAACATCATACTGAGATTTGGTCCTTGTTCTGTTATATACCCTCGTGGCTTATGAGCAGACCAACACATTATAAATAATAGTATGTTTATTGAATATATCATGTTCCCATGATTATCGACTTATGAAAAACGTGTGTCGAACCAGAGTAAAACAACAAAACGAATCAAACCAAATAGAGGATTATTTTGTTTTTCGATTTCCATTAACTACAATGTCATGTTTCTGCTGAATCTAATTAGTTTTTAATAAATAGAAATTACATGACGAGTGAGTGTCGAAAATATCGAAAATATTCCAACGAGATTTTTAAATGTTGTGATTTATTCTCGAGTGAATTCGAAGAGAGTGAATAAATCACAACATTTAGAAATATTGACTTGGAATATGTTCGAAATTCAAAACTCAAATATTGTATGATCTATTTATAGCATACGAAACTTGAGATTGATTTGAGACAACCATAAAACGATGCGTGACATTATCACATAATAATACTACGAGCAGCTAATACTGCGTAATTACCAACATGTAGGTGAAGTCAAGTCGTAAAACAGTACAAACTATAGCCCCGTTTTCTGTTACGCTCTCATTCGCTCATACATAAATATCACATTTAAACAATCATTATCATAATGTTTGTCGTCATCATTGTCCTAAATCGAGATATCAGGAAGCACTTGAACAGTTAACACTGGCGCTGCTGACGTCGACAGAGGCCGTCATTCATTGTTTTCATACAATCGCCCTTGCTACACTTCTCTGCACGCAAGTGTCTACTTGCATTTTGTGAACATCAAAAGTGTTTATCTGGACGGCTATCATATCACAAAATAGTCTGCATGGCGATTCTAAACATAATCGTTTATAAAGCATTTGCTTTTACTCCTAATTTTGGAATTTGTATTAATGTTTGCTATGATGCAAGTTTATTATTGAAAGTAAAAATGCGAGTAATAAAATATTGGACTAAACTTGTAAGAGTACAGATTGCCGTATCAATGTTATCAAATGTTACTATCTTTAGATGATCGTGGAAACCAGTCATGGGCTGCCGATGTAAGAAATATATAATTTAAATGGCTTTTTTTATAAACTGTTTGAGAGGCATTCTATTCATATTAATGTTAAAGCATCGTATAAAAGATATATTTATCCAGAAGTGGTCTGAATCAATCTATTCAACCACTTCCCTTGGTCATTACTTTTATTGTAAATCAGTTTTTGATCCTGAAAAATACATCCTTAATCCTTTATGTTTAATCACTTTTAAGAAGTTTCTGTAAATATAGAATATGTCTTAAAAATTCACTCTGAACGAGTTAAATGTTCATACTGTTCTTCAGGTCAAATTGAAGATGAATATCATATCAATTCTGGATGTGAAGCTTTTTCCGAGTGAAGGAATGAGTTTTTGAAATGCGTTAATGTTAACCAAAACAAACGATGTCGATCTTATTAATGCTAAAAAATACTGATGTTATCCAACCTGATGCCAAATTTCTTAAACAATTGATGTACCTCATGAAATCTCATGTAAACTCGTCTTTAAAGTCACGTGACCAAATTGTTCTGAATGTAAATTCAAATGTACTATGGGCCTTACATGCTGAATAAACATGTTTGTCTGTCTACTAACAGCATAAAATACGTAAGGGAAAGATATATGATGAACTGAAAATCTGGAGTGGCGAGCGGGTTCGATTGTACTCGATCAGGTGATGCAAAAGTAGTACGGCATCATGACGTCACTGTCGTTGAATAACTTGTTTTGGTTACACAACACTCGTTGAATAACTTTCAACTGTCAACACTACATTGCAATTGGTTAAAAAAACAAAGTTATATCATATCGATATCCAGAACGCGTATGTAGCAATTATAGAAAAATCAACGAGGTTCGATATAGGCCCCAGTTAATGATGTTCCATACTTGTTTGATCGGTTCACACCCATTTCCCCTACACTCTCAATTGCCCTACACCCCATCTCAACTACACTCTGTCACTGCATGTTTTCTCAATACCCCTACACTTTGATTCAGTTCTGCCCTGCTCACAAGTGGAATCGACAAATTAGCAAACTGGCTTGGTTTGTTCATCGGAAAAGTTCGATTTGATATGGACAATGAGCACAAGCTATGATTTTGTTATATCGTTACTTTGCTCACGTTATCTAGAATATAAGCTATTCAAGAGGTTTATTGAATTTTCACACCATTTCAACATGGCACACGTAAGAAGAGTTGAATATGTCACAGAGGTGGAAAACAAGTATTATTAAATGAATTAAAAACAAATTAGTTCATATTTGTGTTTTTTTACAAGTCATAATTCCTTTTGCATTTTTTTAATGTTTTTCTATGAGATGTTAATGTAAAAAAACATTATTTAATCTTAAGGTGTATTTTTAATTCAATATTTCGATTAAGTTTAGTTGGTATTTTAAGTTATTTTAACTGTTAACATTTCATAACTATATACTGTTTAATGTTTTGAACATTGCATTCCTTTTGCATTGTTACATTTTTTTCAATGTCATCTTAATTGTTTACATTTGAAAACTACCATAAAAATACCTTTTATATTTAAAATGCCTTTTTATATTTTAAAATTTACAGTACATTCATTTATTCTATGTATCATTCAAACTGTTGTAAAGTTACATATCCAAACTTTCATCAATAAACCTCTATTGAGATATTTTGTTTGTTTTACACACACATATTGGATGAGTTCATGCACATTTGAGGGAGTACAGTACCCCCAGTGATTATATAAGACACCCCCCCCCCCCCCCTCGCAATTTATGGCCATGTTTAATTAAATGGGATCGCAAATAGACAGCAATCATCTGTTCCACAATCCTAACGAGGGCTGTCACCAGTTAATGCAAGCCATTATGATTATACGCTAATCGTGTAAGTAAGCCTATATGATCCCTTCCACACCTTTCATCCCGCAGATCGACTGATACACATTGTCAATGTCTCTTCACATTTATGTAGACCACAGGCTATTGGCATGATATTAAGAATATTATAAATGCAAAAGACTAATTATAAATCGATTCTCTACAGAAACATGTACAGTTTCCAAAAAACTTTTGGCCGAATTCAGAATTAAGATTTCCATAAAATGAATCAAAAGGCATCAGTCATGCTATTAGGCGACTTTTCTTTTCATCGTCCCATCTCTAAGTCAACTTCCAAACGCAAGGCATAACTCTTGCGTCTGCATTACTGGCTGATTTAAGCCTTGTGATATTTTCCTCGCTTTGCAGTGCCTATAGGTAGTGAATCGCTGCACCAAAAATGCATAGTGGGCCTGGATTTCTAAGCACAGATTTCTTACGGAAATACTGCAAGGCCTAAATCAGCCAGTAATGGAGACTGGCAACAATTATGCCTTGTATTGGGAAGTTGTCTCTAAGGAGCATAAGAAAACAATAATTCCTAGATAGCAACTTCTTCAATGTAAAGGTATACGACGTTACGGACTAGTCAAAGTCAAAAGTGTTTATTGTATTTAAGGCCTCCGGCCCACATACAAAATCTACATATACAAATGATAGATATAATACAGATGTTATAGAAATACAAACGATAGAGAACACCACTTGAACAACATGACAAGCAATTCTAAAATAGTTATTTTTGCTTCAGGACGAGTTTCCATCATTTAATAGTTCAGTTCTTAGTTTCATACTATGTTTAATAAACAGTGACAAGTTAAGAATTATATTTTCATTTTGAGAAGACATTAATGATATAAAAGCGAAAGTAGGTGGTTTTGACAAATAAAAATCAGGAATGTATTTTCTTCTATAAACGGGGTACAGTTACACCCCGATCTTGTACATATTTTTCTGTTGCTCTTTGCAGACGATATCGTGTTATTCTCTAGTACTGTAGCAGGTTTACAAAGACTTATAAATGAACTAGAGACTTATTGTAACAATTACAAATTAACTGTAAATAGAAGCAAAACCAAAATAGTAGTGTTTAAGAAAGGAGGGCGTTTATCAAAAAATGAGAAATGGTGTTATAAAAGCAAAGAATTAGACTGTATTAGTTCGTACAAATATTTGGGATTGTTCTTCAGTAGTTGTTTATCGTGGACAATGCATGCTAATTATGCTTGCCTTCAAGCAACAAAGGTGATGATTGGTATCTTTAAACAGTTAAATGTTCTCGGTGACATTGATATAAGTGCATACTTTAAAATATTTGATGCAAAAATTAAACCAATTTTATCATACGGGGCTGAAATCTGGGGGTTTAATTATTACGTAGATATTGAAAGAGTACAATTGAAAGCATGTAAAACATATCTTGGGGTGAAAAACAACACTACGAACACAGTGGTTTATGGAGAATGTGGTAGATACCCAATGCACCTATTCACAAGTATTAAAGCCATAAAGTATTGGTTAAAGTTATTGAAAATGCCTTCATATCGTCTACCAAAGAAATGTTACAATATGATGATGTTATATGATAAGAATGGTCATAAAAATTGGGTCACTTCTGTAAGAAATTTCTTATCCACAAAGGGTTTTGGTTTTGTTTGGATAGACCAGTGTGTTGGTTCAAACGAGGACTTTATTTGTCAAGTAACGAGGAGATTAAAAGATATTTATTTACAAGAATGGACTGAAAACATATCCCTTTCTAGTAAGTGTCTATATTATAGGATGTTAAAATGTACTCTAGAATCAGAAATTTATCTTTCATGTATAAATGTCAAAAAGTTTAGGATAGCCTTAAGTCGATTAAGATGTTCATCACATGATTTATATATCGAAAGTGGAAGATACAAATCAGTCCAAAGAGAGAATCGAATATGCAGACTTTGTAATAATAACCAAATAGAAGATGAATATCATTTTCTTTTAATTTGCCCTATTTATAACTCACTGAGGAAGTTGTATATTAAAAACTATTACTATGTCCATCCGAACCTTTATAAATTTGTAGACTTGTTAAGTAACACAAAAATTACAGTTATTCAAAATCTAGCTATGTTTATTTACCATGCTATGGTATTCAGAACAGAATATATTTCTACACATAATATAAGTTATACCTAATTGTTGAATATCATTTTCATTGTATTTGATGTGCGTGTACATATTATCATTGACATGTATTGTACTACAGGCCTGTGGCCTTTCAGTACTGGAAATAAAATCAATATGTGCATATAAACGGAGTAAAATGGACAAACAAGCATGAAATGAGTTTCGTTTTCAACTACTGATTTACATAATGGACACATTCTTCTACTCCTTTCCATGTACATTTTTCTGCCTTTATTTATCATTAAATCTAATAAACCAAGTCTAAATTTGATGAAACTGTTTCTTAAATCATTAGAATATAAAATAGATAAATATTTTTCTGGTTGAAGTAAACTTTTAAATGTCCTGTAACTATCATACCTTGAGCTATCATAGAGGATGGAATGCCAGTCTTGATAAAACATGTTAATAGCTTGGTTTTTAAGGTTATATAAAAATAGATTAATATTTCCAATTGTTTGGTTCATCCAAACAAAGCCATAACCATGAGAGAACAAAAGGTTTCTTACATGGGATGCCCAAGTGGTTTTACCAATATCATCTAAATGCAAAATCATGTTATAAGCTAGCTTTGGAATTCTATGTTCATGCATACCAATAATTTTTATCCAAAATTTTAGGCATTTTACCTGAGAATTTATATATAACGGGTGTCTTCCACATTCGCCGTAAACCATGCAGTTTGGTGTTGATAATCCAACGGATAAATATCTTTTACATGCCAATAGGTGAAGTTTTTCTAGGCAGTCAAATTTTTTAAATCCCCAAATATCAGATCCATATAACATTATCGGTTGTATTTGGGAGTCGAATAGTTTAAAAAATACGTTAGGGGAAGACATTCCGATTTTAAATGAAACAGACATGACGTTGAATAAAGCTTTCTTCGCTCTTGATACTAAATCTTCAACGCTTTTTGAAAAGTTCATAGTGTGGGTAAATAAAATACCAAGATATTTATATTGACTATTAATCTTAAGTTGTAAACCATTAAGTACCCATTTTTCATATGAAGCTAAGGGCCCACCCCTTCTGAAAATTACAATGTTTGTTTTGTCATAGTTAACCGATAACTTCCATTCTTTTGTGTAACGTTCCAATATATTAAGTTGATTTTGTAATCCTACAACAGTGTCTGACACTAAAATCACATCATCAGCAAAAAGGAGCATTAATATTTCAAATATATCTGGGAACATTTGAATACCATGCTTTCCATTATTAACAATCTCATAATACAATTCATTGATGAAAAATGAAAACAACACTGGGCTTAAAATACACCCTTGTCTTAATCCAATCGGGCAATCAAAATAGTCCGTACAATCACCACCAGAACGCACACAAGATTTTATGTTAGCATACATGGACTTTAAAACAGAAAACATTTTCCCTCGAAATCCGGCCCTTAATAAACAATACCATAGTTTAGAACGATCTACAGAATCGAATGCTTTTTTAAAATCGACAAATGCAACGTACAATTTGTGTTTTCGACGTGAAAGACATTTCTGGATAATTGCATGTAATGAAAAGATATGATCTGAAGTCGAATATGTTTTTCGAAAACCGGCCTGAGCTTCTGGTATTAAATCCCGCATATTTGCCCATTTTGTTATTCTATTATTCAATATGGTTGTAAATATTTTACCCAAGATACTCATTAAGGAAATGCCTCTATAGTTGTCGGGATCATCGAGCTTTCCTTTCTTGTGTAGAGGAACAATTATTGACGAAGACCAACTTTCTGGAAACATGCCATTATCAAATAATATGTTGAAGCATTTTATCATGAAAGGCATGATCACGAATTCAGAACATTTAATCATTTCTATGATTATATGATCAGGACCAGCGGATTTCCCATTTTTTAAATGTGATATAGCATTTGATATCTCATTTTCTGATATTGGTGTTTCTAAAATCATTTTATCTACGTCTGTGTAAACTTCTGATGATGAACTACGCAAATCGTTTAACACCTCGTCATCTTGACTTGTGTCAAATACAGATTCGTTCGAAAAGACCTTTTTAAAATGCACTAACCATTCAGTTTTGTGAATAGAGTTTTGACGATGAGGTCGGTTTTGTAAATAACGTATCTCTTTCCAGAATTTAGAGGGACATTTGATCGAATTGTTGAGTCGATTTTGCTTTTGTTTACGAAGATTAGTTTTAAAGTTTCGGCAACAGTTCTTATACTTATTTCTCATTTGGCAATACTGGGTTCTATTCGATTCTGTGCGTTTACATCGAAACGTTCGCAAAGCCTTGCGTGCTTTACGCCTTGCTGATTTGCATTCTGCATTTAGCTGGGGTGTTTTTTTAACATTAACATCAACTTTTTTCTTCATACATTCTGACGAGTTTAGGATCATATGTACAAACTGATCGATAGCACCATCCATATCGATATCAAGCATTGTGAGTAACTGCTGACTACAAGATAACATTTTGTCAGATAAATTATTTACAAAATATGTACTCAGGAAATCATTCCAAACAATTCTTTGTTTTTCATAACAATCATTAGCTAATTCGGTTTGAATGTACACATTTGGAAATTTACAATTCAACTCTAATGGAAAATGATCTGAGTCAATGCGGTCTCCAATGTTGAACATCTCAATAAACTGGAAGAACTCTGGTGAGCAAATGAAGTAATCATTCACGCTCGAACCCTGATGACTACAAAAAGTATATTCACCAAGCGTATCTCCATACGCTCTACCGTTGACAATGAATAACTGAAGTGCATAACACATATCTAATAAAGCACGACCAAAACTATTTACAACCTTATCATTAGATTTACGGTCATCAAGTGTGAAATCTCCTTCTTCACTACATCTAAAATGTTCATTTCCAATATCATCATCAAAAGTTACGTGTTGGTTATTTCGCTCGCCTGTGCGTGCATTCATGTCCCCACAAAGAATTGTTAACGAATCACTGATGTCTGGAAGGTTTTCTATAATAAACTGTTCAATTTGTTCAATATGACATTTATGATTGTTGTTATGGTAGTATGGTGAACCTAAGGGTGGGACATACGAACATATCAAATTAATGTCTTTTGCAACTGAAAACAACCGTTTAGGCAGTTTCAGGAAAAGCAAATTGTCAACCGATGGCGATAATACCGTGCACATTTTGCTTATAGAATTGTCTATACAAACACATACACCACCAGAAAGTCTACCAAAACCAGACAATTTTACTGCTGGGCTATAGAAAACATCATAACCGTCCAGCCAATTTATATCTGCCAGGTCAATAACAAATGTCTCCACTAGACAAACTACGTTAAATTTCCGAAGATATGCTATAAAATCACAATCGTATATTTTGTCCCTCAACCCGTTCACGTTCCAACACAAGAGCGATAGAGTTGTATCGCCAGTCACAAGCTCACTGTCAGAGTTAGAATTTGCGGTGTATTTTGAAAGTTGTTCAACACTTGTCGGACCTTGGCCACTGTCCTATGGGCGCGCTGAACGATACGGGTTCTTGCTTTTATTACCAGAAGAGTCGTTCGCAGGTAGACGCTTGCTTTGACGTGTTTCCACTTGGTAACGTGTAGACCCACCGACATCTTGACGATCTACCGTTACGAGTTTACCATCTTTAAAATATCCAAACTTGCCGGTTTCTTTAAGGGCTTGAAGCTGACTTCTCTGTCGTGTCGTTAAGTCACTTGAGATTCCGAGTCCATTCTCTTTGAGAACTGGCCTCGATTTCAGAGCTCGGACCTTATCATCTGACACTGCGAGTTTAACAATAACGGGGCGTGGTCTAGTTGCTTGTTGACGTTTAGCGCCGAGGCGGTGTGCACGAATGACATCAGCAGGTTGCCAGGTCTTAAAGGTCAGGTACTTGTCAAATGTAGACAACACTGTCTCTTTACATGCCATCGACTTCTCACCGTCAACTTCCGGGATGCCATGTATAATGACGTTATCACGTCGACTGAACGCCTCAAGTTTGTCCAACTCATCATCTATTTTTGTCATCCGGTCGTCAATGATATCAACTTTATCTGAAATGGCATCGAAATCTGTATATATCGTATCGCTTGTTTGTTGCAGATTTTCTATGTCAGATTTGATAAGGTTAACTGTTTTGTCAAGTTTGTCACACCTAGAAGATATCGACTTAACCTCTTCTTTCAATGATGAGATCTGTTCAATCAATTCGGACTTGTTAACTTCTAATTTAGCCATAATAGAATCATGAACTTCCTGGAGAGTAAGGGGTCCTGGGTTTAGCTCTACATCGTTCGAGCACAACAAGATTTGTCTAACAACACTCGCTGGTTGCATGTTACCTCCGAGAAAACACATATCACGTGCAACGCGGGGCTGGTACATAGACAAAACTGGGTCAATTTCAAACGTTGTGACGTCACATGATGCACAGAAGAAAACATTTTCCTTTGGCAAATATTGATCAAATTTCATATTTTCGACATGGTTGATCAAGGCGAATGACACAGAGAGATGAATAGCGAACATAAATGCACAAATAAGAAGTCTGTACTGTACATCAGTCCCAGAAACAAATGGCGAGTACTCACTCTCTGTTTGTAACGTCATCTGTCTTGTGCCTCTAGGGTGGGTGAATGAGCCGATCCTCGCTCTATACACCTCTATTGACACCATTTTTGCTGTCAAAAGGGTTCACTCTTCGTTAGTGAAGGATTCCAGACAAAAGGAGAATTTCTGTTGTTTGGAGTTGTGAAATAATGGCAAAATTGTTCTCATCGAAATGAATCGTGTTGTCACCACGAAGGGACGTAACTCAGACTATATACTTACTCCTTAAAGTTCCGACTGATGGAGGAGTAAGCATATACTCCGAAACGCCGTGTCAACGCAATACATTATTTATTCAATTTAAATTATACAGAAATTATTTATTGAGGTTTGATTTGCATAAAAGAAGCCCATGTCATTGAGTTTCAAAGCAAGAATATTAAACAATGGATGTTACATGATGTTGTTTACCACAATACCTAACTTTTGAATCAAACTGTATATATGATAGTACTTCAATGATGAGCTCGAGTTTGTGCTGTACACAAACGACTGAATAATCCATAATGAACTTGAATGGAATGGTGCGCTTCCGTTTAGTTTATTTGAAGGAGAGAACTTTCCGTTTTATGAACACGTGGGCATGACATGCACTGTCGGTCAAAAGAAACGCCTACTTGATTATCCTTAAACTGAAAGCTGAAATAATTTCCGAAATATAATTAATGGTGGTCTCCACGTTATACTGAAACAATACTTAATATGAAGTTCGAATCAATAACATTCATGAAAAACACGCCTAATGAAGACCGCTAGCTATTTCCGGTTGATTCACTTGCGCACCGTACCCACGTACATTCGTAGCGACATTACCACTTTAAAAGGGCAGTAGCACGTTTTTTGAAATTTTTAATTTTTCCAATTTCCCATTTATAATGATAGTTTATGTCATTTATATTTACTTTAGAGGGTCAAACATCTTATTAAACAAACCAATTATCCGTAGTGGTAATAACAGTGTTGCGTATAAAGCAAAAATTGCATGGCGGCCATTTTATTGTGAACACAATTTATTATTTCGAACGACAAAAACGATTCCCATGGCTTTAAAGAACTATGTACACTCGTTTATTAACTTGATTTTCCGAAGAGGAACCATAAGTACCCATTTTTCATATGAAGCTAAGGGCCCACCCCTTCTGAAAATTACAATGTTTGTTTTGTCATAGTTAACCGATAACTTCCATTCTTTTGTGTAACGTTCCAATATATTAAGTTGATTTTGTAATCCTACAACAGTGTCTGACACTAAAATCACATCATCAGCAAAAAGGAGCATTAATATTTCAAATATATCTGGGAACATTTGAATACCATGCTTTCCATTATTAACAATCTCATAATACAATTCATTGATGAAAAATGAAAACAACACTGGGCTTAAAATACACCCTTGTCTTAATCCAATCGGGCAATCAAAATAGTCCGTACAATCACCACCAGAACGCACACAAGATTTTATGTTAGCATACATGGACTTTAAAACAGAAAACATTTTCCCTCGAAATCCGGCCCTTAATAAACAATACCATAGTTTAGAACGATCTACAGAATCGAATGCTTTTTTAAAATCGACAAATGCAACGTACAATTTGTGTTTTCGACGTGAAAGACATTTCTGGATAATTGCATGTAATGAAAAGATATGATCTGAAGTCGAATATGTTTTTCGAAAACCGGCCTGAGCTTCTGGTATTAAATCCCGCATATTTGCCCATTTTGTTATTCTATTATTCAATATGGTTGTAAATATTTTACCCAAGATACTCATTAAGGAAATGCCTCTATAGTTGTCGGGATCATCGAGCTTTCCTTTCTTGTGTAGAGGAACAATTATTGACGAAGACCAACTTTCTGGAAACATGCCATTATCAAATAATATGTTGAAGCATTTTATCATGAAAGGCATGATCACGAATTCAGAACATTTAATCATTTCTATGATTATATGATCAGGACCAGCGGATTTCCCATTTTTTAAATGTGATATAGCATTTGATATCTCATTTTCTGATATTGGTGTTTCTAAAATCATTTTATCTACGTCTGTGTAAACTTCTGATGATGAACTACGCAAATCGTTTAACACCTCGTCATCTTGACTTGTGTCAAATACAGATTCGTTCGAAAAGACCTTTTTAAAATGCACTAACCATTCAGTTTTGTGAATAGAGTTTTGACGATGAGGTCGGTTTTGTAAATAACGTATCTCTTTCCAGAATTTAGAGGGACATTTGATCGAATTGTTGAGTCGATTTTGCTTTTGTTTACGAAGATTAGTTTTAAAGTTTCGGCAACAGTTCTTATACTTATTTCTCATTTGGCAATACTGGGTTCTATTCGATTCTGTGCGTTTACATCGAAACGTTCGCAAAGCCTTGCGCGCTTTACGCCTTGCTGATTTGCATTCTGCATTTAGCTGGGGTGTTTTTTTAACATTAACATCAACTTTTTTCTTCATACATTCTGACGAGTTTAAGATCATATGTACAAACTGATCGATAGCACCATCCATATCGATATCAAGCATTGTGAGTAACTGCTGACTACAAGATAACATTTTGTCAGATAAATTATTTACAAAATATGTACTCAGGAAATCATTCCAAACAATTCTTTGTTTTTCATAACAATCATTAGCTAATTCGGTTTTAATGTACACATTTGGAAATTTACAATTCAACTCTAATGGAAAATGATCTGAGTCAATGCGGTCTCCAATGTTGAACATCTCAATAAACTGGAAGAACTCTGGTGAGCAAATGAAGTAATCATTCACGCTCGAACCCTGATGACTACAAAAAGTATATTCACCAAGCGTATCTCCATACGCTCTACCGTTGACAATGAATAACTGAAGTGCATAACACATATCTAATAAAGCACGACCAAAACTATTTACAACCTTATCATTAGATTTACGGTCATCAAGTGTGAAATCTCCTTCTTCACTACATCTAAAATGTTCATTTCCAATATCATCATCAAAAGTTACGTGTTGGTTATTTCGCTCGCCTGTGCGTGCATTCATGTCCCCACAAAGAATTGTTAACGAATCACTGATGTCTGGAAGGTTTTCTATAATAAACTGTTCAATTTGTTCAATATGACATTTATGATTGTTGTTATGGTAGTATGGTGAACCTAAGGGTGGGACATACGAACATATCAAATTAATGTCTTTTGCAACTGAAAACAACCGTTTAGGCAGTTTCAGGAAAAGCAAATTGTCAACCGATGGCGATAATACCGTGCACATTTTGCTTATAGAATTGTCTATACAAACACATACACCACCAGAAAGTCTACCAAAACCAGACAATTTTACTGCTGGGCTATAGAAAACATCATAACCGTCCAGCCAATTTATATCTGCCAGGTCAATAACAAATGTCTCCACTAGACAAACTACGTTAAATTTCCGAAGATATGCTATAAAATCACAATCGTATATTTTGTCCCTCAACCCGTTCACGTTCCAACACAAGAGCGATAGAGTTGTATCGCCAGTCACAAGCTCACTGTCAGAGTTAGAATTTGCGGTGTATTTTGAAAGTTGTTCAACACTTGTCGGACCTTGGCCACTGTCCTATGGGCGCGCTGAACGATACGGGTTCTTGCTTTTATTACCAGAAGAGTCGTTCGCAGGTAGACGCTTGCTTTGACGTGTTTCCACTTGGTAACGTGTAGACCCACCGACATCTTGACGATCTACCGTTACGAGTTTACCATCTTTAAAATATCCAAACTTGCCGGTTTCTTTAAGGGCTTGAAGCTGACTTCTCTGTCGTGTCGTTAAGTCACTTGAGATTCCGAGTCCATTCTCTTTGAGAACTGGCCTCGATTTCAGAGCTCGGACCTTATCATCTGACACTGCGAGTTTAACAATAACGGGGCGTGGTCTAGTTGCTTGTTGACGTTTAGCGCCGAGGCGGTGTGCACGAATGACATCAGCAGGTTGCCAGGTCTTAAAGGTCAGGTACTTGTCAAATGTAGACAACACTGTCTCTTTACATGCCATCGACTTCTCACCGTCAACTTCCGGGATGCCATGTATAATGACGTTATCACGTCGACTGAACGCCTCAAGTTTGTCCAACTCATCATCTATTTTTGTCATCCGGTCGTCAATGATATCAACTTTATCTGAAATGGCATCGAAATCTGTATATATCGTATCGCTTGTTTGTTGCAGATTTTCTATGTCAGATTTGATAAGGTTAACTGTTTTGTCAAGTTTGTCACACCTAGAAGATATCGACTTAACCTCTTCTTTCAATGATGAGATCTGTTCAATCAATTCGGACTTGTTAACTTCTAATTTAGCCATAATAGAATCATGAACTTCCTGGAGAGTAAGGGGTCCTGGGTTTAGCTCTACATCGTTCGAGCACAACAAGATTTGTCTAACAACACTCGCTGGTTGCATGTTACCTCCGAGAAAACACATATCACGTGCAACGCGGGGCTGGTACATAGACAAAACTGGGTCAATTTCAAACGTTGTGACGTCACATGATGCACAGAAGAAAACATTTTCCTTTGGCAAATATTGATCAAATTTCATATTTTCGACATGGTTGATCAAGGCGAATGACACAGAGAGATGAATAGCGAACATAAATGCACAAATAAGAAGTCTGTACTGTACATCAGTCCCAGAAACAAATGGCGAGTACTCACTCTCTGTTTGTAACGTCATCTGTCTTGTGCCTCTAGGGTGGGTGAATGAGCCGATCCTCGCTCTATACACCTCTATTGACACCATTTTTGCTGTCAAAAGGGTTCACTCTTCGTTAGTGAAGGATTCCAGACAAAAGGAGAATTTCTGTTGTTTGGAGTTGTGAAATAATGGCAAAATTGTTCTCATCGAAATGAATCGTGTTGTCACCACGAAGGGACGTAACTCAGACTATATACTTACTCCTTAAAGTTCCGACTGATGGAGGAGTAAGCATATACTCCGAAACGCCGTGTCAACGCAATACATTATTTATTCAATTTAAATTATACAGAAATTATTTATTGAGGTTTGATTTGCATAAAAGAAGCCCATGTCATTGAGTTTCAAAGCAAGAATATTAAACAATGGATGTTACATGATGTTGTTTACCACAATACCTAACTTTTGAATCAAACTGTATATATGATAGTACTTCAATGATGAGCTCGAGTTTGTGCTGTACACAAACGACTGAATAATCCATAATGAACTTGAATGGAATGGTGCGCTTCCGTTTAGTTTATTTGAAGGAGAGAACTTTCCGTTTTATGAACACGTGGGCATGACATGCACTGTCGGTCAAAAGAAACGCCTACTTGATTATCCTTAAACTGAAAGCTGAAATAATTTCCGAAATATAATTAATGGTGATCTCCACGTTATACTGAAACAATACTTAATATGAAGTTCGAATCAATAACATTCATGAAAAACACGCCTAATGAAGACCGCTAGCTATTTCCGGTTGATTCACTTGCGCACCGTACCCACGTACATTCGTAGCGACATTACCACTTTAAAAGGGCAGTAGCACGTTTTTTGAAATTTTTAATTTTTCCAATTTCCCATTTATAATGATAGTTTATGTCATTTATATTTACTTTAGAGGGTCAAACATCTTATTAAACAAACCAATTATCCGTAGTGGTAATAACAGTGTTGCGTATAAAGCAAAAATTGCATGGCGGCCATTTTATTGTGAACACAATTTATTATTTCGAACGACAAAAACGATTCCCATGGCTTTAAAGAACTATGTACACTCGTTTATTAACTTGATTTTCCGAAGAGGGAATGGTGTTTTACTATATATTGGTGACATTGTTTTTCAAATACATTTCATCGACTTATTTGAGCGAAAAAACGTGCTACTGCCCCTTTAAACTGTTCATTATAGTTTTTGCGAAATCTGATAATATATCTGGTAGGCGTTTCTTTTGGCCGAGAGTGTATCTTCTCTCCGGTTATCCCATGTTCAGATGCACGACACAAACATGTAGCACCATGAGGATAGAACGCCCATTTGTCATATGTGTCCCTGACGGAATTAAAACCTCGAAACATGCTTAACACTGAAAGTCCTTGAAGGGCTCTTAGAAGTGGACAACTTTAGAAACATGACGCCTTGGATAATAAATTCTAGTTTGTGAACAAACACGACGTTTTGGTGTGTATGCTTACTCCTTTATCAGGTTGTATGTTCTTGTTGATGGGTGATACTGCATTGTCTCCATGTTGATGTGGAATCAAGTCCTTGAAGGGTATTTAGAAGTAGAGCACATCAAAAACAGGAATTAATGGATAGCAACTACTTTATTGTGCAGATACACGACGTTTCCAAGTCAAAATATAAGCATATACTCCGAAACGTCGTGCGTGTTCACAATAAAGTTGTTATCCAGAAAAATCTTGATTTCTTACTATTAACACTTTGTTGATATACACTGACGGGCAAAAGAAAGTATATCACTCAGTTGTATTTATGATATGTAAATTTTCAACGTCAAATATCTCGAGTATTAAAAAACGGACTAGTTTGGGAAAATAGTCAAAAATATTAAATCAGTCAAATAATACCTCTACGTTTTTTGTTTTTAAAAAAATAAATAATTCAAATTCAAATTGTAAAATTCCTCCGAATTAATTTGGATAAAACACAACTGTTCATCGACATATAACACATATTCTGTGTAAAAATAAATAAATGTGCCTGGTCCTGCACACATTTACAACGTTTTGAACATGGTAGGGGTCATGTTGGTGTAGATTTCATTTCTTACCCCTGTCAACTTTAAATAATGACATTTTAGTTTTTTAAAAAAAAAGTCACCAATTAAGTCATTCAAACTACTAAGGTTTTATTCTACCGTACCATGATCAAATGCGTCTCATTTCTTTAAAATATTGGATTAATCGAAATAAAGTGAGTGTTATACTTTCTTTTGTCCGTCAGTTTATGTTACATATTAAGAATAATATATTTTAAGTTACGGTAAGGCATTTACAGCATGCATATTTATAAAGCATGATCCTAAGTGAAGCAGTAGTTACTCGATTCCCTAGAGACACTTTACGAGACGATCGATCGTTGATTGCTGCGAGAGTCGGTAAGTGATTGAACACTATTGATTGTGTTCGCCTTTATACAGCGGTCTGCGTGAAATGACTGAAAACTCTTGCTTAGATTTATTGGATCTGAAATAGATGATTACATGGGAATTTATTGATTTTTAAAATTTTATTTTATATGCAAAGATGCAAAGAAAGAAGGAATGATGTCCTGAAATTCATTTCTATTTCTGCAAAAGAATACATTATTCTAGATAGGAAATTTGCAACAAAGTGCTTACTCTGGCAATTCTAAAACCAGAATCGACCTTCAATTATGAAATACTTAAAAGGTTAAGGTTACACTAAAAAGTGACAATTTTCTTGTAAAATATCAAAACCATATTAAAACAGTTGAGATAGGGTCTAAAACACGTTTACAATATATTCCAGTCATTAAAATATTTCATGAACAAATATTTGAACAGCAAAAACAAATCACAATCCGACAGTCATAAAACGTTCGATATTTGAGGAAAACGGACCATGACTTATCTCCCCTTGAATATGACGTCACCGATGACATAACGACATGGATTTTCCCGCAATCCCTTCCAAGTCCTAATGGCTAAGATGTATCAACCGCAACTTGAAATACATGTCATGAGTTGTTATTGGCCGGTGGACTATCTCTTGAACATGGCCCTGCTAAGGGTAGTAAAAACATTGACATTTACTGACGGTAGTATGGCATTTACACCTTCCCTTGACTAGGTGCAAATTGCTTACGGTAGTTAAAAATTTGCTTACGGTAGTAAAATATACATTTGTGCAACTGTGTCCATACGGCGAATTTTGACTCATATGCAAACGCTCGCGGTATCAACAGGGCTTTAGAGAGCGAGTACTGGCGGGAGTGTGCACCATATTGTTTTAGGTTACGTGAAATGAAAAAAGGCATAGCCTTTATTTTGTTTTACTAAATATACATATTTTTAATTATAAGCACATATATTGACAGAATATCCACAGATTAACTTACCATTAGACTGACCAACAAAGTCATGTTAACGGTAACAAAGCTTTCCACTCTCGTAGCCCGGATGAATGACTTCACTTCTTATTGTTTTTGTTTTCAATGGATATGAGGTGAGGTGAGGTGAGTTGGGGTTTAACGCCGCTTTCAAGAGTATCTCACTTATATCACGGCTGCTAGTATTATGGCAGGGAGAAAGCCCGCAACACCATGTGGTTATGTATGCGGTGAAACCTGCGAGCAGCGGCTGGAACTAGCGAACCATGGATGGTACTGCACTGAAATTCACCCAAACCTTACTGCGTGTAGAACAGTTCTCTACTGCAGACAAAGTTGCCGTGCCTCTGGCGGGATTCGAACCATGGACCTCTTCATCCGAAGCCGAACGCGCTAACCACTGCGCTCAATGGATATGAGCTGGTATATATCATTTTTTAAATATAGAACCATCCAAAGTGATACCCTTAGTTATATCTTTTAAACGAATTTTAATAGTATATATATATATATATATGTGTGTGTAAACAGGAGGGTCCCCTGGAATTTAGTTTCCCCAAAATACCACGATAGAAACCTCTCTTTAGGCAGTAAAGGTCTCAGTCACCTTCCTGACTGTCGGTATTAGATCAATAGAACTTGTATAGGTATCATTTCAGATCAGAGCACCTTACCAGACGCACCGGGTCCAGCCTCACGTGATGCTTGAATTTACCTCATCTACCAGAGAACTTTCAAATATCACTCTTTAAAGGGACACCGCGTCGATGATAAATATGAGATCAGATTTATCTACCTATGCTGATTAACGTGTCTGGTAACGAGTCACAGACTCCTAATTTCAGACAATTGAAGTAATTAGTAATAAAACTACTGCATGTAGACAGTGAAGCGAAACGTAACTCATTAGCAGACACGTTAACCAGCATGAGCAGATAAAAGTATTCTCATTTTTATCCTCGACGCAGTGTTCTATCGGGGAATTTTTTGTGGAAACGAAATTCAAGAGGATATTCCCGTTTACACATATTTGCTATTAATACATGATTCATACATGGTCAAATTGAAACTTAAGATATTAACTAAGTCATTACATGTCAATACAGTACATGACTTTACATTTCCCAACTTGATAACGATAAGCGAAGATTTGTTGAAAAATAAAAACAATTAAAATTGAAGCCATTCATCGGCGCTGCGAGTGGGGAAAACCTCGCTACGGACTAATATCACATTGTTTATTAGTTTAATGATTCGTTATATGTTACAAAGTGAATATCCTATAAGTGTATATGTTCTTTTATTACAACTTTTTTTAAAAATTGGGTTAAATATAACGTGTTTTCATTTCACGAAATATCAAGAAACCAAGATGGCGGAAGCTGCCGATGAATCGGCGATAGAACTTTTTCACTAAGATCATTACTGTTTAATGTACAACATGTGATCGCGGATAATGTTACGTACAATCTTTCAAAATATTCCAGCTTGGCGACAACCGACCTTGTAAAGTCAATTATTCAATCCACTGCCACAATGCTATTTCTTTCATTTATCAAGGTTCAACATGCGCTCAGTCCCTTACGTCAGCTGTATGTTATATGACCATATTGAGCTTACACGTGATGTCACATCCATTAGAGTAGGCGTGTTTTCTAATGGAATAATGGAATGTCAAGCTTCCTACACAATATATATTCCGAGGACTCATGAGGAGAATACAGGAGGATCTGAGGACTCATGAGAAGAATATTTCAGGATCTAAGGACACATGAGAAGAATATATCAGCATCTGAGGACTCATGTGAAGAATATATCAGCATCTGAGGAATCATGAGAAGAATATATCAGCATCTGAGGACTCATGAGGAGAATACATCAGGATCTGAGGAATCATGAGAAGAATATATCAGCATCTGAGGACTCATGAGGAGAATACATCAGGATCTGAGGAATCATGAGAAGAATATATCAGGATCTGAGGACTCATGAGAAGAATATTTCAGGATCTAAGGACACATGATAAGAATATGATTCAGGATCTGAGGACTCGTGAGAAGAATAAATCAGGATCTGAGGACTCATTAGAAGAATATATCAGGATCTGAGGACCCATGAGAAGAATATATCAGGATCAGAATACACATGAGAAGAATACATCAGGACCCGAGGACTCATGAGAAGAATATATCAGGATATTATGACACATGAGAAGAATACACGAGGATCTGAGGACTCATGAGAAGAATATATCAGGATCTGAGGACTCATGAGAAGAATATATCAGGATCCGAGGACTCATGAGAAGAATATATCAGCATCTGATGACTCATGAGAAGAATATATCAGGATCCGAGGACTCATGAGAAGAATACATCAGGATCCGAGGACTCATGAGAAGAATATATCAGGATCCGAGGCCTCATGAGAAGAATATATCAGGATCAGAGGACTCATGAGAAGAAAACACGAGGATCTGAGGACTCGTGAGAAGAATATATCAGAATCCGAGGCCTCGTGAGAAGAATATATCAGAATCCGAGGCCTCGTGAGAAGAATACATCAGGATCCGAGGACTCATGAGAAGAATATATCAGAATCTGAGGATTATGAGAAGAATATATCGGGATCCGAGGACTCATGAGAAGAATATATCAGAATCCGAGGCCTCGTGAGAAGAATATATCAGAATCCGAGGATTATGAGAAGAATATATCAGAATCTGAGGATTATGAGAAGAATATATCGGGATCCGAGGACTCATGAGAAGAATATATCAGAATCTGAGGATTATGAGAAGAATATATCGGGATCCGAGGACTCATGAGAAGAATATATCAGAATCCGAGGCCTCGTGAGAAGAATATATCAGAATCCGAGGCCTCATGAGAAGAATACATCAGGATCCGAGGCCTCATGAGAAGAATATATCAGAATCTGAGGATTATGAGAAGAATATATCGGGATCCGAGGACTCATGAGAAGAATATATGAGGATCCGAGGACTCATGAGAAGAAAATATCAGAATCCGAGGCCTCATGAGAAGAATATATCAGGATCTGAGGACTCATGAGAAGAATATATCAGAATCCGAGGCCTCGTGAGAAGAATACATCAGGATCCGAGGACTCATGAGAAGAATATATCAGGATCTGAGGACTCATGAGAAGAATATATGAGGATCCGAGGACTCATGAGAAGAAAATATCAGAATCCGAGGCCTCATGAGAAGAATATATCAGGATCTGAGGACTCATGAGAAGAATATATCAGAATCCGAGGCCTCATGAGAAGAATACATGAGGATCCGAGGACTCATGAGAAGAAAATATCCGAATCCGAGGCCTCATGAGAAGAAAATATCCGAATCCGCGGCCTCATGAGAAGAATACATCAGAATCCGAGGCCTCATGAGAAGAATATATCTCCATGCTGGATGCGAACTCACACCCTCAGAGTAAGGCAACTATCGCCAGCACTGACCTTACTTACTACACGATCGTTTCGCCTCGGAAAAATCAATGATGAGTTTTCACGATCACCTAAAAAACCACTTTTACAAATTATGGCAATGACTTGATGAAGCTTCAATCGGATAAGCAAGATCAATGTACAGGAATTGGGCTATTTCAAATGTTTTCAGTGCATCTCAGTTATAGATGAGGGCAAGTTTAATGAAGGCAGAGAACACTTCGAATAAAAAACATCATCTTTATCTCTTTTCATTCACTCCCGCTGTTCTATTTGTATAATAGCTCATATGAAATTTGCTCATATTTAATAGTAGTATAAACATTTTAGTTTTAAATTACGGTCCTGTTCAGATTATAATGTAAAAGAAATATTACATTTTCATCTTATCAAGTGTAGCTTCCCCATATAAATACATTGTTCATGTAAGAGAATGCAGACCTTAACCTCAGTTGTTCTTATCTGACAATACAGCTGTTTTACCGTTTGTTTGTCAGGTCAAAGTCTACTGCATTTTCTTTGTCAGCTACCAAACCTATTTTCAGTCTTCTACCTTTCCATTATTAGCCACACTATCTCCTAAACTCAATAACACAAGTAAACATGAGGTGACTGCGTCCATAGAGAAGTGTTACACAGCACGTCATCTCTGATAGACTAGTTCCATAGCATTGGACAAGATCAATGAGTACAGCTTCAATTGGCAAAAACATCAAGGTTAATTTCAAAGGGATATCTGGTGAAGAATTTGCACCGTGGTTTACGGGTGATTGGGTCGGTATATTGTCTCAGCGGTTTCAGCCATTGCCAGCAAATAAACGTTGTTAGAATAGCTGTAGCTCCCTCGTGTTGTTGCAAGCACTTGTGGATTGACACTGACACAACCAACGGGAGTGTCGGCCAATTGGAGCATGTCGTGCAAGTCATTCACTACATGTGTACACGTACACGTTTACCTACCGACCACAGGGCACATTGTTTAAGTGGCGTACCCACCCAAACTAACCAATCTGATAATATCCCTGTCAGTCAAGAGGAATTATCTTTTTCATTCCATTTAAACTGCTAATGTTTACCTTATCTATATAACCGTAATCGATTTTGAAAAGTTATATCTTTGGCTAGCTTGGGTTCTGTTACTTTATCATGGTTTGAATATATGTTATCCCCATAGAATTCTTATCTTTATTACCATGATATTGTGAAATCTTTACCTTTATTACCACATGGCATTGAAATTCTTATCTTTATAACCACATGGCATTGTGACGTCCTTTTCTTTATTACCTCATGACATTATGATTTCCTTATCTTTATTACCATAAGACATCGTGACATCATCATTTTTATTACCACATGGCATTGAAACGTCCTTATCTTTATTACCACATGGCATTGTAACGTCCTTATCTTTATTACCACATGGCATTGTAACGTCCTTATCTCTATTACCACATGGCATTGAAACGTCCTTATCTTTATTACCACATGGCATTGTAACGTCCTTATCCTTATTACCACATGGCATTGTAACGTCCTTATCTCTATTACCACATGGCATTGAAACGTCCTTATCTTTATTACCACATGGCATTGTAACATCCTTATCTTTATTACCACATGGCATTGAAACGTCCTTATCTTTATTATCACATGGCATTGTAACGTCCTTATCCTTATTATCACATGGCATTGTAACGTCCTTATCCTTATTACCACATGGCATTGTAACGTCCTTATCTCTATTACCACATGGCATTGAAACGTCCTTATCTTTATTACCACATGGCATTGTAACGTCCTTATCCTTATTACCACATGGCATTGTAACGTCCTTATCTTTATTACCACATGGCATTGTAACATCCTTATCTTTATTACCACATGGCATTGTAACGTCCTTATCTTTATTACCACATGGCATTGTAACGTCCTCATCTTTATTACCACATGGCATTGTAACGTCCTTATCCTTATTACCACATGGCATTGTAACGTCCTTATCTTTATTACCACATGGCATTGTAACATCCTTATCTTTATTACCACATGGCATTGTAACGTCCTTATCTTTATTATCACATGGCATTGTAACGTCCTTATCCTTATTACCACATGGCATTGTAACGTCCTTATCTCTATTACCACATGGCATTGAAACGTCCTTATCTTTATTACCACATGGCATTGTAACGTCCTTATCCTTATTACCACATGGCATTGTAACGTCCTTATCTTTATTACCACATGGCATTGTAACGTCCTTATCCTTATTACCACATGGCATTGTAACGTCCTTATCCTTATTACCACATGGCATTGTAACGTCCTTATCTCTATTACCACATGGCATTGAAACGTCCTTATCTTTATTACCACATGGCATTGTAACGTCCTTATCCTTATTACCACATGGCATTGTAACGTCCTTATCTTAATTACCACATGGCATTGTAACGTCCTTATCTCTATTACCACATGGCATTGAAACGTCCTTATCTTTATTATCACATGGCATTGTAACGTCCTTATCCTTATTACCACATGGCATTGTAACATCCTTATCCTTATTACCACATGGCATTGTAACGTCCTTATCTTTATTACCACATGGCATTGTAACGTCCTTATCTCTATTACCACATGGCATTGTAACGTCCTTATCCTTATTACCACATGGCATTGTAACGTCCTTATCTTTATTACCACATGGCATTGTAATGTCCTTATCTTTATTATCACATGGCATTGTAACGTCCTTATCTTTATTACCACATGGCATTGTAACATCCTTATCTTTATTACCACATGGCATTGTAACGTCCTTATCTTTATTACCACATGGCATTGTAACGTCCTTATCTTTATTACCACATGGCATTGTAACATCCTTATCCTTATTACCACATGGCATTGTAACGTCCTTATCTCTATTACCACATGGCATTGAAACGTCCTTATCTTTATTACCACATGGCATTGTAACGTCCTTATCTTTATTACCACATGGCATTGTAACATCCTTATCTTTATTACCACATGGCATTGTAACGTCCTTATCTTTATTACCTCATGGCATTGTAACATCCTTATCTTTATTACCACATGGCATTGTAACGTCCTTATCTCTATTACCACATGGCATTGTAACGTCCTTATCTCTATTACCACATGGCATTGTAACGTCCTTATCCTTATTACCACATGGCATTGTAACGTCCTTATCTTTATTACCACATGGCATTGTAACGTCCTTATCTTTATTACCACATGGCATTGTAATGTCCTTATCTTTATTATCACATGGCATTGTAACGTCCTTATCTTTATTACCACATGGCATTGTAACATCCTTATCTTTATTACCACATGGCATTGTAACGTCCTTATCTCTATTACCACATGGCATTGTAACGTCCTTATCCTTATTACCACATGGCATTGTAACGTCCTTATCTTTATTACCACATGGCATTGTAACGTCCTTATCTTTATTACCACATGGCATTGTAATGTCCTTGTCTTTATTATCACATGGCATTGTAACGTCCTTATCCTTATTACCACATGGCATTGTAACATCCTTATCCTTATTACCACATGGCATTGTAACGTCCTTATCTTTATTACCACATGGCATTGTAACGTCCTTATCCTTATTACCACATGGCATTGTAACGTCCTTATCTTTATTACCACATGGCATTGTAACGTCCTTATCTTTATTACCACATGGCATTGTAATGTCCTTATCTTTATTATCACATGGCATTGAAACGTCCTTATCCTTATTACCACATGGCATTGTAACATCCTTATCCTTATTACCACATGGCATTGTAACGTCCTTATCCTTATTACCACATGGCATTGTAACGTCCTTATCTTTATTACCACATGGCATTGTAACGTCCTTATCCTTATTACCACATGGCATTGTAACGTCCTTATCTTTATTACCACATGGCATTGTAACGTCCTTATCTTTATTACCACATGGCATTGTAACGTCCTTATCCTTATTACCACATGGCATTGTAACGTCCTTATCCTTATTACCACATGGCATTGTAACGTCCTTATCTTTATTACCACATGGCATTGTAATGTCCTTATCTTTATTATCACATGGCATTGAAACGTCCTTATCCTTATTACCACATGGCATTGTAACGTCCTTATCTTTATTACCAAATGGCATTGTAACGTCCTTATCCTTATTACCACATGGCATTGTAACGTCCTTATCCTTATTACCACATGGCATTGTAACGTCCTTATCTCTATTACCACATGGCATTGAAACGTCCTTATCTTTATTACCACATGGCATTGTAACGTCCTTATCTTTATTACCACATGGCATTGTAACATCCTTATCTTTATTACCACATGGCATTGTAACGTCCTTATCTTTATTACCACATGGCATTGTAACGTCCTTATCTCTATTACCACATGGCATTGTAACGTCCTTATCCTTATTACCACATGGCATTGTAACGTCCTTATCTTTATTACCACATGGCATTGTAACGTCCTTATCTTTATTACCACATGGCATTGTAATGTCCTTATCTTTATTATCACATGGCATTGTAACGTCCTTATCCTTATTACCACATGGCATTGTAACATCCTTATCCTTATTACAACATGGCATTGTAACGTCCTTATCTTTATTACCACATGGCATTGTAACGTCCTTATCCTTATTACCACATGGCATTGTAACGTCCTTATCTTTATTACCACATGGCATTGTAACGTCCTTATCTTTATTACCACATGGCATTGTAATGTCCTTATCTTTATTATCACATGGCATTGAAACGTCCTTATCCTTATTACCACATGGCATTGTAATGTCCTTATCTTTATTATCACATGGCATTGAAACGTCCTTATCCTTATTACCACATGGCATTGTAACATCCTTATCCTTATTACCACATGGCATTGTAACGTCCTTATCCTTATTACCACATGGCATTGTAACGTCCTTATCTTTATTACCACATGGCATTGTAACGTCCTTATCTTTATTACCACATGGCATTGTAACGTCCTTATCCTTATTACCACATGGCATTGTAACGTCCTTATCTTTATTACCACATGGCATTGTAACGTCCTTATCCTTATTACCACATGGCATTGTAACGTCCTTATCCTTGTTACCACATGGCATTGTAACGTCCTTATCTTAATTACCACATGGCATTGTAACGTCCTTATCTTTATTACCACATGGCATTGTAACGTCCTTATCCTTATTACCACATGGCATTGTAACGTCCTTATCCTTATTACCACATGGCATTGTAACGTCCTTATCTTTATTACCACATGGCATTGTAACGTCCTTATCTTTATTACCACATGGCATTGTAACATCCTTATCTTTATTACCACAT
Organism: Gibbula magus; assembly: GCA_936450465.1. Classification (NCBI taxonomy): domain Eukaryota; kingdom Metazoa; phylum Mollusca; class Gastropoda; order Trochida; family Trochidae; genus Gibbula; species Gibbula magus. The sequence goes on along the minus strand of OW388299.1, from coordinate 69,835,399 downwards.
GGCATTGTAACGTCCTTATCTCTATTACCACATGGCATTGTAACGTCCTTATCTTTATTACCACATGGCATTGTAACGTCCTTATCCTTATTACCACATGGCATTTTAACGTCCTTATCCTTATTACCACATGGCATTGTAACGTCCTTATCTTTATTACCACATGGCATTGTAACGTCCTTATCTTTATTACCACATGGCATTGTAACGTCCTTATCCTTATTACCACATGGCATTGTAACGTCCTTATCTCTATTACCACATGGCATTGAAACGTCCTTATCTTTATTACCACATGGCATTGTAACGTCCTTATCTTTATTACCACATGGCATTGTAACGTCCTTATCTTTATTACCACATGGCATTGTAACATCCTTATCTTTATTACCACATGGCATTGTAACGTCCTTATCTGTATTACCACATAGTAGTAGTAGTGAAACATCGCACTCATAGCAATGTGAAACATCGCACTTATAGCAATATGAAACATCGCACTCATGACAATATGAAACATCACACTTATAGCAATATGAAACATCACACTTATAGCAATATGAAACATCACACTTATAGCAATATGAAACATCACACTTATAGCAATATGAAACATCACACTTATAGCAATATGAAACATCACACTTATATAGAATACTAAACGACGTCCCGTTTGATAACATGTTTATGAAACGAGTTGATGGTTTGGTATTTTAACGAGCGAAAGCGAGTTAAATACCAATGCCATTCACGAGTTTCATAAACATGTTATCAAACGGGACCGAGTTTAGTATTTTATTTCTTACTCAATGATGTAAATAGCGCTGAATTGCAAGAAAATCGCTTTTAATGACTCTTACATGCAAAAAGGTCACCCGCTATTGCAGTCGCGCGGCTTACATTGTGACGTCAACTAAAAACGACTATGACGTCACGCGCCGATTATGACGTCACGGCAGCACGCGGTGGTATCACACATGTGTGTAACCAACTCATTGTTATCTAATGAGTGATCTCACCACGGTTGAGTAATATATAGCAATATGAAACATCACACTTAACTACAGCAAAAAGGAGGTATACTGACCATGGAATGTGTTCTCATTAATCTTTAACAATATTTAACATTTACAAATGTATGACATTCAATTAAATGTACTAAAACATAGTGCCTTTAAAATAATCTATTATTGGTTCAACGGAATCAACATGATATTATTCCGTTCCAAAGCGCAGCTACATAGCACTGGTCCTGAGGACCTGAGGACCTGAGTGGACAGATCACATGCTACCAGCGTGTTCCAGACACGATTCCACAGTTGCACAGAAAGACACGTGTTTGCTTTATCAAACAACGGCCTTGGATCATCCATTGTGTCCTGCGGCAAGAGCAAACACAGATAACTTAAATGAAAGAAACAACACAATTCTGTTGAAACTAGATACATGTACAATAAAATGTGATCTCTTCTTAAGAAAGGTGAGAAACACTGTTGGAATTTGATTTCTTTAAGCTATTAGTTTATTTTAGTTCATGTTTATGCATTTTTTCTGTGGTTTCTGAATTAGACCTAGCCTGTATCAACGGTTCTTATATTAGTTTATACACATTGATGGGGCATGACTATTTACACACTCACGTGGGGTATTTATACGCGACTGGAGGTATTGTGAGACCCGACTGGAGATACTGTGAGACCCGACTTGGGGGTATTTTGAGACCCGACTGGAGGTATTGTGAGACTCGATTGGAATTATGAACATTATGAGTTCTTACTTCCCCTTTGCTGTATTTCCGTAGTGTTTAGTCTATACCGAGCCATATCGAGTATAGAGAATACTAAATGAGGTACCGTGCGATACAATGCAATGGGTAATAAGCTCATACATTTGTACCTCATTGAACCTGTTGCCGTCCTGCAGAAGATTCTATGCTGATCAACATTTAATTGGTAAATTAAATGTACGGTCAATACAATGATAATACGTTACAACGCAACTAAACAGTCTGCAATACGACTTCATGTTTTTCTGGATAACAGCGTCTCCTTGTATAGATACACGACGTTTCGGAGTATATGTTCACTCCGTCATCAGGTGGGATGTGGGGTATAACAAGGTAGGGTACATTATTACATAATATTAAAGGTACATCCATTTTGTTGTTGTGGGTCACATATGCCAAACGGTATAAATTATGTTAATCTTTCGAGAAGTACCGAGTGTTACCGAAACTTGCCATTGTGATGATAGTCAATTTATAATATTGACGATATAAAGGTAAAAGTGTCGATTTTTTTTTATCGAAAACCGGACAGTGCATCGCAAGTGGCGCGCGTCAATTGATCAAACGTTATTTTGGAAACTTATTTTCACCATACAAACATATAACTTTGAGTTGATAGTGTTTAATAGGTCTTATAACTACTGTGCATGTAAATTGAACGTGCAGTTTCGGTTTCTGTACATGTATAAAGATGTTGCTCAATTTTAATTAAAAACTAGTAATTATTATATAATTGGCTATTGGGGATGAATATGCAAGTTGAGTGAAATTATTTGAACTGAAATCAGCACATATCGTATGTTAGCACGTATTTCAGCCAAATACACTTTTATGAAACACAATGGATGTATCTTTAACAATTGACAGAAAATACAGTCAAGGATATTAAAAAGCATGAGTAAATGTTACAATATCGATTTGAAATAATGAGTTGGTGTGCAATGATGTTTTGCAATACAACAATGAGATAACGTAAGTATTTGTCACCATGAAGATTCAGCTAGATCTATTGGGTGACGGACAACTCATTTGAGTACACGTTTTCATTTTGAAACACACTAAAATATGACTGAAACATATTTTATTCAGTCAAGAAAAGTTTTGGGCACAATTTATCCAACCTGTATAAGCCCTTTCCAGTTCCTAAATATGATAGCATGAAGCCATATAATTTCCTCTTATTTATGAATACTCTAAAACTATTAATCATGAATTTGTTGCCGGGCTCAAAAAGGTCAAAGGTAAAGCACTCCCTACATACTTTATGAACAATCATAGACGTGATTTTGTGTAGTCAAGTTAAAGATGTATATTGTACTTTCGTTCTCTATCCATTATAAATACCATAAAATTACATGTTGCAAATGTTACATACATTTCACACAAGAATTACAGTTCTGATAATAGATAATATAACTAGTTTCCAATTAAAATCGAGTAACATCATTATGCGTGTGCAGAAACCGAAACTGCACGTTCCATTTACATGCACAGTAGTTATATGACCTATTCGACATTATCAACCCAAATTTGTTATTTTGTCTGTTTTAAATAAGATTCCAAAATTACGTTTGACTCATTGGCGCGCGCCACACGCGGTGTATTGTCCGGTTTTCGATCAGAAATCACGACTTTTACCTCCATATTGTCAATATACTAAGTCGAATATAATCCAAATGGTAGTTTTCGTTAACAATCGGTACTTCTCGATAAAGTAACGCCATTTATAACGTTTTGAATATTTGACCCCCAGCAACACAATGGATGGACCTTTAAGAGCGCTACATAAGTCTGACATTTTCAATTTTTAAAGAAAAAATGGAAACAAAAGAGGATATTTTAAAAGTCCGTAAGTCAGCATAATATGGACATAACAAAGCAAAGAGAAGCAATGTTACAGCAGAGTTACACAATGGATAAACTCCCAAACGTATTTTATGGAAAATCGTCTATCTTTATCTACTGATAAACCTAACAAGTCAAATTGAAATATAAGTATGTACATCCAGGACGTCATTAGATATAGATAAGTTCTAGTAGAATGAAGGTATTTATGGTCATTCAAAAGATGAAGAAGGCAAATATTTTATGGATGGTCAACTTCTTTATTAACAATAGCGGTATTGATCCTCATACCGTTATCAAGCATTATGGGAGAGATGATACAATTCAATTCAATTCATTTATTCCTTGAAATTTACATTTCATCGGATTGGTATACAGAAAATAAATAACTTTGGACGGATGGTTTAAATATGCTTAAACATATGATGCATTGCCATATAACAGCAGGAGAATGTACACACTAATTTCAATACATTACATATTTCTTATTTTAACAGCGTTAACAAAAAATTTGCCCAGATTACATAATTGGGTTGTATTTTGAATAGTAAATAATTGAACAAGTTTATAAACAGAAGGATATTTCCAATAATATTGCTTAATATACTTTTGGCGTAGTTCTTTATATCTAGGACACTGCAGGATAAAATAAAATTCATCCTCAACGTCTGTTGAACAAAATTTACATAATCTATCATTAACATGTATGTTATGGTATCTGCCAGTTTCTATTAATAACTTATGTGATGATAATCTAAATTTTGATACAACAGAGGTTATATACAGGATACATGTTGGTATGATAATGAGATAACAAAGACAACAAGATGAGATAACAATACTAGCATGAAAGGTGAAACAAGTAGGTTGTGATAACATTGGGGATACAAAGCAGCAGTTAGGGTGACCAATCAGTGGGGGATAAATATATTTGTAAAGTTATTCAGAAGATATCTTGTACTATTGTCTAGAATAAAGAGAACGGAACCATTCGGCGCTGTATGTATGATGGGATAATATATCAATGATATTGATATGATGTTCCATGATCGTCTTGGTTATGTAAGGCCCACACAATGTCACTCATTTCTGATGAGATGGAGTGTAGGGGTGAGATTATTGCCTATTTGGAATGTGCTTCATGTACATACATATTTTTATACATTTTGTTCATTTATCTCTTCATTCAAAAAAAAATGTCGTAACAAAAATAAATCGCGTCATCGCATCATTTTTGTCAGCCTGAAAAGACCAGAAACATTTATGTTTATCTTTAGGCCTAATAACATATCCAATTTCCTTTCAGTGTTGTTCTGTTGATTTTATTAGCATCAATTAAATGTAATATGAAGTCTAGTTAGGTAAGTCATCTTGTGTTGCTTTCTGGTAACACCTATCGACTTGAAACAGTTGATTCCTTCGGCTCTCGTTCATTCTCAGTCCGCAATCAACTGTTTCAAATCTCGTTTCTCTACTACGTAGCATCATTCGCCTGGATTTGCTACCTCCGCGAAATGTGATCACATTTCCCTTAGATTTAAAGTGGTATCTGAAGTGCTAGTCCCCTACATGACCGTTTACGTCTTGTTTTAAAAAGAAACCTGCATTTCTACAGGATGAGGACAGTGCAGTGTATGATTACTCTAGGTTTAAATTTTACCTAAATGTTTAAATGTACCTAGAAGCTCATTTCATTGTAAATTAAAATGTGATGAAGTTATTGTATTAGAAGAAACGTCTTGTAAAACTGTCTTATTGGAAACCCTTGGGCTTGTCTTCTGACATTTGAACTACAGTATATCGTTTACCAAATAGTCTTGTGCAATCCATTTGCTTCTATGGATATATTGGTAAAAACATATAACATACAATGGGTTATGGTTGTTCATCAAAAAACCTCATATCTTATATAATTATGACAAACAGCTACGAGCAATGAACTTCGTATTGCGCAGGTGGAGATACAAAAGTATGATCATTTTAAAAACGTTTAGTAAATACTTGATACTGTAATATAAAAATTAAAGCAAAATCCTCTGTTTATCCAGCATTACATTTGGTTACCAGCTGATGTGAAAGGGAAGGCAACAGACCTAAATGTTGTTTTTTTTTATCTTGCAAGTAGCTGTAGACGTGCCATTTGCTTTTTGTCTTGTAGGATTTACAGTAGAACATGGATATAGCGAACAAACGCATATAGCGAACAAACGGATATAGCGAACACATCTATAAGTCAAAAGCTCTATATAATATGCCAAACGTGAATAGCGAATAGCGGACATAGCGAACTGAATTCTTTGGTCCCTTGGAGTTCGTTATATCTGTGTTCTACTATACCTTTAAAAATATTTTCTTTGAAAACAATATTCCCCTAGCCCATGGTTTCCATGACGACAAATAGATCCGAGATGTTCTGTTCTTTCCAGCCTCTAAAAGAAACCAACAAAGTGCGAGGCAGGTAAATCCCTGAATGGTAAATACTACTGAAACAAACTGACATGCTGAGTCCAGAAGCCAATTTACCTCAATTTTCCATTTTTTAAAAACATTATCTTATTGTATTTCTGAAAACACTTATTCATCATCGTTTGTTCGGGTAAAGGTAGGAGAATTAAATAGGTTTTAGTTTTTCTGCTTGTTTCAAGGTTTCTACAGTTTGGATGCGTCAGTGAATTAAAGTCCTAAGGGTACTTTACCCTTTGGACTTTAATTCACTGACGCATCCAAACTGTAGAAACCTTGAAACAAGCAGAAAAACTAAAACCTATTGACAACTTTTATTAACTTAATTTCCATATTGTCCAAACAACCCTTTTGAAATCTTTGTTTGATTAGCCGTACAAATAAATATATATCAAACCATGATGAATAAGTGTTTAATACTTCTTGCAAACATAAATTTATGATCATAAACAATATGCTAAAACGGTTTCATCCGGTGGTAATATTTTGTTTTTGTTTACGCTGCGGACTAAACTTAATGCCGGTGTACGGGCCGATATAGCACAGCAATGTGATAGACCATAACACTCGTACCGTTTCTGAAACGCAGCGATTCTCGGAATCAAAAACAGAGGTTTCAATATGATCACGACATCTGAGAGAGTGTCAATCCTAAATCTCATTGAAATCAGATAGACCGAAACACTCGTACCGTTTCTGAAATGCAGCGAGGTACGGGTGTGAGGCTCGATCTGATTTTATTGAGATTGCCACACGCTAAACGTGTAACTGTGGACCTTTAATTTTCAAGTACGGACACGTTTTTGCACTGAATATCAACAATGCCTTGAGGCATTCTCTGTATTATTCATGCCATCAGTGTTCTGGTATGGTCACAGGCGGAATTATTCCCTGTGTAGTAGAAAGGTCAGCATGAGAACAATGTCCTCTCTGACAAACACGAATATGCATCAAAACATTCTGATGTCGACATGTCCCTGGGGTCCCAGCATTTCGTGCAGAGTCAGGTCGTCGCTCCCACTCCCGAGAACATTGATGTATTCTCCATTCATCATTATAGGACTTGGAATCTCAATTTGGTGTATTGATATGAAATGTTTTAATCAGAAAAGGTTTAGAGGAATATCAACGGCTCCTGCGGTCAGACTATCTCGACCAAGTCAAAAGATCTACAGTGAATTTGTATTTCTTTTTTAATAAACCATATGTCATGATGGATCTTGAATCTCTCAACTGGGTGTTTGATACACATTTTGTTACTGCAAAATATATATTCGTGGTATATGAGACACAAAACACATGAATGTGTTTAACTAATCTTGTCTGAGGTTAAAACACATCTAAGCCTTCAGACTATGAGGTTAAAACGTTCAGCTAAACCCATTTGAGGTTAATAAACAAAGAATGATTTTCCTAGACTACACATAGGGTCAAAACATTACCACATTTTCACCTGAGTCAAACACAAAATATAAAGTCGATTTTTGATATCTGTAATTAAGATATCTCTTGAAGAGATATACAACATTTTATTCATGAAAATGTGATACTTTATATATCATATATGTTCAGAGATCGGCTGCTGAAAATTCCATTTGAAAGGGGTTTTCTGGGCATACTGTTTGGTGTTTTCGATGAACTTTCATGAACTATTGAAAATATGTTAAATATAAGATGTGATCAACAAAATGTATCTTTTTAACTGAACTTGATGACGCCTCACTACTGACGGACGCAATGAAAAAGCCATATTTCACTCTCTGACCTCGCCTGGTTAAGGAGATTAAGACGATTGATTAAAAGACGTTTGGCCAGGAACATGAACAGATAATGTTTTCAATCTAACTTTTAATAACTTGACTTCTGGCAAAATGATGAGGCTTTGTTTAGTCGTGTATATCAACCCTGGATTAGAATATGTGGTGGTTGTGCGGTCGTTCGCTGCATAGTGTACATGTTCTTTGAAACCCAACTGAATCATGTAGACAGTTACACTCTTTTTAAGACCAATTTAGCATTGGACTTGTTTTCGCCACATGTTTACGACGAATCCAAGGAGTTAGTAATGGTACAACGCAATACTGATAACAAAATGGAACAATTCGACCAGATACACTCAAAGAAACAATCAACACTTAAAGGCTCCTGTCAAATAATCATCGGAATATTGTATGATTTCCAGGACACAATGTTATAGGGCACTGACACTGAGTCAAAGGAGGATGCAGCGGACGAGAGATTATTGACTTGGTACAGTTCTACAGAGATCTGATCATGCAAGGTGCGCGTGATGACGGAGGCTGCTCAAACATCACGATCATCTCGTGTACATAGCGTGTATGCTGACAGATTAGGATAATCGGTCGATTACGCGATCTACATGTCGGTAACTGCAAAGAATACCAATGGTGATTGATCCGTTTTATATGGTCGTATTTCACCGTTCTGTTTTGAATAACGACCTCCATTTCAAATCAGAACGAACGTGACGTTCGTAGATCTGAATACCACCAGAGGTCATGTCAGATGACCTTCACTGTGACCTTACACCTTAACTAAAGTCAATATAATTATCAATAGCCAGCTCCCGATTTTACAGAAGAAGACCATGTTACAAAAGATCAGATTTATATACAGCCGTAAATAACCACCGAACTTAAAGGGGCAGTAGATTTTTCGGTTAAATAAGTAGATGAAATGTATATATTTGAAAAATAATATCACCAATAGTTCTTTCTTCGGAAAATCAAGTTAAAAAATGAGCGTACATGGTTCCGTAAAGCCATGGGAATCGTTTTTGTCATTCGAAATAATAAAATGTGTTCACAACAAAATGGCCGCATACATTTTTTTGATTATACGCAACACCGTTATTACCACTACGGATAATTGGTTTGTGTAATAAGATGTTTTACCCTCTTAAGTAAATACTAATGACATTATAAATGGGAAATTTGAAACATAAAATTTGCAAAAAAAGTGCTACTGCCTCTTTAAGACGTATTTTCATACGTTCAAGATTTGACATGCTAGACCAGAGATAACCTACAGTTTCTAAGTGTGGACGGTGTGTTACCTGTTAACATTTAAACGCTTCTCTGTGAAGGAAAATATGAACTGTCATTCAAGAAACGTCATCTATGTCATCATGTGATATGCAGTGTACCTTGGCAAGAAAGAAAGACGTTTAAATGAAAGAATGAATCTGCATGGTTTGCAAATCAATCGACCAGAAATGAGTTGGTGTTTAACGCCGCTTTCAAGAGTATTTCACTTATATCACGGCTGCTAGTATTACGGCAGGGACAAAGCCCGCAACGCCATGTGGCTATGCATTGCGGTGAAACCTGCGAGCATCGGCTGGAACTAGCGAACCATGGGTGGTACTACGCCCAAATTCAGTGTAGCATTGCACCGAAACAGAACAGTTACACCACAACTAACGTGACTACAACTGACATTCAAAGCCTAACCTGAAGAAGTCAACGTGGCCGAAAGCGCTAGTTAGCAAATATGAATGTGTAGTACCAAATTCTATAATACTATTTCATCTAATTATATATATATATATATATATATATATATATATATATATATATATATATATATATATATACATATACATATATAATATATATATGTGTGTGTGTGTGTGTGTGTGTGTGTGTGTGTGTGTGTGTGTGTGTGTGTGTGTTATTTAGACATACACACACATTAATTGCCCTTAGACACACTCCACCAGGAAGAAGCTAAACTTAGAACCATGTCCTCCAGCAACTCGTAATGATGTAAACAATGCCTCTCCAAGAGGCCCTAATGGTGTGTTGACAAATAGGACAGTTGCATCACCGTGTAGTCATGGTTTCCATGTATTTAATATAATCTTTTACTTTAAAAAACCTGTACTCTGTAGAAGGTAGAACGATTCTGAAATATCATGTAAGAATTTAACTTTTAAAAATTAACTAAACAGCCTTCCACAGCCTTATAAAGTGAGCTTCTTAACAATAAAGACGAGGAGGTCCAAAAGCCTTGCTCTATGTAACTATTTATTCTAATTCTCTGTTCCTCTTCTTTAGATAGGCGTGGTTACCATCAACCGTTAAGGAGACATTGCATCCTCGACCACCGAGGGCGCAGTATTACTCCGAATTCACAGATCTCCCATGGGACTATTCCTTGAGAAAAGTCGTATCAGAAATATCATTCCTTGAGTCATCATTATGACAATTTGGTAATTACTAGTCTTTGTATGAGAAGATTGAATTTTAGGTCACGGTGGTAAAATCACCCTATTCAGAGCAAGTTCAGAGACTGAAATTGGCGGAAGACTGAGGTACATGTATGAGTTCAGAATTTGAATTGTGATACACTTCTTCAATACAAGACCGACTCGTACTGTAGACTGTCTTTGAGAGACGGGCAGGACAGGAGCAGTTTGATTGGCTTACACAAATCAAGGGCGGATAATTTGAGGAGGATTTTGTTCTGATGAAACGTCCCAGGGGTGAAAGTGTGGAGTAACGGGACATTAAGTGCATGATGGCCAAATATGAAAAACATTGCTGCATTGGTTTTCTATTATACGACATGTCAACGCGTCATATATATAAACGTGAGATGGTTATCTCCATTGCGTTGAACCCTCCACGTTATTACCAACTCTATTAATGAGGTATTGTGTTTAACCTTCAGTCCATTATCATATAGTAGGACATGTTCTAGGTTTGCCCTTGTAAATGAATGTCAAGGAAGACGAGGATGATTTAAAATGCCACACATTTAGCATTGAATTAAGACAAGATCAGCTCTGAGAGAGGTTGGCGACGTCGCCAGTGTGAGAAGGTACATACATGTTCACTCAAAAACTTGAAAATGTTGACATCAGAAATCAGAAATTGTAGAAGGGCAAGGGCAACTTCTTTGTTGTATGAATACGATGCTCATTGTACCTTTATAATCAAAGGAAGGTTCATGGTAAGATGCATGGTGTACACCCCCAGCCAAAAGAAACGCCTACTTTATGCTCCTTAAAATGAAAGATGCAATAATTTCTTTAATATTATTAATGGCGGTCTCAACGTCATGCTGAAGCAATAACCAATATGAAAGTCCATTGAAATCGTGGAAAACTGTGATTGAAATGAAGACTGCTTTTTTCGGTTGATTCACTTGCGTACCTTAACCACGTACATCGGCAGCATCATCACCACTTTAACGCGAATGCGTGCCTGTATTGTTGTCCGTGGCTGTATGAAAAATTAAAATCAAGCACTGATCGAAAACTGAGCGATTATTGTTTTCTCATTTCAACAATCGCCCTCTTTCGTGACATGATCATCTGAAATTCAAATATATAATGCAGAAATGGTCCAACTTCATTATGTTATAATATTGCTAAACTGTTCTTAACAGTTTTTACAATATCTGATTAGATATTTAGTAGGCGTTTCTTTTGGCCGGAAGTGTATATTATACAACTGCATCCAAAATGTTTGTTCATCTACATGCGTTTCTCAGTGCAAATATGTAATTTCGATTTCCTCTTGGCGTTCATTTCATTACTTGATATGGACTAACAAAAATCAATATTTTTTATGTGTATAATGATTCTCAAACTCGTGACCGTCAGGTCTGTTGTGCAAGTTTTCGATTTCTTGCATGATGAAATAGAAAATATAAGGGTCAATTTTTCAAAATTCCGTTTCCAGTAATAATGGATAGAAAAATCAATATGGACAAAACCAGAAATATTTCACCCCAAGTTATTTAGATGAGTAATAAAGAAAATAACTGGACTAAAGTTCGACTCTATTGATCACATTTTGAAATATTACAGAGAAAATTCAAAAAAGGTATCGCAATTTTGACCTCAGGTGACTGCCGAAACTGATGCTGTTAACTGTGAAGTATGAAATAAGATGTGTTACTGTGCATCCGATCGTCATTTATGAATAAAAAGATTTTTTTTAAAGTATGCTTTTATACCATCGCGCCTCAAATACATCACAAATAACATCATATAAACTTTCGGAACGCTGGTCTATAACCTTAGTGGTATCCTTCAACTTCGTGAAAGATGAAACATGAACAATATCCTGTCCCGCGGCCTTCGAAGACCTGAATCTGTTTTGATGGTTAAGTGGCTGTTAGGAATATAGCATTACGCCTCACAAGGTGAATGTTGTTATGACACTTCTTCACACGTCTATCAATACATTCCTTGGAGCACAGCTTCACTATCGCTTATCGTCTATTTTGGTCTGAGGATGATTCCCCCGGAAATATTGAAACCTTTAGTGTGTTTACTGAGTCTACAACATTCATGTTACAAAATGATAATTATCCAGTATCCATTTAAGGATGTCCGCTCTTTCCTGTTGAACTTCAAAAATGAAATATGATTAAGTAAAGATTTTCTCTCATCTTTATTTACTTCATGATATTCTACATCATCTACATACTTTTAAAAAACAAATGAAATAAAGAAAATGTGACTTTAGAACCTCTAAAAAGTGCTTAAACAGCATAAATGGCCTAAATTTGACTAAAAAGGGTGATTTTCAGGTACATTTTGTGTCAAAGCTTAAAAAAACTCACACTACCATATATATTTTTTCATCGATTTCGGTAGGGTAACATGAACTTTGTAACATATCAAAAAAGGAAAAAACGTTTAATACTAGAAATGTAGTATTTTAAAGTTTTTAACAGTTTCTTTCTCATTTCCCCATTCTGCATGATTGTATACTCCAAATTATATCAGATTCCCAATAAATAAATACGGCACTCCATCTATTCCCAATATTGATAGATGTTTAGAGTAATTCCTATTGTGCATTGGCCAGTGTCATGGTTACTGTAAAGTATGTATCACATGAGAATGTTCTCGATACAGACCAATTAATGTTTCCGTTCAGTATTTCGAACAAACATTCAATTGTGTAGTCATTATAAGGTTGATGTTAGATTGTTTTGTTGTTCACATAATCTTACATATTGTGCATGGTGTCGGGATGATGAACATCTTCGAATTTTCAGGACACTAACCCTCCTGAATTACATTCCATTATTTGTTTTTTACTTGAAACTTGAATATAATTTCTTGAATATAATTTAGAATGATCTGATTTTCAGATCTCGGAACTGAAAATACTGGAGAGCGAGGATAGCAGTTGAACATCGTAATTATGTGGACTTTAATTGCACCTCAACATGCCAATAAAAACACTTCATAGAGTCCTTCAGAGTGGTTTAGTCTAGTGTAGTAAAATGCCAATCTCATCCGCTTGACATAACTCGAACAAGTCTCTATTACTTATTTAAGTCTTGCTGCTTTTTCAGTGCCTGGAATGCCTATCAAGTCCAGGTGCTGCACGCTGCTGTATTGATACAGAAAAACTGATGAAATGCAGCAAGACTTGAATAAGCCAGTAACAGAGATCGGCGCGAGTTATGCGTGGTAAAAACATAAGAAGTGAATAGTATATGTCACATCTTTAAACATCTCATAGAACAAAAAAGACAATTGTTCAATATCATATTTTATTGAAAATATTATGTACACATCATCTTCAATATATATACAATAACACATGTATAATGTGCGCATTGATTGGCCAATTACTGACCATATTGACCATCTATGTTATCCACATGTGTTTAGTAATGGTGACATCATATGAATAGGTAGAGCTATATAATTTTAAAACTGTCGAAAGCCATTATTGATGCAAAACTGTCATGACCCAATAATGATGCGAATATGTTTCAAAACTGTAATGAACAGTTAAAGATGCAAGAGCGTTTCAAAATGGTCATGGCCGATTTATGATGCGATAATGTTTTAAATCATGAGATCTATTCTGAATTAACACACGAAATGTGTGAACGTTCAACAAAGGAAACATGTTTTACTATCAATTACTTTGACATGTTTTAAAACATAATTACCCTGATTGAATCACAAATTCGTATTCTCGTACTATTAAATCGTTGGTTAGAACTTAGACCGAACCGATAAACGTCACGCATGTATCAAACTTCAAATCTGCTCTTATTTTGTGCGAATGAGTTTCATTCCTTGCCAATTTCTGAAGCTATTTACACCTTTCTTAACAGTCATTAGTGACGTTTATCTTCGGTAAAATCCCTGCGTCAAATCTCTAATATTATTAAATTCAAAGAGGGAAATTTCGGGCTTGACAGGGAACACAGAGTACACACTATTACACAGAGGAACTGTCAACATGAAACAAAATAATGTATTCATTCACAAAAAGTGAACTTACTCTAATCGCTCTCTACAGAAAGCTCTAGTTTCATGAATCATGAACATAGTTGGATGCGTATTGGCAGGAGCATGAACATGGTTGGATGCGTATTGGCAGGAGCATGAACATGAACATGAACACCATTCGTCGTATTATTAGCACAGTCAAGGAACACCCTCCCCAAACTGGCATCATGTCCAAAGTTGTGCTGTTATCATCATTATTAGTATGTACATAGGCACATCGTTTGTAAAGAGTAAAACAGTATAAAAATATTGAAATGTCACGGATATTGGCACCGTTCAGTTCGTTTGACACCGATGTTGTTTACTCTGTCTCTTCGAGGACTTTTGGTTTTCCTTACAGGGCGAAGAATAGAGGGAAAGGGAATCAAAGTTCAAGCTTTTCGTAATTCTCAAGTCAGGAGAGTTACTGTTCTTTTTGGTTCTCGTTTCCTTCTCGTCTTTACAGCGACACTCCTTCACGTCGAGTTTGTTCTTTATGAAACTGTTCCTCAGCAGATTCCTGTCGCTCGATTCATCGCACAGAGTGTTCACATCCACTTCGTATTTATTCGTTTTCGTCTTTCGTGGAAGATATGGCGACTTGACCCGTGACCTTGAGGCTGACGGATTTGGCGAAGTTGCCCGGATGCGCCCGAGTGAGGTGGTCTTCAGACTGTCCTTGGGGTAGTATTTGAAGTTCTCGAAGAACGTAGCAGACACGTGTTCGTCGTTGACGTAGTTGCGCGGACCGAATCCAGTCTCGGAGTTGATCGACGACGAGCCGTTGAGGGCGTTGAGGTGCATCAACCCGAATCCCGAGTCCGTGTCACGTGACACACTGCGAAGAGCGGGAGTCATGAACATCGTGGCTGGAAAGAAAAGAAGACAATTAAATAAAAGCATGAAAGTAACAATGTTATCATTAATCAGGTTACACCGGTAAACACAGTAACACAGCATAGGTGAATTAAAAAAGAGGTACATGAAAATGTAATATTGGGGAAGAAGTCGACAAATCGAAAAGTTTCCTGAAGGTCGATTGAAGGTAGTTAAGTTATTCGGGTGATTGACGTAGCCACAACCATTTTAAACAATTGTATCCAAGCCTTTTAATTACTCTTAAATGAGTTACTCAATACTTGAAGTTATCATCCGCGTCGTCTACTGCCTACCAATGAATCACCGCACCATTGACACTGCAGCCTTCCGATAGGCGGATCGTGATTTCATCTAAGCCGAAGTTGCCATTTACAAAAGCAGATCTTGTAGATCAGCAAAGTTCAGTTTGCCTTCAACAAAGCCACTTGCGGTAATATCGAATCAATAGATATCAGCTATGCGACCTTAAGGAATGTATTACTGTATATGATTTTCTTCAACAATTACCTAGCATTAATGCCTAATTATCATTGTTTTGTTTTGTTTGCCTTGCAGTTAATGTGTCTGTTTGCTCCTTAATGACTCCTATATGCCTGATGTACAATATTAATGACGGCCATCGTGGAAGGGAGACACCATTCTTTATAGCTACTTTTCGTTAATCTTTATTCCAGTAACGGAACGGTCAATCAATGGTGGCCCGGTCCAATGCCACGAAACCATTAGTAACTACGGTTACCGCGCGGTAAACACATATAATCGGCACTCTATGAGAGTAAATTGATTGTCACGCTTGCTGTCCCTATTCATCATGTGCCATGATACATTGGAAGTCTTTCAAGAACAATTGTTATTGGCTGGTATGAACATAACAATTAACGTATCGCGATTTGGAACACATACTTAGCTATTTTACCTGTCAAGCAACGGTTTATTATAAACGTTTACATTTATTTCATGCGTTGTTCGTGTTAGAGACCTGATGACTTCATTATTCATACAGATGACAATGAAATCCATGCAACAACATGAATATCAAATCAAATGGCTACAAAAAAATAACAAATGTCATTTTAGTTGGAATATAATGTGATGAAAATCCAATAGAGTTTCTGATTCCTAAAGCCCGTAATATGAACTGACATGACCCGCTCAGGAGCGATATACTGGCTGCGGTTAGCATGCGAGTCGACTGGTTCCAGACAAAGGTAAATGAATTATATCAATCGATTCAGTCCATACATAATTCATCGCTCGTGGTGTTGAATATGGATTTCCGATAGTCGTGCCATGATAGCCGTAGAAAAACATGAATCTTGTTCAAAACAAGTTATTTTTAAGTTACAGGTTTATTGTATGCATGTCGATCGGCATTATTTCACGTCATGAATATTCGTTTTCACAACAACCAATAGCATGTGCTAGAATAGATATCTTTTTCTAAAAAATGTTGTTGTCGACTCTACTCCAACTGAATGGTTTTCAATGAATAATCACGCTTGTAAATTACCACACCAAGAATCGATGTAATAATATATTACAAATTTAGAGCTTTGAAATATTCAACTTTTTCCTCCAATGACATCAATCTATGGTGATATATAGATAGCCATGCGTGGGCATACAATGAGGCTATCCTGCCTTCTTTGTGACGAGGATAGCGGTAGTTCGGTTGTCTTAAAGTCGTCATTCAGCGTTATCCGATCCTACATTTCTCGACCATCCTTGGTCGAAATCTGATATAGTTAAACACTCAGGTAGTTGACATCAAAACTGCTCTAAAGTCATTTTTAACTGTGTTGAAGTCATTGTTGTCAATATAAAGAATTAAAACATATTTTCCTTTTATTTTAGAGGAACCTTTTGAAAACGCAACAATTTGGCATACAAACTTTAGGCAATAGATGGCCAGTCAAACTTCATGTTTAACTATTCTATAATTCGATATAAACTTACATTTCACATTGTTTAATTAGAACGTTAATGCATATTAGTTGTTGTATTTTACTATTGTTTAATTATTGGTTTTGGATACGTCAAATGAGAACACATAAATCACACCTTTTCCTAAAAAAAGGCTTAATACAAATCAAAGTTTTGATCATAACTAAATTCCAATGTCGACCCTCTTACAGTACTGAAAGAATCACGAAATGACGAAGTAGAACAAAAACTACACCAACTTAACCAAAACACAATTCACATCTTGGCTTCAATTTCCAACAAGGAACACACATACACAACACATTAATAAAACAATATAAGTATGGCTTACCTTTAGAAAACTAGAAAGGTATGTCCAAAATGTTAGAGAAGAGTTGAGGAGCACGTCAGCATCACAGAGCAAGTAGTGTGGTGAGATGTTGTCGCGCTGCTGCCAAGCAAGTTATGTGGGAACGCTCTGCTCTCCAAGGTTTTCTACCTTCAGGTAGCGTTGGCGGATCGATAAGGATTGTTTCAAGATCGTTCTGCGCACCAAGGCTGGAGCAGCGAGGCCGACTGATCATGACAAACCATGACACTATTCCTTGTCTGATGGATGCTTAGCCTTGTCAGAGTCGAGCTAAAACGTGAGATCCCACAGATCATGATCAGATGATACAATTGATGACTATTTAAACTATTTTGTTGTGCATATCGGCACATTCTGCTTCCAGGTTAAGTGCGGATCTCCCAACCTGCACACGTAACCTGTTACCAATCATTTCTGGTTTTGTTCAGTACTACAACATCACAAATTGTTTTCATCTTTCTTTCTTACTTATATGCAGAACTTTCCAACATATTAAATTTTATTATTGATCTATTTGTTAATTCCTATAGTTTAAACTTTTAAAATGTTGTGACTATGTTACTTAAATAGATCATTTGCATACAAGAAAAACCCATCAGTAACACTTAGGCAAAAAAAAAGAGAATTTCTTTTTGCCCGCGTCAGTTTCAAACCCACGCCTCGGGTCTTTTTCTTAGTCTTAACAAAAGAAAGGGGCAGATAACTTTAATTCTTTATAGCCTCAGAAAACATTGGACATTGAAAATGTCACTCGTTTCTTTTGAGATGAATTGTAGGGGTGAGATTTTTTACCATTTGGAAAAGTAACACATATTTAAGAAGGTTTGTGCTTTATATGTTATATAAATAATTGTATAAATTTTGTTTTTGAACGGGTAAGAAGTTTGTTTAAAATGGAATTTATTTCTTCATTCGGAAAAAAATAAATCATTTTGTCATCATATAAAGACCAGAAACATTTTTAAGGGCCTTACATTGAACATTTGTTATACTGCATTTTAAAGGTGCTGTAGCACGATATTCTCACTTGAATAAAGTGCTCTCACAAAACCTATCACTAAGTGTTACCAACGGCTAGATAATACTTCTGAATCAATGAAAAAGAGTTCTAAAACGATTGTACATGTTTCGGTTAAACCATGCGAGTCCATTTCACATCGAGCGGCGATTTTAATGTTTTCACATTAAAATGGCTGCTCGAAGGTAGTTCAAGTGATCTGACTGATGTAGCAATACCTAAACACTCAGAGTAGAGTTTTATATATGATACTATGATGGAATGGTCAAACATCTTGCTGTCTGAACTCTCAAATTATCATGAGACCTACACATCTACCTCCCACACTGTAGAGTTCCACACAGTACTTAGAAATAGTTATCTCTGGATACGGCTTATCGGGTCCTGTAATGAGATGTTTTACCCATTAACGTACCAATATATTGTACAAACTTTCATATTAAATGTCAACTTTAAAAATCAAAATATGCAAAAAAAACTACTTATTGCATGACATTTTTCAGTTACTGTGTGTACATGTATGTGACAGAGGACATATATTGTTTAGGACACGCCGAGTATTGTATTTCCCGAGGGATATATCACTAATGAAGCACCAACATGAACATGATATGGAACCGAATATTATATTCTATTTGTTAACTAGGTTATGAAAGTCAAGGGAATATGCCACAATCTAGGCGGGATATCCGCATTATCTGCAACCAGAATGCAACTAAACCTAGGCAAAACGTGTCGTCATGTCATTGTAAACGATGTGACATCACCTTGCAAACATTATTGCATCTTATGAAATATATTATGTTTACCATATGCTGGTTAACTAGTGTGTTACATAACATTTGTCTTTTATCATTATATGTGTTTCAAATTGGTTTTAATTTGGTATTCGTTTTTTCAAGTGTGTGACGATGTGGTGTAAATGCTTACACAGATGCTATAAAGCAAATTATGACCATGATCTCAAGGTGAATATCCACATACGAGAGAACCTTCATACAAGTGAATGTGTTGGTGTCTTACGAACGTTTAATTAGGTTGCTGTAAATCGTGATAGGATTTTGTAACAGTATGCAATACACACCTTGAAGAAACATGGACAGACAAACTTACTAATACGTTTGGTATGAGATTCTGGTAAACTGACGGATTGCGTTATTGCATTCCGTCAGTCTGCTTATAGAGGGATTGGTGCAAATTCCAATCGATCAAATTGTTTTTCAATGACTCAGACATATTTTCAAAGGATTGTATGGTTAGGGTTAGCTTGGACGGAGTCCGAGGGAGTATTTCTTGCGTGCGAACGTGTGATGTCCCTTGATTCTGACTGGCAGCTGGCGCAGTATCTCGAAGTATGATATCGAAGTGTAGAATAACTAATCTTGCAATGGAAAATGTTTGAAATAATTGATTTAATTAAGTGGAATGTAGTATAAAGGAAAATAAATGTGATTATTGTTTGTCCAACTGAGTCACATGGCTTGGTATTGCATTGAAATAAACAAGCGAATATCATTTATATTTTACAGTTAACAGACAACTTGGCATCCATTAAGAATGAAAGAAATATCTTTGACATTTAATACATCTCACATGGTGCTATAGTACAGCGTGGATGCAACAGAGTCAGGTCAAGGACGAATGTGTTGTTTGTCCTTGAGGTAACTCGATCGGCTCCTTGGATTAAATAAATATATGTGAATCATTATTTGCATAGCTGTATACCAACAGTGTTTATCTAACCACAACTGTATGTTTAAACAATGAAACTTACATAAGGAATATTTACCGAAACTTATTCTCTAGCTAAATGACGTGGTGGAACTTGGTTCTGTGTATTGAGACCACATTAAGTGAAGTTCAGCAACAATGGACACGGATGGTTGACCCGCCTCATTGTTTGCTGGAATGTCCACAATCAGTGCAGTTCAGCAGCAATGGACACGGATGGTTGACCCGCCTCATTGTTTGCTGGAATGTCCACAATCAGTGCAGTTCAGCAGCAATGGACACGGATGGTTGACCCGCCTCATTGTTTGCTGGAATGTCCACAATCAGTGCAGTTCAGCAGCAATGGACACGGATGGTTGACCCGCCTCATTGTTTGCTGGAATGTCCACAATCAGTGAAGTTCAGCAGCAATGGGCACGGATGGTTGACCCGCCTCATTGTTTTCTGGAATGTCCACAATCAGTGAAGTTCAGCAGCAATGGACACGGATGGTTGACCCGCCTCATTGATTGCTGGAATGTCCACAATCAGTGAAGTTCAGCAACAATGGCCACGGATGGTTGACCCGCCTCATTGTTTGCTGGAATGTCAAATCAGTGCAGTTCAGCAGCAATGGCCACGGATGGTTGACCCGCCTCAATGTTTGCTGGAATGTCCACAATCAGTGAAGTTCAGCAACAATGGCCACGGATGGTTGACCCGCCTCATTGTTTGCTGGAATGTCCACAATCAGTGCAGTTCAGCAGCAATGGCCACGGATGGTTGACCCGCCTCAATGTTTGCTGGAATGTCCACAATCAGTGCAGTTCAGCAGCAATGGACACGGATGGTTGACCCGCCTCATTGTTTGCTGGAATGTCAAATCAGTGCAGTTCAGCAGCAATGGACACGGATGGTTGACCCGCCTCATTGTGTGCTGGAATGTCCACAATCAGTGAAGTTCAGCAACAATGGACACGGATGGTTGACCCGCCTCATTGTTTGCTGGAATGTCCACAATCAGTGCAGTTCAGCAGCAATGGCCACGGATGGTTGACCCGCCTCAATGTTTGCTGGAATGTCCACAATCAGTGAAGTTCAGCAGCAATGGACACGGATGGTTGACACGCCTCATTGTTTGCTGGAATGTCCACAATCAGTGAAATTCAGCAACAATGGACACGGATGGTTGACCCGCCTCATTGTTTGCTGGAATGTCCACAATCAGTGAAGTTCAGCAGCAATGGCCACGGATGGTTGACCCGCCTCATTGTTTGCTGGAATGTCCACAATCAGTGAAGTTCAGCAATAATGGACACGGATGGTTGACCCGCCTCATTGTTTGCTGGAATGTCCATAATCAGTGAAGTTCAGCAACAATGGACACGGATGGTTGACCCGATAAATTATTTGCTGGAGAATCTGAAGGTTTGAAGGATTGATTACCTCCACTGAGACATGAGGTGATGTCCCCTTGTGTAATATCGAAATGTATCTTTGTACACTTAGTTGGGTACTTGGTGTGAGACGAAGCTTGTCATAAGTGAACGGACTTTACAAGCGATCGGCTGAAAGACATATTAGTGCACTTGTATAATATATTGTTGATAATAATCGAGTTAATATTATCAATACAAGCACACGTGCGCGTTTCACGTTTGCCAAGCAACCATTATTTCACCGCGACTTCCCGTATTTCGTCGTATGTGACGTCATAACACGATTGTTCGGGACGTCACTGTAGCTTGCCATCGTTGGATAAGTGGACCGTTTCCTGAATTATTTTACGGGTATAAAATGGAATAGAATGGATAATAAAGACATTATTACACTCGGAATTATGCCTATAACTTTTATGAAACTCGTGCAAATTTATGTATAATTCTCGCTTTCGCTCCACAATGGTTGCGTATGTTTACTTATTTATACTCGAGAGAACCCTTCACACACTTTTTTGGAAAGTATTGACAGATATGCACACTAACACTCACGTTTGCATATACATATGAATTAAATTTATCTTGAATACAGCTGTTCAAATCAAGGAACTTAAATCCAAAATGTAACCATTGAATTGATGAAACCTTATATACACTGTGGTGCAGTAACTTATAAGATTACTGTAGATTGAAATATAGATGAAATAGACAGGAGAAATTAATTAATATAGGACGCAATGTGCGGGAACCGGTGTGTTTACCATTAATGACTCGAATTATCATTATTCTTTTGCAATTATGAATGAGACCGGTGGGGTTATGTTCGGATAAATCGCATAGTCTTATGTAACATTCGCATGATGGTTTTACCATCCACATGTCTTGCGTTCACGTTTATGAACAATGATCACTTTAGGAAAGTAACATACCTACGTGTATACAGCTATGGCTGACGTCGGTGAGCGGAAATCAGGTTTCATTGTGGGAGTGTTGGTATGTATTTTAGTCGTTATTCTCGCTCTCCCAATCCTACTTGAGTGTTCTAATGGATTCATATTTCCTCACCGGTCGAGTGAATAATAGCACGGTAATTTCTGTCTGTGTAGATTATTAACTACTTTTTGATAATCCGTAATACATATAAATAGGCATTGGAAAATCTAGAAATACGCGTAGGCATGTTGTTATCAACCGTTTAGCCGTATAGCGTGATGCTCGAGACTATCTATACACGGTATCACCCGGTACGAGGTAGGCGTAAAGACAATTATTACCCATATAATTGAAAATAACCGAGGTAATATTATTATGGGCACATGTGCACATATCACGTTTGCCTAGCAACGATGGTTTCACCGCGGCTTCGCGTTTTCTGTTGTCTGTGACGTCATAAAACGATTGTTCGTGACGTCACTGTTGCTTGCCGTCGCAAGAGAAGTGGGCCACTTTCTGACTTTTTTTACGCGAATCACTTGGAATAGAACGGGTAATAAAGAAATTATTACACTCGAAAGTGTGTCATATGACTTTTACGAAACTCGTGCGAATTTGTGTATAACCCTCGCTCTCGCTCGGACAATACAAACATTCCCACTCGTTTCGTAAAAGTCATATGCCACACTTCCTCGGGTAATAATCTCTATTTATACACCTTTTAGGTGGAATTACAATGCTTGTAAACCCGGACACATATTGTCTAAGAAATGTGAATTCATATCAGAATATAAAGTGAAAATGTTTTGACGAAAGTGCGTCTCGAACCCGTATCAACAGTACCTTCGCATCCTCGGGATTTTTCTCGCTATCAGGGTTTACAACCTTACGACATTCTGATTATTCTCGGTATCATAGTTTCTCTATATCATCACCGTGAGCTTGAGGCCCCGGAACTTCCTCTCGTGCTATTTCTACTTAGGAGTTCAACAATATTAAGCAGTCTGTGCAATCGTTAGGTCATTAGAATTATTGAAATTGGAATATTACAAGATTCCATACTTAGGATTGGCAGAAAAACTATATTTATTACTCGCCCGTGTAAGATACTGCAGTGGAATATTTATACGGCAATATTAAACTAGTACGGACGGATGACGTTACAATAGTTTATGGTTATGACGTCACAATGGGAGTAACGTCGTCACAATTGTATCGGACTTGCGGGAATCGTAGTTTCAGAGCCATGTCGGCGATTTCGCTGGATTATAGGTGGGCGAGAAATAAACAGAATACTCAACTCCCTTCTATTTAAAGGCGCTGTAGCACGTTTTTTTGCTGAAATAAGTCGATGAAATGTATTTGAAAAATAATGTCAACAATAGTAAAACACCCTTCTCTCTTCGGAAAATCAAGTTGCAAATGAGTGTACATGGTTCCGTAAAGCCATGGGAATTCTTTTTGTCATTCGAATATAATAAAATGTGTTCACAATAAAATGGCCGCCATGCAATATTGGCTTTATACGCAACACCGTTATTGCCACTACGGATCATTGGTTTGTGTAATAAGATGTTTTACCCTCTAAAGTAAATATAAATGACATAAACAATCATTATAAATGAGAAATTTGAAAAAATAAAATTTGCAAAAAACGTCCTACAGCGCCTTTAATACCATTTTTTATTAAACTCGTGAATGATTTCGTATCAAACTCGCCTTTGCTCGTTTTATACAAAAACATTAACTCGTTTAATAAAAATGGTATTAGATAGAAGGTCGTTTAGTATAAGTCGGAGTATTACCAGATTTCGTACTTATTTAAGAACAATATTTTGCAGCACATTATAAGCAACATTAGTAACGCATTATTGTCCACGAAAGAACAAATTCAGTACCTCAAAGCCCTCCACTCGTTGCCCTAACGAGTCTAAAAAGTATAAAAGCTTCAGTATAACCTATCGATGCTACAGCGTAACCGCTCCTGACTACCTCAATGTGCTACCGAATAAAGAACCTTAGTTATGATCAGCATATTAATATTGTTATCAGTACAATGGTGTGAGGTGAGGTGAGGTGAGGTGAGATAGTGTTTAACACCGCTTTCAAGAGTATTTCAAATATATCGCGGCTGTTAGTATTATGGCAGGGAGAAAGCCCGCAACGCCATGTGGCTATGCATTGCGGTGAAACCTGCGAGCATCGGCTGGAAATAGCGAACCATGAGTGATACAACGCTGAACTTAAGTGTTGCATTGCACCAAAACCTTACTGCGTGTAGAACAGTTCTCTACTGCAGACAAAGTTGCCGTGCCATGGCGGGACGCTCATTGGTCAACATAGTCTACAAGGATCGGCCGGAGAGCTGTTTCTGTTCTGTTACCAAGTTATATATAGAATATGTGATACATAGAGGATATCTGTCTTTTCTTGACTAATACCATGTTTATCTCATCGAGTGAGGTAGAAAGTTTATATTTTCACGAGTGGCGCAGCCACGAGTGAAAATATATAACTTTTCTACCTCACGAGATGAGATAAACATGGTATTTGTCAAGAATTGACGGATATTCTATTTATTATATGATATTATCCATGTAATTACGTCCGAAAAGGGTGGTTTTCACGCCAAGCGGCCGCAAGGAACAGTCCGTCACCACAGTAACACTGTGACGTCATAAGCCAAATCGCTGCGCGAGACTATTGTTTTATGACGTCAAATTATATCAGTCACCGTTCGCAGTGAAAATATAAGTTATTTTCACTGTAGCTTGATAGACAGTTTATTTCACTGATAAATCCCAGTATTTCACTGCTCGTCATATAATAAATATCTATCTGTCCTTAGCCTATGCCCTGGCTGACTAATGTTATAACCTCATTGGGCCAATCCGATAAGCATTTTAACCCGAGCCTTTCCGTGCAAACACAGATGTCATCCTCAGCCTCAAAGAAATGAAGGAGCGGAAGTGAACTTGGATAAAGTTGTGCTACATCGAAGTACGTTTGAATACATGCTTGATTATCTATCCATTCCCAATGTTCACATTTCATCTTCTAGATCACGAGATGTGAATTACTGACGCGGAATTGCTTTGCCACCCTATTGCATGTTCCGTTTGACTTGTATAAATGTTTTTGGGTATGCAATGTCAGTAAAGATAGATATTGAGGCAGATATTGTTTTTTACTGACTTAATTTGTTCTTTATCTAGAGGTTATAGTGTACTAAAAGTTATATCTTATGTTAAGAAATTTGATTCTAATAAGACCAAGCTAAAAGCCCCTTAAACATATCAACTTCATATACATTTAGCCAAAGACCTACGTAGAAATACATTGAATGTGACAGCAGTATTACTTGAATGACGAGGTCACGATTCTGATGATACATGTGATTTTAAAGTCTATAAGTGTACCACACTTCCGAACAGAAACGTAAGTAATGGAAATAATGCACTAAATTGCAGAATATGGGCATTTGCTTTTTGTAAATAGTAATTCAAAGTTCAACAAAGCTCTGAAATTATTGAATTTAATGTATTCATCTGCAAGGAAAGTACACAATAATCGAAGTGTGCGCTTTGTATTGGTGTTTGGTTTTCGATTATTGAGCATGACTTTCTAGTTTATATATTGTGAAGTACACTTATAGGCAGACTTGAACTTATTCATCAATTTGATTTAACTAAATTAATTTTTATTTAAATAATGAAAAAAGTTATATTTGGAAAGGCGTATAGTTCTTGAGACCATTACGAGACCTTTAGTGACCAGCACACAGAGACTTCACAATTTAAATGATAAACTCGCCGACAGAAGAAACACTATCAGATTTATGCCATGATATTTTTAAACGCCAGTTCAAACGCGAAAACGGTTTAAATTTAAGTTAAACATTTATAAAATATTGAACGTAAGTAAAATAATATGTTGTCGACTAAATGGACTTTCATTCGTTGACGCATCTTTACTGTGGAACGTGATAAAACATTGGAAAAAGCCCTATCTAACTCTCATATCTAGCTGCGATTTTTTCAAAGTCGTTTTTCTCACTAAGATAATGTTTCAAAAATGTAAAATTTAGGTTACGTGGTTGCTGTTGGTCGTACTTGCATTCGTGGATTAACTATATTGCATTTGTGTTGGTAGTATTTCTTTTGGAAGTTAGATTATTGACACAAGGCGCAGATAGCAACCACTCCAATAGCTAATAGCCGCTGAGTGGCTAAATACAAATACTTCATGAACATGATTCATTATAAAAATAATAATAATACTGCTTGTACAAGAAAAAATGCGCTTCTTGTAGTCAACTTCCTCAAGAAGGCATAGCTCGCGCCTCTCTATAACTGACTAATTTAATGGGACACTGCGTCGAGGATAAAAATGAGACTACTTTTATCTGCTTATGCTGGTTAACGTGTCTGCTAACGAGTTACGCTTCGCTTCACTGTCTACATGCAGTCGCTTTATTACTAACGACTTCAATTGTCTGAAATTGGGGGTCTGTGACTCGTTATCAGACACGTTAATCAGCATAGGTACATAAATCTGATCTCATATTTATCCTCGACGCGATGTCCCTTTAAGAGTTACGGGGGAAGTTTCTGATAGTCTGAGTTGAGTCTACAACACCAGGTAATGTGTTATTTCCAACATAATGTACAAGTTCAACACGATCTTTGACATTCATTTTAAAGGTCTAAATAACCTTATATAAATGATAGCTGGTCTTTGACCACGCGTCAGTCTAATATTACCACGAATGTCGCTACATGACTCTTGGAACTCTAAGCACAGTCTTCACTGATGGCGATGTATTTAGAGCCTCGTTACTGTAGTTAATAATGTCCATTAGTTTATTAGGTGCCATCCTGTCTGGCGCCTTGTATAAGGATACGCCTGGAGCTAGTTTCGCCTACACAAGACTGGTAGGAAATATATACTTATAGGGAAAGAATATATTTCACCTGTTGCCCTATAGCCCTTGGGAGGATATTTTCACCACCTACAACCACCTAAATATACAGATAGTCTATGGGATCTCATATTCATTATCATGTGAATGGGAGTTGTTTCACATAGAAATGTTATAACGAAGTTTTAACACTCTCATCATTAAAATACAAAAGGTTAAACACAACAATCATAAAACCATTTTTACAATTCATGAGGCAATTTACGAGATTTGTTAAACGGTAAAACTATTTCTGGATAATTGCAGGGGAAAATACATGATTCATCAAAAACAGTTCCCAGTTTTATGACAACAATGACAAACACTCTTTAATAATGTATATTTTGATGACACATTGTGATTTAAATCGTGCATAAAACATAAATGTTACATATTGTAATATATTAAATATAATAATATATATAATAAAACTTACCTCTCTATAACGTTGTCACTGCAATCTTCTCGTGCATGCAGTCACTTATTTAAAAATACATTTGTAATCAAGTAAAATAATGCATATATTGCAAAATAAAATGACATGACCTTTTAAGTTTTTCAATTTGGCAAAAACTACATGTACTATAAACATGATGATATACATTATATATGGATTTTGACTTATTACAAGTACAGGTTTATTTCCAGAGCAGAATTTGAGATTGCTCATTATACATTTCTTAACTATTTGGCATTTCAAAGGTGTCTTCCCGAATGCAGATACAAACCATGATTATGGATAAACAACAATATTATGGTTGACTGTACTAGTAATTAAATACCTTAACCGCCCAACAATAACGGAATGTAAAACATTCAAAAGAAAACACAGAAAAATATATCCTTTACAACGGCATATTGAATACAAAAGAAAGTATATATATCTTACTTTCAACAGAGTAAAACACATAAAACATCTGCCGAATAAAGTATGTATTTAATGTTTGATGTATAAAACTAGCCAGAAAGTCATATTTCGCTCTCCTATCCCGCCTGGTTAAGAAAAGTTTCTTACTATGGTTTTTTAAAAGCCATTTTTTCAAGAAATATGGAGAGATAAAGTTTAAAAACTTAAGGAATGCATTTATTAAGAGCACATGTTACAAATTAAACTTAGTTGGCTTTTAGAGACATTGTGTATCTATTATTCGGTCGTGTTTTATTTACTCTTTGATTAAAATATATTGCGTTTTCGTATCTACAATGCATGTTATTCGCGACTGTATTTGTAAAAGCAAATGTATTTTTTTTCAAAAATCTTTGACGTCGACACTATTTAACAAAAATCTCATTGCACCAAGAAATAATAATAACATACGCTGTCAATAAGATAACATATTTGACAATTACTAATTTACTTAAAGTGACATTAAGTATTTTTAACAAAATGTTATTTGGCTTTTGTATTACCACATGTACTAATTTAAGTTCAAATGACTTCACTCGACTTGCACATTCATACCAATCGCCAAATATATAATTTCTATTTACTTGTTTCAATGAACCTGAGCAACAACCTTCAACAATGTGGACAAAGCAAACTAATACGTCCCATTTAACACAACCCAAAGATTTCTTTTTGTCTTATATCAATAATTTTCCAATATTACCTTAATCTATTTGGAGCGAGCCAGTCAAAGAAGATTGTTCGCGACTGTCCACTTTACATTGTCACTAAACTAGCTTTAACATGGTAATTTTCAGCAACAGCGCTAGCTTTTATACATATTGGCATAATGCCAGTGCAAAAACATGTTCCCGTAGCGATCCCCACTGAAGGGTGTAGCTGCTGATGTCTTAGCCAACCTGTATAGAGATAAAAACAAAATATATATATAAAAAAAACAAAAAAACTGACTGATATGTGCTGAAGAGTGATTATAGGTAAAACAAAAATTCTTGGAAAAAATATCCTTGGATAAAAAGGACTGGTAAAAAATCCTTGGAAAAAAGTCGTATTATATAAGAATATGTTTTAAAACATATTCTACCATGACATTGCTGGATACTCGATTCTGATTGGTTCTCCAGCAAAATCTAGCGTGATCAATTCTGGATTGAACCTCCTCTGATTTTAGCGCCGATTCACCGCGTATTGACAAATCTACATTGTGACGTCACAATCTATCCGAACAAACGGCCGATTCTAAGGTGTGCTCTACTTGTGGAAATCAAAATAACTGATACAATCAAATTAATTTTTCCTGTAGCGTGTTTTAGAGTTACATCAGATAGCTAAGCAAGACAAACTGCGTCAGTATCAAGATCAATCCAAATAGCGACACTTGATGCAGTTGAGAAGGCGAGCAAACGAAATGTCATTGACCCAATGGTCAGCCGGATCTGAAAACCGAGCGTAACGTTTTGATGCAAAATAAGAAATACATATGTCATATCATCTGCACACCTACGTCGATAACTAGAATGTGCATTCCTTACCCGAATGAGACAATTACCATCACCTGTAACGCTTATTTTTAATAAATACAAGTCCGCAAGCTCGTCATTCACAGCGACCGGCAAACGGTAGCCGCCATTTTGAACGTCGCGTGATATGCTTAGCGGGTTATTCCAAAAATGCGAACTTCAGGAAATACGAATCTTGATTTTGTGAACGCGAATGTTGAGAAAACAAACTTTAAACTCCCGTTATAAATGACACATATATATATGATTTTTTTAAATGGTTTCAATTTTAAATTTACTCGCTATCAATCCAGTATAACATGTCTCTGATTTTCAAACACAGTAGGTTTATCTCCTAAATAAATATAGGTTTTCATCAAAATTTAAGTATGACTAATGTTAGATTTAGTTGCACAATATAAGTTTTTAGTACTTTTTTTCCGAGGACTTTTTTTCGTAGGTAAATTTAGGACTTTTTTTTACCGATTCTTTATTTCCGAGGACACCGCTGAAGAGACTCAGTAAATGCTGTCGCTGACTACAGGATCTGTCACGATTCCAGTGTGCTACCCATCTACTCAGGTTCATGTATTATTTATGAAGTGCACAAATATTGACGTCGTAAGTGCTACACTAAAGTGTCCATTACTTTCTTGTAAACCATTTGAAGCTTGTTTGTAGAAGTCGACCTTTTCAAAGTAGTGTCCCATGTTATTATATAGAGGATATTATATGAGTGTCTATGTCATACTATGTTTACGACACGAGTGCCTGAATATTAGTATTTCCCGAGCGAGAGCGATATTCAGGCACGGGTGTATGGCATAGACAAGAATTATGTTTATAACCGAAGTAGTGAAATTAATGAAAACACGCTAAAATCCACTTTCAAGCATTGCTGGCGACCCGCCGTCGCGTATTTAGAACGCAACGTCATAGACGATACGTGACGTCATAGCATTGTTTATGACGTCACGTCACCATGACAAAGTGATATTTTGCCCTAGGGCATCGTATGAAAAATATGAACCCCGATATGATTGCCCTCGTAGGTAATAATTGTACTTATGTTATAGAGTAGTCAATACAATCTCGCGAAATCACCTGTCTATTAGAGAACAAGATTTTCTGGATAACAATTTCTATATTGTTAGATACACGACGGTATAGTATATACCCAGTCCTTCATCAGGCGGAACAAGGACTTAGCATATACTCCGAAACGTTTTGTGTCTACACATTATAGAAGTCGTTATCCATACAACTATTGTATTCTTAATCACATGTATTTCACTTAAATGCTGATCGAAGACCTCACCTGTGCTCTCTCGTCACTAAACCCGGAACCACGTGGAATTTTTAAAATGATGTCGACTCATTCACTCCTGTAATGGAGATCGATTTCTCTACACAGCGACCACACCTGGCACTTCTTCAAGACAATATATTACCTGAGAAATAGGGTCACATATGGTTTCAACATGCATGTGGCAGCAGTACATTGGAGCAATACTTCCATATCTACCAAATTCATTAAAAAAAGTATGATTTATTTTAAATAGCTATAGATTTTGAAGTTCACAATTCTTGAGAAACTATGATATACATTAGAAATACATGCCATTTAGATAGTGAAGAAAAATAACATGATAATATTTGGGATGACACTACCTTCAATAGTACAAATTCTTGTAGTTTTTCGGGCCGAGTCCCATGCGGGATTCGAACCCACGCCCTCAGAGTAAGGCAACTATCGCCATTATTGACTGTACCAACAGCTTACCACACGTGGCGCCGTGAATTCGAAAACTAATAAAGCGGAATGAGCAAAACTCGAATATAACACGAATTGAATTCAAAACAAATTAAATTCGCCACTCGGGGCGCGAAAACCGAACCTAGAAATGATCTAACAGTATCAAGGTAGAAACCAAGGTAGTCATTCGACAGCGTGGATGGACCTTGAACGAGTTTCGTATATCTGGAGCACAGTAATGGAGAGCCGGCTGGCCTCTCACGTCCTAGGTTCGAATCCCTTGGAACCACCTATGTGTGACCTGGGTTTCATACTGATTTGTGTCACTTGCCCAGGTACTTAATCCACATTGCGTTCAGTCCACCAAGCTGTTTAAAAGGGTACCTGGACATGGAAATGATTGAAAGTTCCATCATTGTACCATATTTAAATTCTACTCTGAGTGTTTAGGTATCGCTACGTCAGTCAGATCACTTGAATTACCTTCGAGCGGCCATTTTAATGTGAACACATTAAAATGGCCACTCGATGGTAAATGGACTCGCATGGCTTTACCGAACCATGTACATTCGTTTTAGAACTCTTTGTATGGAAGTAGGAGTATGATTTAGCCATTTGTTACACTTATTTATATTTTTGCGAGAGCACTTTATTTCAGTAAGAAAATAAATGTAAACAACCCAATGCGGATTAACAGATTATAAAATTCAGCTATTTGTATACGATCCTGAAATCATTTTTAAATTTTTTACTTATTATATGTTTCAAAATCTGCGTTTTGAAACATTAACAAATACATTACATGAGTACAAGTAGCCTAGCGGACATTAAAGGGGCAGTAGCACGTTTTTTCGTTGAAATATGTCGATGAAATGTTCTTGAAAAATAATATCACATAGTAAAACAACCTTCTCTCTTCGGAAAATCCAAGTTCAAAAATGAGTCTACATGGTTTTGTAACGCTATGGGAATCGCTTTTGTCATTCGAAATAATAAAATGTGTTCACAATAAAATGGCCGCCATGCAATTTTTGCATTATACGTAACACCGTAATAATTACCACTACGGATAATTGGTTTGTGGATAAGATGCTTCACCCTCTAAGTAAATATAAATGACATAAACTATCATTATAAATGGGAAAAATTGAAATTTATCAAAAAACGTGTTACCGCCCCTTTAATATCCTAGTAGAGCTGGATGGTATGCAGCTGCAAAACAAATTTATACCTCGTGGGTTTTCGCAAAGCTCTGCATGATTGGGGACCATACAGTTGCCATGCACTCATAATTTAAACTTACCGGAGATCCGAGATCTCCCTTCAAGCAGGCCACGTTATGTATTCGTTAAATGATTAAGTCACATTACAGATTAATTAGAAGTCGGGCATTAACTCATCAAATAGTGCCGTAAAGACATCAATTCGATTACGTGCTGGGATTTCAGTATTGACGTTTCATCATTAAACATTACAGCGCCCGCGGTTGACAATTTACGTCAAGCAATTACAGTTAAGCAAGAAACAAAGCACCCACTTTCTAGAAATTTCTAGAAATTTTGTAGTGCGTATCTAGAAATTTTCTAGTGCGTATCTAGAAGGTTCTAGAATTTTCTAGAAACTTTCTAGACACGCACTTGAAGATTCTAGATACGTTCTAGAAAGTTTCTAGATACGCACTAGAAAGTTTCTAGATACGCACTAGAAAGTTTCTAGATACGGAGTATGTTTATTTATTGGACTACTGTGTGTTGCTCGAGGCCTGGTGTATCTGACAGTAGCAATAGCGTCACCGTCATTAGCTGTCGGTATCTGTCAGTCAGTAATTAGTATATACACGCCATTGAAAACAAGATAGTCAATGTATTAGGATAATTACAAACCAAACAGATTTTTTCAAAATCAAATTAAGAAGGCGTGTAGCGATACATCATCAACAAAGTGCATGAAGGGCATTCTAACATTAGGGACACCAGGTGTTTCCAAGAGATGGTAAATGTGCCCTTCACTTTTACAAATTATGTGAAACACTTTTTACAAACATTTATGTGAAACACACACACACACACACTTAATATGTACATATTAACTATTACTGAGGGTAAAGCCTTGGCTTTGGCTATTTTCCGGACAAAAATGGTACATAAACTGAAGTACAAAAGAAAGTACACACCTCAGTTGGTTTCGGTTAATTCAATATTGAATCTGTTTAGTTGCATTTGATTATGGCATAATACAATAACACATATCTGCAGTAGTTTGAATGAATGTCATTGGTGACTGGTTAAGTTTTAGTTAGAATATCTTTGTTAATGTTGGCAGGGGCAAGAAATTAAATTTATACAAATATGACCCCTAACATTTCAAAATGTCTGTATAGACTGTTTTATGTAATTATAGACTTTTTGGAATTTTCGGTGAGAACCTGCGAGTGATGAACTGATTGTTGTTAGTCAAAAGGGAGGTAACTCGAAACTGCAAAGTGTCTCTCTGTGGACGAGTTGCACAGTGGAGTGACAGCGAGTTGAAATCCAGCCTTACTAAATACATTGCGACCCAAAAAACGTTAAACTTATTTGTGATATAATAAAAAAAAAAAAAAACTACATTCTCATAATACCAATGTGGATTATAAATTGTATAATGACTGCCTAAGTCATACTGGAGACCACGTGGGCAATGTCTTATTATTTGATGTTCAGTCGTGACCGCAGAGATTATGATTAATGTAATTTCTGACGAGCTACAGAGTCAATGTTATATCATAATATATTTACATCGTTGTCAATATTCTATAAAGTTGTGAATACTACCATGTTTTAGTGTTTCAAAATAACATACAACATAGAGTTTATGGTGGTTTTACAAAGGAATACATATTTTCACAAACTTCAAATAGTCTTGAAAAACGAATGTAAAGTCAAAGATGTTTATTGTATTCAAGGCCGCCGGCCCATATACAGAAGAGTTACAGTGGTGTATTAACATTGTTGTATATTTACAGGGTATACAGGTTTTTTTTATTTATAAGAATGTCTCTTTTGGCTAAAGCATGCTTTACATATAATGACAATTGAACAATTACATTTTCATTTTTAGTTTGTAACATAGATACGTAAGCATCCCTTGGTTGTTTTTCAAGAAAATGGGTGGCATGTATTTTTGACGTAATTCGACATAACAAGGACATAACAATGTAAAATGAATTTCATTCTCTATACCGAGGTTACATAAAGGACAAATTCTTCTTTCTTTCTCTATAGATGATTTTCTCCCATCATTAATCATTAAAGTTAATAAGCCTAAACGAAATCTAACGAACATTGTTCTTAAACTGTATGTCGTAATGATTGATAAATATTTTTCTGGCTGAAGTAGCGTTTTAAAGGTCCAGTAATATTCATATCGAGAATGGATACATTGACAATATCTTCCTGAACACGTTAAAAAACCAGAGCATCCAGTTGAGTGCATTTTGGTAAAGACTTACGTCACGAAAAGAAACAAGAGCAATAAAGATACCACCTCAAACAGATCGTGTTACCAATTAACTACTCTGGCAAGTACAGTTGACGCCAATCAATGAATAATGTAAGATTACATAAGTCAAAAAGTATAATTCATAATAAGAATCTAATTAGGGAATAATAGCTATATCAAGATAACAATAAATCGATAGAATAAATATGTTTGCGGTCTTTCATAATACTAATATATAAAGTATACATTAATTAGTTGTACGATAACTGATAAGTAAACCATATTTTTAAATGATTTATTTTAGAGGTCAATAGTACGATTATTTCCCAAGAACACAAAGAAACAAAAGACGATATGAAAAGAGAAATGAAACCACTGTGATAATGGAAAAGGCATTAGATCACATTAAGCTTGTTCTGTGAACCTTTACCTTATATTCCCAAGGTTACTGTAAATAGATGCTTACTATGAAATATACAGATGACCCCCATTTGAAATAAACTTCCAGGCAAAAGAAAATCTACACCTCAGTTGATTTTATCATCTGTATGATTTTTTATTACAAATATCTTGAGTTTACGTACTCGAAAACTGAACAGTAAAGGCTTTAGTCATTAGTCAAAGAATACTTCTTCGTCATTTTGTTTTCTTAAACAACTGAAATTTTAGATTTAAAAATTCGTCAAAAATTAATATGGATAAATGACAACATATAAGACATATTCAATGTGAAAACCAATGAATGTGCTTCATTGGTGTAAATTTTATTTCATTTCATTTCAAAATCGAAATGCCCATATCCACATAGCACTTGAGTCCCCACCGTTATAGAGCCGTTGAGTAAGTTATGTTTCTAATACATATAGTATACATAACATACACATACATACAGGATTATGTGATAATCCCCGGGATAATACATCCCCATAGGAATTATTGAGTATAATGTTATAGGCAGTATAGTGGTGTGACGTTCCTGGAGGTTTGTAAGTCATAAGACGGATTTTCCTTGATTGCATGCTACTTAATTTATGATGCAGAACACAAAATAGTTTTGCACAGTCGATTTGACATTGCGGACGTGCATACATTTTCTCTCAATTATCTTTATCCCGGATTTTTTGCTTGTTGCCGATTGTTCATCGTGAATGTAGTTATATTAACATGCTTCTAAATGTCTTCAAAATAATATGCATTCTAACATGACATTTTATTTAGAATGAAAATACTGCTTTCTGATTGGTTCCTCGTATCAATTTTGGAGTAATTATTTTACCGATAATCACCTCTAAATATTTGCGACCGATTCACATTGCTGGCGTAGATTCGCGTGAAATCATGAAAATCACGGGGCACAGAAATCAACAGTCGCTCGCTTCATACAATTGCGATTCATCCAATGAACAGAAGCGGCGTTATTCCTCTATTTTGCAAAATTCTTCCACTGCCTCCAGTTCACAATCCCAAATGACCCCATTTCCTTCCACGATGTCCTCAACCATGACACAAAAAGCGTTCTTGTCAGGCTTTCTTCAAGTCTCAAACTCTTCGCTTGTAGTGAATAACTACTTTCAGAGTAGCGCCCCTTGAATGGGATTGGTCCTTGTAGGCCTTGTAGGGGAGATAGGTCGGACTATGTATTTACTTGAAAATCGCTTCTGTGAGTCTGATGACTTCCAACATGGGTTTTCTGTTGATATTATCATCAATTGAATAAAGATAAGTTACATTGAAATAATTTTTAGTGTCTGTTTTGATATTTTGATTGAAGCATGTTCTTTGAAAAGTGAACTGCACCGAAGGGTGGCGGGCGAGTGAAACCGGTCTGTACTGGTTTAACCCAAGCACAGCGCTTTGGCGCAAGACGAAAGAGTTCCTCATTATTTTCCTAATTAGTCATGTTAGACTCGCAAGCTCGGTTTGAAATTAAATTTAGGGGTAAAAAATGCACAACATACAACCCCAAAATATAAAACAGAATGGATTTATCTCCTAAGTATATAGTCATTATACCAGCAACCTATGACACACATACATTTTATCATATCAATGAATATGTGATAGAGGTAAGGGAACTTGCGACCCTCGGGCTGATATGAGGTCTCGGACGTATATGGGGCATGGGGCGGGGCTGAGAGGGTTGGAGGGTTGAAGGGTTGGGGGGTAACCGGAAGTGACGTACGTGGAGTAATGGCCGGGGTGTAAATATCAACTTACTACATGTATTTATAATTACAAACACTAGGGAATTGGTCGGTCGATATATTAGGTAAGCCTATCAAATGGGATAAAATAGGCCGAATTATTAAATTATGTATCTTTTTATTTTGTTTATCGTAATCAATCAATAGCAATAAAGACTGGACTATGATATAACCAATACACTGTAAGTTTGGTCTCAATGATGCAACGCACGTGTTTTGACACACAAGCAGACAATACATACAAAAATACAACGTAAAATAGCATGCAAGTGAGCCACTATTTGAGGGTTATGAGAGACTATAATAAAACAAATATAAAAACACAGAGCGTTAATAGCGTATGAATACAGAATATACATGTACATACATAAGAGAAAAATCTATCCATATAAAATATGCTTCCTTTTTTATACATAATATATTAGATATAAAAACAGGTTTTGGCAGTATAATATACATGGTGTTTAAAAAGTATTTCAAATTTATCTTCATCACAGAGTTCAATAATTAGCTCTATAGCTGGTATAGCTGAAAAAGACATTTTCATTCAACCTTTCACGCAACTCATCATACACAGGGCAATGTAAAAACACATGTCTTTCATCCTCAACACTTTCACTTCACTGAAAACA
Organism: Gibbula magus; assembly: GCA_936450465.1. NCBI lineage: Eukaryota > Metazoa > Mollusca > Gastropoda > Trochida > Trochidae > Gibbula > Gibbula magus. Next base: position 69,797,317 of record OW388299.1, on the reverse strand, counting down.
TACTCCCTCTTTCATATCCTTATTTGTATATCTGCCGGTTTCCAAATGCAGAGTAGCAGTACATGATCTGAATTGGAAATGGCAGAGCGGTATGAACGGGCATAGTCATTCTCACACAACTTTCACACCCATAGACATTCTTAAACATTCGATACGTTCTTAGCTCATTATTTCCCTTCTACGCTTGGCTTATTTAACAACTCATACCAATTACTCGTATAGTTTTGCATACATACAGCTTGCGCACGTTCACATACACGTTTAACACTGACGTAATTGTCAACACTCACTTCCCCTTCTTCCAACTTCGCTTTCAGTCGGAAACTCCAATTTCTCACACTTCTACACGCACATCTCTCTGACCACATACGACATGCTTATTTAATCTGGCAGACATATGGTTAAAATAATAATATCGAACAATACATAACCATTGTCTTACAAGATTCAAGATTCAAGATTCTTTATTTCTCTCAAACAACACACGGTGGTATATGGGCGGTTTTACATGGAGAAAGTAAAGATATAGCGCATGCGCAACATGGTAGCATAAAACAGTAAATACATGACATTACATAGATGTGAAAATGCATTTAATAAGTATGACAAATTCTTTAAAGTTCTATATTTGTGTTTGCTTTTAAAAAGTAAACTCATTTTATTAATAGAGGAATCCACACCATGTCTCTATTTACAGCAATAAGATGTGTCCGACAGCTTATTCAAATTTAGTACCTCAAATGATCAGTTGGGATTGAGATGTTATTAGTATTTGTTTATGATTCATGTTTCCTTTGTTAACAATTACCACAACAAAGCCGTTAGACCATAACGAAAGGTCGCTGCAACTGGTTTCCCATCTTCACAACGTCAGAGGCGTAACGAAAAGATTTCCATATCTTCTCCTTCCGCCCGTGACCTCAACCCTCGCATTTTCAGTGATTTTAACGTACTGCAGGCTAATCGGATAAGCTCATCAGAAGACAGCTTGTATTGCCTCTGTGACTGTGTCGATCTGCGCTATTTTGAATTGGTACCGAATGTAAATGGCGATTTCATTGGCTGTATGTTACCAGATGGTAAGGGACGTAACTCGTGATCACAATATGTGTCGCTGATTCCTTTCACCACTGCTGCTAGGTTGAAGGCAAGGTAAAAAATGGAGAGATCTCGATACATGTTTACCTTGCCGTGGGAAGATGATTGGTATCCACATCAAGCTTCTGTGTATTATATATGACTGCAAACCTTCGTACTTTATGACTTCCTTCTCATATAGGTTTATCTCTAAAACACTCTCAAACAACACCAGCAATCAAGCCGATAGCACGAGCAGTCGACTGTCAATTTGTCAAACGACAACAATCACCCAAATCTCATTCCAGCTTTTAAAAAACTCTAGTATCTACGTCCCTGATCATGCAAGCAATTTGTCATTTGGTTAAACGTTGGTTGTGCAATTTTTGAAAATACAATGCTTGGAGGAAAAGGGTATAAATGATTATGATGTTATCACCATTTTAAAGACATTTAATCGTATAACTGTGAAACTACAGGAAGAGAATGATATTTCGGGATGCGAAAGCAAACACACACATTATTCTGAGACATAACTGGACTCAAATATTGTTTTACAATTTATCACTTTATGTAAAATTGTCATTATTAGGATGCGTTAGGAAAAACATGTTATTGTCAAAACACAAACCTAGAGATTATCTCGCAAATTGAGCAAACCATGTAATTGATTGCCAGTTAATTGCATCTTTCGATGGGGTTGTTAGATTATTTGCAGACGATAATTTGAGTTTCAGATAAACACTGTTATGTAAGTTTGTTTGTTTAAAAGGTGAACGATCCGGACACGCATATCTAAATAAATTGTTGCCTTACTTCTTTGTGAATACGTGATATAACGTCTGAGTATCAAGATGCTAAAGGTAAACCAAACAATCAAAGATTACTCCTAATTTACAGCGTGCAGACAGCAGTACCGCGGTTAATTGCTACAAACATACTGTACATAAGCGCAAAATGCACTCAAACTAACCCGGGTATGGCCGTTGTAGCCATATAAAATCGCTAGTTGAATAGATAGTTACGTAATCAGTTTAGCGAATATATGTGTTGTTTTGATGGAGACTTCTGTCTTATAAGATCAGTTTAAAAGTTCGGGAAACGTGTTAAATTAAGATAAGCGGCCATAATGAGATTCCTCACGTGACGTCACAGCAGAATACGCTTCCGGGACCACAGTTTCTGTTTTTAAAAGCTTTATATAAATAATTTACGGACCGATCTTAGAAATTTAAAGTCGAATAAATTCAGACTTTGAAATTTAAGCGATAAGCTCTCTGCTGCTTGGATTAAACAATGTCATGTGACCGGTATACATTCTCATAAACACAAGATTGACAGAAAAGGATAACCTTCAAACTCAGACGTTTACATAAAATAACCTGCGGTACTACGTTATCACTGTATCATTGCGCAATTATGACACTGCTTTCACATGCTCTTTTCTGGATTAAACTTTTTAAAAACCTTATACAACTTGAATTTTAATTGTAGTTTGATTGTTCAAATTAAACTGTAGTATAAATGCCGTCGATAAATGCAAGTTAAACTGTAGTATAAATGTCGTCGACAAGCTCCGGCATTTATACCATTTTAACTTGCAACTTTCAAACCGTTTATAAGCCAGTTAACAAACACATTATCAAATTTATTTCTTAAATAAATGTCATATTGAAACCCCTTTTCATCGATTCCTGAAAGTGACCATTGGTAGGACATGTAACCTTTAAAGGAATTGATTGGCGACTGGTTATTTTTTAGTTAAAATATCTTTGTTTAATGTAGTCAGGGATAAGAAATGAAATTTACAATAACATGACCTCTACCATATTTGATTGTCTTTAATGTATGCAGAATGAGACACATTAATTGATTGTCACATAAGATATGTCTTATATGTCGATGAACAATTTTCTTTTATCCAAATTATTTTCGGAATTTCATGAATTTAAATTTTCATTTTCTTATAAAAAAAAAAGATTTTAAAATGATGTAATAGTATTCTTTGACTTTGTAGAGTAGTTGTAGAGTACGACATTGAAAACGTAACATATTTGTCATTGAAAATCATATATACGATACAACCAACTGAGGTATTCTTACTTTAGAACTTCAGTTCATATGATAACCATTTGCTTTCCATAAACATCATTACACGTGTGCAGAAACCGAAACTACACCTCCAAATTACAGGCGTAGTAGACAGTAGTTACCTGACCTATAAACATTACCAACCCACATTGGTATCTGTGTCTGTTGTAGATAAGTTTGCAAAACTAAGTTTAACGAATTGGTGCGCACCAGACGCGATGCATGTTCTGGTTTTCGATCAGAAATCACTTTTTTCACCTTTAAACTATCACCACTCTGAGTCGGCAACAGTCATTACTTCTCGATTAAATAACACCACCTATAACGTTTTGGCACATGCGACTCAATGGCTGTGTAATGAACTGCGTTATGCAACGGGGATTGATGCTTGGTGTTTACGCTTTTCACAGAATACACCGATTAAACTAATGAGACTATTTAATAAACGCTACATCAGTTTACATCTAAGTTGTCAATTGTTATATTTGTTTGTAATGGGTTTTTATAAAACTGATTATATTATATGCGTCGGAAATATGGGGTTATCAAAAGTGGTCAGTTGTTGAACAGTTTCAAGTAAGGTTTTGCAAGTTTGTATTGGATGTGGGTTATCAGAGTACTAATGTTGCTGTTTTAGCTGAATGTGGCAGACACTATATTTATGTTGATTCTTTGCTGAGAGTAATTAAATTCTGGATTAGATTGCTTGAAATGTCAGATGATAGGTATCCAAAACAGGCTTACCTAATGTTGTGTAATTTAGATAAAGTTAGACGTAAAACGTGGGTGCAGCATGTCAGAATTATTTTATTTACTTATGGTTTCGGTTTTGTGTGGGAAAATCAAGGGGTAGGTTTCAAGGAGGCTTTTGTTTTCAATTTCGAAACTAGGATTAAAAACTGTCATGTTCAAACTTCAATGGCTGAAATAAGTGAATATTCAACATTGCATAATATATTCTAGAATAAAATCTGTGTTCGGTTTAGAAAAGTATCTGGTAACAATTAAATCTAAAGAAGCAAGACGTAGAATTACTTTATTAAGAATTGGTGAGCTACAAATCTATAAAAATATTGGTAGACGAGATGGTATTCCCCGTGAATGTCGTTACTGTAAGATATGTAAATCCAACATCGTGGAGGATGAATTTCACTTTCTTTACAAATGTCCAGTTTATAATGATTTACGTGATAAAAAATTTGAAAATATACCAATGTACAAGAATGAAGACATAATGATACATCAACTTCAAGATTATAACGTAACCCATTTGATAGCTATTTCAAATAATGTGAAAGATGCCTTGATGGTTCGAAATTCTTTTATTTGACTATAAACAACTCTGTTTATATATTTGATTTGTTGATTTTGTACGTGGGCCGTAGGCCGTAGGCCGTTCTACTGAAATAAAAGATTGATTGATTGATTTGTTTGTAATATTTATATTTATAAACCCTATCGTATAATTTGCTAAGATTGGATTGTCTTGTCTCAAACACCGTGGCGGTTATCACTTCATCATCTCAATCTACAGATTTCCACAAATCCACAAAATTGTAAGGGTATGTGGCCTCATCTCTGTCACCCAGGGCTAATGGTTCAAATGCTCTTCTAATTTCATGTTTTGGTAACCATCTTATTCAGCGCATGATTTTCAAAACGAAAAAACGAGCTTGACAACAACCTCCCTAGGCAAGATATAACTCGCGCATATCTCCATTACTGGTTAATTTCAGCCTTAAAGGGGCAGTAGCACGTTTTTTGCAAATTTTATTTTTTCAAATTTCCCATTTATAATGATAGTTTATGTCATGTATATTAACTTTAGGGGGTAAACATCTTATTACACAAACCAATTATCTGTAGTGGTAAAAACTATGTTGCGTATAAAGCAAATATTGCATGGCGGCCATTTAATTGTGAACACAATTTATTATTTTGTATTACAAAAACGATTCCCATGACTTTACCGAAACATGTACACTCATTTTAAACTTTATTTTCCGAAGAGAGAATGATGTTTTACTATTGGTTAAATTATTTTTCAATACATTTCATCAACTTAGTTGAGCGAAAAAAACGTGCTACTGCCCCTTAAGCTTGCAGCATTCCCTTTACTTTTGCGGTACTAAAGCAGGTTGTAAGAAGCCTTTTAATATGCCCTCAGTACCAATCAACAGATCAGTTTGATTGGCTTACACACAGTGTTTAGAGTTTTCCTGGCGAAAAGAGTAAAGGGTGATATAGTGTGGACTATCGGAAGATCAACCATTCCCTAAGTGACCGAGGTTAATGTACATGTGAGCAGCGCTCAGTTTATTCTCTGCTATACTTGAAGGGGTCGAAAACAATTACAAGTCTACCTATGTGTCAAGCAGAGAAGTAGGTATGCGACATATTGACCCACAGCTCAAAAACAAACTGTTTAAAGTGACCGGCATGTCGGTAAAACCCGCCATCTAGTGTTTTTTGGCATTACGTGAAATGAAAACATGTTCTATCGTACAAAATTTTACAAATTTTCAATGATAACATATACAGTTCACTTAGTAACACATAAGGTGTCATAAAGTTTATAAACATTTACTGTTAAGTCGTAGCGATATTTTCCCCACTTGAAGCACCTATGAATGGCGTCAGTTCTCATTTTTATTGTTTAAGAAATGTGCGCCTGTCTTTATCAAGTGAATTATAAAGTCATCAAAATATTATCTTCATTTATATCTTTCAATTTGACTGTTCTTTAATCGTGTATTAATACCAAATTTGAGTGAACGGGAATATCCTCTCGAATTTCATTTCTACAAAAATACCGCGATAGAACCCTCCTTTTAAATGAAAATTTTATCCGAATATCTACCGTTTTTATGCATTACATGAAATATATTTTTACTTATTTGTCAACGTTTTAAAGGGGCAGTAGCACGTTGATGCAAATTTTATGTTTAGAAATATTCCATTTATAATGATAGTTTATGTCATTTATAAACACGTTAGAGGGTTAAACATCTTATTACACAAACCAATTTTTCATAGTGGTAATAAAGGTGTTGCGTAGAAAGCTCAAATTGCATGGCGACCATTTTATTGTGAACACATTTTATTATATCGAATGACAAAAAGGATTCCCATGGCTTTACGAAACCATGAACTCTCATTTTTAACTTGATTTTCCGAAGAGGGAAGGGTGTTGTACTATTGGTGACATTATCTTTCAAATTCATTTCATTGATTTATTCGAGCGAAAAAACGTGCTACTGCCCCTTTAATATATTTACAAGTATATGCCGTACCAAAGCTCTCTACACTAATATAGCGCCGATGAACGGATTCATTTCTTATTATTTTGATTTTCGAATGACTATGCACTTTTCTTTGTCATATTGTTAAATCTCAAATCACCAAAACTTTTACCCTCAGTAATATTTTTCAACTAGATTGTGTTATAAACATGTATTCGTAACAGGAATAAACTGGAATGTCCCCTCGAAGTTCGTTTCAACAAAACATGCTATCCTATTAAAGGAATCACCCTCCTTATCCAAGGAATAGCCTTGCTAATGCATAAATTGTAATTGTTGTAATTGAGAGTGAGTCATAACCAATCATCTACCAAGTCGCTTATCTCGTGATATTGACTTAGTAGTAGTTCTCCTCTTTGTGATTCGTGTAGCCTTGCCCAAGGACGGAAGATCAGATTTGAGATTTCCCTAATAACCTACATGTATCCCAGAGATAGGTTCGTTGAGCTAAGCTTATCATGTAAAGCTACATTACATACGAAACGTTTTCTGTTTACCGAGGCTGTGTATCAAATCCTCTTATGATTTGTCCTTGATTTTAATTTAATAATGATCAAAGTTATCTGTGATGGCCGTTATGTAGTTATACATGTTATGCGAAAATGTGTCACGGTCACCAAAAACTACATCGTATCTATTGTGAAAAATAGGAAAAGAACCCAGTAAAAAGTTCTTGAGATACCCAGCTGACAAGCTTGACATGTCTGTTCTCAACTTTTGAATTCATGGCTTCACTGTGGCCTTCTATGTATGACGTCACGAAATTTATAACTACGATCATCACGCAATCTATCCATCCACTTCAATCTTCTCCGCACTGGAATGCTTATGACCTTGCAGTTGATTTGTACGTGTTCTAAATGCGCTACCCCTGTCCTGCATGTTCTCCCCACCCACAGATCTACCTGCGAAGAGTTTGGTGTTCATTTGACAAACAAAACTTCGTGCATGTGCAACCCTTGGCTACTGAAAGAATGAAGGTGCTGGATTAGGAAGCGAAGGTTGACAGTTCGTATTCTACATCAAGACAAGCTGCACAAGTTTTTTTCAGTGTATCAGTACTTAGAGATAACCAGCTAGATATATCACTCTCCACGGCTTGTTCTCTATTCGCCTACATGCCGATTCGCCTACAGTCTGGAAACAACATGTCATGGTCTGTTGATTACTGATTACGCAATGATAAATTAGCATCACCCCTTTGATGTCAAAGTGGACTCATCCAATAGATAGAGAGGTTGGGTTTTGTTTTGATTAATCGATTTATTCTTATTTGTAACTTTTAATTCCGGAAATTCCTTGTCAAGGCTATGTAAAATCAACTTCCCAATGCAAGGCATAACTCTTGCCAGTCTCCATTACTGGCTGATTTAGGCCTTGCAGTATTTCCTTAAGAAATCTGTGTTTAGAAATCCAGTCCCGCTATGCATTTCTCGTGCAGCGAATTACTATCCTGACACAACAGAGCGAGGGGAAATACCGCAAGGGTTAAGAGTTATGCCTTGCGTTTGGAAGTTGATTTAAAAATATAAATGAAATAAAAATGTTGGAAATATAACAAATAGTGGTAACAGTTTTGACATCGATCCAGTTGTATAAATTAAACATTTCATATAATATCAGATTTTGAAAAAAGCTATTTAAGAAAGTGGCCAGACACGAATCCCATACAACAGATCGAGTGAGTGAGTGAGTTGGGGTTAACGCCGCTTTCAAGAGTATTTCACTTATATCGCGGCTGCTAGTATTATGGCAGGGAGAAAGCCCGCAACGCCATGTGGCTATGCACTGCGGTGAAACATGCGAGTAGCGGCTGGAACTAGCGAACCATGGGTGGTACTAGGCTGAAATTCAGTGTAACATTGCACCCAAACCGTACTGCGTGTAGAACAGTTCTCTACTGCAGACAAAGTTGCCGTGCCCCTGGCGGGTTTCGAACCCTGAACGTTTTGATCCGAAGCCGAACGCGCTAACCTCTGCGCTATCCCACCCCACACCAGATCGAGATATATGGTTTAGGACTGAAATGTAATAATTTTATAAATAAATGTTATTTTGACCATTTCACCATTGACGATACACCACATTCACGAGCACTAACTAGTGCGAGAATAAGAGGAAGGGCGCTTATTGCGGGCCTGGTGAACCTACATGTACACCCATATACCCTCAAAAACCGGTATTAGCCCGCTGGAACTACCGTGGCCCTCCGTGAGTATTGTGATGTCAAGGGTTGGTACAAGGTGTGGCTTTTATTTGAAGAAATCAATGTCACATAGTCAGGAATTGAAAACATGTAGCGGTTGCTTATCCTAATTATGAAGTAACGTTTCGATCAATTGGAATAAATAAGAAATTAGTCTAAGTTGATATACATGGAGGTTAATTACTCCAAAAGTCGTGTTGTTTTTGGTTTGGAGAAAATCTATGTGAGTTTCCTCAGTCAAGGTTGCTGTCATGGTCGAGTGTGGGCGTATCAAGCTGCACATTGTTGTTTTGCTCTTGGATGAGTCATGCGGTTTGTAACTTTGAATTTATTTTGTTTTATGTTTTGCAATTATTAACATATATCCATTATATCAATGTACTAATAAGTCAAAGTAATTTGTTCAAATATGTAGTGTAATATGAATGCAATGTTTATGCAGACTATCAACTGATTTTGAAATTCACGTTCATATGCACGTGTTTTCTCAGCATTGGGTAGGACACCATGACATTATCTGCAAAGCACATTCAATATATATTCAATTGCAATTATATTGAGAAAGAAATGTTGACTTACAATATTCATGCAAGTGTGTGACAAATGTAAAGACAATGTTAGTGGAAAATTATAAAAGAAAGAACTGAAATGCGTTGATGCTACTACAGGTACCCAAGTAATTTACATATTTGGTTAGTTTTACGTATAGTGCTTATATTATCATGCTGTAGAATGAAGGAGGTTTCTCACAGTTAGCCAGTCTGATTTAATTAGACCTGTTCCGAGAAATACAATTTGCAAAATATCTACCGGGATACGAACTGGTCCTATTGATTCCACACCACAAGGTCTGAAGACACCCCGTATACATGTAGGAGCGCTTGTAAGGCAAAGAAAGCCCAATCAGATAGCTGACCAATCACACCATAGTTTTAAAACGGTCGCCGTTATAAAAGCATTCGGAACAGACGAAGGATAGCTGTTTTGATTTATCTGCCCCTAGCTTCTCGCACCGAAAGCTTGTGTTGGAGGTCTTGTGTTGTTTAACTGAATTGCTTCGGAACACGCAAGCCTGCGGGCTGTTATCAGACAGTTATCCCTGTAGTGTCACTTGCAATTTTTATTCCTGGGAAAACCGTCGATTTTAATCAGAGTGCACAAGTAGCTGTAATACATGCTCAAAGTTCTGCGGTAGAATTTGTTGGTAGAATTCGATACATCACAGAGGGGGCATCACAAGTTTTTAATAGATTGATTTTCTCGATTGTCATGGACTGTTCCATTATTGAACATAGCTATCAGCATGATGATTAACAGTACACTCAATAAGAAATGTCAACGTTCTTTTTATAAGGTGTCTGTAAATGAATGTCCAAGTATTGGGAGGTTGGGCGCGGGTTTGCGCAGTGGTTAGCGCGTTAGGCTTCGGATCAAAAGGTCCGGGGTTCGATTCCCGCAAGAGGCACGGCAACTTTGTCTACAGTAGAGAACTGTTCTACACGCAGTAAGGTTTGGGTGAAAATGCTACACTGAATTTCAGAGTAGTACCACCCATGGTTCGCTAGTTCCAGCCGATGCTCGCAGGTTTCACCGCAATGCATAGCCACATGGCGTTGCAGGCTTTCTCCGCAGCCGCGATATAAGTGAAATACTCTTGAAAGCGGCGTTAAACCCCAACTCACCTCACCTCACCTCACCTCACCTCAACTATTGGGAGGTTACCCTTAAATATGTTGTCGCTAGTTTCAAACTTTGAAGACTCCATACATTTCGTGTATTTCCTTTGATACATACACTGTCATAAAGAAATTGGTATTGAAGGAGAAACGAGTTCTATGGAATTATAACTTCTCGTTGCCTCCTTCCAGGAGGTGTCCACTTGAGGGCTGTTCTTGGACTCAGGTCTTATCCTGAAGACAATGGATATGAAAAAGTTGCAGCAAACTTCTAAATTCATAGTTGTACTGATTTAGATATGCAAGCTTTGATTCAGAAAATGAATCATTCAACCTATAAAGTCCAATGCATTGCATAATGTAACAAAATATTTGACATATATTTTTCTTGGGCATATCATTTGTTTAAATTTTTGTCAAGCGCTTGCTAGGTTTGGATGTTGAGAGCACACTTCTAAAGTACAAACGAAGCGTTATAACAACGCAGATGTAAATCTTTCTTTCTTGATTTGTCATTACATTCCTACTGAAGATTAAATTCATAGATATCCTTCTTGAAGGCATACTTTACAGAAAATAGAGATAAGACACCTTATGCTTAAAGTATTAAGGGCAATATCCAACTCAATGTTTTATATAAATCGTGAACATAACAACAAAATATTTTCAGGAAAACAACTTCTTTATTGTGTTGATACAAAATGTTTTACACTTAAAAACGGTTGATAATATGGAGAAACCATTCTACCTCGGATATGGTAAGGTTGTCCTCGGGGTTTTCTTTCCTTTCAGGGTCCACAACCTTACCATATCCTCGGTATCATGGTTTCTCTATATAGTATTCCACAAAGACTTGATTTGTTATAATGTGAAAAGAATCGTCATATAATTTGCAACATAGTTGCAGATACATATAACGCTCTCCGGCTTATCTTTGGAAATCCGGTCGAGTCCGAAGTTTGTCGCGACAATAAAAGTGTCGCGACTAACATTTTTTTGCAAACAATTTTCATTATTTAAATGCCCTGCATGAGTTCTCTGGAAATTTTCAGGTTAAAATTATTTTTTTCAATTTTTGAAAAAAAATTCCAATGGAAATTTTTTTTCCAATGGAATTTGAGGAAATTTTTTTCCCAATGGAATTTTTTTTTCCATTGGAATATTTTTTTTTCCATTGGAATATTTTTTTTTCCATTGGAATATTTTTTTCCAATGTGGAAAAGGGTGGTGGGATTAGTCATTGAAGGCAGTTTTCATAATAATGAATTTATGAAATATTATAATTCTATTTTTTTTAATGTGGTGAAGTTTTCAATGAAATGTTGATTTTAATAACATATATTGAGTTAGATGAAATATTGATTTTGGAAAAAATATAATTTTTTTTGTGAAATGTTGACTTTGGAAATATTTATCGACTTTGGTGGAAGTTTTACTTTAATGAAATGTAGAGTTTATAAAAGATATTTTGAAACTAGTGAAATGTTGACTTTGATCAAGTATTTCTTTGGTGAAATGTTGATATTTATTGACTTTTACGAAAGTTTAAATTATATAAAATGTTGACTTTGGTGACATGTTGCTTTTGAAAAAGATATTTTGCATTAAGTGAAATATTGACTTTGATCAGGTATTGACTTTGATGAAATGTTGACTTTGAAAATTATTATTGACTTTTGTGAAATGTTGACTTTGAAAATAATTATTGACTTTTGTGAAAGTTTAATTAAAATAAAATGTTGATTTTGAAAAAGATTTGTTTGAATTTAGTGAAATATTGACTTTGATCAAGTATTGACTTTGATGAATTGTTGACTTTGAAATAGATTTTTTTGAATTTAGCGAAATGTTGAGTTTGATCAAGTATTTATTTGGTGAAATGTTGACTTTGAAAATATTTATTGACTTTTGTGAAAGTTAAATTTAAATAAAATGTTGATTTTGAAAAAGATTTGTTTGAATTTAGTGAAATATTGACTTTGATCAAGTATTGACTTTGAGGAATTGTTGACTTTGGAAATAATTATTGACTTTTGTGAAAGTTTAACATTAATAAAATGTTGACTTTGAAAAAGATTTTTTTGAATTTAGCGAAATGTTCACTTTGATCACATATTGACTTTGGTGAAATAATGACTTTGAAAATATTTATTGACTTTTGCGATAGTTTAACTTATATAAAATGTTGACTTTGGTGACATGTTGCTTTTGAAAAAGATATTTTGCATAAAGGGAAATATTGACTTTGATCAGGTATTGACTTTGATGGAATGTTGACTTTGGAAATATTTATTGACTTTTGTGAAAGTTTAACGTAAATAAAATGTAAACTTTGAAAAAGATATTTTGAATTAAGTGAAATATTGACTTTGATCAAGTATTGACTTTGATGAAATGTTGACTTTGGAAATATTTATTGACTTTTGTGAAAGTCTAACTCAAATAAAAAGTTGACTTTGAAAAAGAAAATTATCAAGTGTCCGTCCCCTAAAACATATATTGAGATTATAGATATGTAGTATTTTTTTAATAAGACGTTTCCACAATATATTCTCCTATCAAATATTCACCTTTGCGAAATGTTGACTCTTAAAATATTAATTGCGTTGATAAGGTTTCTATCTATTGACTTTTTTAAAGTTGAACACTAATGTCTGGCTAAAGGTGGATGTTTCAGACAGTATGCATTAGGTCATTTGACTAGGCTATTGCCCACATTACATCAGTCACCATGACTGATTATTTATACACTCCTGATTGCAGGTTACATATATATAACGATAAAACAATTGCAATTTAATCATACAACTGAGGTTTAAGGGATATATCAGACTTGTGTATTGAATCTCAGAATACCCTACGGCGTCCCTCTCGGTATTACGTAACATGTATATTCGATCAACTCATTAAGGCCAACAGGTAAGTAATTACCGGTTCAACGGCATTGACCCAGCAGCTAGGTGTTACAAGAACACAAATGTAGTCAGACTTCAATAGAGTGACCACATGAGCACTTATTTGTTTCCGATATGTGTGCATTACACTGCAAATTTATCTGCGATCAGATGACATTCTCGACCATGAACTAATAGCGCTTGGTAAAGGTATTGAGAATGTTTAGGTTAGACTTAACAAACGTAAGTTATGTAACTTTAACATATCAGATAATGAATTTCTTTTGTTGTTGTTACAGGCGACTAGTTATAATATGCATAATATTATCCATGTAGGATTTGCTGACTTTTAAGAGATTGACTTTGGTGACTGGAAACTATTTATTGGCTTATAGCCTAATAAGGTAAACATGACTCTAAATCCCTATATGTGACGTCATGGCTTTTCGGAAAGATTTAACACTTTCAATTGGACATCAAAGGCTGATTGTTTCATATATGTCCAAACCCATGTATATCACAACTAAGCTGATGTTGGTGCATTCTATGTGAGACACAAACTATTTTCATCGCTTTGACGGTTATTAACTAGTGATTGACCTCTCATGTGTAACATATGCATACTGAAATATTGAATCAACATCGCATTTCATTCGATATAAACATATTCCAAGAAAAACATGGAGTGATTGTGACAAGGAAGTAACGAATATTTAATTTAAAGCGATAATATAATGATTTTAACGGTATTTAAGTGTGCTGTGTATATTAGTAAGTCCCAGGTCTTACGTAATGTGCATGCAGCAAAGAACGTCTCCCCGTCAGTAGCCATATTTCATTCGATATAAACATATTCCAAGAAAAACATGGAGTGATTGTGACAAGGAAGTAACGAATATTTAATTTAAAGCGATAATACAATGATTTTAACGGTATTTAAGTGTGCTGTGTATTAGAAAGTCCCAGGTCTTACGTAATGTGCATGCAGCAAAGAACGTCTCCCCGTCAGTAGCCATGGGAATTCGCGTGTTGATGTAATTACAGGTAGCGGGAATGACCATTAACTAATTATCATGTACCGACCCTTACTTAATTGTTTGTGTATCTCCTTCCAGAATATTAGGGCTGGCCAGCATTCGGACTGGTTCAAATGTTCTTTATATATCTAATGCACAAGTATTATATAACATGTGTTCTTAGAGAGGCAGTAATGAAACTTCAATTATCATGTACTGTAACAGATTGTTTAGTGACATCTTGACGTTGAAAAGATATCCCGAGTTTGATGACATGTTGACTTTGGAAATATTGAATGACTTTGGTAAAAGTTTATCTTTAATGATATGTTAACTTTGGTGACATATTGACCTTGCGAAGATATTTTAAGTTTACTGAATTGTTGACTATCAAAAGATTGACTTTGGTGACATGTTGACTTTGAAATATTTGTTGGCGTTGTTGAAGTTGGAATTTAATGACATTTTGAAAACACAAATGTCTGGCTAAAGGAGCGCGTTTCAGATAGTAATTCTTTAGCGTTTATCCATCAAGTCAGTGAACCGTATCTCCTGAACATCCCAGTGACAACTTGTGTGTATCTCTGAGTCAACTCAACATGTGTCACGGTGCTCAGATTGAAATAACAGTATTGGCGACAATACACATTCGTACGTATTTTTAGATTGGTTTATGGTAATACCCGCACAGACTGCCCCCTTGCAATACACACATATCCCAGTATATCCAGACTTGCATATTCTATTTAACTCGTTAAGAGCGCGACTTGGCTCCTCACAGGATGACTAGTGATGGTAATTAGATACTACAATACTGTACTGTATACACACTAGTTGATTTCAAATTTTGTTTGAGAACTTAATGAATAATTTACATGTGTTCTCTTATTATTTTAGTGTTGACAATGTTGCTAAATATTAGTGTTACTACAGCAGGGAAATAGTTTAAAATGTTTGTTACAAGACAGTTTGAAATTCAAATTATTATAGATAGATAGGTACCGATATCATGACTTTGTTTATTACATTTAACGGTTAACAACATATATTACGTTTCAAATAGTGTTTATGGTTGTTGGAAGTGCCATAATATCTAAATATTCATGCAGTTACATAAACATTGCATTCTACACGTTTGTATTTCGTATTCATATTGTAATCAATGATTTGAAAGCACGTATCTTATCAGGTTATCATACATACATTTATTATACATTACCGAGACATCAAAATCCATGTCCCATAACTCTCCCATTTCCATTTTGTGTCTTCATGTTTATAGAATATGATAATCAAGAATTCCGTCGATTCTTACATTATACAATAGGTGTACTTTATTTTGAATATTCATATATGCATATATATGAGATCTATTTAAATGTACAACAAACTAAAATGGCTTATGCTTATGCTTATGATTTGTGACGGCAAAAAACATTTTATGATAAATACGATGTTTAATCAATGTTTTTTACAGTTAAATTGTTAATGTTTTACATAAATCAAACGAATAGAAAATGTGGTCGATCTCTGGGAAAGAAAATCCTATTCGTCTATCCATGACCTCGTGATATACAGCACAGTACAATTAAATACAAATATAAATATATAGATGATACATGTCTTTCTTTTCTATCTGATTTTCTTGATTTATACCAGGATTATCTCATCGAGTGAAGTACAAGTTTATATATTCGCATGCAGCGACGGCGCAAGTGAGAATATATTACTCTTCCGCCTCACGAGATGAGGTGAACATGATATTTGTCAAGAATTGACAGATATTCTATTTATTATATTAATTCTGTGTTATATGTTTAAATTGACCGGATTTGAACGGCATCGGTTTTAATGACATCATACATCACAACCTTAAATGTGAAGCTACTAAATGCCTTTTTCCAACAGCGAATGTATGTGTTTTATGTGTTCCTTTATACATAACACAATAAGATAATAATATATGATTTCCAATAGACATAGATACGATAATTGACTGACTGAGCGTTTACAATTCACAATCTGTTACAGTACGTGGTAATTGAAGATTTATTACTGTCTTTCTAGGATCACATGTTATATAATACTTGTGCATTAGATCTTTAAGAACATTTGAACGTGTCGGCATTTTGGCCACCCCTAATAGTCTGGTAGGAGATACACAAACAATTAAGTGAGGGTCGGTACATGATAATTAGTTAATGGTCATTCCCGCTACCTGTATATAATTACATCAACACGCGAATTCCCATGACCACTGACGGGGAGACGTTCTCTGCTTCATGCACATTATGTAAGACCTGGGACTTTCTAATACACAGCACACTTAAATACCGTTAAAATCATTATATTATCGCTTCAAATAAATTTCGTTACTTCCTTTGTCACAATCAATCCATGTTTTTCTTGGAATATGTTTATATCGAATGAAATGCGATGTTGATTCAATATTTCAGTATGCATATGTTACACATGAGAGGTCAATCAATAGTTAATAACCGTCAAAGCGATGAAAATAGTTTGTGTCTCACATAGAATGCACCAACATCAGCTTAGTTGTGATATACATGGGTTTGGACATATTTGAAACAATCAGCCTTTGATGTCCAATTGAAAGTGTTAAACCTTTTAGAAAAGCCAAGACGTCACACATAGGGATTTAGAATCATCTTTACCTTATTAGGCTATAAGCCAATAAATAGTTTCCAGTCACCAAAGTCAATCTCTTAAAAGTCAGCAAATCCTACATGGATAATATTATGCATATTATAACTAGTCGCCTGTAACAACAACATAAGAAATTCATTATCTGATATGTTAAAGTTACATAACTTACGTTTGTAAGTCCCACCTAAACATTCTCAATACCTTTACCAAGCGCTATTAGTTCATGGTCGAGAATGTCATCTGATCGCAGATAAATTTGCAGTGTAATGCACACATATCGGAAACAAATAAGTGCTCATGTGGTCACTCTATTGAAGTCTGACTACATTTGTGTTCTTGTAACACCTAGCTGCTGGGTCAATGCCGTTGAACCGGTAATTACTTACCTGTTGGCCTTAATGAGTTGATCGAATATACATGTTACGTAATACCGAGAGGGACGCCGTAGGGTATTCTGAGATTCAATACACAAGTCTGATATATCCCTTAAACCTCAGTTGCATGATTAAATTGCAATTGTTTTATCGTTATATATATGTAACCTGCAATCAGGAGTGTATAAATAATCAGTCATGGTGACTGATGTAATGTGGGCAATAGCCTAGTCAAATGACCTAACGCATACTGTCTGAAACATCCACCTTTAGCCAGACATTAGTGTTCAACTTTAAAAAAGTCAATAGATAGAAACCTTATCAACGCAATTAATATTTTAAGAGTCAACATTTCGCAAAGGTGAATATTTGATAGGAGAATATATTGTGGAAACGTCTTATTAAAAAAAAACTACATATCTATAATCTCAATATATGTTTTAGGGGACGGACACTTGATAATTTTCTTTTTCAAAGTCAACTTTTTATTTGAGTTAGACTTTCACAAAAGTCAATAAATATTTTCAAAGTCATTATTTCACCAAAGTCAATATGTGATCAAAGTGAACATTTCGCTAAATTCAAAAAAATCTTTTTCAAAGTTTACATTTTATTTACGTTAAACTTTCACAAAAGTCAATAAATATTTCCAAAGTCAACATTTCATCAAAGTCAATACCTGATCAAAGTCAATATTTCCCTTTATGCAAAATATCTTTTTCAAAAGCAACATGTCACCAAAGTCAACATTTTATATAAGTTAAACTGTCGCAAAAGTCAATAAATATTTTCAAAGTCATTATTTCACCAAAGTCAATATGTGATCAAAGTCAACATTTTACTAAATTCCAATTTTTTTTTTTCAAAGTCAACATTAAATTTAGGTTAAACTTTCACAAAAGTCAATGAATATTTCCAAAGTCAACAATTCATCAAAGTCAATACCTGATCAAAGTCAATATTTCACTAAATTCAAAACATCTTTTTCAAAGTCAACAATTCATCAAAGTCAATATTTCACTTAATACAAAATATCTTTATCAAAGTCAACATTTTATCTAAATTAAACTTTCACAAAAGTCAACATTTCATCAAAGTCAATACCTGATCAAAGTCAATATTTCCCTTTATGCAAAATATCTTTTTCAAAAGCAACATGTCACCAAAGTCAACATTTTATATAAGTTAAACTGTCGCAAAAGTCAATAAATATTTTCAAAGTCATTATTTCACCAAAGTCAATATGTGATCAAAGTCAACATTTTACTAAATTCCAAATTTTTTTTTTCAAAGTCAACATTAAATTTAGGTTAAACTTTCACAAAAGTCAATGAATATTTCCAAAGTCAACAATTCATCAAAGTCAATACCTGATCAAAGTCAATATTTCACTAAATTCAAAACATCTTTTTCAAAGTCAACAATTCATCAAAGTCAATATTTCACTTAATACAAAATATCTTTATCAAAGTCAACATTTTATCTAAATTAAACTTTCACAAAAGTCAACATTTCATCAAAGTCAATACCTGATCAAAGTCAATATTTCCCTTTATGCAAAATATCTTTTTCAAAAGCAACATGTCACCAAAGTCAACATTTTATATAAGTTAAACTATCGCAAAAGTCAATAAATATTTTCAAAGTCATTATTTCACCAAAGTCAATATGTGATCAAAGTGAACATTTCGCTAAATTCAAAAAAATCTTTTTCAAAGTCAACATTTTATTTATGTTAAACTTTCACAAAAGTCAATAATTATTTCCAAAGTCAACATTTCACCATATAAATACTTCATCAAAGTCAACATTTCGTTAAATTCAAAAAAATCTTTTTCAAAGTCAACATTTTATTTAAGTTAAACTTTCACAAAAGTCAATAATTATTTCCAAAGTCAACATTTCATCAAAGTCAATACCTGATCAAAGTCAATATTTCACTAAATTCAAAAAAAATCTATAATCAAAGTCAACATTTCATCAAAGTCAATACCTGATCAAAGTCAATATTTCACTTAATGCAAAATACCTTTTTCAAAAGCAACATGGGTGTTACGGTGTTATCCCATAGTGGCCCACGAGTAGATTACGTAATGAGCAGACCGATGGGCCACTGTGGGATAGCTCGTTAATGAGGTGTGATAGCCCGGCCCACTATGGGAGAGGTTGTTAGTAGTGAAAACATACTAATGAAGGTGTTAAGGGTGATTAACCAGGTGAGCAATAGATCAGAGAAGGTGTTAATGATGAGTAGAGGGCTTATTATTAGGAAGTTAACTGTTAGTCATTGAGAAGGAAGGAAATAGGCTACGGTAAGTTTGGTAAGTAGCTGAGAAGGGAAGAAAAACTATACATTAGAATGTTAAACATGTTTTAGTCAGTTCAGCTATGGAGTCGAAGGCATAATGGAATCGACCTTTTGCTAGGGGGATTCAAGTACAACAAGAAGAGGGAGAACAAGAACAAGACCATCAGCACACGGGATGTCACGCTACTGCTACAACTGACGAAGATGGGCAACTTTTGAGGAAAGGCAAAGATCACAGCCATGAGACCAACACAGGGATGACAGAAGCCCATCTCATAACAGGAAACATGAGGAAGCTACAAGCTTGGCCTAGAGTACATGAATTGTGAGAGAGACATGGCCAGCTACCTGTTCACCTGTGGATCTATGCTTTCCTGTAAATGAACTGTGTCAACATGAACTGAGAAATTCTCCGAATCTGAGACTTAACAAATGATGCCATGTAAATAAATGCTGCTGCCTAATTTTCTTACTTCTTGTTATTTTTTCCATAAGTAGAAAGAGTCTTATCAATGGTTAATCACTTGACACCTCTTAACAAGGTAATCACTCCTGTTAATTAAGGCAATCAAACCTATGTGGGCCACTATGGGTCAGCTCAATTGTCCGCGGCCCACTCTGGGAGAGCTCGTTAAGAGCGTGTGAAAATACCCGGCCCACTATGGGATGGGCCACAGTGGGACTAAACCGCAACATGTCACCAAAGTCAACATTTTATATAATTTACCGGTAATCTTTCGTAAAAGTCAATAAATATTTTCATTTCACCAAAGTCAATATGTGATCAAAGTATGTGAATATGTGAAAAAAAATTTCCATTGGAAAAAAAAATTCCATTGGAATTTTTTTTCAAAAATTGAAAAAAATAATTTTAACCTGAAAATTCCCAGAGAACTCATGCAGGGCATTTAAATAATGAAATTTGTTTGCAAAAATTTTTTAGTCGCGACACTTTTATTGTCGCGACAAACTTCGGAATCGACCGGATTTCCAAAGATAATCCGGAGAGCCTTATATGTTATAATTGCTTTGATAAGATTTGTTCATTAATGCATAGTGTTACGTTCATACTACATTGTATATATGCCTAGTGTTTTACTATAATATTATTAATTAAGTATTTCCGTTTTTGCCCTGTAATACAACGGACCGAGGACCTGTAACTCGGCCAATTTTTTTAAAATAATAATTATAAACAAGACTGGTGAAGAAATAGCACGGGTGAAGGTTGTTAAGCGACAGCTTCGGGCTTTCACCAAATGTTTAACGGCGCATGCTTAGACTCATATTGGCCCAGTTTGTTTCGGTATTGGCCCGGTTTTTCTCGTAAACGACCTAACCTTTAAAAGACCCAACCTGGAAAATACCAAACCTGGAAAAGACCAATCTTTAAAAGACCAAACCTACCAGATATCCTATCTGTAAAAGACTCAACCTCTAAAAGACTCAACCTGTAAAATACCCAACCTGTAAAATACTCAACCTCTAAAATACTCAACCTCTAAAAGACTCAACCTCTAAAACACTCAACCTCTAAAACACTCAACCTCTAAACTACTCAACCTCTAAAAGACTCAACCTCTAGAACCCTCAACCTCTTAAACACTCAACCTCTAAAACACTCAACCTCTAAAACACTCAACCTCTAAAACACTCAACCTCTAAAACACTCAACCTCTTAAACACTCATCCTCTAAAAGACTCAACCTCTAATACACTCAACCTCAAAAACACTCAACATGTAAAACACTCAACCTCTAAAACACTCAACCTCTAAAACACTCAACCTCTAAAACATTCAACCTCAACCTCTAAAACACTCAACCTCTAAAACACTCAACCTCTAAAACACTCATCCTCTAAAAGACTCAACCTCTAAAAGACTCAACCTCTAAAAGACTCAACCTCTAAAACACTCAACCTCTAAAATACTCAACCTCTAAAAGACTCAACCTCTAGAACCCTCAACCTCTTAAACACTCAACCTCTAAAACACTCAACCTCTAAAACACTCAACCTCTAAAACACTCAACCTCTAAAACACTCAACCTCTTAAACACTCATCCTCTAAAAGACTCAACCTCTAATACACTCAACCTCAAAAACACTCAACATGTAAAACACTCAACCTCTAAAACACTCAACCTCTAAAACACTCAACCTCTAAAACATTCAACCTCAACCTCTAAAACACTCAACCTCTAAAACACTCAACCTCTAAAACACTCATCCTCTAAAAGACTCAACCTCTAATACACTCAACCTCAAAAACACTCAACATGTAAAACACTCAACCTCTAAAACACTCAACCTCTAAAACATTCAACCTCTAAAACACTCAACCTCTAAAACACTCAACCTCTAAAACACCCAACCTCTAAAACACTCAACCTCTAAAACACTCAACCTCTAAAACACTCAACCTCTAAAACATTCAACCTCTAAAACACTCAACCTCTAAAAGACTCAACCTGTAAAACACTCAACCTCTAAAACACTCAACCTCTAAACGACTCAACCTCTAAAACACTCAACCTCTAAAACACTCAACCTGTAAAACACTCAACCTCTAAAAGACTCAACCTGTAAAACACTCAACCTCTAAAAGACTCAACCTCTAAAACACTCAACCTGTAAAAGACTCAACCTCTAAAAGACTCAACCTGTAAAACACTCAACCTCTAAAAGACTCAACCTGTAAAACACTCAACCTCTAAAAGACTTAACCTCTAAAACACTCAACCTGTAAAACACTCAACCTCTAAAACACTCAACCTCTAAAACACTCAACCTCTAAAACACTCAACCTCTAAAACACTCAACCTGTAAAACACTCATTCTGTAAAACACTCAACCTGTAAAGGACCTAACCTGTAAAAGACCCGACCGGTAAAAACGGAAACTCAAATTTTAAAAGAACTTACCTGTAAAACCGAGTGAGTAGAGTAGTGATGTTGATATTTTCAAAACCTTAATTAATTTATTGACATTTTCATAAATTGGTGCTCTTTTTTCAATTGCAACCGGACACTATAAACATTACATTTTCATTATACTATTACTACATACCATGTTTATATATTAATTAATGATTAATGATGCATACGCAGAAGCATTTGATACTTTAAAAAATATGAAATAATTTTTTAAAAAGTAACACAAAGTTCATTCTACAAAAATTGCGCTAACTTTTTCTGATTACCTTAGTACGAGAACTTCAGCACAGAGAAGAAAAAAACAAAATCAATATTACGAGTTATGTGAGCAATAAGGAAATGGCGATCATAATGAGTCCTTGTAAGGTGACTGTTATATGTGCTTTATGATTATACGAACAAAGGAAGACATGAATTCCCATCTGTCCGTTGTTTATTCCTATTACATTGGACAAGATAGTATTATAGTTAAAGAGAATTCTACAATACAGTAACGTCAGATGAGTTAATCTGGGAGGAGGACATCTTAGATCGTCTCCAGGTCACTGTTCCCATAAATCTCTGTGTGAACACCTGCTTGGCTATAAGACCAAAGAGAGTAGTTCGTACAATTGCCAGGCAAACTGAACACTCGTACCTCGCTTCGTTTCGAATTCGATCCGAGTATTGCGTCATAAAGGTCATGTCAGGTGACCTTTTACTTCAGCCAATCAACGATAAGTTAAGAAAGTCATCGGAACAACGTACGTTAAATCACATTCAATGCCATTTCTAAGAAGGCCTTTGATTGGCTTAATTTATTGAAGGAGAAAGGTCACATTGATGCTCACCTGGAAAGACCCATGCAGGGAAGTACTCAAATCGCCCGAACGAGTACTACATTCGATCTGATTTCAATGCGATTGGCAAATTGTTTTACATCGTCAGCAAACAATAGGAGATATATTTCCTCGATATCACAATCAATAAATACATAATGGGTAGTATCAAAGTTATTACTTTTCAAATTGATCTATATTGTATTAAAGGGGCAGTAGCACGTTTTTTGCAAATTTTATTTTTTCCCACTTATAATTATAGTTTATGTTATCTTTATTTACTTTAGAGGGTAAAACATCTTATTTCAAAAACCATTTACGCGTAGTGGTAATAACGGTGCTGCGTATAAAGCTAAAATTGCATGGCGGCCATTTTATTGTGAACACAATTTATTATTTCTTATGACAAAAACGATACCCATGGCTTTACGAAACCATGTACACTTATTTTTAACTCGATTATCTGAAGAGAGAAGTGTGGTTTACTATTAGTGACATTATTTTTCAAATACATTTCATCAACTTATTTCAGTGAAAAAACGTGCTACTGCCCCTTTAAACTGATAAGACGTATGTTTGATCATTCACGCAGTAGTCATACTGACAACCGGAGAGCATGGTCATTATTTAAACAAAACTTTTAAAACTGTTTCTAATGTTTAAAATGTAGGCACATATTCTGTTCTTCTGTTCTTCCGGCAATGTGATTATTAATATTGTGAATGATTAATGTTATCAAAGATTTTTAAAATAAAATACAATTTTAATTGTAGTCGACTCAGTATAATGACGATATAAAGGATAAAGTAGTGGTTTCTGATCGAAAACCGGACGCGCGGCAATTAGTCAAACGTAATTTTGGAAACTTATTTACAACAGGTAAAACGACCAAAGTTGGTTGATAAGGTTTGATAGGTCATATAACTATTGTGCATGCAAATTATTTGAACTGAAATCACTTAATATGGTAAAGCTTAATAAAATATTATGAAACACGATGGATGTACCTTTGTTCAAGCAGACGAGCTCAAGAATGACAACAATAAGAAATTACACGTTCGTATAAAGAAACCAGAATGAATCTAGTACGTCATGCTATTTCTTTGATCAGTAAGTATGATTTGATAAATCAGTGTGGTTATCTATCATTTATTTAAAAAAGAAATCCATTCATCGTTCATGCAGTTGCCAATGAAACAGTGGCAGCAATTAATTGTTCCAAGAATCGTAGTGCTGTACGCACATGTGCTCATTACATACTTTGTTCATAACAAAACATTAAGCTTTTTCAGATCAATTATCAAAAGACATTACAACGTTTCCCAATAAGTTTCAATTAAAATTTACGAACTACGTAACATTTCAGCGAATTCCAGTTTAAACTCTGTAAACACAAATATCAAAGTCAAGGCTAGGTAGCCTGCAGATTGTATCCCATTACCACTTCATCCCATTACCCCATCATCCCATTACCACTTCATTCCTTTACCCCTACATCCCTTTACCCCTACATCCCGTTACCCCTACATCCCATTACCCCCACATCCCATCACCATTTCATCCCATTACCACTTCATCCAATTACCCCTACATCCCATTGCCCCTACATCATATTAACCCTACATCCCATTACCCCTTCACACCGTTATCCCAACATCCCATTACCACATTATCACATTGCCCCCCATTCCATTACCCCCACATCACATCACCACTTCATCCCATTACCACTTCATCCCATTACCCCTCCACCCCATAACCCCCACACCCAATTATCCCTACATCCCATTATCCCTACATCCCATTACCCCTACTTCCCATTACCCCTACATCCAAATACCCCTACATCCCATTATCCCTACATCCCATTACCCCTACTTCCCATTACCCCTACATCCAAATACCCCTACATCCAATTATCCCTACATCCAATTACCCCTACTTCCCATTACCCCTACATCCAAATACCCCTACATCCCATTACCCCTACATCCCATTACCACTTCATCCCATTACCCCTACACCCCATTACCACTTCATCCCATTGCCCCTACATCATATTAACCCTACATCCCATTACCCCTTCACACCGTTATCCCAACATCCCATTACCACATTATCACATTGCCCCTACAATTATATGACAACACAAGGAAGTTGCCTGTCTCACATAATGAATATTGCCTAACGAGTTATTAAGTATGGAGTAAGAAAGAAAATGGTTACGTGTGAGGGATAAGGGGAATTAAAGTATAGGATTATTTATGCATTAAAGGCGCTGCAGCACGTTTTTGGCATATTATGTTTTCTCAAATTTGCCATTTAACATTAAAGTTTATACAATATATTGCTGCGTTAATGGGTAAATCAATTCATTACACGACCAAATAAGCCGTATCCATAGAAAGAAGAAGGTGCGACGTATACAGCGATAGTGGTGTGGAAATCCATAGTGAGAGGTAGATGTGTAGGTCTCATGAGAATTTAAGAGACCTGACAGCAAGCTTGTGGACCATTCCATAGTAGTACCGTATCTAGAACTCTACTCTGAGTGTTCAGGTATCTGGTATCGCTACATCAGTCATACCAATTGAACTACTTTCGAGCGGCCATTTAATGTGAACATATTAAAATGGCCGCTCGAATGGAAATTTTATGGACTCGCATGGCTTAACCGAACCATGTGCATTCGTTTTAGAACTCTTATTATCAATTTAGGAGTCTTATGTAGCAATTGGTAACACTTATTTATATTTCTGTGAACGCACATTATTTCAGTAAGAAAATCGGAAACAAACAGAACCAACAACGTTAACAACAACAACCTGGAAGGATTTCACAATCAACTGAACCGAGGGCTAACACATCGACACACATTTCCAGGAACGTGGAAGGGATTAAGAAGGTTGAGCAGGCAGAGAGAGCTAAGATTGCCCAGCTGGATTTAGCAGTAGCAGTTCCTGATTTAACCTGTACATCATCACTATAATGAGTTGATCATCATCAAAATGGTAATTTTCGCCAACAGTCATTTATGTATGTATGTATGATTTATGTATTTATGTCCTGTATTGTTTATGTTTCGAATAAGCTTTAAGTTTACAATATAGTTTGTGTATATGTATATAAAAGAAATATTACATCCATACACCGATCGTCTTTATAAAATATATGGATACATATTGCAGGTGTCTGATACCATTCAAGGCTTTTAACTCAAGGACAAAAGAAAGTATATATTCTTTTCTACAGAGTCAAACGCAAAATATTTCTGCCGGATAAACTCGGTTTTGGATGTTTGTGATGAGGAGACATCTCGTTAAGAGATATACACAATTTCATTCATGAGAGTATGATACTTAATATATTATATCTGTTCAAGCACACATTGGGTGATAAAATAGCTATTTCAATCATCGTTGCTGTAGGGCGTCATAAAACAAGCCAGAAAGCCATATTTCACTCCCCTATCTCGCCTGGTTAAGGAGATTCTATAACGACGATTTTTATAAAGCCGTGTTTTTTTAGAATTATGAACAGATAATATTTCAAAATTTACAGACAAAGTTAGTTTGCTTTTAGAGACATGGTGTACCTATGTTTCAATCTTGTTCATCACTCGTTGATTAAAATATCTTGCGTTGTTGTACCTATACTTTCTTTGTTGTTGTACCTATACTTTCTTTTGCCCGTGAGTTTATTAAGATTCACAATTCTACCATTTTTTCCCCAACATTTAAAAAGCGCGTACAAGTTTTCATTGGCTGATGACTAAACGTATGCGCTTTTCATTTTTAGAGTGACATATACTCACTTGCAAAAGAAACGTCCCCAAATTTTAAAAGAGTATATCTTGAACTATTGATGTCGGAGAAAGAAGATTGTGAATGTATTTGATACACATGTTTTGTAAAGTAGTACTCACAATTTCATACATCAGAGTATGATACCGTTATTTTTATGTATGTTGAAATAGACATGGGATGATAAAATAGCTTTTGCAAGGTTATTATATATATATATATATATATATATATTTTGGCCATAATGTTTGTATTTAATTTTAAACAAATTGAGAAGTAGAAATTAAATTAATAAAAAATGTCGTCGACATAAGGAACTTAATTGGATTTTAACTGGATGCCGCATCATTACTGGAGGACAAGACAAAACTCGCTTTTTGATGCTTCTACATTGTATCTCGTCTAGTTAAGGAGATTCCAAAACGACGATTTCTTAAAACGTGT
Organism: Gibbula magus; assembly: GCA_936450465.1. Classification (NCBI taxonomy): domain Eukaryota; kingdom Metazoa; phylum Mollusca; class Gastropoda; order Trochida; family Trochidae; genus Gibbula; species Gibbula magus. Next base: position 69,769,705 of record OW388299.1, on the reverse strand, counting down.
TTTTCTAAGAAATATGAACAGATAACGTTCTGAAAATTTATATTTAGTATTGTTGGTATATGGTTTCATTCGTATTAATCGCCCATGGATTGACATACATGTATATTGTATTTTGTATAGGACGTTTCTTTTGCACGTGAGTTTATTTGAAAATCAAACATAATTATAATAAAGGTGTACACTTTATTTAGTACTTCAGTTTATGTTAATAATTGTTTGTTGTCGAGATGTTATTATTTATTTTGTACTGCAACCAATTCAAATAAACACTTTGAGTACTCCAACCCGCCATCAATGCAAGAATAGTACGGTTTTAAGATGATGGAAGATCTTTGAAGACTTTAATATTCTATATATGTTTGAGTCTGGTATTAATACGTTACATTTTGATTGTATATTACCATTTCTTCACAACAACTTCCTGAGTCAATGTTTACTGTTTAATGACGTGGTATATACAGTTAATCATCTCTATGTTATAATAGTGTCAGATAGCTGTATGGAGCACACAACTGTTCCGATGGAAGTCACGATGTCACATGTATTTACTTAATTCCCCTCCCTCCTCCCTTCTCAGTTTGAATCATCATTCTCATCACAATTCTCAATTTTCAGGTAAAGTTGGCTAATATTACGGTTCAAGTTGAATTCCATGATATCACGGGATTTTTCCACTCCTTTTCTGCGACCACTGACTGGAGTTGGATAGTTTTGATATTTCATACAGGTTTCATCGTCTGATATATCGTCTCAAGTCGACCGCGTTCCTAAATGTCCATATGGATCTATTCGCGTTAATTGTGTGATAAGTTATGACTGCTTTATTATATCCAAAGTGTCCGAAACGTACCAGTCATCCACCATTTCAAAACAAATTGAAATAAAGAGTTCAGTATCAAAAGCCTACGTCTAGCATTCAACACTACATACATATAACATACAAATTATAGTTTGTAATATAACTACAGCCACCCACAGACACCATCTAAGCAAATTCTCCATCTTATAATAATAAAGTTGAAATGAATTGAATATGTTCATTTTTAAATGCACATTATATACTCATAGGTTTTTTGGAATGTTGAAATAACGTTCTTTATCTGGAGAAGATAAATGTTTAAAGGGACACCGCGTCGAGGATAAATATGAGATCAGATTTATCTACTTATGCTGATTAACGTGTCTGGTAACGAGTCACAGACCCCCAATTTCAGACAATTGAAGTACTTAGTAATAAAACTACTGCATGGAGACAGAGAAGCGAAGCGTAACTCATTAGACGACACGTTAACCAGCATAAGCAGATAAAAGTGATCTCATTTTTATCATCGACGCAGTGTCCCTTTAATATGTATACTTTCTCTCTTTGATGGAGAACTGGAATATATTTCCAAAACATATGTGTTGTAATATCAATAATTAACCGTTTGTATACAAATTGAGATACTTTTAATTGTTTTTGTCCTACCAATAATCTTATCGGTAGATAAAGAACCTACAACCAACGTCAGAAAATAACATTTTCCTAGAACAACAACTGCGCATGTCTCCGAAAGATCACTTGATCCATTTTTTTATATTTTGCAGGATTAATATCGGAATAATTGGACACATTGAGGATGTTTATAGTACCATTTTGCGTTAAAAAGTCGATTAACACGCAAATGTCAAAATGTAACGAAATGTAAATAATTCCCACGACAGTTACGTAAAATATTTACGATCATGTTGCCGTGTTAAAGGCACAAGTGCACGCTTTTTTGCATTCAAATAAGCTATTTTAGGTCATACGAGGAGATATAAACTCACTTAAACTTCCTGTCGGTGCAATAAAATACTTATTATTCTTTACAAATAACCTGCAGTCAATAATCAAATAGTTGGGATGGCCGAAGTCACTCAGGGATATCACGAATAGAAAGAGTCGCTGATGTGCAACATGGGAAATATAGATTGTAGAAAACGGCTGAGCAAGGATTTCATTTAGCTGTTGCATATACTGTATTCTCTTTACTGACAACAAAGATTGGATAGTCTTCATTAAGGAGTATCTGCAACTTCACAGGTTTGTAATACGCAGTGTAAGCATTGTTGTTACATAAACGATAGCGACTGTCGTTTTTGGTCTTCTGGTTGGGTGCAATTTCTTAATATTGTTGATATTTTAGTTCATGCGGATTTAATGCAACGTTGCATTAGATATTTTCGGTATTTTAAAGTTAACTTAAAAACCTGAATATGTGCATATTTTCCAGATAACTAATATAATACATTACCTGAGGAGAGATAGTTTGTAATAACGAGAGATCTGCATTATCCGTGCATTATTTATATTTTAAAGCAATTGGCGTGACATAGTGCCTTTAAGATAAGTAATGCATGTTATCCAGACCAGAACATTTGGTTTATAATGCATGTACATGTAGTTATGTAGCAATGTATACTTAGTTCAAATGACGTGTAGTTATTATAAACAACCCAGGTGATTGGGGCAGATGAAAACTAAACCTGATTAATCGTTAACTGTGGGAGTCAGTCCACCCCCTGATCACCAGGATTAATCAAATACGTCTGATGTGAACAATGGCGTGTCCCATTTCTTAATTAAAAATCTTAATATACCCTTCTGACTTATTTGGACAGGGAGTCGTGATGTTGATAAGCATCTCATAAACTGATGCAAGATTAAAAAGTAACCCATCTGTCACAAATCGAATAGTTAGCCGCAGTGTCATTATATACAGTATAAACCGATATTATTACACGAGCAAATGTGCAATACGACTTGTGGAATACGAAACAAGTGTAACTTTATCATACGAGAGCGATGGTTAAACATAAATTTGCACAAGTTACGTAAAAGTAGTTTGATACGCTTCTGGTTGTAATAACATCTTTCTTATCAAAGGCTATCGAGAGTTTTACATTTCAACCAAGGATTAATCATTTTCTACCATCTGATATAGTCCTTTTCTCTGAAACAGGTGGGATTGCGTATGCAAATCATCCAATGACGAATAATGCACGTTCCACCTGACGAAAGAGTGAGTATATACTCCGAAACGTCGTGTATGGTCACATTAAAGTAGTTGTTATCCAGACAATCTGCCTGTTTTTATGTATGCCACTTTTAAATGCCCTTCAAAGAAGTGAACGTTATGCAGTTTGAAAAGACAATGATACATCTAGTGCAGATTTAGCAGATATTGGTTCTAAACAAAAAACTCACAATTTTAAATTTAAAACTCCAAGATGTTGTTGATGTAGAAATTGTTTTATTACAATTAGGATAGTTTAGAATTTTACGGTGTATGCATAACACTTTATAGCGATTTTATTACAAGTTGCCACAGTTAGTACATTAAAACGGATGTAGAACATCGTACGTCGTAACATGCCAACCATTGCACATTAATATTAACTCGTCTATGTTCTTCATAATGTCGAATTAACAATTCCCTACAAAAATGCATCTACCTAATACATTAAACGAGAGTATGTTGGCCTCAAAACATGATTCATTATCTAATTTAAAATAAAAATTTGACCGAGTCATGAAAAGTAGGATTTGTAAAATTTAACCTTACTGTTGTGATGTTTTCCAATATCGGCTAATCAATTTAAGTTCTGTATGCTAGGCATAATTTCTTCAGTCCATTATAAACATTTCGAAATTTGAGTTGTAGATTATGAGCTTTAGTACCACAAGAAGCATGAACATAAGCGAGAAGCAAATACCAGTAGTGGCATGTAAAAGTAAAAGTCTCTGTCCAAGTACAAGGTTTAAAGTTTTGATCTACTACACAATATCATCTCTGGGATGTTTCACCAGGTAACAGTCCAATAAAAAGTATCGCAGTGAAGTCTTAATGGGGCAGTAGCACGTTTTTTGCGAATTTTATTTTATCAATTTTCCCAGGTATAGTACTAGTTTATGTCATTTATATTTATTTTAGAGGGTCAACATCTTATTATACAATTACAATTATCCGTAGTGGTAATAACGGTGTTGCTTATAAAGCACAAATAGCATGGCGGCCATTTTATTGTGAACACATTTTATTATTTCGAATGACAAAACGATTCCCGTTGCTTAACGGAACCACGGACACTCATTTTTAACTTGATTTTCCGAAGTGAGAAAGGTGTTTTACTATTGGTGAAAATATTTTTAAAATATATTTCATCGACTTATTTCAGTAAAAAACGTGCTACTGCCCCTTTAAAGCTTGTTATGGAAACTGTATCAATTGTAAAGGCCATGTACGCGGTGACAGGTGTATGTGTCTCAGTGGCGTGTAGCTTAATACAGGGCATGGTCAGGGCCGAAACATCTGGTGTCAAGGTAAGTTAGCTGATTGACTGAAATACAACTGTAATAGATACGATGTGAATTGTACGTAACATTATTTCATTCTATAAAGAAGCAGACTGTTCGATGAGATAGCTGCTTGACCAAAAAGCGTAACATAAATATATCGGCCTACATCATTATTGGACTTGGCATTTAGATTGGCTTACACCAATTAATGGACTTTGCATTTAGATTTGCTTACATTTATTATTGGACTTAGCATTTAGATTGGCTTACAACAAATATTGGCTTTAACTTTTTGTATTGCCTTACATCACTTATTGTACGTAGCATGTAGGTAATCTTGCATCAGTTATTGGCGTGTGCTGTTACAATTTCACAATACCTGGATGACCTAGATTGAAGGTAGTAGTTCTCAGAACTCCGGGAACAATTACAGAAAAGACATCAATACCATTTAAGGTAATACGTAATAGTTGCCGACTGAGACCGAGGTGTTCAAGCTAGATGAACTCTCGCGCACGTGAATCATGAACGCCGAGGCCGATAGGCCGAGGTGTTCATGTTTCATGTGCGCGAGGGTTCATCTAACTTGAACCCGAGGTCGAGGTCGGTAACTATTTTACACACTGGCTCAACACGATACAGAATGTAAACACTTTAAGTGTTAATCCTAGGGATCTTATGTTAAACATTTGGGAGTAAAAAGACGATAGTCATTGTCAGAAAAACGGTGTATATATCAGCCAGCTTGCCTGAGTGAGTCGTGATGCACGTGCAACCCGCCGCTGAAATGTACAACCATTACTATTTACTGCATGGCCATTGTCAATATCGCCGGTTGATACAAAATACAACACACACTTTCATCTAATTCTAAACATTTTGTACTCCAATTGAAGATTAAAATCTCTAACTTGTTACAAATTTTGACAGTTTTAATCCAAACAAATAAAAGAACACCTTTATATATGAGGATGAAAAAGTCAACCTCATCTCATCTGGTTTCCGTGGTGTAATGGTTAGATCACTCGACCAAAAACCATACATAGGGTTGCAGGTTCGATCCCACATTTCGTCGGAAGTATTTGCGATTTGTTTGTGTTGAGAAATGCTATTATACGAATTATCATGACTCAGAAAGATACAAATTAAACAAAGGTAAATTAACAAACAATAAGTGCTCTCGTGATGAACACCCGGTAAGCGCCATGAACACCTATGTGTGTCCATTACAATAGACAACTGAAGTTAGTATGAAAAATGAACACCCACATAAAACTAAGGAGCCAGTGTGTAAAATCAATGGAAATCAATTAATAAGGGGTAATTATGAGTTGTTCAATAGCAGCTCCCATGTGGAGAATACTCTGATTTCCAATTATCCTTATTTTACATAAAACCAATTACGTGTATACAACATACAAACATTAATGAGATTCCTGATAGACATTAACGTAAATTTAAATGTTCTTTCGGATACTACATTAATATGGAACATCTAATAATGAATAATGCAAGTCATAATTCTACATTGACGTCATCTGGAGCTCTTGCCGGGTAAATTGCGCAATAATGTCATTACGTCAGATCATATTATAAAGTAAACTATACTCTTGGACACTTAATGGGCAGATAGAAATGGGCTAACATCCTATCTGTACTTTAAGTAAAGTTGAGCAAGAAATTGAAAGATAAAGCATAGCATGAGAGAAAAGCGTTTGCGAAAACTTGTGTTTAATCGATATCATTTTGTATATATATCATCTACAACATCACCTTGCAAGGATATATATATATATATAATATTATATATATATATATATATATATATATATATCCTTGCAAGGTGATGTTGTAGATGAGTTCGCAGTACATTGAACATTACCACTGTGTAATGCTGTCACTTCTTCAAATATATTTTTGTAATGAAGACAGGGTTAAGAATTAAAATTACACCAACAGGACCCCTACCCTAGGCCTGTTTAAAATGTTGTAAATGTGTACAGAATCAGGCACATTTATTTATTTTCACATAGGATATGTCTTATATGTCGGTGAACAATTGTGTATCATCAAAAAAATTTTTAAAAACATGTAGAAGTATTCTTTGACTGCTAACTAAACACCTGTACTTATCAGTTTTGGATTATGACATCGAAAACTTGAGATATTTGCAATTGAAAATCATACATAAATTTATGATAAAACCAACTGAGGTGAGTCCTTTCTTTTGCCCGGTAGTTTATAAGGCTCGCGATATGTTAGGAACAAGATCTCGTACTAGGTATGAGTATGTACCTGATGAATGAAAGACAGAAACTGTCGGAGTCCTTATAACGCAACCTTAAAATTCCATGCTTTTATTTTCTAGAATAGACGAACACAATGTTTTTCATCTAAACTTTTTGAAGGGGCTGTAGCACGTTTTTTTGCCAAATTTATTTTTTCAAATTTCCCACTTAAAAAATGATAATTTATGTCATTTATAGGGAAAACATCTCATTAGACAACCCATGTACCTGTAGTGGTTATAATGATGGTGCTCATAAAGCAAAAATTGCATGGCGGCCATTTTATTGTGAACACTTTTTATTATTTCGAATTACAAAAACGATTCCCATGGCTTTAACGAACCATGTACACTCATTTTTAACTTGATTTTCCGAAGAGAGAAGGGTGTTCTACTGCTGGTGTCATTATTTTTCAAATACATTTCATCCACTTATTTGAGCGAAAAAACGTGCTACGGTCCCTTTAAAATAATGCAAACATCAACGCTTGAACATGATCAATGGCCATGAGACGCCCGTAGTATACGCACGTTGACTGCACCGTGACGCACCGCGCTGAACCTAGGGGAGATAAAGGATTAACATTCCCTGAACTTTCTGTGGCCATAATAGCGCATTAGGTTAACAATTTGAGTTTTAATGGCCGAAGGTTGCGGGTTCTAGTTACGTCATGTAAGCAGACATTTATAAACTGAAAATTGTGTCTGCAATATCTTTCATGTTTTTGCTAATTCGAGAGGTTGTTAGAAGTTACATGTATGTGCGATCCTTATCTAATACAAAAATCATCTTTTAATCACAGAAACGGAAGACAGATCGCTAACACGGCCTCTTCTCGGTCAATATTGAGATAAAGAATGGCGATAAATCAGAAATAACATCACCAGAAGTTAAAATGAATACAGGACAAAAAGTGGTGGAATCCGCTTGCCGGAGTCCCAAGGATTCTTCCGGATTCTTCAGGATCCGCCAAATTTTGGGAGAATCCGAAAGGATCCGGCAAGCGGATTTCACCACTTTTTGTCCCGTGGAACATCTGCTAATAATGTCGAAAGGAGTATATACATAGTGGGAAAGATTATGTACAAAATGTAACTCTACTGATTGCACTGATTGTGTTTTCGCTTGGGATTACATTGATAGAAATCGAGAGATTACGGTGAAACATACCTGACCATTCAAACATTTGGAATACATGCACACAGGGCTGACCTATTTTCGAAGACGTTTTTTTATTTTAAGTTACAATCTTCGTGAAGATGACAGCAGCGTGGAACTAATGAGCCTGGTAGATATGGTTGCATTAGGGTATATGATGCGCAGTTGGTGTCTGCACATGACGCAGATCTTTAGGTTGAAGCATTATAGTGCAGCCAAAATACCTACCATGTGGTCAGTGGGATTCATCACTCCGATACCGAAGTCGACGTTGATCGACAAATCAGACCCACTCAGCTACATAGGTGTTACTTTAGCCCCAGCAATATACAAGATATACTGTGGTATACTTAACGCTCGACTATACTCATTGGCTGATAGATATGATATTCTGAGGGACGAACAAAACGGTTTTAGAAAAGGCAGATCCACTGTGGACCATATTTCGTCAATCACAAGTATCGTCGAAAGAAGAAAATTGACAAGAAAGTGTACATACAATGTATACAGCATTTATCGACTTCAAGAAAGCGTATTATTGGATTGACAGGGATATTCTCTGGGGAAGTTGCAAGATACAGGTGTTGGAGGAAGAATAATGACTGCCATTACATCCCTCTATCAGAACGTCAGATGCTGTGTTCGGGTCAACAGATCATTCACACCATGGTTCTCCGTTAATCGAGGCCTCAAACAGGGTTGTTTGCTCTCACCTTTACTTTTTAATCTGTATATAAATGACTTGATTTTTACTTTAAATTCACTTGGGAGAGGAGTAAGAATTGGAGAGGACAACATAGCAGTGCTAGCTTACGCCGACGACATTGTGTTATTAGCGGAGACAGAGAAATATCTTCAGTGTCTACTAAATGCAGTTAACCAGTGGTGTGTGACTAACAGAATGAGTATTTACCCGGATAAATCGAACATAGTTCATTTAAGGACTCCATCTATTAGTAGATCGACTGCAACATTCAAGTGTGGAGAGGAGACTTTAAAAATTGAAGACAAGTACCACTATCTCGGTGTGCTACTAAGCGAGCACCTGGACTACACTATGATGGCCAAATCAGCAGCAAAATCAGCTAACAGAGAACTAGGACTTTTAATATCCAAGTTTAAGAGCCTCGGTGGTATACCATACAATGTCTTTACTAAGCTTTACGACACCATGGTTTATACAGTTTTAAGTTACGGAGCAGCAATATGGGGAACCACTGAACATTCTAGCATTAACGCTGTACAACACAGAACACAACGCTACTTCCTCGGCCTTGGGAAATATGCACCGAAGAATGGCGAGATGGGATTGATACCGCCAGAAGTTCGAAAATTGATATCTGTTTTTAGTTATTGGACAAGAGCTGTGAACACGACAAGTAGGAGAGTTAATAAGAGAAAAAATTCTATGGGCTAATGAATGTAAGAAGAACAATTGGAACTTCAAGATAAAGTCTTTCATGAAGGATCTTGGATTCGAACGCCTAACAGATGCCAGGTCTATCGAGAAGAAACCTTTTCTAACCTCCATTCAAGACATTTTACTCGATAAATATCAGCGGTCATGGAAAGAAAAGTTATTTCAAGTTGAAGGAAGACACGGAAAGAACAAACTGAGGAACTAGAGGCTGTTTAAGGGAGAATATGATACGGAAAAGTATGTACGATGCCCACTTCCCCGAAATCACAGGAGTGCCTTGGCTAAATTTCTATGCGGAGTGGCCCCTATAAGAATCGAAACGGGAAGATACGAGAACTTACATCACAGCGAGAGATATTGTTTTAATTGTCTTAATCAAGTGGAAGACGAAGTTCACGTTCATTTTAAAGGCGCTGTAGCACGTTTTTTGCAAATTTTATTTTTTAAAATTTCCCATTTATAATGATAGTTTATGTCATTTATATTTACTTCAGAGGGTGAAACATCGTATTACACAAACCAATTATCCGTAGTGGTAATAACGGTGTTGCGTATAAAGCAAAAATTGCATGGCATTTTATTGTGAACACATTTTATTATTTCGAATGACAAAAACGATTCCCGTGGCTTTACGGAACCATGTACACTCATTTGTAACTTGTCTTTTCGAAGAGAGAAGGGTGTTTTACTATTGGTGACATTATTTTTCAAATACATTTCATCGACTTATTTGAGCGAAAAAACGTGCTACAGCGCCTTTAACTGCCCCGTTTACACAACTAAGAACTCATGTGGAAGAAAATTACCAAATTTCAGTTCACTTTCTTATGAAGAAATGTTTACTTATATTTTTAAATCCCATGATCTAATTTTTATCGTCTCCAAAACCTGCCATGACATTTCAATCAAACGTCGTGATAATTAATATGACTAAGGTAGTTTTAAGCTTTTTAGAGCTGTTCATATATGTATATATTTTACTGTCTGTTTTTGTTTTCATGTTTTGGTTTTCCATTGTCTTTGACAATGAAACATATGTTTGTGAACGACTTTGTAAGAAATAGGAAATTGATGTTGTTGGTTTATGCCTATACCTATATGTGCCATCAAGACCCACTATCTGTCTATTTGATTTTGTATTTATGGTGATTGATGTCGGTTGAGCTATCTCAATATAGGCAGGCAGTGGGTCTTTTCGTTGCAGCGCTTCATTCCAAACACTCATGTAGTTTCGCTATTTATCTTCATGTTTCCAAATTCAGATGTTTATACAGTACTTCTGTTTCATTATTATTCTCCTTATTGATACTATGTTGTGGAGATATTCATCCTAATCCTGGACCTAAATGTCTAAAAGATTTAAAGATTGTTCATTTGAATGTCCGCAGCTTGAAAGAAAAAATAGATATCTTAACAATTGAACTTGGAATATTTGATGTGATATGCTTAACAGAGACCTGGTTAACTTCCGATACATACAACGTCGATATTAGAATTCCTGGTTTCCGTCAGCCTTTCCGTAAAGATAGACAAACTCGCGGTGGTGTTGCGGTATATGTGAGAGATACTATTTGTGCGTCTTTAATGAATGATTTGGATATAGTTGGGCTTGAGGCGATATGGATACAAATCAAATGTAAAGCAAAGAACTATCTGATCGGAACATTTTATCGCGCTGACATGAGCTCCGATTACTGGAAATTAATCGATGAGTCGATTGGTAATGCAGTCGATCTTAATATGCCGACAATTATTACTGGTGATTTTAACATTGACATTCTAAAAGGAAACAAGCAAAAGATAGACAATATACAAACCGTTTATGGACTTAAACAAATCATCACAGAGGCTACTAGAATAACTCCTAACAGTGAAACTTTGATCGATTTGATATTTGTATCGAGCGCTGATGATGTTAGAGATGTTGGTGTCTTAGATCATATATGTAGTGATCACTGCCCTGTGTTTGTTTATATTTCAGAAACTATACATAACAATCATACATTCAAAAGGAATTTTTTTTATTATTCTTCAGCAGATGTAAATGGTTTTAATGAGAGTATTAAAAAGATAGATTTTAATATGCTTTTTTCTTCAATGAATGTAAATCATATCACAGAAAAGTTAACATTAATTATAGTTAATATTATGAATGAATATATCCCTAATAAAACTGTAACAATAAGAACCAGAGATCCAGCGTGGATGAATAATGAAATAAGATTCTTGATACGGAAACGAAATCGTGCGCACAAGAAAGCCAAATCCCGAAATAGTCCTAACGATTGGACTAAGTTTAGGCAGCTCCGCAATAAAGTAATTTCATCAGTAAGTATAAGCAAAACGTGACTTCTATGCCAAAGTAGATGAAACAATAAACAATACTCATGGTACAAAATTGTGATGGCGATTAGTAAAAAGTTATATGAAAACAAATTCCATCAAATCATGCTTTCCTTCGATTGTTTCCGATGACATAGTATATGATAACGCACAAGATATTGCTGATGTTCTAAACTCGTTTTTTACAGAACAATCTAAAGTTGCAGATCAAAACGCCGATTTACCGTATATCGAACCGCGTGATATCGAACATCCCATGTCAAGAATAACCGTTAGTAATGATGATGTACGGGATATTATTATGAGTCTAGATACATCCAAAGCGACGGGACCGGATGGCATTGGTAACAATGTTCTGAAACTATCTTCAACTTCCCTAACTCCACTGTTAGCAGAGTTATTTAACATTTCACTTCATAATAAAACTTTCCCATCATCTTGGAAACTAGCATCTGTAATTCCATTATATAAGAAAGGAGATGAACATGACTGCTCAAATTATAGACCAGTTGCACTAACTAGCTGTGTTGCTAAAGTTTTTGAAAAATGCGTCTTTAAATATGTATTTAATTTCTTTAGAGATAACAATATTCTATCCAATTTACAATCTGGATTTATGCCTGGCGATTCAACGGTAAATCAATTAACATATCTTTATAATTTTATCGCAAGTGCAGTAGACAAAGGAAAAGAAATCAGAGCAGTTTTCTGTGATATAAGTAAAGCGTTTGATAAAGTTTGGCACAAGGGTATAATACATAAACTTCATGCATGCGGTATACAGGGTAAACTTTTGGAATGGTTTCAAAGCTACTTGGACAGCAGACAGCAGAAAGTTGTAATAAATGGGTATAGTTCAGAATATAAATATGTAGAAGCTGGTGTACCACAGGGCTCCGTCTTAGGACCTCTTCTTTTTCTTATATATATAAATGATATCGTAGATGGGATAGATAGCAACATTCGCCTTTTTGCCGATGATACATCGATCTATGTTATAATAGATGATCATGTTACTGTAGCTGCAATGTTAAATAATGATTTAGCTAAAATTTCAGATTGGGCAAAAAAGTGGCAAGTTAATTTTAACCCTAGCAAGACTGAAAGTATAACATTCACACGCAAAAAGCAAAATGTTGTTAAACCCAATTTAACCATGAACAGCGAAACTATTAAAGAAGTTGATAGTCACAAACATCTAGGTATAACACTTCAAAGCGATTGTTCATGGAAAGCACATATTGACGAAATGTTAAAGAAAATTAGTCCAATGATCAATTGTCTGAGAAGTTTGAAATACCGTTTATCTCGAAAAACGTTAGACACATTGTATAAGTCATTTATGTTACCTCTATTTGATTACTGCTGTCATATATGGGATAATTGCACAATTGAACAGACCATCTTATTAGAAAATTTACAGTTAGACGCATTACGTACGATTTGCGGCGCGGTACTCGGCACTAGCCATGATAAAATATATAAAGAAACAAAGTACAGTAGTCTTAAGGATAGAAGACAACGGTTTAAACTCATTACCTTTTACAAAATGTATCATAATCTGGCTCCAGACTACTTGAGCAATCTCATACCAGGAAGAGTATCAGAACAAAGTAATTACAGCCTTAGAAATAGGTCTTCCATTCAAACTATTAATTGTAGAACACAGCGATATTTGCAATCATTCCTACCAAGTACCATTAACCTCTGGAATTCTTTACCAGACGAAATTATCAACGCCCCATCCATAAGTCATTTCAAAACAATGATAATTTCAAAAGAAACCCCGAATTACTTAAACTTAAATGCAGGTACCAGATTCTGTCAAATCATACATTGCCGCCTCAAGCTTGATTGTAGTGATCTAAATGCACACAAATATAATCGACATATATCCGAAACATCCAGGTGTTCATGTGGTCACCCTTGTGAAGATGTAATTCATTATCTGTTTATCTGCCGGAACTATCAAAATCTAAGAACAAGTATGTATTTTTACAATCAAGGATTCGACCTAACGACAATTTTATACGGTAACGGTAACTTTAGTAATCTGACAAACATTAACATTCTCAAATCCTTACATCAGTTTATCAACCAAAGTAACCGATTTTCGTGATATCTCAATAATCTGAACTACATGTATTTTGAAACTAATCTGTTTTATCTATAGCTGCAGGCAATCGTATCACTAGTCATGACCAACATCAATTGATTTGTATTACGTACTCGTTAGTTTATGACTTACAAAGATTTTGTTTTGTCTGGTTTGAATAAGTATTTTTATTTGGTGTAATCTTGTTACTAAAGATGTGAACGAAAGTGCTCAGAATATTGTTGATTGTATAAATAATCTAACTCAGACTTTCATTCCGAACAAACAAGTACGAATCCGTCCAAACGACGCACCGTGGATGAACGGACACATTCGTCGACTTATGCGCAAGCGAAACCGAGCGCATAAGAAAGCTAAGAAAACAGACAAACCTACTGACTGGCAATGTTTTCGTGTACAGCGCAATAACGTCATTTCTGAAATTAGAAGATGTAAAAAAGATTACAATGCTAAGCTTGATGAGAAGTTAAATGATTCTTCAGATAACAAACTTTGGTGGAAATCATTAAACACTACACGGCTAAATCTAACAAATCAAAGGTATTCCCGAGTCTAGAACAAGATGGGATTGTCTTTGAAAATGATTCTGATAAGGCAAACTTACTAAATGATTTAAACAGTATTTATTTCCAGATGGTACACGGAAAGGGGGATTGATAAACAGGGTTACCCCTATATTAATATCTCTCCCCGTGACGTTGACAGGATTTATATACATTATAACATGAAACGTACATTACAACAAAAATAATAATTTCACATACAAAAAACTGAATGTGTAAATTCAACAATTACCACAACCTATATACATGGACAATCAACAATTGAAAATAAGAAATGTATGCTATTGCATGCTAACAAATATAACATTTGGTTAAACTTCACGTGCTTTCTAAATTTTGAAACGTTTACTAAGGTCAATAAATGTGCAAACAGAATCCACAATTTTTAAGTTAATCTCATCAGATAAGTCATTGTTACCATAAAGAACGGTTTTCAAATTAAAGCCATTAACATAATAATAGCTGTTAGATCTAATATCTGAATAGTTTTGGCAGACGAAAAGATAGTGCATAACATCCTCATAAAGGTAGTTACATAGGCAAGTAGCAGAGTCTTCTATAAACCTGTCAAATTTGTGACCTTTAAGGTCACTGCAGCCTAATCTTAAGCGACAAAGTGTTACTTGATTTTGTCTGTTACCATAGTCTTTAAATATTTTATGAACGTTACAATCACCTTTAAATATATTCTTTTTGAAGATAGCATAGGATTCACAATTTTTTAGATACATATCGAGATCATTCCACTCAGCAATGGCAGATGGTAAGAAGGAACGTTTATATAACTCAGTATAACATACAGGAATTTGTAAATTATGAGATGTGCGAGTATTGCGGTTCGAAATGTCGGACATTGCTTGTGGAACTAATGACGATAAATATTCTGGTGTCAACTGAAATTTCATTTTGTAAAATAGACACAGTTTGTGACATTTTCGCCTAAAGGCTAATGATGTAAACCCTGTTTCTTTATATAATTTTTGGTGGCTGGTACCTCTGTCTGCACCACAAATTGTCCTAAGTGCATCCAAATGTAGATTTTCAAGTAACAATTCATGATATTTTGTACAGTTATCAAATATATGATCACAATAGTCAAAGAGAGGAAGGATGTAAGAATTATAAAGTACATGCAAAGTATGTCGTTTCAAACGGTATTTGTAGCTCCGCAGACAGTTTATCATCGGGCTTACCTTTGAGATTATATTTTCTATGTGAGAATGCCAGTTACCGTTTGATTGGAAAGTCAGTCCTAAATGTTTATGAGTACTAAGGTCATTTATAAGTTTACCTTTCATGTCAAATGACTTACTAAATGACTATTTTGTTCAACAAGCTACTGTTGTCAACGGAGACGATGATATTGAGGATGATTTACCTAAATCAGACACTTCACTTGATGAAATTATTATTAATGAAAAGGAAATTGAAGATATAATATCAACTCTAAATATCCAAAAATCTGTAGGGCCCGACCTGATTAGTAATCGCATTCTGAAGATATTAAATAAAATCATTTCAAAACCCCTGAGTTTACTATTTAATTTATCCTTGTCCAAGTCATTATTTCCATCTCTTTGGAAAACAGCATCGGTCGTTCCGTTACATAAAAAAGACAGCGTTCACGAATGTTCAAACTATAGACCCGTATCCCTATTGAGTTGCGTCTCTAAACTTTTCGAAAAATGCGTCCACAAACATCTTCACAATTTTTTCCTAGACAATGGAATAATCACCAAATTTCAATCTGGATTTACAGCTGGTGACTCAACCGTTTATCAGTTAACCCATTTATATAATTTCATATGCAAAGCTCTTGATGAAGGAAAAGAAATAAAGGCAGTCTTTTGTGATATAAGTAAAGCCTTCGACCGTTTATGGCATAAAGGTCTCCTACATAAACTTCAAAGATACGGCGTGAGCGGTTCACTCCTCGCGTGGTTTGAAAATTATCTTGCTGGTCGTAAGCAGTATACAGTCATTAACGGTTCTCAATCAGATAATTAATTTGTACTTGATGGAGTTCCCCAGGGATCAGTGTTAGGGCCTCTTTTGTTTTTAGTGTTTATCAACGACATTGTGAATGATATGGAATGTAACATAAGATTATTTGCTGACGACACCTCCCTTTACGTTATTATAGATAATCCAAACGAAATATACAATATGCTAAGAAATGATCTAGAGAGAATTTCTGTCTGGGCTGACAAATGGAAAGTTAAATTTAATCCTGCAAAAACAGAAACCATCATGTTTACAAGAAAACGAACTGAAACTATATTACCAAATTTAACCATGAATGGTCAAATCATTGCACATGTTGAAAACCATAAACACCTCGGTTTAACTTTCCAAAAGGATGGCCAGTGGCATTCTCATATTGAACAGATGGTTAATCGAATTAGTCCGATGATCAACTGTCTACGTAGCCTTAAATATCGCCTAAAGCGCAAAAGTCTTAAGACCTTGTATAGTTCCTTCATTCTTCCCATCTTTGATTATTGCGACCAAATATGGAATAATTGTACCAAGACACAAGAGTATCTTCTCGAAAAGTTACACCTAGACGCACTGAGAACTATTTGCGGTGCTGTAAAGGGAACAAATCATCAAAAATTATATGACGAGACTGGCTTCACTTCACTTGCGACGAGACGATACTACCATAAAATGTGCCTGTTTTATAAAATGAATACAAATCTGACGCCTGATTATCTCTCCGAGCTTATCCCACCCACGATATGTCGCCAATCGCTTTATGAATTAAGAAACTCTGACGCTATTCAAGTTCCTAATTGTCGTACGGAATTGTACAAAAGATCTTTCTTGCCATCTGCCGTTGCCGAATGGAATAACATCGATGAAACGTTAACGGAATCCGAATCGTATGCAATGTTCAAAAACAGATTGTGTAATAACAGCAGCTCAGTTCATGAAATTTTTCAAAATTACGGTGTTAGAAACGAGCAAATATTACTTTGTCGAATCCGACTGGGGTGTAGCAACCTAAATGGACACAAATTCGATAGATTTATTGATAACGACTCGCGTTGCTCCTGTGGCCATGCGTACGAGGATGCACATCATTACTTGTTTATCTGTTCAAAATATACAAAAATTCGTCATGACAGCTTCTTTTATGTTAATGGTTACAACCTGAATACTGTTTTATATGGTAATAAGACCCTGTCTAATCACATCAATACAAAAATAATCGAATCTGTTTATAAATTCATGTCTCTCAGTAGACGTTTCACTTGAACACATTTTATACAATGCTTGTTTTACGATGTATTTATGTATCTTCATGATGTACTACTATGTATTTGGGGAGAGACATTTATATAGGGGCAACCCTGTTTGTCAATCCCATGTACCATGAGTACCTGAATAAATATTGTTTAAACCATTTGTATCATATTTCTACCTTGTTTTGTTTGTGACCAGTTTTATAATCTATGTACCGGAGCGGCGTTCAAATAAGCCTTAAGGCTTGTTCGCCAATCCAGATTTCTTCTTCGGAAATAAAAATATGTTTAAACCATATATTTTACGACATACACTGTATATTTTATCTTGTCATGTATTTGTGTATTTATATAAGATTATATTGTCTCTCGTAAGTCGCTGAGCGACTGGTTGTAGGACATCTTATGATTTTTATGTTTTATATTTACAATAATTATTTCATTTTATGTAACTACAAGTGAGACATTAATCAAAGTATCTGTCTGTCTGTCTGTCTGTCTGTCTACTCACATCGAGCAGACCTTTTTTCCCTTTGATGTCCACCGATGTAGTCCTACAACTAATTGGTGTTTTCTTAAGGGCTTAACGGTGAGACCTCATGAGTAGCTAATCATTTCAGTGAATAGTGGTCAATCAAATTAGTTACATTCACCTCCAAGAGTAAAATGTGTTCACTCTACAAGAGTGAACAATGTTCAAAATGACAGTACAAAATATTTGATGCAAAGATATATCCCTGTCTTTTATATGGGTCGAAATTTGGGGAATAAATATAATTGCAAAATTAGAAATGGTACATTTGTATGTTGGTGTTTTTAGTGTTAAACGAAGTTCTCCAAATGTCATGATATATGGACAAGCTTCGTCATTTATACCAGTTTAACTTGCACCTTTCAAACCGTTTATAAGCCAAACACATTAAGAACAGACACATTATGAAGTCTATATTTCTTAACTGAACAACAAGGTTATTGTGACAAACACCAGAACACATTAAAACACTTCCCCAGACAGCGCCGGATAGATAATGCAAGATAATGGTATGAAATGTAATGGAATAATCAATATGTGAATAATGTGGGCTTCTGTGCTACTTACATGTTAATGTATTTCTTTTTTAAATGAACATAATGTAAAAATCTCATTTCTGTTTAACTGTGAAGTAGAAATGTCAATAAACCTAGTTCTGTAAACCAATTTCTATTAAAATACAAAGTAATAACTATATACCTGTAAACGTCTTAAGTTCTAGGTCACTGTGTCAGCCGAACATATGGTGATCCTATGGAACATTGACGAGGAGTAACCACAGTATAAGTGGCTGTTTGGGCACCGTTCCACAAATAATTACAGTCATTGTTATTCAAAGAATAGGTTACGATTTTTCTCAGAGCTCAGCCAGTTGTATGAACCGATGCCAAGGTGACTGCCCAAAGAGAACTGACGATCACATCCTTGATTCAACACAGAACTGTGACATGAAGTTTACCTTATTCAAATATAAACGAAATATTACTGGAAGCTTGGGTAAAATGTGGTTGTATGTCCTTGCATCTGTGTGATGTCGACATATTCAGGAATCGATCAAGGAATTTTAAATTAAGTGACTGGTGACATGAAACTATTTATCACTATTTATTATATAAGTTTTATTAATTTCAAATCAGTTTGAAGTTTACAAAGATTCGTTCACATGGGTTTGAATACGTGTTTACATCATCATCGTCAACTTTCCAGAGCAAACACACATTGACATTCAGTTCTAACTAAATGCATACGCACCTATCACAGTGAATGTGCACTATTCAGAACTGCTCTTGATACTACCATTCCTCACAATGAAAGCTAAATACTGGCTAGAGATGAACTCGATCAGAACATGCACAGGACAAAAAGTGGTCGGATCCGCTTGCCGGACCTTCTGGATCCTTCCGGATTCTTTAGAATCCGTCACTATTTCGGAGAATTCGGAAGGATCCGGCAAATGGATTCAGCCACTTTTTGTCCTGTGATGTACAATGCTTTACTACATGCATCACATTAATCATTACTCATCTCTAACTCTTATTAACGCAGCCTGCAGACACTGTCACAAGAAGAGGGAGGATAAATACTATAATCAATATCTGTTTGTGCACCATACTAAGCACATCTGTCTGTAGGGTTGATCTGGAGAAATGATTAGCGCGTTAAGCTCCGGATCGAGTCGCCTGGAATCCCCTGCCAGGAGCTGGTTGAGCAAATTCTGTTCTAAATACATGTACAGTAGGGTTTTCAACATACATGCTTTTCCTGAACGATATAGTGAACAGGCAGGGAATTAACCAATTTCACTAAAACCTGGCTGTAGCGTGACATTGTATCCCGTGATCTTACGATTAAGGAAACTTTTTTTTAAAAATTTTTTTTATGTTTTTATTTCCCATCAGATGTTTTACAATATGTTTACATATACATAAAGAGTGATCGTTTACATAGATATATCAACTGTGTGGCATAAAATGGGATATATAATATGGCTATGTTCAAGTACATATATTGCAGGTTTTCTGCATCTGACAAAAATAATTCAAGTTCCATAAGTTTACATAATTCTAAACAGTGTGTGGAAAGAAGACCAAAATGAAAAGAATTTCGGCTGACTATTATTTGCAAAAGCAATATATTTACATGCTTGGTAATATTTTAATAATTCCTTTTGTATATGTCTAAAATTTGTTTTTTTTCCTTTTCTACTCGCAGTGTAGATTTTATATTTTACCAATAAACAAATGGCATTTAACGGGTTATTATTTCTTCCCTTAAAACCAAAAAGGATGTTTTCGGGTGTCAAATCAACATATCCTTTAGCTAATATTTCCAGTCATTTCGACAAATCTTTCCACACTTTGTCAGAAAAAGTACAATTGCATAATAAATGTATCACACTCTCGGGTATCTGTTTACAAACAGAACACATGGGTGAATCAATATAGCCAATCTTATGCAAGTATTTGTTTGTTGTTAAAATATTCTGATTTATCTTGTACTGAAACCATTTTAGATCAACACTCTGAGTACATCTGGTAGCCATCAAATTGATGTTTTCCCATTCATTCTGTTGGAAATATTTGTCAAATGCTTCTTCCCAATTTTTATAAAATAAACTGTTTTGCCACCTTCCAAAATATTGCTATTATACCACAGAGATCGATCCAAAACCTCAGTACTTAGAAACTCATCCTGATAACATATTGTAAGATAGTCAGACCATGCATTCACAACATCCTTCCAAAACCTATTTGAAATAGTGGGTAGCATATTTTTCCTGATATAAATACCATCAGCTAGCCATAGTCTGTGGATATTTGGTATATATATAGAAGCATTTTTTACCCATATAGAATTATCATATAGTAGTCTTTTAATCCATGTTATTTTTTGGGATTTGATAGTATTTTTTATTATTGGTACATTGAATCCTCCATATTTAGCAATAGATGTAACAATTTTTTCTTTTAACTTTATCCTTTTTACCCTTCCAAATGAATTCAAAACACCTTTTCTGAAATGATTGAATAAGATTATCTGGTGCACTTGGTATGGATGAAAAAAGATGGTTGAGTTTTGAGAGCAATAAGGATTTCAGAACTACATTTCTACCCATAGGTGTTTACAATCTTGCCTCCCAAATTTTCATTTCTCTTTAGTGTCTACCATTGAATCCAGGTCAACATCAAAAGTGATACCCAATAAATTAAATTGTGATTGTGTCCAGTCAAGGTTATACTCTTTACATAACTTATGCCTAGATCTTTTTTTTGATCCTATCCATATTAATCTATTTTTCTCTGTATTAACTTTAAGTCCGGAAAACCTTGCAAAAAAGGATAAGACATTTAGCACTGCGTAGAGACAGTTTTCATTACCATCTAAAGTTAATGAAGTATCATCTGCAAATTGAGGCAGGATACTTTCAATATTACCTATTTTAATACCCTTAATTCGTTTATCAGAACAGAACAGAACAGAAGTTTATTGCATTTCATTTCATTCGTTTATCTTTTCTTATCATAAGCGCTAAGATTTCTACACATAGAATAAAAAATATATGGTGAAATCGGATCCCCTTGTCTGCAGCCTCTAGTTATCTTGAAGAAAGAACTCCCAAAACCATTTACAAGCACACACATGATTCTATGTCATGTAAAAGGATTGAAATCCACTTTTGTAAACTTGGTCCAAAATTAAAGAAAGTTAGTACATTCATAATAAAGTTTCTATCGACAGAGTCAAAAGCCTTCTCAAAATCAATCAACAGCAGTAGGCCGGGTATTTGGAATGTTTCAGTGTAATCCATAACATCATAGATAAGTCTAGTTACCCCTCGAATATATCTACCAGGCACAAAGCCCTTTTGATTCTCATCGATGACTGTTGATAGTACGGGTTTAATTCTATTGGCAATCACCGCAGATGCAAGTTTACATGAAGTATTCAATAAACTTATGGGACGCCACGATTTAAGAAAATGTTTTGGCTTATTAACTTTTGGTAAACATGTAATTAATCCTTGTTTCTGGGTAACTGATAAGGAATCTTGATCATATGCATAGTTTAAGGAATTAATCAAATATTTATTTATATCATTCCAAAAGAATTTGAGGAATTCTGTTGTAAAACCATCAGGACCTGGTGATTTTTAATTTTTCATTCTTTTTAATGCATTCAAGCATTCTTCATAGGTTATTTTACCTTCTAAATTTGCTGATTCATCAGCAGACAATTTTGGGATATATGCACCACAAAAAAGATTCTCTAGGTCAATTTCTGTACAGTCTTCTTTAGAATACAATTTTTCATAAAAACGTTTAGTTTCTTCTAGAATGTCACTTTGCTTATCGATTACAGAGCCATCATTCCTTTCCAGTTTTGTAATAGATTTATTTAAAAAGTTCCTAAACTCAAGATGCAGAAAATATTTACTTGGTTTTTCTCCATGTTCGATCCATTTCGCTTTTGATCTTATAAAGAGTCCCTGAGTTTTTTTCTTTATTTATATCTTCTAGATCTGTTTTTATTTCATTATTCTTGTTTAAAAGATTGCTTTTTTTCCGTTACCTCTTCCTCAGAGTTTAATTTAATTTCATATTCTTGTAATTTACTCTCCAGTTCCGTTTTTTCTTTATTTCTCTTTTTCTTTTTTGTTGATGTATAATAAATAGTCATACCCCTTATTTCTAGTAGTATCATTTCCCACAATAACTGATCATTAAGTTCATAGTTAGTATCTTCCGCACCCTCTTCTGTGATCTCGTATTTTTGCAAAGTTAGCTTTATTGTTTCTTTAACCTTACTGATGTAATCTACATCGTGCAATAGTGAATTATTAAATTTCCAAAATCCTTTTCCCCTTTCCATCTGTGATGAATTAATTGTAATAGATCCGATGGAGTGATCAGAATTAATGCTTGGAATGATATCTGTATCAGATATAGAGTACATCAGATTATGGGAAATCAAAAAATAATCTAAACGAGATTGTTTTAAGGGTGTTGGTTGTCTCCAAGTAAAACGTCTTTCATTAGGGTGGAACTCCCGCCATGGGTCCTTTAGGTCTTATATATCTATTATTTCCATAAGCTCATTTCTAGCTTTTGGATGATTTATATGTTTATAATTATAGGTATCTTTCTCACTGTCCAATATTAAATCCCAATCACCACAAATAACTGTCTTCTCACTATCCATGTTTTCTATAATGGTTTTAATGTGTTTATAAAAATCAGGTTCATCAGTGTTTGGTCCATATAAATTAACCAATGAATGAACAATTTCATTTATTCTTAGTTTCAACGCAACATAGTTACCTTCCTTTTTGTCTATTGCTGTGTTAAGTACATCAAATTGAAAATCATTATTCAATATGAAAAGTATTGCAGTCCCTCTTGCATTACTTTTATAGTGACTAAAATAACATTCATTGTATCTCCATTGTTGCTTAATTAATTGTTCTTGCTCTTTAGTAAAGTGTACATCTTGTAGACAGAACATCTGTGCTTTCTTTTTTCTTAGAAATCTGAATATTTGCTTTCGTTTAAAGGTATTATTTAGGCCTCTACAATTTAAGGATAGAACTTTTGAACTTTTGAACTTTTCCTGATTACCTTTCATCTAAATCATCAAACATAACCTCCAACATATTTAAAACTGTGTTGTTGTTAAAGCCTGTTAACCATAAATATAAAAGTATCATGAAAAACATCTGCGGTTTTCTTTTGAGTTCATTATGTATTGCCACAAATAAATAGTATACATTAAGAGTTTGAACTTCCTTATAAGTTCTGAGTTGGGAAATGAGTTTTAACAAAATAAAAACATCCAAGTCAATAGCCCTACCTTGCTACACAGGGCTATTTGCTCCCCGTTACTAGTATAAGCATCAGGTAGAAAGATAATATATTCCCAAACATTTAAGGAAACTGTTTTAGAGTCACTGGTGCGCCAGTCAACTACAGACACAGACAGATGTTTATATCGTAAATAAGATTGTACAAAATCATCATTGTCCTACCAATACCGCAGTTGTCAGAAGGTGGGCGAATGAAACATGAAGGTTTACATGAATAATTATTCGATAAGATTCCATTCCAAAATACCGTTAAAGTCTTGATCGTTCACTCCAGTGACGAGGCTAGAAAACCAACTTAAGTTAACTTACGAAATGCCGCTTACAATGCCATATCGAGGAAGACCTCTGATTGGCTCAATTTAATGAAGGTGAAAGGTCACAATGAAGGTCATCTGACAGAACCTGTGCAGAGTGGTACTCAGATCGACGAACGAGGTTCGACTGTTACGTTCGATCTGATTTAAAATAAATTTAAATTTCACCAGCATCATGTGTGGGCAATCCTTTGCATCGAGTATGTCATCAGGTGACCAAATGATGTCAGCAGAAATTCTGCAACACTCACCCCACATTACGTGTTGAAGCTGCTGTCGATGTGTAACTCTAGATCTGACGGTCTGGAGACCACGGTGGTTATGCCTCCACCTCTACATTAACGTTGTTGAGATGGCCCTGAACAAGCTTGTCGGGCCATGAATTCCCTGCTGTATATGGGTACATATTGGCTCTTTATGCAAAAAATGCCAATGTGAGTTGTTGTCAAACATCAACCCTGTACTTTTGGGCAGACAGATGTCAGATAATAACAAACTGTAATGTTTACTGACCGGAAATAACGAACCATAGCATGACACCACATTCACCAAATGGGTAGTACTACAAATGTATGTTGTTGTTGCATTATGGTTTAACTTTGCTATCTTCTGTGTCAATAACCATTAAATGCCACCATTTACGAAAAAGTTGAAGCGACTTTAAACAGAGAATAACATCCTCAGTCTCCTTATCCATCGACGGTGTTCACAGTTTCTCTTTAGTGAGTTAGCGCGTTCGGCTTCAGATCAAGAGGTCCGGGGTTCGAATCACGCCAGGGGCACGGCAACTTTGTCTGCAGTAGAGAACTGCTCTACACGCAGTAAGGTTTGGGTGCAATGCTACACTGAATATCAGCGTAGTACCACCCATGGTTCGCTAGTTCCAGCCGATGCTCGCATTTTTCACCGCAATGCATAGCTACATGGCGTTGCGGACTTTCTCCCTGCCATAATACTAGCAGCCGCGATAAAAGTGAAATACTCTTGAAAGCGGCGTTAAATCCCCACCTCAGCTCACCTCTCAGAAACCTGCCGTGCCAAGTTGTAGGCGAAATGCGTCTATGTCGTCTCTGTAGTCTCTGTCGCTGATGTGGTCGTACAATAAAGGTTGTCTCGTGTTATGTCCGAACGTATCTGTCGGCGTCTTGACCCTTGGTCCACCAGAACTTGTCCCTTATCTATCTGCTGATGATGATTTTAAACTTTTGGTTTTGTATAAATGGCAAGCTGCCATTTATCCACTTTCTCTCTTGTCTGAGTTCATTTCCCGCTGTAAATTAATAAATTACCAAGATTGGTGAGGTTCGCTTGAAACTGTAGTAAAACTTGTCTATTCATCATATATTGATGAATCAGATTTAAAAAATTCACATATGCATTATCTTGGTTCAGGTGTTCTTTCAATCAGATCCATATTGAAACTGGAGGCTATTCAAACACTTATAAAAATAATATATTGTGTAATATGTGTAAGACTGGGTATGTGGAGGACGAGTTGCACTTTCTCCTCGCCTGTCACTCGTATAGGGGGCTTAGGTTACAGAATATACCTTGTAATTGTTATGAATTTCCAACAAGATCAAAGTTTAATATTTTAATGTCAATTTCTAATTGTGAATTATACATGCATACATACAGCTAACTTAAACTGCTCAAAAGCGCTTTGTTTGCAATTGCCCCCAATCATTGGAAGATACTCTCTGTCAATCTCAGCTCCACTTGGAGTTTGCACTTTTGCAGGCATTGGGCGCGCCAAGTTAAAGCAGCATGCTCATCCGTACGAGGTACCCATTCATAGCTGAGTGGACTTCGACACATAGTCACAGTATTTTGTCCAATGGTATTATGAAATATATCTGTGTACATTTATACATTTCTAAGAAGAGTGTCTGTTAATATTGATTATTAATTATACATTATTATGTTTCACATGTTTTGACATTACCATAGTCATGGGCCGATTGCCTACACTATTTCAGGAATAAAGAATTGATTTGTGGAACCTCAACTTACACCATATCTCACATTGTTGGACCTCAACTTACACCATATCTCACATTGTTGGACCTCAACTTATACCATGTCTCACATAGTTGGACCTCAACTTATACCATGTCTCACATTGTTGGACCTCAACTTACACCATATCTCTCATTGTTGGACCTCAACTTATACCATATCTCACATTGGTGGACCTCAGCTTACACCATATCTCACATTGTTGAACCTCAACTTATACCATGTCTCACATAGTTGGACCTCAACTTATACCATGTCTCACATTGGTGGACCTCAGCTTACACCATATCTCACATTGTTGGACCTCAACTTATACCATGTCTCACATTGTTGGACCTCAACTTATATTATATCTCACATTGTTGGACCTCAACTTACACCATATCTCTCATTGTTGGACCTCAACTTATACCATATCTCACATTGTTGGACCTCAACTTACACCATATCTCACATTGTTGGACCTCAACTTATACCATATCTCACATTGTTGGACCTCAACTTACACCATATCTCTCATTGTTGGACCTCAACTTACACCATATCTCACATTGTTGAACCTCAACTTATATTATATCTCACATTGTTGGACCTCAGCTTACACCATATCTCACATTGTTGAACCTCAACTTATACCATATCTCACATTGTTGGACCTCAACTTACACCATATCTCACATTGTTGGACCTCAACTTACACCATATCTCACATTGTTGGACCTCAACTTACACCATATCTCACATTGTTGGACCTCAGCTTACACCATATCTCTCATTGTTGAACCTCAACTTATACCATATCTCACATTGGTGGACCTCAGCTTATACCATGTCTCACATTGTTGGACCTCAACTTACACCATATCTCACATTGTTGGACCTCAACTTATACCATATCTCTCATTGTTGAACCTCAACTTATACCATATCTCACATTGTTGGACCTCAACTTACACCATATCTCACATTGTTGGACCTCAGCTTATACCATATCTCTCATTGTTGGACCTCAACTTATACCATGTCTCACATTGTTGGACCTCAACTTATATTATATCTCACATTGTTGGACCTCAGCTTACACCATATCTCACATTGTTGAACCTCAACTTATACCATATCTCACATTGTTGGACCTCAACTTACACCATATCTCACATTGTTGGACCTCAGCTTACACCATATCTCTCATTGTTGAACCTCAACTTATACCATATCTCACATTGTTGGACCTCAGCTTACACCATATCTCACATTGTTGAACCTCAACTTATACCATATCTCACATTGTTGGACCTCAACTTACACCATATCTCACATTGTTGGACCTCAGCTTACACCATATCTCTCATTGTTGAACCTCAACTTATACCATATCTCTCATTGTTGGACCTCAACTTATACCATGTCTCACATTGTTGGACCTCAACTTATACCATATCTCACATTGTTGGACCTCAACTTACACCATATCTCACATTGTTGGACCTCAACTTATACCATGTCTCACATTGTTGAACCTCAACTTATACCATATCTCACATTGTTGGACCTCAACTTACACCATATCTCACATTGTTGGACCTCAGCTTACACCATATCTCTCATTGTTGAACCTCAACTTATACCATATCTCACATTGTTGGACCTCAGCTTACACCATATCTCACATTGTTGAACCTCAACTTATACCATATCTCACATTGTTGGACCTCAACTTACACCATATCTCACATTGTTGGACCTCAGCTTACACCATATCTCTCATTGTTGAACCTCAACTTATACCATATCTCTCATTGTTGGACCTCAACTTATACCATGTCTCACATTGTTGGACCTCAACTTATATTATATCTCACATTGTTGGACCTCAACTTACACCATATCTCTCATTGTTGGACCTCAACTTATACCATATCTCACATTGTTGGACCTCAACTTACACCATATCTCACACTGTAAGACCTCAACTTATACCATATCTCACATTGTTGGACCTCAACTTATACCATGTCTCACATTGGTGGACCTCAGCTTACACCATATCTCACATTGTTGGACCTCAACTTATACCATGTCTCACATTGTTGGACCTCAACTTATACCATGTCTCACATTGTTGAACCTCAACTTATACCATATCTCACATTGGTGGACCTCAGCTTACACCATATCTCACATTGTTGGACCTCAACTTATACCATATCTCACACTGTAAGACCTCAACTTATACCATATCTCACATTGTTGGACCTCAACTTACACCATATCTCACATTGTTGGACCTCAGCTTACACCATATCTCTCATTGTTGGACCTCAACTTATACCATATCATGTAACACATTTGCACTATCGATCCTTTTGCTTTCTGAATTGGCCCGGCTGTATTGGTACTGTTGTCGAATCATTTGGTTTCGGAGCCAACATTGTGTTAGTAAAGTAATGTATAACTTTATTAAAACTATGTGAATTAGAGTGCAATGCAATGATGAACAATATTGGGTTGAGTGTTGGGGATACAATGCTTCTTATTGCGTTGATGAAGTGCATTATGATTCCATGATAATAAGAAATATTGAATTTAAAGTATGGAAATGTTCAGTTCCAATGTTGATTAATTAATTATATACTGAGGACACGTTAAGTGCATGTTTGTAACCTCGGCGAAGATGCACTTATTGATAAGACTAAGTAAATATGAATAATACACCCCCGGCCAAAAGAAACGCCTACTACATATCTTATCAGATATTGTAAAAACTGTTATGAACAGTTTAGCAATATTATAACATAATAAAGTTGCAACATTTCGGCATTATATATTTGAATTTCAGAAGTTCATGTCACGAAAGAAGGGCGATTGTTGAAATGAGAAAACAATAATTCTTAAGTTTTCGATCAGTGCTTGATCAGAAAAACATTTGAAAAAGATTTTCATACAACCACGAGCAACAATATAGGCACGCATTCGCGTTAAAGTGGTGATGATGCTACCGATGTACGTGGTTAAGGTGCGCAAGTGAGTCAACAGAAAAAAACAGTCTTCATTGGGCGTGGTTTTCATGAATGTTATTGACTCGAATCACAGTTTTCCACGATTTCAATGGACTTTCATATAAGTTATTGCTTCAGCATAACGTGGTGACCGCCATTATATATATTTAAGCAATTATTGCATCTTTCATTTTAAGGAGCATAAAGTAGGCGTTTCTTTTGGCCGGGGGTGTATATACATTATTTAGCACGTGTTTATACACACGTATGACTATAAACAGAATAGTTTTATAAATTCACCCTGGTTATCAGCAAATTGGACCTAGTTTTAACCTTCAACCAAAAAGACTTTAGAATTCAAGTGTAAACATTCCTTTGCATAAGGAAGGGAAACTATTTTCACAAATCTATATTCATATACATGGGATTTACTATAGATTTCACCATAATACATATTAATTATAATTCATGTGTCCTTATATAAACATCATTATCTATCTGCATCCTGAATGGACATAAACACACGTCATCAGGAGACATGTAGCCGAAACACACACGGCCGTGTACTAAACTGAGCTTCTTAGGTTTCTCTGATTGACAATTGCCCTTATTGTCACGAACAACGTTATCAATAAAGAGCCTAACACCTTTATGACGCTTCCATAAATGGACCATCTCGTTCCTGATCTTCGACGTAAAGGGATAAAGCTTAAAATACGAGCGTAAGACTGGATGACGTAGGTTGGCTATAATACACGCTCCGTCTTAGCATCACACCTTCATACTTTGTGACGTCACGCCAGGGAATGGTTGGGCCTGAAATCGATTTTATTATTGGAAACAAAATTGCAGACTTGTATTAGAGTAAGTCCGTAACACTGATACTCAGCCCACACTTTACAGTTCTCGTATCAAGGATAAGAATAGCGGGACATCACGTTGCATGACATCACATAAGAACCTTTATTGTAAAGGGCACCTACTCCGCGATCCTTGAGACAAAGACAATATCATTTGACTTGAAGTAAACACTTGAGGAGGATATATAGGATATAGAGTTATAGGATATAGAGTTATAGGATATAGAGTTATAGGATATAGTTATAGGATATAGAGTTATAGGATATAGTTATAGGATATAGAGTTATAGGATATAGAGTTATAGGATATAGAGTTATAGGATATAGTTATAGGATATAGAGTTATAGGATATAGAGTTATAGGATATAGTGTTATAGGATATAGTTATAGGATATAGAGTTATAGGATATAGAGTGATAGGAGATAGTTATAGGATATAGAGTTATAGGATATAGAATTATAGGATATAGAATTATAGGATATAGAGTTATAGGATGTACAATTAAAGGATATAGAATTATAGGATATAGAGTTATAGGATGTACAATTAAAGGATATAGAGTTATAGGATAGAGAGTTATAGGATATAGAATTATAAGATAGAATTATAAGATATAGAGTTATAGGATGTAGAATTATAGGATATAGTTATAGGATATAGAGTTATAAGATATAGAGTTATAGGATATAGTTATAGGATATAGAGTTATAGGATATGTTATAGGATATAGAGTTATAGGATATAGAGTTATAGGATGTAGAGTTATAGGATATAGAGTTATAGGATATAGAGTTATAGGATGTAGAGTTATACTATATATAGTTATAGGATATAGAGTTATAGGATGTAGAATTGTAGGATATGAGGTTATAGGATATAGTTATAGGACATAGAGTTATAGGATATAGTTATAGGATAGAGAGTTATAGGATATAGTTATAGGATATAGAGTTATAGGATATATTTATAGGATATAGTTATAGGATATAGTGTTTTAGGATATAGTTATAGGATATAGTTATAGGATATAGTGTTTAAGGATATAGTTATAGGATATAGAGTTATAGGATATAGTTTTAGGATATAGTTATAGGATATAGAGTTATAGGATATAGTTATAGGATATAGTTATAGGATATAGAGTTATAGGATATAGTTATAGGATATTGTTATAGGATATAGTGTTTTAGGATATAGTTATAGGATATAGAGTTATAGGATATAGTTATAGGATATAGAGTTATAGGATATAGTTATAGGATATAGTGTTTTAGGATATAGTTATAGGATATAGAGTTATAGGATATAGAGTTATAGGATATAGTTATAGGATATAGTGTTTTAGGATATAGTTATAGGATATAGAGTTATAGGATATAGTTATAGGATAGAGAGTTATAGGATATAGTTATAGGATAGAGAGTTATAGGATATAGTTATAAGATATAGAGTTATAGGATATAGAGTTATAGAATGTAGAATTGTAGGATATAGAGTTATAGGATATAGTTATAGTATATAGAATTATAGGATATAGTTATAGGATAGAGAGTTATAGGATATAGTTATAAGATATAGAGTTATAGGATATAGAGTTATAGAATGTAGAATTGTAGGATATAGAGTTATAGGATATAGTTATAGGATATAGTGTTTTAGGATATAGTTATAGGATATAGAGTTATAGGATATAGAGTTATAGGATATAGTTATAGGATATAGTGTTTTAGGATATAGTTATAGGATATAGAGTTATAGGATATAGTTATAGGATATAGTGTTTTAGGATATAGTTATAGGATAGAGAGTTATAGGATATAGTTATAGGATATAGAGTTATAGGATATAGAGTTATAATATATAGAGTTATAGGATATAGAGTCATATTATATATAATTATGAGATATAGAGTTTGTGATAAAGAGTTATTTGATATAGAGTTATAGGATATAGAGTTATGGGATATAGAGTTATAAGATATAGAGTTATAGGATGCATACTTTTAGGATATAGAGTTATAGGATATAGAGTTATAGGATATAGAGTTATGGGATATAGAGTTATAGGAGGTTAAGCTGTATCTTCACCTTCTTCACGTGTCTTTTATGATATTTGATACATTTATACCGTAAAACCATTTATCCGTTTGAACATTTCACTGGTATGATATTTTTTTACAATTAAGCGAACTTAGTGTGTTTATTAAGTTATAATTTAAATACATTTATATCAGTTTTATATCTCACTTAATCATTTTAGAATAAAGAAAAGTATTTGAAAATATTTTATTTTTTTTCATCGCGATTGTGATAGAAATCTGCTAAAATCATAGATTCACGTGTTAAGTATAAGAAAACATCAATGAAATTGTCACGGACTAAAGGGTAATTGAAATGATTGATATTGAGTATGTTTGGTCTTAAATTTCACGCTCAGGCATGTTTCTGTTTCTCTCTTAATAACACAGACATGACTTCACGTTCCTCTACACGTGTAGTTTTTGTGCCTAAATGCCATGTTTCAAGTTGAGACTCAATCAACATCACTCGTGTAATACTATATAGCACGAATGGTATTTCCAATTTATTCATGGTTCATGTTTTCATGCAGTTAATTCGCCTTTATAAATTTTCCACCACATGAATTAAGTGTAGGGGAGGTGCGTTGGTGTTTAACGCCGCTTTCAAGAGTATTTCACTTATCATATAACAGGTGCTAGTATTATTGCAGGGAGAAATCCCGTAACACCAGGGCCGTGTTCAAGAGAGGTGTCAAAGTAATCGCTCAATTAGCGATTACTTTTAAACCTCTCTTGAACGCGATTGCTCAGTGTAGCGCTACGTAGCAAAGCGAGCGAACTTTGAGGTTTTGCACCGTGTCGTTCAGGAGAGAATGAGCGCTACTTGAGCGATACTTGAGCGCTACATTGAGCAATCAATGAGCGATTATAAGCACTCGCTGTTATGGAACGGACCCCTGGGCCGTGTTTAAGAGAGGTTTCAAAGTAATTGCTCAATAAGCGATTACCTTTTAAACCTCTCTTGAAAGAGATTGCTCAATGTAGCGCTACGTAGCAAAGCGACCGAGTTTTGAGGTTTTGCACCTTGTCGTTCAGGAGAGAATAAGCGCTACATTGAGCAATCAATGAGCGATTATAAGCGGTGGCTGTTATGGAACGGAGCCCATGTGGCTATATATTGTGGTGAAATATGCGAGTTACTATAGTGATGCATTGTACGCAAACTTAACTGCAGGTAGAACAAAGCAGACAAAGTTGCCGAGCCCCGGACCACTTGATCCGAAGCCGAACACGCTAACTACTGAGCTACCCCGCCCTAGTAATCTACTCTAGGATAACCAAATCTAGAATTCTGTGTGTTTTAATGTTGTATAAGAACTACCATTAAACGTCATTTTAGATACAAAAGTTGTAAAGGTTCACAATCTGTGGTGCCCATTTGCCGCTTGAGTACAAAGCATATAATTTACTTACAACCTACACCCCCGGCCAAAAGAAACGCCTACTAGATATCTTATCAGATTTTGTAAAAACTGTTATGAACAGTTTAGCAATATTATAACATAATGAAGTTGCACCATTTCTGCATTATATATATTTGAATTTCAGAAGTTCATCTCACGAAAGAAGGGCGATTGTTGAAATGAGTAAACAATAATTGTTCAGTTTTCGATCAGTGCTTGATCAGAAAAACATTTTAAAAAGATTTTCGTACAACCACGAGCAACAATACAGGCACGCATTCGCGTTAAAGTGGTAATGATGCTACCGATGTACGTGGTTAAGGTACGCAAGTGAATCAACCGAAAATAACAGTCTTCATTGGGCGTGGTTTTCATGAATGTTAATGACTCGAATCACAGTTTTCCACGATTTCAATGGATTTTCATATTAGTCATTGCTTCAGCATAACGCGGGGACCGCCATTAATTATATTTAAGAAATTATTGCATCTTTCATTTTAAGGAACATTAAGTAGGCGTTTCTTTTGGCCGGGGGTGTATTTGCTCCATAGTGGAGCATAAATTCGCTTCAAGTTGTCTCCAACCAGCACGGTCCTTCTTCTGCCTTGCCCCAGATGATTCCGATTCCGATTCAGCCTCTACTGTCGCTTAGCAGTCAAATACTTGACGAAATACTGCTAGACTGATTACACTAGGAAATAAGGCGTCAAGTATTGATAAATGGCCATAAAAGGAGGTCAATGATGTAGTGTCAAGCGGGAAGAAAATGAAACCTGTGGCCAAGGAGTAAGATCCACTTGAGCGATGAGAGTCTCCTTTTTTATTATATACCCATGTAAACTTAAGATAGTAATACAGGGGTGCAATACGGTTTCCATCATCGATTTCCGTATTGCACGGTGAATTCCGTATTGCACGGCTGACGGTTCTACTTTCTCTAAACTTCGGCACTTCTCGGAATTTTCCGTAATTTTCAATGTTTTCTCTATTCAATCTCCGAAATTTATGTTTTATTAACACTGCTAGTAATGTTTCAGTTGATTAAAGTATCAATTTGGATTTGGACCTAATATTAACAGCACAAGAAGGGAAAATGTTGCTCAAATTATCATTACCAAGGAAGACAAGCGCTTTGCCGAAAGCTTCGCTAGCGATGCTGCGTCATTGTGACGTCACAACGGTTTACTATTGTGACGTCATAACCATGGTTACGTCATTCGAAAGAAGCACGACGGACGGAAACCTGAATGTTGTTTATTATTGTCAGTTCTTTGTAATTAAATGATAGTAAAGCAAATTTTATGGATTTATTATGTTAACACACTGAAAAAAGTTTCACTTAAAGCTCTTTTGGGCTAACAAATGAGAAAATAAAGATGTTATTAAGATTTCAAATCATGAGTCGTGCTGGTCAAGCAACCGTCCGTGTATCAATACGCAGCACGTCGTCCCAGTAAATTTACGCAACTTTATTTGTTTACCAATTTGCTTATAAAAAGGGGTATATAATAAATATAGAACATCATACTTGTGCATTTGGATCGTTTGTATTGAACTCGAAGCTGTCATGGAAGCGGAGTTCTTCGAACTCGTTGTTCCTCCGCTTCCATGACATCTTCTCGTTCAATACAAACGATCCAAATGCACAAGTATGATGTTCTATATATATATAAGATGAGTTATCTCTGTTAAAGGGGCAGTAGCAATTTTTTTCGCTGAAATAAGTTGATGAAATGTTTTTAAAAAATAATGTCACTAATAGTAAACCACCCTTCTCTCTTCAGATAATCAAGTTAAAAAATGAGTGTACATGGTTTCGTAAAGCCATGGGGATCGATTTTGTCATTCGAAATGATAAAATGTGTTCACAATAAAATGGCCGCTATGCAATTTATGCTTTATACGCAACACTGTTATTACCACTACGGGTAATTGGTTTGTTTAATAAGATGTATTACCCTCTAAAGTAAATAAAGATAACAAAAACTATCATTATAAATGGGAAATTTTGAAAAATTTAAATTTGCAAAAAACGTGCTACTGCCCCTTTAAGTCCCCCATTCTTTAAAATAACGAAATTTGTTTGTATTGAATTGACTAATTGTACTCAGAAATCCTGAAAACAGGAGTTTAATTTAAATGTCTACTTGCCAGATGTTCATTTCAATGCTTTCAAACCACAAGAGTGCTTTAAGTAAAATTTGTTTCTTCTCTTCAAACTATGGTCAACACATAAAAAGCGCCTTTGGACTTAAAATGCCAGTCGTGAATTTGTGTAGTTCACAGAAACATAAATTAACCCCAGGTTTGCCATGATGTTTAATGTCTTGTAACAGTTTTCGTTTTTTCTTGTTGTATCACTATTCTTCATTGTGTTCATGATAGAATACAATAGATATATCCATGTTTGAACAAGGATCAACCTCTAAATGTTTTCCCATCTTATGTGATGTTATATTTATACTTTAAAACACATGTTGCACATACATTTATTACCCTTATGGGTAAAATAACCAAGTGAATATTTTCGATACGAGCACACGTACTTGGAGATACGTTTGTGCGCTATCCATTGATATACATAGATTATTACCTGAGGAAGTGTGCTTTATGCCTTTTACGAAACGAGTGCGAATTTTTGTATTGCCCGAGCGAGAGCGAGTTTCGTAAAAGTTATTTGCCACCTTTTCGAGTGTAATAAATCTTAGTGTGCATTATATTTTATTTCATTCGCGTCAAAATAACAAGAAAACTGTCCACTTCTCTTGCGACGGCAATCTACAGTGACGTCATGAAAAAGCGTTTTCAAAATTTGCACAGAAGCACAGGCTTACGATTCTTACTTAATATGACATTATAACGCTAGTTTCGGTATAGGCATAAGTGGGTGCCTGCCATGAGGGCAGGGATGTTTCTTGTCCTGTTTACACACTCTCTTCCTACCCGGATACTGTTAGTCTAGGGAAGCGATGAAGGGGTTGGACAAGGTTGGACTTCTTGACGCTGTGGTCATGTGTGGAGGTTCTGTTCAATACCTACAGTCTGACCAACTACTGCTTTCTCATATAACGTCTATACCTAAAGCAATGAATACTGCATATTTACTGCTTGTTCGACTTTCCGTAGTCTCCCATAACATTATTATTATGTACAATATTACAGTGATATTCGTAGTAACCACGCATAATACAATTATCCGTGACTAACTAATTACAGTATTTAATTATAGTATACATTCTTATATATTTTAACGGGATGCGGAAAGTTTAGCACACACAATAACACTAGATGTTCTCGTTAGGGTGAGTTCATTATGTCAGACAGGTAACTCCTTGTCTCATTTTAACTGATTGTCGAGCTTATGGGTTTTAGGGTCAATGGTTTTGTAGGAGTAATATGCGATAACCCGTACGCATCTTTAAACTATGAACTATTTATTTAATATAGCGCTAATTTTGATATAAAGAAATCTTCAATAGCGCTGTACATGACAAAACAACAAATATGAATACATGAAAATTAAAAAGTCACAAATATATACACACTGTGATGAAAAAGTCAAAACTGTAAGAAAAGGAGATTTTAGGGAGGTTTTAAATTGGTCTACTTTGTCAATTCTTTTGAGGCAAAGGGATATAGCATTACTAATTGGCTTAACACTCGACTTTTAATATTCATAGATATTATATGATGAGCATTACATAAAATATTTTCTATGTATTTTTAAATTTTATTTCTTAGGTTTTGTGACGTAAATGTTGACATGGCCCTTGTCGCTATATTTAACTGACGGCCGACGATAAATGTAAGTTTACTTTCTCCACGTGCATCTGCACGTGCTCTCACCCAAGGCAGGATAAATCAATGAATATTTGTCAAATGCAAGAAATGTGTATCTATTTATCAAAATCTTTAATTATATATGATGTAATTGTTCCTGATTATAATGTGTCAACTATCACAGTGTTCATGCAGCTGTATGTATATTAGCATTATCGAATGATAAAGAAGTATTTAGCACTATTCTGCCAAAGACAATGTTAAGCATTTGCTATATTAATTTATATAAATTAATAAATACAGTGCATATATACAAGTGTGAGCACCTGGGGTGGTATATTCAAATCCCGCAGGATACCAAAAACATGTGCGTCCACTCTGATTAGCGTGTAAATGAGTTATGAATGTTGTCAATAATAACTCATATTATGTGAGCATATTTTTCCAGCGATCTGATTGATCGAGAGGCCATCACGTGACCGTCGACAGAAAAGCATATTGACTTCAGCCGAGTCCGACCGAAAGAAGTATTGACTTGAGTGACGTTAAACGATTGTTGTGTGACGTCATATGACTGTTGTCCCAGCTGTCCCAGCAAATTACATTTTTGACTGTATTTCATTGTGTTCGTCTCATTACTGTATTAGATACATAATAAAACAATTATGGACTGGCGATTCGGTCAATACCTGTTTTTATGGACCCGAGAAAACAATATCAACCGCGGAATACCTGTTTTTATGGACCCGAGAAAACAATATCGACCGCGGACTTCGTCCTTGGTCAATATTGTTTTCTCGGGTCCATAAAAACAGGTATTGACCTCATCACCAGTCTATAATTGTATAATGCTATCTTCTGAATATCTAATTTCAATTTCGCTAAACACATATTTTCTTAAACACTTTTCCAATATTAAATGAAATGGTCAGTGTAAAAAAATAATGAATGAATTTAAAGTGTCAGAATTTAAAGTGTTTGAGAATAATTTCAAGGTCACCAAAAACTTATTAGCCCTTTGTCTTTCCTAAGAATAGACATGTGTAAGGTATAAGATAATCCGGTCAAGGCAAAATCTCCCTGTGACCTTGAAATGAGTCCAGGTCACACATCTCTGGTGGAACATTACTCTTACTATGATTAACCTTTCTGCAAAATATGAAATTTCAGGTAATGGTATTTGGGCTATTCCATTTCATAGGTAAGGGCGTACGCTACCGAATAATGTATCCTCCACTTCGCGTTAAACGCGAGGTTGTTTTTGAGATTTCCAACTGACTGGCTTAACATTCATGTTCACATGCCGAAGGTGTCAAAGCTCTGCTGTGACCTTGAAAATGATGCCAAGGTCACCAAAATCTAATCAGCTCTCTGTCTTCCCAAACAAGCTTTGTGTAGAAATGATCGAAATCTCTGCTGTGTACATATAAATTGATGTAAATTGTATCACACTAAAATGAACTTAACAACTCGTATATTACATGGTCTTGAGTATTCCGTGTGTGTCCTTCATAGTAAGACAAAGGTTCATGGTGTTTAATTACCTGCCATAAAAACGGACAAGTCAAGACATACAATCTAAAATTGATTGCTGAAATGAAACTAATCCCCTGAACCAGCGCAGTTTAAAGTTAACTGTAGGCGTGCCATCGTCTCGTCAGAGCGCAGCTTGGCCCATGTCACGTGCATTGCCATGCTTACATTTTCTTATCTGGTTACATATAAGAAATATTGTATGGATAGAAAATTATGTTTTGAAGTAAATACATATTTTATTTGCACTTTTAAAAACTCCAAACAATTACTTTTCATGTCAAGGAACAGGAATGGCTTTGTGTGAAAGAGTTGTGCCTGAGGTGACATTATAAGTTTTATCATATAAAACGTCAACGATACTCATAGATCATCTGATCGATATACCGTCTGTCAAATAGATCATTAATGGTCTTCATATATCAGAGGTCATCAATAAAGAGAAAGACTTAGTCTCTAATGGACATGTGTTGACTTTCTGCCTAAAGGTCTTATGGTTAAAACTTGTAACGTGTCTTCGTAACGTGTTGCCATAGTGTCCTTGTGATACTAGAATATCATGTTGAAATTTCAAATGTTTAAAGCTTGCTACCAATGAAAATAGCATTCACGTGCATCAACATGTGCTTATAGTCATACTGGAAATATAATTAATTTATTTTTTACTTATTATCTACTTATGGTTAACCATAACATTGCAATATGCATATCTTGTTTACATTATAACCAATGCTTCTGGACACATTATTCTTTATTCATCGTCAGCGATGTCATAGATCATTTTACGAAACACCGTAATCGCCTAGCTAGTCATTACAACTTTCCTGTCTTGTAACTACTAGTTACAAAATGTATATCATAGGATGATATTTTGAATATTTAATGAAATTATATTGATCATGCACATATATGTGTTAACATGTGAATAATAACCCTTGTCTCATCCATAACTCTTTCTCAAAATGCATGTGCAGGTGTAGGAATATGGTTTGTGGCATCCAGATCTTTCGTCATTCATGAGAGATGCATGATAATGCTGATTGTAGATCATTCTTAATCGTATAACTATTTGGCTACATGCAGCTTACTCAAAGTCTCTTCACGTAAAAATTGTTGGGATGAAATGAGATTGGAAGAAAGGGAGAATTA
The DNA here is from genome assembly GCA_936450465.1 of Gibbula magus. Taxonomy (NCBI): domain Eukaryota; kingdom Metazoa; phylum Mollusca; class Gastropoda; order Trochida; family Trochidae; genus Gibbula; species Gibbula magus. The sequence continues at coordinate 69,729,717 of OW388299.1, read as the reverse complement.
ATTGCGCACATACTTATTTCAGTGGATATGAATTAACCCAAATACCTAATAAATACAATAACCCAAACTGGATACATTTAGAAAACAATGGTGAGGAAACTCAATTAGAAACAATAATACACGAAAATTTTGCAATACAAACATGAGAGTATCACATACTTAATTGCTAAATAAATAATATAATAGCCTGTAGGCTTTATTGAAGTAGTGGATACAAAGTGATTGGATGTCAGTAATACACATTGGTAAACTTTGAAGGTCAATTAGCCAGTCTGACCTTGTTCCGAGAAATAAAATTTGCAAAATAATATATCTACCGGGATAAGAACAGGTTCCTCGCCACAAGGTCTGAGAACACCCCGTATAGGCGTGTGCTCCGAACCAGTTTAGGGCAGCCAAAGACCAGTCATAAAGCTCACCAATCACATCATAGTTTTTAAACGGTCGCTGTTTTGAAACAATCCGGAACAGACAAAAGGATAGCTGTTTGGAGTTATCTGCACCTAGCTTCTCGCACCAAAGCTTTTTGCTTGCGAATAGCGATTAAAAAGCATCAATTGCAGTTTCCATCATGTTATAATTTGCAAAATTGGTCACTATTAGCTGACAGGATATTATAAGAGATTTTATAAAATAAACTTAAAGCGATTTTTTTATAAATGTGCTGAACACCCTCAATGTCTCACATGAGATGTGCTAATATTAAATGCTTTGAAAAATCACCCCCTTTGGTTATTATCCGATCGATTGTTTATGTTTGATGGCTTGTTTTAAAGAACAATGTATTGGCTTTGAAGTTGTATATATTATTTAATGTTAATATGATGACAACATTCTGAAATATAATTTCAAAAGGACATGGGGCAGAGGGGAAAAGCATTACTAATTGGCTTAACACTTGCCTTTTAATGTTCATAGATATTATATCCATGTGCATTACATAACATATGTATTTTTTAAATTTTATTTCTTAGGTTGTGTGACGTAAATGTTGACATGGCCATTGTCGCTATATTAAGCTGACGGCCAACGATATATGTAAGGTTACTTTCTCCACGTGCATCTGCACGTGCTCTCACCCAAGGCAGGATTAATCAATGAATATTTGTCAAATGCAAGAAATGTGTATCTCTTTATCAAAATCTTTAATTATATATTATGTAATTGTTCCTGATAGTAATTTGTTAATTATCACATTGTTCATGCAGCTAGCGCTGTTGTGTATATTAGCATTATCGAATGATAAAGAAGAATTTAGCAGTATTTTGCAAAAGACAATTTTAAAGCATTTTCTATATTCATTTCTACAAATTAATAAATACAGTACATATATACAAGTGTGAGCACCTGGGGTGGCATATTCAAATCCCGCACGCATACCAAAAACATGTGCGTCCACTCTGATTAGCGTGTAAATGAGTTATGAATGTCGTCAATAATAACTCATATTATGTGAGCATATTTTTCCAGTGATCTGATTGATCAAGAGGCCATCACGTGACCGTCGACAGAAAAGCATATTGACTTCAGCCGAGTCCGACCGAAAGAAGTAATGACTTGAGTGACGTTAAACGATTGTTGTGTGACGTCATATGACTGTTGTCCCAGCTGTCCCAGCAAATTACATTTTTGACTGTATTTCATTGTGTTCCTTTCATTACTGTATTAGATACATAATAAAACAATTATGGACTGGCGATTAGGTCAATACCTGTTTTTATGGACCCGAGAAAACAATATCGACCGCGGACTTCGTCCTTGGTCAATATTGTTTTCTCGGGTCCATAAAAACAGGTAATGACCTCATCACCAGTCTATAATTGTATAATGCTATCTTCTGAATATCTAATTTCAATTTCGCTAAACAAATATTTTCTTAAACACTTTTCCAATATTAAATGAAATGGTCAGTGTAAAAAAATAATGAATGAATTTAAAGTGTCAATCTAGCAATTAATTTACAGTTGTTGAATTGAGTGGTTTTATGAGAAAGGTCAGTGGTAGTGTAAGCGTGATAATGATCAGCTTTCATGAAAAGTGTGTACGCAAGTACAAGCAAGCAAGCACTTCCAATGTGACTTTGAGAATAATTTCAAGGTCACCAAAAACTTATAAGCCCTTTGTCTTTCCTAAGAATAGACATGTGTAAGATATAAGATAATCCGGTCAAGGCAAACTCTCCCTGTGACCTTGAAATGAGTCCAGGTCACACATCTCTGGTTGAACATTACTCTTACTATGATTAACCTTTCTGCAAAATATGAAATTTCAGTTAATGGTATTTGGGCTATTCCATTTCATACGTAAGGGCGAACGCTACCGAATAATGTATCCTCCACTTCGCGTTAAACGCGAGGTGGTTCTTGAGATTTCCAACTGACTGGCTTAACATTCATGTTCACATGCCGAAGGTGTCAAAGCTCTGCTGTGACCTTGAAAATGATTCCAAGGTCACCAAAATCTAATCAGCTCTCTGTCTTCCCAAACAAGCTTTGTGTAGAAATGATCGAAATCTCTGCTGTGTAGATATATATTGATGTAAATTGTATCACACTAAAATGAACTTAACAACTCGTATATTACATGGTCTTGAGTATTCCGTGTGTGTCCTTCATAGTAAGCCAAAGGTTCATGGTGTTTAATTACCTGCCATAAAAACGGACAAGTCAAGACATACAATCTAAAATTGATTGCTGAAATGAAACTAATCCCCTGAACCAGCGCAGTTTAAAGTTAACTGTAGGCGTGCCATCGTCTCGTCAGGGCGCAGCTTGGCCCATGTCACGTGCATTGCCATGCTTACATTTTTCTTATCTGGTTACATATAAGAGATATATTATGGATAGAAAATTATGTTTTGAAGTAAATACATATTTTATTTGCACTTTTAAAAAATCCAAACAATTACTTTTCATGTCAAGGGAACAGGCCAGTGACAGAGTTGTGCCTGAGGTGACATTATAAGTTTTATCATATAAAACGTCAACGATACTCATAGATCATCTGATCGATATACCGTCTGTCAAATAGATCATTAATGGTCTTCATATATCAGAGGTCATCAATAAAGAGAAAGACTTAGTCTCTAATGGACATGTGTTGACTTTCTGCCTAAAGGTCTTATGGTTAAAACTTGTAACGTGTCTTCGTAACGTGTTGCCATAGTGTCCTTGTGATACTCGAATATCATGTTGAAATTTCAAATGTTTAAAGCTTGCTACCAATGAAAATAGCATTCACGTGCATCAACATGTGCTTATAGTCATACTGGAAATATAATTAATTTATTTTTTACTTATTATTTACTTATGGTTAACCATAAAATTGCAATATGCATATCTTGTTTACATTATAACCAATGCTTCTGGACACATTATTCTTTATTCATCGTCAGCGATTTGTTTTATGTTTGATAGCTTGTTTTTAAGATGTATTGGCTTTAACGTTGTATAAATTATTTAATGTTAATATGATGACAACATTCTGAAATATAATTTCAAAAGGACATGGCGTGTTGACCTCATTAAGCCCATTTACTTTGTTTATTAAAGTTCAAGTTAAACTGTAGCATAAATACCTTCGACATGCTCCGGCATTTATACCAGTTAAACTTGCACCTTTCATACCGTTTATAAGCCAGTGAACAAACAAATTATTAAATCTATTTCTTAAATAATCAAAATCACCATATAATCATATCATAATGTAAAAAAAGTAAGATTGTAAATCATGTTTATAAATTTACATAGAAAGATGGTGAATGTACTGTAACACGCCGTTTTTGATGAAATAAGTGATATCACGAAAAAAAAAGCAGTGAATTCGATAAACGAGCAACTTTTTTTATATTTTTAACGAACCCACTGCTCTGAATGCATTCTCATTCTTAATCCAGGTATGACGTCATGAAACATGCATGTCTGATTATCTTGCATGATAAACAATGCATTTCAATTATGTCACACAAAAATGATTTTTTGCAAATTCGGATATGGTACACGTAGCTTCGGTCATTATGAAATGGATTCTTCCATGCACGTGCATGGCGCAAATCTTCCATGCAAAGCCATTTGACTGACGCATTTCATGTGCTTCAGCACGATCCCCATGCGTTTCACACTTTACCAGTCTTGTTTAGAATGCAGGTTCTTACTGAAAAACAATAATTTGGTTTCTGTTACACAGCCCTTGTAGCCAAATGGATTAAGGCGCTGAGTAACAGACGAAGGGTTACATTTTAGAATCCCGGGTCATTATGAAAATTAAAATTACAGCTATTATGTTGTTGGGGGTAAAATATGCCAAACGTTATAAAGGGTCTTACTTTATCGAGAAGTAACAACTGTTACCGAAAATTACCAATTTTATCATTTTCGGCTTACATGTAGTAATAGTATATTGACGATATGTAGGTAAAGGTGTCGATTTCTGATCGAAAACCGGACAAAAGTTGCGCGTGCCAATGAGTCAAACGTAATTTTGGAATCTTATTTAGAGCAGACAAAATATAAAATTTTGGTTGATCAAGCTATATGGCAACCAGAATTTAGACTGTTATTCGCTATTCGTCATTTGTCATTCGAATGACGAATAGCACATTTATTTGCTATTCATCTTTCATTTTGTTCACATACTTGAATGACGAAAAGCAAATTTATTTGCTATTCGTCTTTCGTACTGAAGTAAAAAATGAATGACGAAAAGCAAATATATTTGCTATTCGCCTTTCATATTGTTGACATATTTGAATGACGAAAAGCAAATTTATTTGCTGTTCGTCTTTCATACCGACGTGATAAATGAATGACGAAAAGCAAATTTATTTGCTATTCGTCTTTCGTACTGTGGTGAAAAATGAATGTCCAAAAGATAATTTATTTCCTATTCATCTTTCACAATAATAGCAAATGTTTTCGCTTTTTGATTTTCATTCTTTGTTTTTCGCTATTGATCATTCGCCATTCAAAATCATTACTCTCTTAGGTAAATGAGATCAGCTCCATATATTTCTGAAAGCTTTTTACCAGTTTGATGCCAAATTATTAAATATTTTAATCAAATATTTTATTTCATCACCAATTAATGTATGTGTAAAACATTTAAACATTATTCTTTAAATAAAGATTTGATTACAAATAACACTTACTTTCATTTATTTAGAACAAAAAATCGCAAAAGTAATTTCTGTTTGCCTTTCAAACTTTTTTTTCGCCTTTCGCCTTTGAATGACGAATAGCAAATTTTTTCGCTTTTCGTTATTCGTCATTCGTCATTCACCTTTCGCCATTCAAACTCAAAACTCTCTTAGGTATATGAGGTCAATTCCATATATATTCTCTAACCTTTTTATCAGTTTGATACCAAATTATTTAATATTTTAATCAAATATTTTATTTTATCACCAATTAAAGACCCAGGTTATGCTCTGGGAGCAGTCTGAATTATTGGGAAGACATACCCCCTAGAATGAAAAAGCTCAGAACAACTAGGACTTAACTTTGAATAATAATGTATGTGTAAAACTTTTAAATATGTTTCTTTAAATAACTATTTGATCTCAAATAACACTTACTTTTATTTATTTAGAAAAAAAATAGCAAAAGTAATTTATGTTTGCCTTTCAAATTTTTTTTCGCCATCCGCCTTTGAATGACGAATAGCAAATATTTTCGCTTTTCGATATTCGTCATTCGTCATTCGTCATTCGCCTTTCGCCATTCAAACTGAAAACTCTTTTAGGTAAATGAGATCAATTCCATATATATTTCTCTAAGCTTTTTACCAGTTTGATGCCTTATTAATATATTCTAATCAAACATTTTATTTTATCACTAATTAAAGACCCAGGATTTGCTCTGGGAGCAGTCTGAATTAGTGGGAAGACATTCCCCCTAGAATGGAAAAGCTCAGAACAACTAGGACTTAACTTTGAATAATAATGTAGGTGCAAAACCTTTCAATATTTTTCTTTAAATCACTATTTGACCTCAAATAACACTTACTTTTATTTATTTAGAACAAAAAATAGCAAGAGTTACTTCTGTATGCTTTTCAAACTTTTTTTCGCCTTTCGCCTTTGAATGACGAATAGCAAATTTGTTCCCCTTTCGTTATTCGTCATTCGTCATTCGCCTTTCGTCATTCAAACTCAAAACTCTCTTACGTAAATGAGATCAATTCAATATATATTTCTCTAAGCTTTTTACCAGTTTGATGCCAAATTATTTAATATTTTAATCAAATATTTTATTTTATCACTAATTAAAGACCCAGGATTTGCTCTGGGAGCAGTCTGAATTAGTGGGAAGACTTTCCCCCTAGAATGGAAAAGCTCAGAACAACTAGGACTTAACTTTGAATAATAATGTAGGTGCAAAACCTTTCAATGTTTTTCTTTAAATCACTATTTGACCTCAAATAACACTTACTTTTATTTATTTAGAACAAAAAATAGCAAAAGTAATTTCTGTTTGCCTTTCAAACCTTTTTTTCGCCTTTCGCCTTTGAATGACGAATAGAAAATTTTTTCGATTTTCGTTATTCGTCATTCGTCTTTCGCCTTTCGTCATTCAAACTCAAAACTCTCTTACGTAAATGAGATCAATTCAATATATATTTCTCTAAGCTTTTTACCAGTTTGATGCCAAATTATTTAATATTTTAATCAAATATTTTATTTTATCACTAATTAAAGACCCAGGATTTGCTCTGGGAGCAGTCTGAATTAGTGGGAAGACTTTCCCCCTAGAATGGAAAAGCTCAGAACAACTAGGACTTAACTTTGAATAATAATGTATGTGTAAAACATTTAAATATTTTTCTTTAAATAAAGATTTGATCCCAAATAACAGTTACTTTTATTTATTTAGAAAAAAAAATAGCAAAAGTAATTTCTGTTTGCCTTTCAAACTTTTTTTTCGCCTTTCGCCTTTGAATGACGAATAGCAAATGTTTTCGCTTTTCGTTATTCGTCATTCGTCATTTGCCTTTCGCCATTCAAACGAATGTTAAAAATGGACATTTAGATTCGAACTGGACCTTAATGATTGGACCAAAAAATTCATACTGTGGGCTCTCGTTGTGGCTGAAACCAGGTGAAAAAAAATAACAAGAGAAAATTCTACTTTTACACAGTCTATAGCTGGAGGTGCGTGGCCTCGATGGAAAAATCACATATTAATGGACCCCTATATTAAGTATGTTTCTCATGATTAAGATAAAGGTTAATATTTTCATGCTCTGGAATGTGAAGCATAGAAAACATTGTTCTGTAATTTCCACTTAAGTAGATCTAATTATCATTTAGATTGCATACATAATTAATGCGTTATGTACTTCTGAATATTCAGGAAAATACTTTAACATGCTTATTTTCGGACCCTTAGATTTTGCGGTGCTTAACTATAAACTTGTTTTTAACTCTACTTCAAAATTAGCTATTAAACATAAAGGTATCTTCGAGAATTCACATTTTGGTGAAGGTTTATGAAATTATCTTATTTAGTCTTTGAGCTTTTGAGGTTTGGAGTTTGCACTTTGGGCAATTTTTTCCAGATTTCTAGTACTAACTGGGGAAACGGTATTGCGAAATAGAGCCCGTATTTCAGAGGATGAAATTGTCAAGGAGCAGGGAGCAGGATATTTTCAAAAGTGCGAAAAAACAAATATGGCGGCGAAACCACGTGACCTACGCATTTGTCATGATTTACTTCTGTGTTCGCTGTGTCATTGCTTATCTTTTAACAAAAAAGCAAGTCTGTAGCTGCATTTTGAAATTTTGTTAAAAAAAATGTAAAATGTTAAAAAAAATGTAAATTCGGACTGGACCTTTAATGGGCGGGCAAAGTTTGGTTGCATTTTCCGCATTCCTTCTGGTTGAATTGCTGGGTAAAACATTCATTGCAATAATAATAACTCTTCACAATAACAATAAGAATTCAGCGCTGTAGCGTTGAATCCTTAATAATCAATACAACGAAAAAGGAGACATTGTGTTTTTTTATCCACCCAAAATAATATCTATACATTTGTAAATATATAGTCATCTGTAAACAGAAAGTGAATAGAGTAAGATATTCACCAAAAAATCATGTCAATCATGTATCTGAATTGAAAGAAGGAACTTCTACATTAATAACCTAATACAAGATACAGGTTTGTAACAGATAATATCTTTTATATTTTAATTCCATTTAATCTTTACCCTTTTTATGATTCATTGAGATTGTTAACTATAAACTACTATATAGCTACTTTACATAACTATAATAGTTGTCTATGGAATTGTGGAACTGTTTGTTTAATAGTGTTAATTTTTAGTAGTGTAGTCTTTTGAAAAAAATAATTTATTATTTACCCTGAACATAAAAAGAGAGTTCATTTTTCTTGAAGGCGCTGTAGCACGTATTTGGCATATTTTGTTTTCTCAAATTTGCTATTCAGTATTTAAGGTACATCCATTGTGTTGCTGGGGGTCACATATTCCAAACGTTATAAATGGTGTTAATTTATCGAGATGTACCGACTGTTACCGAAAACTAGCATTTTGATTATAGTCGACTTAGTATATTGACGATATGAAGGTAAAGGTAGTTGTTTCTGATCGAAAACCAGACAATGCATCGTGATTGACGCTCGCCAATGAAACAAATGTAATTTTGGAATCTTATTTATAACACACACAATGATAACTTTGGATTGATCATGTTCTTTGGGTCATATAACTACTGTACATGTAAATGGAACGTGCATTTTCAGTTTCTGCACATGCATAATGATGTTTTAATCGATTTAAATAGGACACTAGTGATTATGATATAGTTGGCGATTTAGGATGAATATGCAAGCTGAGGTAATTTATTTGCACTGTAAACAGCACATATTGTGAGTCGGAACGCATTAAAGCATATATAACAATTTATGCAACACATTGGATGCACTTTTAACGTATATACAATATATTGTTATTTTAGGGGGTACAATATCTCACTACTTAACCTGATAAGCCATATCCATAGAAAACGATTATCCGTATTGAAAGAAAATGGTGTGACGTATAAAGCGACAGTGGCTTTGGACTCTTCAGTGTGAGAGGTAGATTTGTAAATCTCTTGCGAATTTGAGAGTTTAGACAGAAAAATGGTTGACCATTCTATCATGGTACCATATTTAAAACTCTACTCTAAGTGTTTGAATATCGCTACATCAGTCAGATCGGCCATTTTAATGTGAACACCTTAAACTGTCTCTCGAAGGGAAATGGATTCGCATGGTTTACCTAACATTGACATTCGTTTTTATTGATTCATGAGCATTATTTAACCATTGGTAATACTTATTTACCTTTTCATGAGATAACTTTATTTCAGTAAAAAAATGTGTTATAGCGCCTGTAAATCTCCATGTTATGGCAATATGTTGCCCTTGCTGTGTGGACAATACTAATGCAGTATTTGCAAAGGGCAAATGTTGGTTTGTCTATTTCTATGTACAGGTTTGAACTATATGAGTGCAAAGCATTTACGTATCAGAGACGTGTCCCCTATTGGAGCATCACATTAAATAGTATTACCAAGTTACCAAGTTCAACTACAGGTTCAGAATCAATAACCTCATCAAATAAAACGTCGGGGTATCAAGAGTATCATCAGGCTACCTACGGAAGAACCTAGATGTAATAGTTTCTCAGAAAGCTCGTCCCAATTGGAATATCACACAATTTACTCTTACTTAGTTCAATTTCAGATTCAAGGGTCAAACTCTGCAAAAGCTAAACTGTAACATTTGGTTCTTTCGAACTCGATCATGATAATCATTGCTAAATCATCATCAACCTTAATGTTATAGTTTCCGAAAACTTATTGTCAAAATTGGAGTGTTTATTCGTACAAAGTCCATTCCTGGTGTAAGGGTAATGACTCTAAAATTAGAATAACTGGAACTTTCTTTTAAACTCAAACAAAACTATTGTCAGCTGTACCCACAACCATCATTTCATTTACCTAGGTGAAATAGTTTCAAAGAAAGGTTGTGCCCATTGATCATTTTAAACAGTTACTATAAAGTCCCAAAATTTACGTTTTCATGAAAACGACAAAATATGTTTTTCCAGAAAACTGCAAACGTTAAAGGACGGACATGGCTTACAATTGTACAAAGTTTGGTTAATGCACACCTCAGTTATTTTGGATGTACCGGACAGAAAGACGGATGGACGGACGAACAGAAGGACTACATTATACCCCCAGCCAATTCGTAGCGTACATGTAGGTAAAATAATTAATGATACATGTAAGTCATTTGATGTAGCTAAAGAGTAATTGACTGGGTCTAGAAAATCTTTAGGACTTCCTTTTCTTTGTACCAATAAAACGTTTCACTTAAGCATATGTAGGAAAATAACCTGAACTGTGCACATGAACTCAGATGTAAAAAAGATACAGGTGTTTCCATATGATTCAAACTTTAGGAACTTATTTCTTTGGTAGTTCGGCTTCATTATCAATGTATGTAAAGTTTTCCCATTTAGCCTTCAGAGAGAATGACTACATTGTCTATGACGTCACATTATTTTTGAGTTACAATGCTGAACATGTTCATTGAACTATCCCCAATGTAGTGCCAGCTCAGACGTTATACTATCCTTATAATGCTCAGCACATAGCACGAAAGAAACAACTCCCATCGTTTAATGTCACACTTCGGGGAATCTATCACTGACCTACCGGGTGATCGCCGGACGCAAAAAACTTAGTTAGTTAATAATACTATCTGACATTTGGCATTGACTATGTTAACTCAATTTGAATCTACAATCCCAAGTGTAAGCCATACAATTTGCACAAACATGTGTGTGATATGCAGGAACTATTTTAAAGATTGTTTACACAATATTACCACTCAATCTGACTTCTCATAGAGACAACGCGTCTGCAGTTTGTGGTTCATAAGAACTATAGGGACTAAACATTAAGGATGCATTCATTGTGTTTCTTTGGCTTTAAAGATACATCCATTGTGTTGTTATGGGTCACATATGCCAAACATTATAAATTATGTTAATCTTTTGAGAAGAACTGACTGTTACCAAAAATCGCCATGTTGATGATAGTTGACTCAGTAAACATACAATATAAAGGTAAAAGTGTCGATTTCTGATCGAAAATCAGACAATGAACCGCTTGTAGCGCGCGTCAATTAGTCAAAAGTAATTTTGGAAATTTTGTTTATACCAGACAAACTGGCAACTTTGGGTTGATAATGTTAAAGAAGTGTTATAACTACTGTGCATAAAAATGGCATGTGTACAGTTTTGGTTTCTGGACATGTATAAGGATGTTACTCAATTTGAATTATTAGGCATGAAACTGGTAAAAAGCTTAGAGTAATGTATGGAAGTCTTCATTTAGCTAAGAGCATAATGAGTTTGAATGGCGAATGGCAAATGACGAATGACGAATGACGAATAACGAAAAGCGAAACAAATTGCTATTCGTCATTCAAAGGCAAAAGGCAAAAGAAAGGTTTGAAAGGCAAACAGAGATAACGTTTGCTATTTTATATTCTCAATAATTAAAACTAAGTGTTATTTTGGATCAAAGTGTGATTTATAGAACAAATTTAAATGTTTTGAACACACAGTTTGATTCAAAGTTAGGTCCTCTTTGTTCTGAGTTTGTCCATTCTAGGGAGAAAGTCTTCCCACAAATTCAGATTGTTCCCAGAGCAAATCCCCAGGTTATAATTGGTGATAAATTAAAATATTATCTTAAATTATTTAATATTGGGCATGAAACTGGTAAAAAGCTTAGAGAAATGTATGGAACTTTCCTCATTTACCTAAGAGCATAATGAGTTTGAATGGTGAATGGCAAATGACGAATAATGAAAAGCAAAAAAATTTTTGCTATTCGTCATTCAAAGGTGAAAGGCAAAAGGCGAAAAAAAAGCAAACAGAAATATCTTTTGCTATTTTATTTTCTAAATTATTAAAACTAAGAGTTATTTGGGATCAAAGAGTGATTAATAGAAAATAATCAAAAGTTTTGTTAAAAAATATTATTCAAAGTTAGGTCCTAGCTGTTCTGAGCTTTTCCATTCTAGGGGGAATGTCTTCCCACTAATTCAGACTGCTTCCAGAGCGGATCCTCGGGCTTTAATTGGTGTTAAAATAAAATATTTGATTAAATATTTCATAAGTAGGCATCAAACATGTTAAAAGCTTACAGAAATGTAGGGAACTGATCTCATTTACTTAAGAGAGCAATGAGTTTGAATGGCAAATGACGAATAACGAAAAGCGAAAAAATTTGCTATTCGTCATTCAAAGGAGAAAGGCGAAAAAAAGTTTGAAAAGCATACAGAAATAACTCTTGCTATTTTTTGTTCTAAATAAATAAAAGTAATTGTTAATTGAGATCAAATAGTTATTTAAAGAAAAGTATTTAAATGTTTTACACATACATTATTATTCAAAGTTAAGTCCTAGTTGTTCTGAGCTTTTTCATTCTAGTTGGTAAGTCTTCCCACTAATTCAGACTGCTCCCAGTGCAAATCCTGGGTCTTTAATTGGTGATAAAATAAAATGTTTGATTAAAATATTTAATAATTTGGCATCAAACTGGTAAAAAGCTTAGAGAAATATATATGGAATTGATCTCATTTACCTAAGAGAGTAATGAGTTTGAATGGCGATAGGCGAATGACGAATGATGAATAATGAAAAGCGAAAAATTTTGCTATTTGTCATTCAAAGGCGAAAGGCGAAAAAAAAGGTTTGAAAGGCAAACAGAAATTACTTTTGCTATTTTTTGTTCTAAATAAATGAAATTAAGTGTTATTTGTAATCAAATCTTTATTTAAAGAAAAATATTTAAATGTTTTACACATACATTATTATTCAAAGTGAAGTCCTAGTTGTTCTGAGCTTTTCCGGTTTAGGGGGTAAGTCTTCCCACTAATTCAGATTGCTCCCATGGCAAATCGTGGGGCTTTAATTGGTGATAAAATAAAATATTTGATTAGAATATTTAATAATTCGGCATCAAACTGTTAAAAAGCTTTCAGAAATATATGGAGCTGATCTCATTTTTTGAATGGCGAATGACCAATAGCGAAAAACGAAAAATGAAAATCAAAAAGCAAAAACATTTGCTATTATTGTGAAAGATGAATAGGAAATAAATTATCTTTTCGTCATTCATTTTTCACCACAGTACGAAAGACGAATAGCAAAAAAATTTGCTTTTCGTCATTCATTTATCACGTCGGTATGAAAGACGAACAGCAAATTTGCTTTTCGTCATTCAAATATGTGAACAATAAGAAAGGCGAATAGCAAATAAATTTGCTTTTCGTCATTCATTTTTTACTTCAGTACGAAAGACGAATAGCAAATAAATTTGTTTTTCGTCATTCAAATATGTGAAAAAAATGAAAGACGAATAGCAAATAAATGTGCTATTCGTCATTCGAATGACGAATGACGAATAGCGAATAACAGTCTAAATTCTGGTTGATAACTACTATGCATGTTAATAGGAGGTGCAGTTTCGGTTTCTGAACATGCATAATGATGTTTCTCGATTTTAATTGGAAACTAGTAATTATGATATATTTGGATATTTGGGATGAATATCAGTGAGTGAGTTGTTTTTTAACGGCGCTTCGACAGATATGCAGCCTTTAGCGCCGAGGGATGAATATTCAGATATACTTATACCCCAAAGCATTTACTCATGTAAGTAAATATTCTCACGTGAGTATTTAGTGCATGCAAACGCAATTACTCCAAGAGCAAATTTGCACCTAGTCAAGGGGTCATGCAAAAGTATATTTACTCATGAGCAAATTTGTTGACAGGAGTAAATTGGTCATGCCATAACATTTGTAGCTCTTTAAGCGACTTCTTCTAACAGAAAGCTACAATTTTCAGATTAACATCTTTGTAACATGTAAACTTAAGTTTGGTCATTTGGTCAAAATCCTTCCTTAAATCTGGGCGTGGCAGGATGTTGAACTCAAACCTTAAATATCACTCCTGGAACTAGTAATGCTAGGACACTCAAATTTTGAGAAGATCATCTTTGTATTATGAAGACTACAACCGTTTCTACTGTGAAAAATATAGATTATAGAGCTATCATACAAGTCTATGTTTTCCTTTATTCTACCAGGCCACACCAGTAGTGTGCAGAGAGGTGGAGAGCTGGTCAGTGAGACTTCGTTAGGGATGATGCATTGCAACACCACACTCCCGCCTCCCCTCTATCTCCCTCCCCCTGCCCCTCTCTCTCTCTCTCCCCCTGCCCCTCTCTCTCTCTCTCCCCCTGCCCCTCTCTCTCTCTCTCCCCCTGCCCCTCTCTCTCTCTCCCCCTGCCCCTCTCTCTCTCTCCCCCTGCCCCTCTCTCTCTCTCTCCCCCTGCCCCTCTCTCTCTCTCCCCCTGCCCCTCTCTCTCTCTCTCCCCCTGCCCCTCTCTCTCTCTCCCCCTGCCCCTCTCTCTCTCTCTCCCCCTGCCCCTCTCTCTCTCTACCTCTTTCCCTCTCCAACCCTCCGCCTCCCTGCTTCGCTTACCCTCATTCTCTCGCGAGTTCCAATGTCGTGTCAAGGGATTGTACTTGTAATAGGGATTGTACTTGGGATTTCACTTGGGAGGATCATCTTTACTTTAATATCTTTGCAGAAACCGTGATACTTGGACAACCAATTTGATCAAACTTTAGTGTCAAGTCATGTTTTTAAATTGTTAAAACGGAGATTTTTCAGGGCTGGGGATAATGAATTATGTAACTTAAACTCTAAAAACAATTATTGAAAAAAAATGAAAAGCAGTCTTTTTTCTGAAAATCCCTTTTCTTACAATCTCCCTTTCAATATGCAATAAAATGGTGATATTTTCAGAATAAATAGTTTTCAGAGTCTATGTGTAAGACTAAATCATATTGAGAACAATCTCTTTCAGTCTTCAATATCAAACAATATAAATTCTGATGAGTTACAGATCCCATGGCTCTTTTTTTTCTTCAGGTTTGAGAAAATCCGTGAGTTTAACAACATAAAATGGTGAAATACTCTCCCTTGTTGTCAATGTCAAGCGAACGCTTAGTAATTTTGCCTCTTACTCACATGAGTATATTTACTTATGAGCAAATTTGCTCATAGGAGTAAATTTAGTGCATGCGAACAGGGTAAATTTTATTATATTACCCATACGGGTGAGAAGACACAGGTGATTATTTTTGTGATATTTGCATATGTGCTTTCAAGTGATTCTCAACGTTGATTGGTCGGTTACCCGGAGAAAGAATGACTATGACGTCATAAAACAATGGTCTGACGAGACAAATTATCTTATGACGTCACAATGTTACTGTGGCGACGGGTTTTTCACAGCGGCCGCCCAACATGAAAATGTAATAACCAAGCGTAATTTGGTCAATTTAATTGCATAATGGGTAATATATAGAATAACCAACTCGGTACGAGTGATTACGGGAAATATCCACTCGTCTAAATAATGTTCAGAGACACTCGCTAAAGCTCGTGGCTGAACATTATTTAGACTCATGGATATTTCCCGTAATCACTCGTACCTCGTTGGTTATTCTCTAAATATTAGACGAATTATACCAATCTTGAACAAATTACTTAGTGAGCCATTACTAAAATGTCAAAACCTGACACCCCTCCTGACAGTAGATTCTTAAGAACAATCCAATGTTAACCCAATTGAGTGACGCCATCACAATGAATTAACAATTGCTAAATAATACTGCTCAATCAATAACAAAAAAGTTCCAAAACGAATGTACATGGTTCGGTTAAGCCATGCGAGTCCATTTCCCTTGGAGCGGCCATTTCAATGTGTTCACATTATAATGGCCGCTCGAAGGTAGTTCAAATGATCGTACTGATGTAGTGATACCTAAACACTCAGAGTAGAGTTTTAATTGTGATACCATGATGGAATGATCAAGCATCTTGCTGTCAGAACAAATCTACCCCTCACACTGAAGACTTCCACGCCAGTGTCGCTTTATACGTCGCACCATTTTCTTCGAATGTGTTCTATGGATACGGCTAATTTGGGTGTTGTAATGAGTTACAATTAACGTAACAAAATATTCTATAAACTTGAATGGGAAATTTGAGAAAACATAATATGCAAAAAACGTGCTACAGTGCCTTTATTTTTTAAGCTAAACTGTTGTTAAAATGCCGTCGATAAGTTCCGGCATTTATACCAGTTTAGCTTACACTTTTCAAACCGTTTATACACCAGTGAACAAACACAAGATGAAATCTATTTCCCAGTATCAGGGCAATCATTTGACTTTTTGTAAAAATCAAACAAGGATTTCATTTCAGGTACATTATCAATGTCCCTTAATACTTTCCAAAATGATTTAATGTCAGACTTTTCCAAATTTATTAACTTTTCCCTTATTTTGATTGAGTGTGCTTTACAGCTTTTGTACATTTTACTAGTATTTATTAAACGTTGACGATTTTGGATTTTATTGCATCTGCAATGAAGTAAACATGAAAATGAAATGAATATGAACCAACATCAAGTATAACTATAAACTACTACTGCAGTTTTCTGCTATTCTTTAACCACAACTTACATGACAAAACATCAAGATAAGTAATACAAAAACAAATCTAGGATACTGTCCTTACAGCAACAAATAATCCTATACAGCTCTTTTAAAAAACAATCAACGAATAAAAGAAGAATCAAAAGTAGTTACACGTTCCGGAAATTCAATAAAATCGTTTTAACGATTTATATTAAGCTTAAGGTTATTGCAAAATGTTTCTTTATTTCACTACTGACATTCAAGAGAAGGCGTGGTTGTTGAAAACAATCTTAAACACACATACGTTGCACATTGACGACTCGATTATCGTAGCAATGTTTATGAAGGTGTCAACAAATGTACGTGTCTGTCATATAGGCCTATGCGTATTTGACCAAACGTGATTAAAGTCTACTAGCTCCTAACTACAAGTATGTCAACAAAGTAAAGTTTAGGAAACTGCAATATAGACCATTACTCATTGGACAAATGAAGATAGGCAACCAGTTTTCTATGAATAGACATTAACGGTGTAATACCGAAGCAGATAGTAAATATGCATTGAACAAAATTAAAAAAGCAAAGGCTTTTGATTAATTTCGATGTCTGTGAAAGTTTAAAACAATCGCACACATAATAAGAGACATGTATAGGGTAGGTTTGTCTATATGGACGAAGCTACCCTACTGTAACTTTTTTCAGATACATATAAATTGACAAGCAGACAGAGATTATACGAGAATGAAACTGTCCACACGTGAGTTGTGCCTATGACTAAGAGGCAAAATACTATTCCTCAAAAAACGATGCCTTTTAAGGCAGTGAGCGCTTACGTTCTCATAGTCAAAAGTTACATGGGATTTGGTAACAAATGAAAATCGTCTTAGCTGATCAAACTTCCCGCTTGCCCAACTTTTCGCGAATATGGCATGGTTGCTGACGTGGCGCGAGTTTCCCCAACCAATGAAACCATCTGTTACATTTTCGATTTGGGAGTTAGTGGGGGTGTCCGAACCATCCCGCTCTCCGAACCATCCCCGCTCTCCCTTACATTTGATTTGGCTGCATCGGTAACAATGGGCTATGAAACGAACGTAATAGCTGAATGAACATCAGATAGCATGGGATCAAAATCATGTACAATAAACTCTGTGATTGATGTGATTACATCAGAGCTCGCTATTGCATAATCTACTAGGCTTACACCTTTACATGTTACTTTACCAACCTTTTTATCATCACCAATTCTACCATTTACAATATATACTCATGGTAAAAATGGTTGGCACCCCTGAACAAAAAAAGGAAATTAGCAAATCAAATGCATGGATAATTAATATTGTTCGATATTATGGTATTTTCGAAATTAAATGGCACAAAGATATGATGTAAACTATATGATACTCTCCGTGTATGTATTGTGTGCGAATGAGACTCCATGAAAGATTTTGTGTATATTTGGGTTCAGTAGAAATATTTTTTCAAATGAAACTTTTCATTTTTGATTAGAACCAAAACAGCAAAAGACTGTAACAATATATCAATGCCAAGATCTCAAGACACATGGAATGATTTTTTAAAAATAAATTTCATTTTTCTTATATTCCTCTTTCTTTGGTATTTTAAAGTACAAGTGGAGTAATATCAGATGCTCAAGGACACTATTCACAAAAAGACATTCAGTAGTAACATGTTTTATCAAAATAAATTATCGAACCTGACACTTTAAGTTGTTTATATAACATATCATTCCTATAACTATTAGGGAGTGTCAACCATTATTACCATGAGTATATATATTGTTATTTATGCATTCGCCGCTAATGGCTGCAATACTGCCGAAGCGGCGTTAAACAATAACTCACTCACTCACTCACACCCAATTTATGCATATATCAATAAGTTTGTTACCATGTGAAATGATTCTAGTTACGTCTTCATTACATCTGTCAACATTTACCGAATGCAATTCTAAGTTATGCACATCATTAATATGTTCAATCAATTCAGTTGGTAGCACGTCATCATTCACGATATTGTCATCAACATCATAAATATGTATTTTTATAATCAAGGTTATGACATAACGACAGTATTATATGGTAATTGCTCCTTAAATGACTCAACTAACAGTAATATATTGACCTCATTACATCCGTTTATTAGTAAAGGCAACCGGTTCCTTTAAAAGTATCTTGTAGTCAATATGATACAATTTTGAACTGCATCCCACTTAATTATTAGGCACCTAACAACATGACACAATATTCATGTTTGATGTTATACAGACGTTTTTTTCATTTTCTGTCTCATTGATTTTGTAACCAGCTTTTTGGCTTGTTCGCCAATCCTATTTTTATGTTAATGAAATAAAATATGTTTAAACCAAGTTAGCTTTCAGTCCCCGTCTCTTAGCCTCCTTAAGCATAGGCATCAAAACCTTGCGTGTCTGCACTATTTCTACTGGAAACTCACTGACACCATAGTTAGTGTTCTTCAATTTTTTTTTTTAAATTGATATTTTTTATTCAGTTAAAAGTTCTTTGTTTACAAGTTCTTTACATACATTCAGGGTCTTGCAATCATTAATCATTTTACATATTTGAACATGTAGACTGGGATCAGTTGCAATTTCAACTACTGAAGCATATCGTTCACCATTGGTCTCCATTTTTGTTCAAATATAAAACTTTTGTTGTTCTTTGTTGCATTATATTTTGTTCTTCGTTCTTCAGTTTGTTAGTGCTCGTTGCCATCTGGCACCTCAAACTTGGCGACGATGGTGCGAGGTCTTGATGCTCTATGGGTCCAGTTCTGTGCACAGTTCTTTGGGTAAAGAAAGTTATTTGACTTTCTAGAGACAATGTGAGTAACATATGTCTGCTTATGGATAGCAGGGATATTCTATGATCTGGATTCTAGACTTTGGTCATTATTTCTATTTTTATCTGTATTGTTAATCTGATAATCTGTTTATTCATTATGATTTAAATAATATAAGACTTATATAAGACCATTTGCTGGTTTTCTCTTGCTAGTGGGACTTCATTATCTAATTTACTAATCGTAATAGCGTATAAAAACGTAGAGAATGAATAGTGTGCATAAAGTTATAATTGATCCATTTGTCGATCATCTATATTATGTTTTCTGAAATCCGTTTGTTAGATGTGAAGAAATGTCTGTTGGGAAAAATGATTTATGTAAGTTTTTTTAAGTAGGTTATTAATGTTTCCATTGTATTTTGTGTTTAAGTGATATGAAAAGAACATCCGTGTCCTTAAATACCATAGGGCAAGATCCTCCGATATTTCAGAACTTATATAACACATCATATTCCTGCTAGGACACGCGGCTGTGAAACACACGTGTGAACTCGGACAGGTGCGCCCACATTCAGTGATATCAAATACACCTAGACTGTCCTAATCACTGTTAACGACTGGTGTCAGATGACTCGGAAACGTGCACACATTGTCCTTGATAAATCAGCCACGGTATTATTGAATACTCTTTATTCCAGAAATACGATTGTGTTGATAGTTCTCAACCTCGACTTCTCGTTAAGTGTGGTTAGATTTCCGAACTTATGTAACGATTATAAACTGACACATGACTCTACAGCACACGTGTATGCTCAGAGGGGGCGGGTCACATGGAACAATGGCAACATCTTCTGACGACTTCCATTTGTTTCTGGAAGGATATGACCTTCGAGCGATTTAACTTATCTTATATAAGTATAATATGAATAATGGCGTAATGACTCATTCTATAAATAGGTCCAAGATATAGGCCAGAAACGTCGTCAGAAACAAATAACAGTCTGGTTAAAGGGGCAGTAGCACGTTTTTTTCACTGAAATAAGTCGATGAAATGTATTTGAAAAATAATTTCACCAATAGTAAAACACCATTCTCTCTTCAGAAAATCAAGTTAAAAAATGAGTGTACATGGTTCCGTAAAGCCATGGAAATCTTTTTTGTCATTCAAAATAATAAATTGTGTTCACAATAAAATGGCCCCCATGCAATTTTCCCTTAATACGCAACACAGACATTACCATTACAGATAATTGGTTTCTGTAATAAGATGTTTTACCCTCTAAAGCAAATTTAAATAACATAAACTATCATTATAAATGGGAAATTTGAAAAAATAAAATTTGCAAAAAACGTGCTACTGTCCCTTTAAAATCTGGGGAAAGGTGCAAACGGGATACGAACTGGTAGATTCCTCCGGAACCATCCGTACGCTATGAGTTCTTATCCCAGTAAAAGCACTATTTTTCAACTTTTATTCCTCGGAAAACAGTTTATTTTAATCAGACAAATGAAGAAATTGTCTTCCAAAATGTGTCTGTCATTACTATACCAATTTCTAAATGACTAAAAAAGTTCATTTCACGATGAAGTTATTGAAAAGTGTTCTAATCACCACTATAAGTGATTGTTGTTATGAGTTATTTTATTTGTATACACGGTTGAGAAGTTATAATTTGAACGATCTTTAATTCTGGTTTTGAATATTTTGTTTGTCTTTGGTGACTTCATTAACATTAAGGAAATCGAATTGTTATGTAAGTTAAATGATATCTGCCTACACGAAATAAGATTTCGAAAGGTCACTATTTCAAAATCACCTGAATTAATACAGTTATACAGTATTGGCATCCCTTCCGCTCGACTACAAATTTCAATACTTATTAGAATGAAACTCGACACCTGTTCACTTGACCTTTAATATATTTCCACCTACTCTCGTCGGTGTGGTTCAGAAATAGGAAACCCACAAGAAGAATCCAATTACAACCTACAACCTACATTCCACTAATGAACTGGATTCACAACTCATGTTGACAAACATATTCGCCGGTCCATATAGTATATATACTCATATTACATATATTACATATAGTAAACTGGCCTACAATCGATTAATCAGTGCAATTATTGCTGTAATCGTGATATTTATCATAATTGTTACACGCTTGAAAGTTATTTAAAAACCTAAATCACCTAATTCCACCTCTAATCGCTGTACAAACCAACCAGTCATATAAACAATATTATAAACATTATATACACTTGTGTAAATTGATCAGTAAAAATTCATTCCAAAAATATTCCATTAAAGGCATAATTGCTATTCAGAACAAATGATTGACGAAATCTGTTTGTTCTACTCGTCGGCATACGCAGTCTGCGCCAGAGGGCAGTGAAGAATATTCCGAAAAAAGGATGTGAGTTGAGTCACTTAAATTTTTATTTGCTTTTTTGAAAGTTGTTGATCATAAAAACTGCCGATACTTTCAATAGGAAGTCCACTAATTTTTGAAGCGGTGTTAACAACTTTAGAGAGTTTATATTTAATGAAATGTATTTGTAAAATTAAGTCACCAATAGTAAAACACCCTTCTCTCTACGGGAAATCAAGTTAAAATTGAGCGTACATGGTTCTGTAAAGCCATGGGAATCGTTTTTGTCATTCGAAATAATAAATTGTGTTCACAATAAAATGGCCATGCAATTTTTGCTTTATACCCAACACCATTATTATCACTACGGATAATTGGTTTGTGTAATTAGACGTTTTACCCTCTAAAGTAAATATAACTGACATAAACAATCATTATAAATGGGAAATTTGAAAAAAAAAAAAATTGCAAAAAACGTGCTACTGCCCCTTTAATATATTGCCTAGTGTTTGCTCATGGAACCCGTGTCTGAATTCTCATAACCATTAAATGATGCCTATTGCTTGTCAATCGAGTCCGTACTCGCCTTTTATCTAGCGGTCATCCTCTGTCCACCAGGACTTCATGTTCCTCAACTTTTATCTGGAAAGTTCGTACTGAATTTACCCCTGAGTCGTTATCACAAATGAGCTAATTAAAAGCAATGTAGATAATGATGAACCATAGGGTTCTGGTATCCTTGTATTTCAAACCATCCTATTCAACGCATCTTCAGGTACTTGACTTTGAACATTCAAAGAAAAACAGTTGCTCTGCTGGTTGAAAAACCAAAAGTATGATCATGGAGCTGGCATTTTAAGAACAAAAAGCTATCGTTTGAGGCTTGCAGGACCCATCGATGTAGAAGTTTGATGTGCGGGTAATTTTAACAAGAATATTACTGGTGAAAAGTCCCAGGGGTGATATAGTGCAGAGTATCGGGAATTCATGGCCAGATGTGAAAAGGGAGAGTTAGGCCGAATCCAAGAAATTTAGTCTATATACCTAACACACATGACCAGAATTTCCAGATACTTTATATCAATAGTGGGGATATTTATCTCAAATCTTTATTTCTTTACCGATTTCGCTCAAATTTGGAACATAACCTCAACATATCGTATTTAAACAGTATATGATTGCAAAAATCTAGATTTTGAATTTTGAAAATATTGTCTAAACAGCGATTCGAACCCCTGTGCTTATTCTTAACAATGTAACATATTAATCATTGAATGTCTTCCTTGTATATATTAACGTATCAAATATGTTCAAACAGTAACTGCATTAAACGGCCTGAAAAGGTATGTACTTCACATCATCGTTTGTAGAATGATTTTACTCCTATACCCTAGTCAACAGCATTCACTCTTCCAGCAACGTTATGTTAAAGTTAATGACTACTGAAGGCATTACTTGTGATGTATGGGCCTTTTGATTTTTTTTGCAGATTAATATACAACTTTCCTACTACGGCAAGGCTTAAATCAGCCTGTAATGGAGACTGGCAAGAGTTATGCCTTGCAAAGGGGAGTTGATTTATATATACCAAATATATTTTATCTTGTTTAACGGATTAAACACTATTGGTTCTATAGCTTAAAATGTACGCTACATGGTAATTTTGGAAACTTAATCTCTCAGTTTATACTAAAGGAACTCCAAAAAAAGACACTTGGTGATAAATCACATTTTAGTGTTATGAAAAAGCCTTAAGTTTTTGACCACATAAACAAAATGCTTTATTAAATAACTATGTGAAATGAAAATTATGCACAGTTTATAAATAACACTAATTTCATGAATGGAGCATTCTTTATTTTGTGACGTCATCATATTGTTACGATGGCGTCATATGATTGAAAATGTTATTTCACTGAGTAGAATAACATTTTATTTCACTCAGTGAAAATTCAGATTTTATCTTAACCGATTAATGTCGTATTTCTAATCTAAAAATCTAATAAGTATATATATTAAATACGGTAAAACCGTATTTTTGTTTTACAAATAGCTGGTTAATAATTATAATAAGCATAAGAGAGTTCATTCTGTGTCCAGACGCCATTTTGTTTTCCTTTTGTGAGATGAATAAACTTAAAAAATTAATACAATTGCAGTGATCGACGATTAAATAGTTATTTTGTTATTATATTTAACAATGTTCGTGTCAATTGATTGTTGAAAAATGCTAAGGAAACGGTTATACGTACTGAAAGAAAACGGTTCGATTAAAGTTTGTGAAAGTCTTCAACGTGAGAATTAAGTAGATTTGTAGGTCTCGTGCGATTTAGACAGTTCAGTTGTCTGACCATTCCATCATGGTGCCATATTTAAAACTCTACTGTGTGTTTAGGTATCGCGACATCAGTCAGATCACTTGAACTACCTTCGAGCGGCCATTTTAAAGTGAACAAACCATGTACATTCTTTTTATAACTCTTTTTATTGATTCAAGAGTAGCATTAAGCCATTGATAACACTTAATATATTTTCGTGAGAACACTTTATTTCAGTAAGAACGGCGTGCTGCAATGCCTGTAATATTTAATGTGACCCAGTTTCTGTCAAAAGTGTTCCAACAGCAATAGTCAGTTTGAAGGATAGGGAATAAGCTTTACACAGCTAAATGACACTCGAGGACAAATCCGAAACGTGTCCGAGTTGACCTTCCTGACAGGGAGTGTTGGCTTTGTAAGCGTCAAGTTTAGTAACAGCGATTTGCGGTCACGAACAGATAACAGCTAGTACTCTATGTCACGGGGCGGGATAGCGCAGTGGTTAGCGCGTTCGGCTTCGGATCAAGAGGTCCGGGGTTCGAATCCCGCCAGGGGCACGGCAACTTTGTCTGCAGTAGAGAACTGTTCTACACGCAGTGAAACTCAGCGTAGTACCAACCATGGTTCGCTAGTTCCAGCCGATGCTCGCAGGTTTCACCGCAATGTATAGCCACATGGCGTTGCGGGCTTTCTCCCTGCCATAATACTAGCAGCCGCGATATAAGTGAAATACTCTTGAAAGCGGCGTTAAACACCAACTCACCTCACCTCACTCTATGTCACGGTCAGTATTGAGAAAAGTGAGTCGCCATAACTCATCGATCTTTTCATTAATTTCTCCTCGTCATCTTCACGGTTTCTTTGTTCGATACTTTTATTGAGATGAAATAAAATTAACATAATTGTTTTAGGTCGCTGCATGACCCTTGGTATCATCGCCGCAATTATTTACTTTTAGTCATTCGGACTTGCAATTTCTGATTCGCGTGTATGTGTATATTGTATTATCTAGTTATTAAAGTGAACACGTAATACGAACCTAAACTCATCGTCAAAATAAAAATATCACCTCAGTTGATGTTATCATATGTATGATTTTCAATTGCAAGTACAGGTGTTTAGTCAGCAGTCAAAGAATATTTCTACATGTCTTTTTAATTTTAAAAAACTGAAATTTTATATTTTAAACTTCTTCAAAAATTGTGTTTGATGATACACAATTGTCCATTGACATATAAGACATATTCTATTGATAAATGTGCCTCATTCTGCACACATTTACAACATTTTAAACATGATAGGGATCCTGTTGGTGGAAATTTCATTTCTTACTCCTGTCTTCATTAAACAAAGTCAACACAGTCAACAATTAATTCATCCAAACTACTGCAGATAAGTATTATCTTGTCACAGTCAAATGTATCTGATTTATTTTAAATATTCCGTTAATCAAAACCAACTGAGGTGATAAGTTGCTTTTGCCGATGAGTTTGATAATTTTAATCTGCCGACCTACCTTATACATTGTTATAAGAACAATTATTTATGGTTTAACCACAACCCTTCGATACAGAACGTTGTATCGTTTTCAAGTATGACTGTTTCAATTGGTAAAAGTTGATATAAAAATAACATAGTATTACTGTATTAACCTGTTTAGACTCTATCGCACATCGTAAATATCCAATACTAACACACTTTCCTGGAATTTGTCTCGTTTTAGACTTTCTTTCTCAGGAATAACGCCAATAATCTTTGATTGAGAACTCGTGTCGGCAATTTTGAAAATATTATGAAAGAAGAAAATAGGTAAATGAATATAGAATAGGCCTACATAATATACAATATAGAAAATATTTTCAAATATCATATCGACATTTAAGGTTATCGCCAGATGACATTTAACCGACAGTTTCCCGTGTAGTACCTGTGCTGTATCACCAGAGCCATGTTCAAGAGAAGTTTAAACATAATCGCTCAATTAGCAATTACCTTTAAACCTCTCTTGAACGCGATTGCTCAATGTAGCGCTACGTAGCAAGGCGAGCAAACATCGAGGAATTGCACCGTGTCGTTCAGGAGAGAATGAGCGCTACTTGAGCGCTATATTGAGCGATCAATGAGCAATTATAAGCGCTCGCTGTTATGGAACGATGCCCAGACTACTGTTTCTAGGCTAGCGCGGGGCGACAAGGACCAATTGTTCTTATTGGACAAAAGGTTAACGAAAACGTGATACAATGATATCTATAGTTCGTTCATGTTATGAACAGTGTGTTGTACAGGTTATAAATTAATATTAATAAAAGTAATATATATAATATAGTAATAATAGTATATTTATAATGCGCACATATCCATACACAATGCATACGCGAGGCGCTACACAATTATTACCCTGAAGGAACCATACTTTCGGTGCCGCCTATGAAGCGCACCGCGCGACCGTATAGGTCCATACATTCCCATGTCCAGGTACCCATTTGTACAGCTGGGTGAACTGAGTGCAATGTGGATGAAGTGCCTTGCCCAAGGACACAACACAGTATAATACACAGGTCAAAAATATTTGGTGTCTCCACCGGGATTCGAACCCGGGCCGTGGGCGTGAGAAGCAGACATGCTAACCACTACACCACTGTGCTCCACACATATGCACACAATAAGCAGTATGTGCGACTCGAATAGTCCCCATACTATAGAGATAACAATGCACATAAGCATGGTGAATCTTTACATGCGATAAATATATCATACATTAAATGTGTTCAGCGCGGTATAAGTATCCTCATTGATATATCACACCAACGTTTCTATGTACGTCATGAAGCAGAATAAACGCTTATGAAAATCTATCGATAGAGTCACACTTGTCAAACGTGATTAATCATGAAAGTACTGACTGGGTTAAACGTTACCTTTTTAATCCTAGTCAAATCAGTATATTGACGATATTCAACCTGATGAAGGAATGAGTATGTACTTCGAAAAGTCGTGTATTCTCTCATTCCACCTGATGAAGGAGTGAGTATGTACTCCGAATCGTCGTGTATTTTCACATTAAATAAGTTGTTATCTTGAATCTTCCTGATCACCCGATACGTCTGCCGTCCAGGCATAGATGGACAAAGTATTATACGCAATCCAGGCATAGGCAAGACGCTGTGTTACTAACACTGTAACATGTGTTAAACATCCAGTCTTTCAATGCTGGATTGTCTATACATAAATAGCGTTACATGAAGGATCCTACGTTGCCTGGATTGTGGTGCCTCACCCTGTAACACGGGTCGTAGTGCATCCATGCGTCCTTGTAG
This sequence comes from Gibbula magus, assembly GCA_936450465.1. Lineage (NCBI taxonomy): Eukaryota > Metazoa > Mollusca > Gastropoda > Trochida > Trochidae > Gibbula > Gibbula magus. The sequence goes on along the minus strand of OW388299.1, from coordinate 69,702,304 downwards.
GCCTCATGTAAACACTTCCAGTATTTAGATTCTTTACAAAGTTAAGACGTTATCATCTTTTGAACTTTCATAATTAAAAAAAAACAGGCTCTTTTTCCTTCCTCTTTTTTGGGGGGTTCAATTTCAGTAAAACCGTCTGTAGGCCTAGGCTACGCAGCATGTTATCCACAAACCGATCTATAACCATTGAAAAAAATGTTTTTAGCAGTATTTCACGACAGTAAACAGAAAATGTATCATTAAGATAACATGTGTTGATTAGTATTAGTTTTATAAACCAAAACTAAGGAGAGTTATAATTCAATCTATATTTTTTTAGCGGTTAGCAAGAAGAGAGTTATGGGTCCTTGTGAGCTCTTTCACGTTGAAGTCTGACTGTGTATCACTTCCGCCTCACGTTTCGGTTTTCACGTCTAGGTAGAAACATGTTTTAGATTACAGGTAAATTTCAAGGCAAATAATGATTAGAACCTTGATCTTAGCTTTACTACGTAGTTGAACTGTATGTTATAAGAGTATAATTCCTTGTATAATTTCAGAAATGCGGTTTTGAAGTCAGCGAAAACTGGAAAAGTTAGGCAGTCACGAATTTCGAAAGATCAGGTTTGGGTAAAAGTTATAAACGCGCTATAACGCAGGTTATTTCACTCATCGTCCCGTTGAAACTTTGTTACAATTCGCTGATATATCTACTGATATTTCTCAAAAAGTTTAATATGAAATTTTAAAATGGATTACTACATACTACATTTTGGATTTAAAGGGGACGTTCTGTCGGCAAAGTCCGCCATATTGGATTTTGTGCATTACGTGAAATGAAAACACGCTATATTTTACCTAATTTTACAACATTTTTATGATAAAAGATATACACTGATAGAAAGTTCGCATACTAACACATAGCGTGTCCTAAAACTAATAAACAATTTGCTGTTATGCCGTAGAAAACTTTTCCCCACTAGCAGCGCCGATGAATGGGGTGCCAGTGGTTTCGTAGAGGAAACCGGTTCGTAGAGACATATTCGAACAACATATTTAATGTACCTTTAACCGACTTGATACATGTACAGGTACACAGTTTCATGAAAATACATGAAACAGTTTTCATGTTCTTGTCTAAAAGGGAAATATGACTTTTTGGACAGTGCTCATTTCAGTAGCACCCGTGAACATAATTTTGAAAACTGAAATTATGTTATACATGAAATATGTATATGAACCTTAACTATATCTAGTTCAATAGACTTTCTCATTGTAGGACAACAAAGGAGTTCAAGAAATGTGCTAACATATTAGTTTCTACCTGTTTACTTCTCCATAGTTATGATGAGATCTGATATGTCATTTCCTACAGCCGATAGTGTTTCCATGTTACTGTGACAAGCAACCGATGAAACTATGCTTGACTCTCTTGATCTTCAGAGTGATTCTCAAATCCTCCTCGGGCCTGTAAAAAGTAATTGGCGTTATATTCAGTTACCAAAATCCTTCTTGACATGATATTTGAACTTGAGATAAACTGATTAAAACTTGATTTAGAATTGGCATAAAAAGCTTACACACCGGCTTGTTTATTTTATTTGGGTATTGGTTATGGTAATGCATGAACATAGGTTTTAATCATGAATACTGTGTGTTCATAATGAAAATCTCATAACGCCATGAACACTTGACCTAATACTTCTTGTTCCGAAAGTAATAGTTGCTTAAATTTGTATTTCTCAAATCAAAAGGAAGATGCTTTAATAAATAGCGGAGTATCAAAACCAATAAAATTCACTAAATCTTTCTGTCAAACCATGATATTGGACTTGTGACCTGCTGGTTTCTGGCTAAGTAGACTAACCATTAAACCCTTGAAACCAATTGTTATGATAAAGAAATTGTTGTGATAAATTGACTGAATAAAAATTGTCAGTTGCATGTAATTCTTGAAAATTGTTTAACTTTAAAGGGTGGTCAAAATGTCAACAACAATATTATTGACTTATTCAGTATAATTCACTATTGTGTTGCGTTTTGGGTCCACTCTTGCAATACCGACATTGGCCGAACAGTCTATTGTATTAACTTGTACTTTTCAGCTAACTGCATGTGCGGCATGGCTCTATCAATCTTTTGTTAGCTACCTTATAGACATTGTTTCTCTGATAGGGAGATGCATCACTGAAACACTATTATGTTTCAGAACAAAATAATTCTGTATGTGGTTTGATACTGCCAGTGTGTAAAATAGTTATTCATGATTCAGTAACTTGAACACCTCGGTCTCAATCAGTCTATTACTTACCATTGATATTGGTTGCTGCAAAATCTGCTGCATTGCATCTCGTAAATCTTCCCATTTTCAGGCTAATACAGGGATTTCTCCTTGATGATGGGAGACAACCTGAAAAGAATCTATTTGGTTATCAATACGGTAATGGACTAATTGTATAGTTTATCCTAAGTATCGGCATACTCAATATTGTTTTGTTCAACTTTTAGCAACAAATTGACTGGAGAAACTCATTTGATAACAAGAGCTTTAGTATTTCCCTCAGAAGCTTAAAAAATAAAACGCACATCTGTATAGTCCTTCAGGTTAAAGGGAAATTTCTATCAATGATCTATCGGCAGCATCCGCCATCTTGGATCCTTGACATTTCGTGAAATGAAAACATGTTATATTTAACCCAATTTTAATTTTTTGTTATAATAAAACATATTCACTGATAGAATGTTCACATAGTAAAACATAATGTATCATAAAAGTAATAAGCAAAAAGCTGTTAGGCCGTAGCAAAGTTTCCCTCACTCGCAGCGCCGATGAATGGCTTCAATTCTCATTGTTTTGATTTTTCAACAAATGTGCGCTTGTCTTTATCAATTTGTCAAATGTAAAATCATCAAAGTATTAACATCATTAATATCTTTCAATTTGACTATAATCATATAGTAATAGCATATATGTGTAAACAGGGATATCCTCTCGAATTTCGTTTCCACAAAAAATGCCCCGATAGAACCTTCTTTTAAGCCTAAGGTAAGATGCTGTAATTTTGGGTTCACTTACATCATGGCTACCAGTATTATTGCAAGGCCACAACACAATTGTGGCTATCGATGCGGGGAAACCACAAGCATTGGTCAGAATTAACCAACCATGGGTGGAACTGCACTGAAATTCACAATTTGTAGTGGCAATGTGACACAATCATAATCTGAGTTTGGCTACACCTAGCCCTACAATTTGAAATGTTGAGAAAAAAATTAATACTTTCCATTGATAATCATTTCATCTGAGAAAATTTATAATAGAGGAATCAAAGCAAAATGTTCAGCAAGGTGAGGTGAGTTTGGGTTTAACGGCGCTTTCAAGAGTATTTCACTTATATTGCGGCTGCTAGTATTATGGCAGGGAGAAAGACCGCAACGCCATGTGGCTATGTATTGCAGTGAAACTTGCGAGCATCGGCTGGAACCAGCATGTTCAGTAAGAATGTGTTCAATAATTATTCACTATCCATTCATTGACAGAATCGTTTGATAAGCTCTTTGATAGTATGGCACCTTTAAGTATTGTAATGAAACGATTTTGCCCAGAGGAATCCTGCTTAATCAGGATATTTGAATCCACAATCACCTGATTGTCCAATTAACTTTGTCGCATATTGCTGAAGGTTGGTAGTGATTTGAAATTTTACATTCTCTCACTGTATGTGCCGCATCATATTGTGATCGATTTGTTAGAAATATAAGGATATTGAAAATAATCATCCTTAGTTTTTGTACATTTCAAAATTGTGCCATTCGTTTAAACATTTTACTAATACATGAAGACCATATATTCCTATCAACGTTTCATCAATTTAGTCATTGTCGTTCATTATGTTAACACGTTTATTCGCATCGGTGAATAATGCCAAAATTCGACAAAGGCCTTTTTATTTCAATAGCCAAATATATATCTCAGTACGTCAAAGATTTACAAACATGCTGATACTGAGAGAAGAGGTTATATATCATCAAGGACGGGTCACTTTAGAGTAGTTTTTCGCGATATTTGTAGCGATGTGACGTCATTGATGTGAAGGAGAGGGTCTCCGCTAGCCAAAAGAATAACATGCTTCGTGTGAAACTAAAGATTTGTAATATCATACAAACTTCACCTTTTAAGATTAAACACGTTGAGATAAAGCTCATATGCAAAAATAGGTGAAGTGTATATATTAAGTTTAAAACAAGTTTATTGTCGACATTGATTTGTTTAAGCGTCCGAAAACCAATCACTCGAGGTTAGCTACAGTTGGGCAGCTATGTCCAAACTTACCAGCTCACCAAAACCATATTATTGAGAAAGGAATATCAATGAACAATGAATCTCTTGCCATAGGGTCAATGTTACAGTGTTGCCCGTTGTGTTGGTCCAAGCTGAAATGTGAGAAGGTAAATTAGTTGATTGTTCAACAAGTAAAAGTAAAGAGTTTTAACCGGTGACCCCTTCTGGGCTTTTGTACATGTTTTATCTTTTTCTTTTCAGCAATGCAGCCGTAACTGGAGGTAAAGATGAGCTTTCCTCAAATAGAACATTCATAAATGTAGAGAATGTATTGATTTAAATTATTGTTTCTTTTAGAAATTTGAGAAGAAATTGCATTGTTTGTTGCAGGCGAAAGTTTTTAGAATGCTGTTTATTGACAAAAAACAGTGACAAAGTACTGAAATGTTAAAAAATCGCAAATGACAAGATATCATAAAACATTTTGCTCTCTCACGCACCAAATGTCAAAGGAAACCAAAATAAATACCTCTAGTAGGGCTCTACTACCATCAGTTCTTCTAGTCCTTTCATCAGCTTCTGAAAATACTTTAAAAATTTATAATTATTGTAAAAATTGGAAGTGCCTGCGTATCTTTAGCCTACACTTATATTGGCCCATGGAAATAGGGGGTAGTCATTTTATTACTTTCAGCGTCAATACACAAAGAACTTATACTTCAAATTTCTACATTAATGTGATTACTAAAAGTCTAAACTTTCAGCTTGAGATAGATTTTCCACATGTGAAATATTTTACTGGTATAAGTTTTTATCTCTTACTCTTGTAGTTGCGTAGCTTTACCCGACAGCATTGTACAGTCTGGGGTCAAAAGTTCTTCCCCACACTCGGATTTCCCATAGACTTACATGTTAATTAACCTTTGCAAGAATAATTTTCATAATTAAAGTTTAAGTCAAATTGTTGTAAAATTTAACAAACATCTTTGAAATCATGTTAGCTGTGCATCTATAATTTCGTTCATCTTTATGTGGATCACTCATCAAATGACAGCCGACTGAAGAACGTATATCATGTTCATGAACCAATGTCCCATTGGCCGCCATGTTAATTATTGACGTATGATGTATATGCTTTGCTTTTATGAAGATAACTTTCTTGACACTCAACGGAAACTAACATGGAAATTATGTGTGTGTAACTGAAGTGATTTCCTATCTTTTGGTATATATTTGATAACCATTTTACATACAGTTTAATTATCAAAATTATTCTTGCAATGGTTAATTAACATGTAAGTCTATGTACAAGCCACTGTGATCGGATTGATTTTTCTGATTTAGATCGATCAAAACTGTGGCTACACATTATATAAACGTTCTTATCAAAATAAAACAATGGTTTAGTGATAACATAGTACCAACCTCACATAGATATCGTGCAGAGGCGACGTAGACCAACTCATAGTCCACTTCATCCAAAATTTATTCTTGGCGGGGTTGGCACAGAACCGGAAGTATCAAATTGGTAAATGTTTCGGAAACGAAACGAGATGTGTGTGATGTGAATGCATTATGTTCTCATATTCCGTAACTTTTGAATTTACTCCCTTGATAAGAATCAAGGTAGGTATATTTCATTGAAACAAATACAAAATCAGAGTTAGTATGTTAAAATATTAAACTCTTTCAGTCTTACAATTCTATCAGTAGGTATTAATTCAATTAAATATTTTCGATATTTTAAATTTGTGTTATGTAGGTTGAAAAAGGCCATTGTAAAATAGGGTGTAGGTTTATGCGTAGACAAAGCAGGTTCGTCAATGTCAATATCGTTAGTTTCGTTGACGAATCTAATGTTGGTTTCGTAGACGTTCGTAGAATATGGAATACATTAATTATATTTCATTTATTATATTAATTATTTTCCATGAAAATGGGTCACCCCAAGAAGATTATAAACGTCAATTCATGTCGGAAAAAATATAACCCGGCCTCCACAACCCGGGTCTCTAATAGAACCCGGGGGTAAGGGTGTACTGAATGAAATAGAACCCCGGGGTTGTATTAGAGGAAATACGGTATCTTTGGAATAACATAAAGGTTGTTTCTGATATATTTATTTAGCCTTTTGAAGGGCAGCACTGACTCCAAGTGATCGTCAACCTGTGTGAATCTAAGCTAGTTTCAAAACTCTTTTTTTTTCATAAATATATGATAAATTTGCAAAGGAAACTCCTGCTATTTTACTAGCGATTAGAACAACGTTTCCTAAGCGAGATTGTTTACGAGGTGGAAAGCTGGCAGTGCGTATATTTATTTATATTTATATTTGCGTATCTTTACCCGACACGGCACAATATAAAAAAAACCCATATAAAACAGTGGTATCTTCATTTCTGCATTATAACATTCAAGTATTATAACATGGCTTTGGTCAATTCTTGAACTACATACAGTGTCATAGAACCATAATCAGTCATACGTTATAACCCAATCAACGTTGGGAATTAAAAAAAATAATGTAGATCAAATCAAGTAGGCAATCACTTTTGCAAAACCTTTGTCAACTAAATATAAGATTCAATTTGATATCACGTACGATTGTAAATTAATACGGGGGAAGTACTACATCTTGTCCGGATAACGCCGTCGGTAAGACGAATTTCCGATCTGGGAAAATAAAATGTATCTTATCTTATGAATGTTATGTAATCCGTGAGATATATTCAACGACCCGGGTTACAGGGTGAGGCAACACAATCCAGGCAACGTAGGATCCTTCATGTAACGCTATTTATGTATAGACAATCCAGCATTGAAAGACTGGATGTTTAACACATGTTACAGTGTTAGTAACACAGCGTCTTGCCTATGCCTGGATTGCGTATAATACTTTGTCCATCTATGCCTGGACGGCAGACGTATCGGGTGTCCTGATCTGATATAATGGGGGAAAGAACTGATTTCTTTTCGAAACCGGACAACGCTCCGCGACTGCCGTACGTTAAATATTCAAATGTTATTTTGGAAACTATAACAGAATAAAAACTAATTTTGGATGGTACTATTTAAATGGGTTCTATACATGTAATGGGACATGTATAAGGATGTTGCTCCATGTTCCACAGAAACATTTGAAGTTTGAAGGAGAAACTAGTTTTAAAGGGGCAGTAGCACGTTAATTTTTGTGCTCAAATAAGTTGATGAAATGTATTTGCAAAATAATTTCACCAATAGTAAAACACCCCTTTCTATTCGGAAAGTTTTAAAAAATTAGTGTACATGGTTCCGTATAGCCATGGGAAACGTTTTTTGTCATTCGAAATAATAAAATGTATTCACAATAAAATGGCCGCCATGCATCCCTTTAATGATTTACATGTACACTTCTTTATTGCAGTACATGATCTATTTAATGTCATCATCGATCAAGTGGTGACAGCGACAGTACCTGGGTCGAAGCGTCGCCTTCACAGCATTGAGTTGTATATCCATAACAGAGTTCTTCATTCTTCAGGTTTCAAAACTATTAAGGGACTTACCAATGGTTAATCTTACTCAGTGAAATTGTACCATAGACTCTGTATGGCCGTCTATAGATTCATTATAAGAGCCTATTAAAAATAGCGAAAATCTTGAAAATTCTTGTATTTCTTGTATTCAACTTCCATATTTGTATTTCAAAAGGTTTTTCAAAGATATTGCTATGGAAACGTACGGACTTGAACTAGTGATGACACTGTTTATTAGAACACTGCATTATTTCCAACAGAGGTTACTCAAGTTAGTATCTTCTTTGAGAGTAAGTAACGTGGGAAGAACCAAGTGGAGTTATCTCTGTTGTCCACATCGGAATGCCATTAAGGGATGACAAAGTCGTCCATGTTAATATGTTTTAAATGATACATGATTTTCAAAACTTTGGTACTTTGTATACATGTATATACAGGATTCCCTAATAGACGCCGGTCTCGAATAGAAGCAGCGTCATGAACAGAGGTCAGGACTGAAGGGGGTCTGAAACTATTTGAGGAAATACAGTATGTAATTTTTTGTGGGATTTTACCTCATCATTAACGCCATAAGGTACCGGTATTTATTACCCAGTTGAAAATAACCGAGTTAATATTATTGACATGAGCACATGTGCACATATCACGTTTGCCTAGCAAAAATTGTTTCACCGCGACTTCCCGTATTTTGTCGCCCCCTGACGTCATAAAACGTAACTGTGGCTTATCGTCGCTAGAGAAGTGGGTCAAATGGAATAAAATGCATAATAAAGAAAGTATTACATTCGAATGTGTGCCAAATGATTTTTACGAAACTCGTGCAAATTTATGTATAACCCTCACTCTCGCTCGGGAAATACAAAAATTCACACTCGCTTCGTAAAATTCACATGACACACTTCCTCGGGTAATAATCTCTATATCAGCTCGAATGGTGTTGTTGCTGTTGGTTCATATAGCAGCATTTGATAGAGTCTGTTACAACAATGTGACCAAAAGGTAATTATGCCTGACACCCCATCAGAATTCTAGTGAAACAAAGTGTCGAAAGCATTAGACCAATAAATGAAAGTATTTACTCTAGGTTTGTTTCAGTATTGAGTCACCTATCGTAAAAACATGTTGCTGTGTCGAAACAATATTTAATTAAACTTTAAAACCAAATCAAAGACAGATTAACATCCTACGGGTCGTGAAGCCATGAAATATGAGGTAAGTGTTGACAATCATATTGAATTCTGCGTTTATTGAACACACGCCATTGCGCAATAGGAAATCTTGCAGGTCGAGGCATAAGGTTTCATTTATATCAAGCATCTTCTTGACCTACATTTCGACACTGACGATCCATTTCAAGGCCATGTTATTGCTTCAATATTCAGATCGGTAGTGATCAACTGCAATATTTCAACTGTCATTGGGTTCTTATTGATAAGGGGGCGGGCGTGCAGTTGTTATAGCGCGTTTGGCTTCGGATCAAGAGCTCCGAATCCCGCACGGCAATTTTGTCTGCAGTAGAACTGTTCTACACGCAGTAAGGTTTGGGTGCAATGCTACACTGAATTTCAGAGTAGTACCACCCATTGTTCGCTAGTTCCAGTCGATGCTCGCAGGTTTCACCGCGATGCCGTAATACTAGCAGCCGCGATATAAGTGAAATACTCTTGAAAGCGACGTTAAACCCCAACTCACCTCTTCCTGATAACAGTCAGTGGTTTCTCAGACGTATTCATGGACACGCGGAGTCGACTTCCGACAAATGTTTAATAACAGTATGTTTTCACAGGCCCACAGCAATGAAGGGGGAGGCTGTGTTTCTTATTTAATGTGACCTAAGATTTATGTCAAGGTGCTGTTAGAATTAATAGAATTAACGAACGGCTAAAATAGATACATTTATGTTGTGTTAAGTCACGTGGTTGAACTGTTAGATGATTTTCATGAGAGGACATCCTCAAATGTTTGTACAGTACTACTTCAACGCCAAATGGATAAAATGTCAAAGAATCTGCTCGTTCAAGAATATTTTATGTGCGCTTCCAATCAGCGTATGTCTTCATAAAATATCTAGTGTGCAACAGCCCGATGATTTCATTTTAGGTACTGATGTCGGTAGACAGTTCGGTTGTTGTATGTGTAGGCTTAACAGTAATCAATATTTAATTGATTGCACGCAAATATGTACGCTGGATCATGGGCAGGGCGCAAGGATTTTAAGGAATTTGATGTAATGGTTAAAAATCTTCCTCCTGGCAGCACGTTTGTCTTTTACGGTTGTCAGTTTGAAAAATTCACTGAATAAAAATATATGTGTGCTATAGCACACTTTACAACAACACCACCGTTTTCTTGTACATGTGATTATAATTAACAACCGTGTAATTATACTTAAATAGTGTGTGAAGCGTTCGTAAAATGATTTCAGACTTTATGGAAATGTGTATAGAATGTTTCTGCATCTGGTAGCTGCGTGTATTTTAAATGAATAAAACTCTACTGATGTGAATTCAAATGATCTAGTAAAGATATGTCTAGTAGACATTCCCCGATTTAAGCAAATGCTGTTACCAAAAGACAGTAAAGGAATGAAGGTGAGGATATAAAGTTTCTAATTTATTTAAATTTTATACATGTGATTTGTATATATTCAAATGATCTAGTAAACATATGACAAGTAGTAATTCTCCGATTTAAGCAAATTCTGTTACCAATAGACAGTCCAAGAATGAAGGAGACGAAGGATATAAAGTTTCTATTTTATTTACATATATTCATACATAGCACTTTTCAAAATGTTTACCAAGGATATTATGTATGTAGATCCTTGAGTATACACACACAAGTGAACATGGTGCCAAACAAACATTTACAGGTGCACGCTCCTGTGTAGTTCTCTGCCAATGCTGTACTCAGCATTACAGAATTCCCCATGTTCCTGTTCTCGACTTGTCGTCCTCCACGTGAACACGTGCACGTGTAAACCTGAATGTCGATGTACACTGTTGATTTCTCGTAGTAGAATGCCACTATAAATACCGTAGATGTGTCGTTCCACTAAGAATACAACCAGTGAGGTGTATATCGAATCCCCACACTAGATGTAGGTGTATGTGAAGAGGGTGAAGGAAGCTACCCCCAGGATACCGAGGAAGGCTAACACAAGCAGGGTGCTGGTTGACAGTGGAAAACCGCTACTCGTCTCCGTCTTCAGGGGCTGTAAGGAATCAAGTGATTTAGTACTTGTGTAACCATATGATCTATAAGTATGTTTATCAGAATTTGGACTCATGTAAGTAGCCTACTAGCTTTCGCATTTGAAGCTGTTTACTGTGTTATTGTGTTTGACATTAATAAATGGACACTACATTAGACATATGATACAGCAACAGACTGCCAATAGATCGTTCCAAAAGGGCATTGCTACTTTTTCCATTTCTCTTTTTATAACTTTATGTTCTTTTAAAGCCATTTGTCAAGTTGTACATGTCTCCAACAAGGAGTACAAAGGTCAAGTCAAAAAGTTCGGAGTTTATGTCTTCCTGTCTAGATGTAAATCCCACCATAAATTCAGCAGATCTTATTGTGTATCAATACAGAGACTGAAAAAGCATTTATTCTGAAAATGTCACCATTTTATTAAATGAAAAGAAGCCTGTTTTCAGAAACCACATTTCTCACACACATTTGTCATATATCCAAAACTAATAGGGCTACATTTGTAAATAAGGTGTCTAACCTCATGTTTTGGGGGTCACAGAACTCAATAATCACAATTGATTTTGTGTACAATGACCTAAAATGGTGATTTTTGCAAATGTTTTCCAAGATGGTCACCCGAACATGCCATATTCATGTCCATGTCAATCATTTTTCATTTTCTTTTTTTACAGTTACTCCATTAAATAAAAAAAATTCGTTTGATGACCTATTGTAATATTGTACATATTAGAACCAAGTAAAATATAATGCAAAACTGACCATGCATCTTTAACGCCCTTCAAGATGTGAAACCATATGCTTACCATATATAGAAGATCGCTCGGGACGCTGCATCCCGTGGGGTGACGCACATACTTCGTGGGGTCAGACACGGGGTGGGCCATGTCTACCACCGTGCAGTCTCCTCTAGTCAGGTACGTCCCGGGGGTCCAGATTGGGCGTGGGGTCATCTCGGGGGTCTCATCGGTCGTCTCAGGAGCCATTTTCAGAATACTTGTATGGAGTCGCTAAGGTTTGAAAAAATAATGTCTCGCTGGATTCAACCTTTCTGTTGATATGTTATGAGCGATTCATTTGCACCTGAATCTTAACACTTTTAAACAGAATGGGATCTTATTCTACACTATATGTTCTGGTAGAAGGTTTAACGTCTATTGCAACCTGGAATTGATCGTAACTGAGGGGGGTCGATGAACAATGAATGGGGACATGGCAGGGTGCGTTCTTTATACCCTAACTTTAAAAAGTGTTAAAACAACACTGTCGTTTTACAGTTAATCCATTCTATTGTTTCTCCGCGTTTAATCCACTGAAGCTCACTGCCAAGGGCTACTGGTTAATTGAGTGAGCTGGAGGTGTCAGTACCTGTCATAACACCCTGGTGGTATAGGTGCTAACTGCTGTCTGTGGTAGCTCAACACTTCACGCTCCACGAGACTCGCGCTTTGTTTCTTCCTCATTATCGTCTATACGGATTATCAGAGATCAAGTGACAGTTTAATTGAACCGATATTACAGGCAGGTGTATTAACAGGAGATTAACATCACACTCGGTTGACAAATTCAAAACTTTATTGATTAAAAAATACATGAACCTTATTGTTCATGAGCAGTATCGTTAACTTACCTTAACTTGTCTCTTACTTTTTCGCACAAATATTCATTGTTTCTTTGAGAGACAGTTATACTCTGGCGTGATGAAAGAGGGCATCTTCTATGTATAGAAAACTTCAGCATTCAAAGAAATAAAGAAGTTGAATATCCACCGAACTTGTCCTTTGAGAGACTTGCCAATGATGCTATCAAATATGCCAAACGTTGTAAATGGTGTTATTTTATCGAGAAGTACTGACTGTTTTTTTATGATAATCGACTAAGTATAGTGATGGTATAAAGGTTAAAGAAGTGATTTCTGATCGAAAACAGGACAATGCACCGCCATTGACGAGCGTCAATTAGTCAAACGTTATTTTGAAAAACCTATTTACAACAGACGAAAAGACATATTTGGGTAGATGGTGTTGAATAGGTCATAAGACTAAATTGCATGTAATTGGGACGTCTAGTTTCGATGTCTGCACATGAATAACGATGCTGTTCTATTTTAATTTGAAACTAGTAATTATGATATATTTGGCGACTGGTAATGAATATGCCGGTTGAGTGAAGTTATTATAACTTATCAATTCAATTCTTTATTCTCCAAAAACCACCATGGTGGTACAAGAGCATATTTACAAAATATGATATAGTATAAATACAAATTTTGATTCAAAACAACAGATAGGCGAAATCTAAATAGTGACATGGTTCGTTCTAACAAAAGAGGAGAGATGTACAATATATTTTGATAAATTTACTAAGTCTTGGGTATTTTTAGTAGATAACATTTTTATGAACTTTGATATAGTCGGAAATGATGTTAAAATACTAGGTAAATATAGTGTTCTCAAATTATGAAGGGCTACACAATTAAACATGTAATGAAACTCATCTGCAATGTTTTTAGACGTGCATAATTTACACGTTCTTTCATCTCTTGGAACATTATACCAGCGGCCCGTCTCGATAGGTAAACTGTGGTTAGAGGTTCTAAATCTCAATATTGGTAATGCAATATATTTTGGAAGGAGGAGATATACATCGAAGTTCGGAGATGGCTTTAATTGTTGATAATAAATTCCTTTAGGACTAGAGATGACATCGCTTTGCCAGCTTTGAATAAATTGATCTTTGAGAGTGTGTTCAACTTTCGAGACGAGCCATTGGGTAGTACAAACAGAAGGGTTTTCGAATACATATGACAATCCAGTATTGTCAAGTATGTTTTTTACAAGCAGACACCAGGGATTGTCTCTAGTTCTTGTGTGTACTAAATAGTTATAAATTAGATTCGTTAGCTTATAAGGGGCCCCTTGGTAAGTTAACTTATGCCAGAACGTAATTAAACGTTTATATATCATAATTCTAATAGGGAATCTTCCAAGTTCTCCATATAACATGAAACGGGGGGTTGAATTTCTTAAACCAGTAATAAGTCTAAGGAATTTTAGGTGTATTTTCTCCAAGACTTCAAAATTTTCAAAGCTCCATATTTCTGCACCATATGTCAAGATAGGAATTACCATTGAATCAAATGCAAACAGTAAGCAGTCAAATGGAAGGTCTAGCTTTCTTGCTTTTATCACTAAATTATACATTGCTTTTAAAGCGCTATTACAAACAGCTTTGATACTTGATACGAGTTTCCTATTTCTATGAAGCGCTATACCGAGATATGAATAGCTATCAACAATATCAATTTCCTTACTACCCAAGTTAAATTTAACTTTTGTGCTTTTTGCCGGTCCTCCCCCAAATATTACTATTTTAGTTTTCTTTATGTTTACATTTAGCTTCCAAGTGTCACAATAATTCTTAAATGAGTCTAGCGCATCTTGTAATCCTTTCGGTGAAGCATCGAATAATACGGCATCGTCTGCATATAATAAAACTAACAACTTGATATACAACAACAGATCTTCGTCTTCCATATATTCAAGTGTTACCCCACCACAATCGGCGTCAAATAAATGAGATTCGATATCGTTTATGAAAATAGAAAAAAGTAACGGTGAAAGATTCTCCCCCTGTCGGACACCCTTGTTGCATGGAAAATAATTTGATACTTCATCATTACATTGTACACGAGATTTGATATTGCTATACATTGATTTTACAAGATTCAGAAATTTACCCTCAATACCAATCGTTTGCATTTTTTTCCATAATCCCACTCGCCAGACAGTATCGAAAGCTTTGGTGAAATCTATAAAGGCGCAATAGAGTTTTTGCTTCCTACTTTTTAGTATTTGCATAATATTATAAATTATAAATATATTGTCAACAGTAGAGAATGACTTCCTAAATCCGGCTTGGGCAGATGTTAGAATATTATTATCATCCAGGAAATCTGAAAGACGGTTGTTCAATATCTTCGTGAACAGTTTCCCAAAACAACTAAGCACAGTGATTGGTCTGTATGAGCTTGGGTCACATTTATCGCCCTTCTTCTTATAGATTGGTTTAATAATTCCCGTTAACCAAGATTCTGGTAAAACACCTTTTTCAAATATAAGATTAAATAGTTCGACTAGCAGCGGTACCATGCTGTTTATGCTATTTATAAAATATTCATTTTCGATAAAGTCTACCCCTGATGCTTTGCATCTCTTTAGTTGTTTAATTGCAGACATCACTTCTTCTTTCGAAATGACTTTGTTTAAAGCTCCAGAGGAAAGATGTGTTATTTTATCGCTATCATCGTGATCATTCTGTTCATCTAGTTCTGATTCATTCAGTGACTTGAAATACTCATAGAATACGTCGATGTTTAAATAATTGTCATTGTCATTTTCTTTTTCTCCATTTATAATTTTCCAAAATTCTTTTGGGTCATGTTTCTGTTTTCCTCTCAGGATTATCTCTAATTCATTTTTATATAATCTGATATGTTTATCCAAACATGTTTTATATTTCTTAGATTCTAGTCTGTAAACACGTCTATTGTATACAGAATGTACTTTTTTAAAACGCCGTTTAGCTTTATTAAATTTCTTCCTAGCTTTATGACACTCTACAGTGAACCACGGTTTGGATTTCTTAAACTTTCTACGTCTAATTCTCTGATTTCGGACTCCGAAGGTTGCACGTGCAGCCTCTGTCAGCACATGCGTGACCTCGTCAGTGATGTCATTAACCAGTACTGGGTCACAGCACTCTAGTCTAGCTAAGCGTGTCTTCTGACACAGGTTATTTATCTTAGCCGTGTCTAGATTTTCAACGAATTCTTTGGATTTATTGTTGTCATATCGTCTCGGTCTACGTTGAGGATTCTGTGACTTATTATCATATTGGTGAATATCTTCTCTTTGTGTTTGGGAGATGTTACTAGACATACTGAATGTTACTGGACAGTGAGCATCTGAATACAGGTGTGAAAAATCAAGAATATTCAAGTCTGTCATTACAGGTAAGCATGATGGAGAGCATATAACATAATCTACAACACTAGCATCTTTACAGGTTTTCATACCAACATCTTTATCTTGACCAATTCTACCATTACATATAAATAGGTTTAAATTTCTGCATATTTCGATGAGTTTGTTACCTGAGTTATTTGATCTATCTTTATCTTGATTTGCTCTGATCAGGGGTAAGTTGAGTGTTTCTAGTATAACATCAGGTTGGAAATTAGAATCAATATCACAAATATCCATACCCATATCATTCAGTATTTGTTCATTAAATAGAATAAAATCACAAAGCTGTTTTGTTCTGGCATTGAAATCTCCCATCAATATGATATGTTCACTCTTGGAGCTAAAATTAAGTAATGAATGTTCAATATCATTAAAGGTCTCATTTGTAAAATATTTAGAGTTTTCAGGAGGTATATACACTATACCTAAGTAGATATCATCTTTGAAATCAAATAAAGAGTTACAAAGTTTTACCCATAATATTGATTCACAGTATTCATCTATAATGACTGATATATGTTTTTCATATTTAAGTCTAATAGCAACACCAATACCACCAGACTTTCTTAATGATTGTTTCCTATGTTGAAAAAATAGCTTATATCCTGGAATATCAATACTGTCTAAAGCATCAGTTTTAGTTTCTTGAAATCCAATAATGTCATTATTTGATATCATTTCTTGTAGTTCTGGATAATCTAAGCGTTTTTTCAGTCCACATACATTGAGGGAAAGGAATTTCAAAGTGCCATCATCATCAATAATTTTAGAATCAACATCAACATCATCATCATCATCATCATCATCATCAGATTCAACATCATCATCATCATCAACATCATCAGATTTTTCAGAGTCAACATCATCATACTCAACAACTTCAACATTATCAACATCATCATGATCATTATTATCATCACCAACAACATCATCATCATCATCATCATCACTACTGTCATCCTCATTGTAAACTTCATTAGCTTCACCATCATGAACACAAAATTTAGCATTAACACCAGCATTTACAGCAAATGTTTCATCACCATTTTGAAAGGAATGAATAACACTATGTACAATACTATTTACATGCATTTCAATTTGGCTATCAGACTTATTTGTGGTAATGTTATTGTGAGTTATATTTACATGGTGTTTGACTATAGGTTCGGGGTTTAGCAGAGTTTTCATTTGGTATGATGTAGTGTCTGTCATAGAGTTAGTTGGTTCAATATATGTTTTCATTTTACCATCCTTATCAAAGAACAGTCCATTAGTGAGATAAGAGGGGCCATTTTGACTTCCTGTTTGGTTAAGTGGATCTTCATAAAAGTCTGATATCCCAGAATTGCCTACTAACTGATAAGTTAATTCACTGTCACTGTCCTCACATGAGGAGCCAGGGGGAATCACATCCTGGGAGGAGTACACATGTAACTGCCCCTGTCCACCTGTGTATCCCTATCTGAATCCTCCTCTGGGGCCTCTAGTGGATGCTAGCTTGGGGGCCCTGTAGGGTGGGTGGGGGGTATCGGCAGGTCTACCATCTATGTACAGCTTGTCTACCACTATGTTAGCACTATCAGCACATGGTATGTTGGCACGTATAAAAGCCAAATAAAATATTATGAAACAAAATGGATGCATCTTTAATTTTTTTATTTCATCCAACTAAAGTAAACAACTTAGATTGAAAGACTGATGAGGATGTCATATTTTTATTGAAAACAATTTAAAAACGAATGTGAAAAACTATTGAAAATGTCTTCTTTTGACACTTTCAAAATCTAAATCATTTCACTTTTCAAATGTTTGTACTGCAAAATGTTTTTATTGTCATTATTCCAATTCAAGATAACATATACATTAGATATGACATTAAAGGCATTGTACATAATGTTGGTCGTGTTTTAACCCTACTACAGATATAAAACAGTATTACTGATACTGAATAAGATGGAGAACTATTCGTGAATTTACAATAAAGACTTTAGTATTTTATGGACGTTTCAATCAATAACAAGTACTGAACTAACTTTTCCCACTTCATAATGAATGAATTTGACTTTTTTTTCTAAATTTCTGTTCTTTTTTAGTTTTAAGGACAAATGTTTGCAGACGTGAGTCTCGGGCACTACGAGGAATGAATAATTAAACATCAATTTTGTTTATTCTACATGAGAAGCAGGGTTACTTTCGAATTGTGTCATTCTGTATAGCCTATACTATTCTATTATATTTGATCATTTACGATTCATTTAGTGATCACTTTTCATAAATAGAAATAAAAAAAATCGTAATTCTGATTCATTTTCCCATCTTTCTTCTTTCAGCAAATTTAATCTTTAATGAAAGTCATTCTTAGAAGGAAGGTTGTTTTCGTTTTTCTGCGAGGTTATAACTTCCCAACCAAAGGCATAACTCTTGCCAATCTCCATTACTTGCTAATTTACGCCTTGCGGTATTTCCTTAAGATCTCTGTGCTGGGAAATATGGGCCAACTGTGCATTTCAGGTGCAGGGATCCACTATCTTGGCACGGCAATGCGAGGGAAATACTGCAAGACTTAAATCAGCCAGTAATGGAGACTGGCAAGAGTTACATCTTGTGTAGGGAAGTTGGTGATGTTATTACTCTGGTTCATTCATTTTAAAGGCGCTGTAGCACGCCGTCCTTATTGAAATAACGTGATCTCAACAAAATGCAAATTAATGTTACAAATTGCTTAATAATACTCAATAAAAAGAGTTCTTAAGCGAATGTACATTTTCGGTTAAGCCATGCGAGTCCATTTCCCTTCGAGTGGACATTTTAAGGTATTCACATTAAAATGGCCGCTCGAATGTAGTACAATTATTGATCTGACTGATGCAGCAATACCTAAACGCCATGATTAGAGTTTTTTAAATGACGTACAGTGATGGAAAGGTCAACCATCTTGGTGTCTGGACTCTCCAAATCACATGAGTGTTTAAAGTGTTACCCCGCACGGAATCTGATCATATGCCACTATGCTCAACTTTATCCGGAGTTTTTGAACCTCCTATGTGTATGCCATCTGGTGATTTATTGACACTTCTTCCATCTCCTAGATACCGCCTGCCTGACAGTGAGATACCAGGTTTTAAACAGTTATTACAAGCCAAATTGTGTGACTCAATTGAACAGGAATTCAACTCATTATTAGATTCCGACATCAGCAGTGCAATTCGTCTGTTAACCTCTGCGTTCACCAGCTGTGGCGAAGAACTCAGATTGACATCCAAAAGGTTAAAATCAAAATATAATCAACAACCACCATGGTTCGACTACGATTGTGTTCAGTTAAAGAGAGACAAGTTTAAACGTTTGAATATATACCGGAGATACAAATGTGATGAAAACTTGAATCAGTATCTGAGTGCTAAATCTGATTTTAAGAGGTGCTGCAAATTCAAGAAACAGAAATATAACGAGAAGTTAACGAGGGACATTGAAGATACAGTGAAAACAAATGATTGCAAGAAATTTTGGAATAGTATCAAGAGTTTCTTGAGAAGTGGGAAAGGTGGCAGTGATATACAACCGGAAGTGTGGTTTGGGTATTTCCAGGAACTGTTGAATTCTGATGGGACCGATACTGTTAACACGGAGTTTGAACAAATTGTACATGACTTTGTTCACAACCATAACTGTGAAAACTGCGATGGAATACCCGTGGATACAGACATTTTATCTGATGAAATTTTAGAATCCGAAATTACTGATTCCATAAAATATCTAAAGAAAGGGAAAGCTCCAGGCGAGGACGGCATCCCACCGGAATTTCTGAAGGCTGACATGCTGCTATTATTGCCATATCTGCAATCTCTATTCAACAAAGTACTGGACACTGGAATCTTCCCGGAATCCTGGGTAGTCGGTATGATTCTACCGCTGCATAAATCTG
Organism: Gibbula magus; assembly: GCA_936450465.1. Classification (NCBI taxonomy): domain Eukaryota; kingdom Metazoa; phylum Mollusca; class Gastropoda; order Trochida; family Trochidae; genus Gibbula; species Gibbula magus. The sequence goes on along the minus strand of OW388299.1, from coordinate 69,682,360 downwards.
GAAATAAGACGGATCCGAATAATTACCGTGGAATTTCCCTCCTAAATGTGCTGGGTAAAGTGTTTGCAACAATTCTAGAAAAAAGGCTACGGGCATGGATTGAACTAAATGAACTAATATCAGAGTCACAAGCAGGATTCAGAGAAGGATACTCAACCATAGACAACATTTTCGTTCTTCAGGCATTATGTACCAACTATTTGAGCAGACCGAAGGGCAGATTCTACGCTGCATTTATCGATTTCAAAAAAGCATTCGATTTTATTCCAAGGAAGAAACTGCTTTATCTACTTCTACAACGTGGTTGCCATGGTAAATTGTATAGAGTCATCCAAAATATGTACAGTCATGTTATTTCTTGTGTTAAGGTTGATGATAAAAAAAACTCCTCCTTTCACAACTACATCAGGTGTCAGACAGGGGTGTGTATTAAGTCCCTTACTTTTTATATTCTATATCAACGAGCTCGTACGTGACATGTATTCTACCTGTGAACATGGAGTTTTCATTTCCTCGTCGATAGAAGATATTATGCTACTTTTATTTGCCGATGACATTGTTACATTTTCATATACTGTTGTTGGACTTCAGAAACAGCTGAACTGTATAACTGCATATTGTACTAAATGGGGACTGGAGATTAATATGGACAAAACTAACATCATTGTATTTAGAAACGGCGGAATTGTTGCAAAGAGAGAATCGTGGACTGTGTGCGGTAAACCAATCAAGATTGCAACCTATTATAAATACCTTGGAGTGATATTTTCCTGTGTGCTTAAATGGACAAAAGCTTGTCAAACACTGGTGTCGCAGGCGGAAAAAGCTGTGATACCTTTATACCAACTTTTCAAACAATGTAAAGATTTATCATTCTCCACAGCATGTAAATTATTTGACACCAAGATATCTCCAATACTGTTGTATTCATCTGAGATATGGGGCTTTACATACCAGACGTCAGTTGAGAAGTTCCATGCGTCCTACTTCAAGAGATTCTTAGGAGTTGGGAAATTCGCAGCAAACAAAGCTATTCTTGGAGAAACTGGCCGCTATACCGTACACATCAGTAGCCAATGTAAAGCAATGAATTATTGGCTCCGTCTTCTCCGATTAAACACCCAGAGATATCCACACAACAGCTATTTAATGTTGAAGCAACTGGACGATAATGGAAAGCCTACTTGGGTGTCAAGAGTACGAACATTACTATTTCTTACAGGATATTCCTATGTTTGGCTGGCCCAGGATGTTGGAGACCCCAAACAATTTCTATACATGTTCAAACAACGGCTAATAGATATATATTTACAAGACTGGCACTATTCTATCAACAGTTCAACCTTTCTGGAACACTACCGACAAGTGAAGCTGTCCCTTATACAAACTGAGAGATATATCACATCACTAAACGATAAAGACTTAAGAAGAACCATTTGCAAGATTAGAATATCACTACATGACTTTGCAGTAAACAAGAAAAGACGAGGAAATGCCACTAATTCAATCGATACATTGTGTCCGCATTGTCACTTAGGTACAGAAGATGAATTCCATGTATTATTTATTTGTAGTAAATATTCAACTTTAAGGTGTAGATTTTTGCCAAACAATGTCAATATTACTAATCAAAATATGATCAATATGTTAAACAGTACAAATGTAAATGTCACCAAATCTGTTGCCTTATACCTCAAACATGTATTCAATATCAGATCCCGCACGTGATCTCATTGTATTCTTTATTGTATCTGTACTTTAGGCCATGTGGCCAAACTACTGAATAAAACATCGAAATATCGAAATCACATGAGTTCTAAAGTTTATCTCTCACGCTGAAGAGTTCCACAACATTGCCATTTTATATGTCGCACTATTTCTTCGAATACGATAGCCGTTTGCTATGGATACGGCTTATCTGGTCTTGTAATGAGATGTTTTACCCTCTAACAAAACAATATATTCATTTGCATAAACTATAAATGGCAAACTTGAGGGAAAATATTATGCCAAAACGTGCTACAGTGGTAATGGTCCTAGTCGTTTCAACTATACACGTTTCAATGACGTATGAAGAATTTTTTTGTCAATTTAAAAAGACTGTACGCGTGTCTTAATTACAGTTCTCTTGACGTCATACTTCACAACATCACGACTGCGCTTAATGTTGATGTTTGATTTAGAAGAAGTCTTACACTCAGACTATGAAAAAGTATTTATTCTGAAAATATCACCATTTTATTAAATATTGAAAAGGAGACTGTAAGAAATGGAATTTTCATATAAAAAGGCTCCTTTTCAATTTTATTTTTTTTGCAGTCTAAGTGTTAGACTAAGTTAGAAGTAGTCAAACTTCAAAGTTAATTAATAAAATTATCTATTTAACCTGTTATCGCACTTGTTGACTGAGAGTTTTGATCACGATGTAGTCCCTGTTTATCTCTAACGCATGTGTAAAAATATAGAATGACGTATGTGTAGTTAAGTTAGGTTCAAAGCATTTAAAGCATTCAAAGTTTATTTGATAGGCATGTACAATGTGATAGTATGAAGGAAGACTAGTTATGAGGATAGCCAACTTATTTACTAAGCATCACAACTTCCGATTTATTTCAATAGAGATGTTAGTATCCATACAGCCTTTTGTCCGATATTTCATATGTTGATTCTTTAAATTTCGTAATTTTTTAATTGACTTCACTTTTTATATGGATATACAAATAATTACTGAAATTCGTCACCAATATTACGTTCTATCATTTACTGGGATTTGTCGTCATTTATATGTCTGTATTGGGGGAAAGTGATTAGAGGTGAGGTGAGGTGAGTTGGGGTTTAACGCCGCTTTCAAGAGTATTTCACTTATATCGCGGCTGCTAGTATTACGGCAGGGAGAAAGCCCGCAATGCCATGTGGCTATGCATTGCGGTGAAACCTGAGAGCAGCGGCTGGAACTAGCGAAATTCAGTGTAGCATTGCACCCAAACCTTTCTGCGTGTAGAACAGTTCTCTACTGCAGACAAAGTTGCCGTGCCCCTGGCGGGATTCGAACCACGGACCTCTTGATCCGAAGCCGAACGCGCTAACCACTGCGCTATCCCGCCCCAACAATGTGATTAGAAGTTGATTAATTCTGATTCGGAAATGATACTATACTTTACCTGTGGTTCTAAATCAACAACAAATTGTCATAAATGTTCATAACATGATATTTATTTGCAACAAAACATATAACAGTTGTAACTAACAGCGAATCTCTCACGGTAGGTAAATCGTTGCGTGTCGTACTAGACTTACTTCATAGCACCTGAGATCAGTTTCAACTCCACCTTACCTGGAGAGGAGTGGAACACGCACCTGCCATTTATATTAAGTATATTCTCATCAGGTTGCTTAGGATCGCCAACATTCGTAGTTACGGTATTTAAACATAATAGACATGAAGGAGAACAAGCATATATGCAATAAAGAAGTTGACTATCCATAGAACCTGTTCTCCTTCATCGAATCGGCTTCGAGAATGTTTATCAAAGAAATATACATAAATGTATGTTACAACTTGGCGTAGTCTGACGTGGAGTTGAACTACACAGTCACTGTGAGAACACCATACCAGGGCCGTGTTCAAGAGAGGTTTCAAAATAATCGCTCAATTAGCGATTACTTTTAAACCTCTCTTGAACGCGATTGCTCAATGTAGCGCTACGTATCAAGGCGAACAAACTTCGAGGAATTTGCACCATGTCGTTCAAGAGAGAACGAGCGCTACTTGAGCGCTACATTGAGCGATCAATGAGCAATTTAAGCGCTCGCTGTTATAGAACGGAGCCCTGGGGAGACACTGGCTGCCATTACATTGCGTTCATGGAACCAATGTACAAATCATGGAATAAGCCTTACAGTAATATAGCCAGGTACTCGGCATATGTACGTTACACCGATGCTCTTGGACACATTTAGATTGTGATGCAATTTACTCCATGCCACTATTTTGTGTTTAATGAGGCTTTGATCTTTAGCAATCTGTGAGTAATATGTGACATCTTCTTGCCATTTTGATTAAAAAAGAACATTCACAATACACTAGCCGCATAAAGAAACTGTACACAGAAAATTCATTCAGAATATGAATACAAGTCAGCAAAGAGAGGCTGATGGGTACATTTTATAAGTTGAATTGTCGGACAACAACAACATGTCAAAAGAACATGAACCATATCTGTATCGATGTCGCCAGTGGACCAAAATCGTTCAGATTGTCACATGAAGAAGTTGCACAACCAATAACGGATATGAACACCATATATCTAAAGCACACTGTCGCCGATACTTGCTGTAACCTGCATTTGTTACTTCTCTTCAAAGGTTTAGACTTGTTGTTTAACTTGATGGAATAATATAATAATAATAACGGTGATTCACTTCTAAATGTTGAGATGACATGTTCCTATAGCAGATTACCTGGCACATAATAGACTAAGCAAGAACAACGTTGCGACTCTCCATCAGCTGTTGGTAAATACTGCAATCTCTCAAGAGAAGAATATCAACTATTGAAGTGTATTATAAAGACGCAGTGTACAATAAATTCATGTGTTCACGGTTTCTTAATGTGGCTAGTATATACATTCACACACGAAGGTCGCAGATCTTCATTCCTTTAAATTGACCATATACATGTAGTATATACTGTGTGATATATAATATAATACTCATTGAAGAAGAAATGTCATAGTTTTGATGTGAAAAACTCTTGTTTTCCGAAAGAGACGCGTTAGTGATCATTTCGTCGTATTCCATATTTTGATTTTGTTCATTGTGACACTCGTAAAATTGTAAACACATTTTTTTAAAGTGAAGAATTGCAGGACTACAGAAACACCTCGTTCCTTGAAAGTCTTGGACGGTCGGAATTAGTTCGATGTGAGATACATTACTACGGTTTGAAGTTTGAACTGTTGAAGTTTCATTCCATACCATGTTATTTCATTCACACTTAACCATGCGTTCTTACCCTGTTCCACACGATACAACAATGAAGTCATAAATATAAATATATACACATCCAGCATGTCACGCGACACGCTCATATTGCACCTTTGGCATGATGTTATACAAACATTTGTCACATAACCTCATGCCCTCATAAAATGTTTTGGCTTGATGGTTAAATCTCACTTTGGGGGTCGTTAAAAGTCGGATTCCTCTTTGGTCATAAGTGTCTACATTTGGTAGAAAGCTGCATTTATCCGTTTCATCGCACCTGGGAAGACCTGTCTGCCCTCATTCCAACCATAGGTCAACGGTCACGACCTTTCCACACCTGGGTGAGACAAGGATGTATGCTGACTCCGTACCTGTCTCTGGTAGAGGGTCACCAACATTGCGTCACTCTGTTGACAGTGTTTAGAATAGATCTACAAGTGTATATAAGCCAGCAGCCCGAGGGATAGTGACGCAACTACACAACACACCACGATGAGATAGGCAGACCCCCGGGGCAACGGGCCACATGTGTCCATAGTAGGGGGCTGGGGCTGCAACAGAAAGAGGGAGTTTAGACATCTGAACTTGTAATGATATACATCGGTACATGTATAATGGGTTAAGTCAAACAACGATCGTAGTGGAACAATGACTTACATACTACAGTGTTGGTTGAGTGTTTGGCAGATGGCGTTTGACAGATGCCTATCTAAGATACTAAAACCATTAATTAAATGTACAGGAATGACACTGTCCAGTTAAATTGAATTGAAGTTGTTTCAGTTTGTACACACTGAGAATTTAAACTTTTGACCTTTGACCCTTGTTAAAGGGACATTAAAGGAGCGAATAAATACAGAATTTTACTCATGTTCCTGACAAAGTATAGAATATGTGTTGTGACATCCCTTAGCCAAGATCTCTTGTCACACCTATTTAAATGTCCTTCAAAGACTTGATTATCGTTATGTTTGAAGTACTGAAATTGTTTTATGACGAATTAATGACCTATTGATGACAGAGCCCCCACTGCGATAACACTTGTGACATACACTATACGACAGTGTAGATTACTCTGTGACTGTGCACCACGTGTAGATTACAACATGGATGGGTTGACATACACTATTGCGTCCCACTGTGAGGTCAAACAGATAACCTCTTGTACGACATGCGGTGAACTTAAAGTCGGTCATACATCATACGCACTAAGCATTTGTCACAATAGAGACGGATGTCGTAGTTTGGATGGATTTGGTGCTTAAATCATCATACATTAATCCTAGACATTATCAATTAATTTTAAGGACGTCCCTGACCTAATACATTGGTAAGCATTTAATCGATAAGTGATTAAGATCAATGACAGCAAGTCACAACATTCATAACAACTATACATTTCACACTTAAAATGATTTGCATAAACGAGCTACATGACGTGATTAATACATTGAAAGTCTCTCACAATACGAGCTGCATTTCAAGAACACGGTCAAGAGTATCAGAGCCAAGGTATGCTTGTACCACGTATATAAACAATTACAACCCCGCCCATAGTCTTTGATAATTGCATTATATAGGTAAATCGTGAATAGATGAAGCATACCTCCACATGTGGAGTGCACTGAAAACTAAAATTGAGAAATTTTAATAGCTATATTCTACCTTTACCGATGTGATTTATTTCTTTCAGCTCCCACTACATGCAGTTTATCTAGACTTGCTGAATAGGGATGAAGACAGACTCTTAATCTATAAACAGTCATAGAACAGGACTCCGTCCCTTGTATCAAAGACGAATATACATGTACATACAATGCAGTACATAAACATGATAAATCACGATAATACCATGATTCAACCTACCTTGAAAGCGACATCCTGGGAGCCATGCGCTGAACTCCCGAATGACCCTTGACCTCTGACCATCAGGGCTGGGTCATACACCGGGGTCATGTCCAGCACTGCAGAGTCCCCAGTACTGAGAAACTTGCCAGGTACCCAGGCTTGGGGCGGGGACATCTCTGAGGTCAGATTGGCGTTCGTCGCTCGAGGAGTAGGGTGAGACATCAGTCGGTCTGCAAGGAAAGTGTGTTACAGTTAAATACCTTTCATATATCATATCATATGTATATCAAACATTGCACCTATGTACCACACACGTATTTCTAAACTTAAATGAATGAATGGATGAACAGCTGCATGGGTATTATGGCTGAATGAGATGTGCATTTAATGAATAAGTTTTTTTTTATCATTGACACATTTCTAATTGAAATAATGAATGCATAACAAACAACTTTAATAAAAACTTTATAATGCATTATATTAAGAATACACCTAATTACAGTGTAATGAATGAATGAAGAGTTACAAAGTACAACGAACAGAGTTTATTTCGTATATTTGCCCATGAGACCAATAGTGAGGTGAGGTGAGGCTTTCAAGAGTATTTCACTTATATCGCGGATGCTAGTATTATGGCAGGGAGAAAGCCCGCAACGCCACGTGGCTATGTATTGCGGTGAAACGTGAGGGACGGCTGGAACTAGCGAACCATGGGTGGTACTACTCTAAAATTCAGTGTAGCATTGCACCCAAACCTTACTGCGTGTAGAACAGTTCTCTACTGCAGACTAAGTTGCCGTGCCCCTGGCGGGATTCGAACCCCAGACCTCTTGATCCGAAGCCGAACACGCTAACCACTGCACTATCCCGCCCCGAGACCAATAGTACAGTGGTCGTAATGTTTATGATGTCAAGTATATACAAAGTACAACAAACTATCAAAGATACACGTAACAGGGCGAGGTATGTAAAGTACTAAAAAAGGTAAAACACGCCGACATCATTGTTTGAGTAACGCCTCCAACTGTAATGTGTTTTTTACTGAATAGAGACAGAGTGTACGAATACGAACCAAGATACGTCACGTCGAGTACGAAAGTTCTCTTTTTACGAATCAGTGTTTTCTTTCAACGAATCAGTTTACACACCGATAGCGGATATTGCCCCGTATAATTGCTTCTATATCCGCTTCCTAGTACAAGTGTGTCCCCACAGTCTCTAGTGTGACTATTGATAAGAGTTCACATACGTGTTGCCTGCCATACACAACGTGACAAAGGTAGCTGTCGTATTTTTTTCTAAACTGACACTTTAGAATATTCAACATTGCTAATATTAAGTTATAACAGATGTGTTAACTAACAAATTGGTTTGTTTTCCATCTCATTTATATGGTCAAATTAGACTCACAGAGATGCTGTTTGTGTTGTTCAGGATGTTTAAAGAGGATGTTTTCAAACGATTAAAAACAAACCAGATGTCATACAATTGCCTATTTCATGTCTCAACGTTCAGAGTTTGTTACGTCATAACGGAGACAAGAAACCAACGTTGAATTTAAAATATTTCTGATGGTCGCGTGAAAAAACACTTGACATGTAGACAAGACTGAATCGTGACTGTTAGTGCTTACACACGCTAAATAGTCCCTTTACTTATACAAGGACTGTGGAGAGAGAGAGAGAGAGAGAGAGAGAGAGAGAGAGAGAGAGAGAGAGAGAGAGAGAGAGAGAGAGAGACAGACAGACAGACAGACAGACAGAGACAGAGACATAGAGAGAGCGTCGGAGAGAGACACAGAAAGACACAGAGAGACAGAGACACAACGTATGACAGAGAGACAGAGAGACATACATACACACAGATTGAGTGAGTCACAGACAGATAGACGGGGAGAGTGAAGTATTAGACAGATAGACAGAGACGCAGACAGAGAGACAGGGATACAGAGACAGACATTGAGAAAGAGACTAAAGACGAGATGGTTTATAGCCGATTACTTTTTCAGCCGCACGTTTTCTCGTAATTATTAATATTAGACGTCTGGTGTTTCGCATAAATATTAGATCTCTCTAAATGATTCAGAATCGAGACACAACACAGAGCCATTTTTAGATATTATTTGCAATTTCACGAACATTCATTTGAAAGACCGAACGTCAGAAATGCACGCAGAGTTGCTAAAAGGTGGCGTTACTTCATATTATATCATAGCCGTGTTATTAGTACTTATATCGATTCTGTGTGTGAGTTACCTAAGTCCCTGTAATTAATCACGATAATTCCAGGTCCACACCCTGATAGTGTTGGAGTAATCGCAGTTTCATTAGGCTATGTTGTGTAATTGTCTACAGTGATAATTAGGGGCAAGTCGTACATTCGTAAGAAATAGCTGATTGATACTGGTGAAACATCGTGTTTAATTTGTTTATAACACTGTTGACACATTTATGATATGTTGGTCTGATGACTAATTATTCATTAAACTTGTAACTTTAATTTTTGGGGGATGTAATTATTCATACACAATCGAGCACGTATGATAGATTAAACTAACATGTTACAATGAAGACAGACAGATTATTTATTTAAGTCTCACCTCACTTGTATAATACAGAAATAAATATATACAAATAAAAATACAAGATAAAACGTGAGACTATAATTTAACAACAAAGACTTATAAAAATTATAGAATACAGCACACATAAAAATATAGTAGGATTAGTAAAATACGAAATAGTAAACAGTACATATCAAGTGGTAAAACAATCATTGATTAAACAGCAAATGATTGCGCGCTTTAAGAATAAATTTCTACGTTTTGGCAGTAGAATTAACAATATCAGAATTAGACATAATAAAAAAAATAATTTTGTACATCATCAAAATTACATTGCTAACAGTATTACGTACGAGTATAAAGGTAGTCTATTTGGTAAAATAGGCAAATTCCTATGTCGTGGAATACTACTGGAAGTCTTAACGTTTATTTTAATAAAAACGCAAAGACTGAAATTTATATTACATATGAATGATATATATATATATATATATATATATATATATATATATATATATATATATATATATATATATATATATATATATATATATATATATATATAGCTCACTGTCACTTTCAAACAGATGTTGTTTTTTTTAAAACTAAATCACATTAAAAAATACAATTCGCAAAACCAAAACAAAGCAGCCTGTTTGATATCAAGCCAAATATCATCAACAGTAGTCTGACATTTAGCCTCTGAAATGAATTTTGTTTTGATTTCAAATTTGAAATAAAATAAAATAAAAAGGAGCCTCTGAGAAGTGTTCATTTTCATACTGAGCTCTGTAGACTTGCCTCATTGTAGACTTGCCTCGGCTCTTTAAATTTAAGGGGTCTGGGTGACAGACTAGCCTACATCAACAATATTATCAATGATTTGGATTTTACCCCCAAAATAACACTATAGAAGATTAGACATTATATACTAGTAACACCAAAGAATCATAAAATGTTACAAAGTAATAAGGACAAGTGACTTCACATTAAAATCAGGAAAACGAAAACACCGCGCGCGTGTCACACAAAGGAAAAGGAACATGCTGCAGGGTCTTTGTCTCTCTGTACACAACATGTACTGCCAATCGATTTTACTCAAGTTAGGTTACTTACCGTCTGTGAGAATATTCCTCGCTGTCAGTCTATAGATGCCGTTGAGACCAAAATATTTATCCGATTTTCTTGTCTCTTTCTCTCACGACGAGTGACCGAAGTGTGTGACTATCTGACAATGCCCACAGCTGTCATTCTACGGTCGTGACGTAAGCGCGCCCCAAGTGATAAATAAGACAGCGGTAAAACCGAGTCAGTCTATTAATAGCTCCACTGCGTGGGCTTGCTCGGGATTGGTCTGACGCAGTCGGTTGACATGGTGACTGTAGTTGATCTTCCGGTTTGACGTCAGTTTCGCATCCTTTTCCAACCACTTCTGAACACTTGCAAGTGTCATACGTGTCATACGTGTTTGCGGTTGTATTTAGATATGTGTGGTTGTTTATAGAATAATTTGTGGTGTGAAGAACAGAATGAAGCTTTGATTATAGAAAGAACAGACATGTTCTGTTGAGCTTGTTCAAGGATTCAGCTTAAATCTTTGAATAATCACCTGCCTTGAATAACCGTTTGGTCTTTGAAATAAATTATCGCCTGCCTTGAATAATTGCCGAGTTAAATTAAGCAAGTTTAAACAAAGCAATAATTTATCCCCTTTTTTTAAACACTTCAAGCATATAGGCATTTTATACAACGTTTAACCTCATCGCAAAAATCGTTACAATATTCAAAACTATAAAATATGAATACATATATATCATGGCTTCGACAAAATTACTAGTCTTAACATATTAGCGCCTGTTGATTATTGAAGGAGTTTCGGTATATCGATTGGTTCAGAAATATACGTGATAATGGGAGCTATTTTAGAATAACAACTTTGATTAGGACACTGATCATAAGACGGTAACACGTGCACAGTGAACACATTGTTATTAGGCGATAAAGAGTATATCGTTTTGCTATTTTGAGAGTAATCAGTTTGACAAATAATAACTGTATTGTAAAAACACGTATTCCCATCTGTAAGTAAATATAAATCTATAACGTTACACCCACACGACAAGCAGATATAGACATATGTGTTCGAAAACATTTTGTAAACAAGGTAATAGAGAGTCATGTCTATTTCATCTATTTCGTTGCATAGATTTTCAAATCTTTCCAAATGGCGTTTTTTCCAGAATACAGTACTGAATTGGTTAAACAGACACATTCGAAAAGTAAAAACATCAATCGCTATCAATGTATCCCATATCATATAGGCATGAACTTGTAGGTAGAATATGACGCAATATCTGATACTGAAACCATTGGAAATTGCTGACTTTGGTTTATATTTATATGTTACTTGATTAGGCTATAACGTTAACTTTCTCTTTCACAATGACACACCAAACTATATGTTCATAGAATGTAAAATATTGATTCCTATTGATAAGCTTATGTATCAATAGTTGATATAAAAGTTGAACTCCAGGCCCAGTTTAAAACAACGCTAAGTGAAAGGGAACCAATAGATTTGTAATAGTGTTCATATTGACAATATGGGCGGGATAGCGCAGTGGTTAGCGCGTTCGGCTTCGGATCAAGAGGTCCGGGGTTTGAATCCCGCCAGAGGCACGGCAACTTTGTCTGCAGTAGAGAACTGTTCTACACGCAGTAAGGTTTGGGTGCAACGCTGCACTGAATTTCAGCGTAGTACCACCCATGGTTCGCTAGTTCCAGCCGATGCTCGCAGGTTTCACCGCAATGCATAGCCACATGGCGTTGCGGGCTTTCTCTCTGCAATAATACTAGCAGCCGCGATATAAGTGAAATACTCTTGAAAGCGGCGTTAAACCCCACCTCACCTCACCTCACCTCACCTCACCTCATATTGACAATATTCTGTTTCATACAGTTTAAAATTGTGTTGATGTGTTTTGTTACAATCCATTTATGGACAAATGTGTCGGACTTATGAACTCACAATATCATCAAGTTATCACATTTTGCTGAAATTGTTCTTCGGCGTTTCTACATCAGTATATATTACGAATGATAGTATATATGTTTTCTGTATCATTTCTCATGATAAATTTATGAGAATATTTTGTTCTGTTATGATAGTGTATAATGATAGTTCTTTACAGATTGTATAATACTCAAATAGCCTTTCAACATAACATAATTGGTTTATATTAATATATTGTTCCAATCATACTAGGTAAAATCCATGCGTTATGAAACGTTTTGCTGAATGTATTTCGTTTGCCATTTTGTAAATATAAATGTTATTTATACACTTGTATCTGTGTGTTAAATATTTTAAACAATTACATATCTTTAAGTGAAGTTATAGTCGGTATACAATATATTGAAACAAATCAGAATATGTTATCTTTCTGCTTATTTTTTTTATTCTAACTTACTTTTCATTCCAGCTCAACACATAATAGAAACTACTTCTAATATTTTTTTACACTAAGACAATTGGAACATTGTCATATTTCGGATCACATTATCCGAAATAGAATAAATTCTTGTACTTTTGTCGAGAGAAGCCCCCTTGCGGGATTCCCCACACCCTAAGAGCTTGCACTGACTGTACCAACAGTTTACCTATTCGGCCACCGTGACATTCGAAAATATAACGATGTTAAATTTGTTCACTACCTAAATGGTATGTATTTCTGATTAGATAATTGATACAAGAAACATACATCGAACCATGATGTTACGTAATATTTATCATTATACATGTATGTGGAGAAATTAATCTCGTGTTGTTGAATTGTGAGAATCAGGAAAAAGACCACCGATATTTAAAAGTTTTACTAAGAACAAACACTGCTTTTATATACCTTTTTTATGTTACACATAGCTTACAATTCAAAGTAAGAATCAGGTAAGATGACACTGCATGAGGTTAACATTAAAAATACATTTAATATTTCAAAAGAACAGTTAGTAACATTTGCCCATCAATGAAACTGATGAAATTTTAAAATGTTGGTAAGTATCCATTATTGTGTTCTTGCATTTACCAATGCGTTTTAAAGGGGCAGTAGCACGTTTTTTTCGCTCAAATAAAGTGATGCAATGAATTTGAAAAATAATTGCATTAATAGTACAACACCCTTCACTCTTTGGAAAATCAAGTTTAAAAGTTCATGTGCATGGTTCGGTAAAGTCATGGGAATCGTTTTTGTAATTCTAAATAAAAAAAAAATGTGTTCACAATAAAATGGCCGCCATGCAATTTTTGCTTTACACTCAAAACCGTTACTCCCACTACATATAATTGGTTTGGTGTCATAAGATGTTTTAACCTCTAAAGTATATTTAAATGACATAAACTCTCATTATAAATGGGAAATTTGAAAAAGTAAAATTTGCAAAAAAACGTGCTACTGCCCCTTTAAGACTTTCTTTAACGCGATGTACATTATCTTGTAATGCCTGCTAATTCAGACGATCTGAGCCCGAGGTTATAACATGTAAATCATAATTACTGCTCACCAATAGTCACTTATCATTTAACTCGTCATCAGTTAATTTGCCCAACCTCTAACTTGTCATACGTTACTTAATTCATGTAAACTAATTGCGTTATTCAATGTAAGTAAACTAACAGTGTTAGATAATGTAGGCTCGGTGTATGTTAAACTAATGGGGCATTGACTTAATGAGAAACTGAGTGCAATATTGGATTTGTCACTAATACAGTAGCCGCCAGCGAGTTCCTAGTAATGTTTAGTCTTCAAAACTACACGCATTTGCTAAAATTGTCGTCTCATCTTGTAACAGATGAGTGACGATCCTTCAAATGATCACTTAAATTGAGCTTTATATTCACCAGGGGGTTGGTGGTTTATCGTTTCGAAATAACATGCATGCTTTCTTGAAAATTAAATGTTCTTCAATTTGCCCTAAAGGAGCGTTTAATCCCCAAGGAAGTACAAATTTGAAGCTACATAGTGTATACAACTACCCAACTTCTAAACGCAAGGCAAACTCTTGCCAGTCTGCATTACTGGCTGATTTATTTCCCGGTATTTCCCTCCGTTTGTTGTGCCTAGATAGTGAATCGTTGCACCAGAAATGCATAGTGGGCCTGGATTTCTAAGCACAGATTTCTTAAGGAAATACTGCAAGGCCTAAATCAGCCAGTAATGGAGACTGGCAAGAGTTATGCCTTGCATTGGGAAGCTGACAATTACCCGGATGAACATGGGAAATGTGTCTTTATTCACCCACTTGTAACTTTGTAGTATATCCAGAAATATCAAAAGGACATGCAGTAGGCCGTGGTATCATTGTCTTAGTAAGACGGCAACTTTCAAAAGCTTCCTGGTCGACTTGCACGCTGTTAATAAAGATGGCGACAAAGGAACGAAACCCTTTAGCAATATTTATTGATTCCACCTGATTGATGAGTGAGGATATATTCATAAAGGTCGCGTATCTACACAATATAGAAGTTGTTATCTAGAAAATCTCTTAAATATTCCACTTTCTTCCTCTCAAAGACTTACCGCATGTACTGTTTATCTTGTCTTGGTGCGCGATTCGTCATGCAGATTACTAACTTTAATTGGACACAAAGAGACAGCAATATAAATGTGAAGAAACCCAAATATTACATCCCATTTAAACGTACATGTTATATGTACTGTTATATGGCTTATTAAACATTACCAACCCAAATTTGTTTTGTATTTGTTTGTTTTTGTCTGTTGTAGATTTAAGTTTGATAAATTACTTTTGACAGTATGACGCGCACCACTCGCACTGTAGATATTTTCGATCATTATTCACTACTTTCACCTTTATATTGTCATTGTGCTGAACCGACTAACATTAAAACGGTAAGTTTTCAGCAACACTCACTCCTTCTCGATAACATTACACAATATATCGTTTGACATCTGTGACTCCACCAACACACTGAATATCACGTTTAGGAGCAACAACACGACGTGAAGCATGTGGACATGATCGATAACAGCCGGAGATGTAACTGGCATCCTTCAGTTGGGGGCTTGGACACGATTATATAACTTCACATAAATAGTTTTAGTATTACAACTTTTAGACGTTGGGGACAGAGTGGGATAACAATTTCAAATAAAATGAATTTAGGATGTGTTTGATAACCAGGAAAACCAAACTTTATATTTATATAACATACTATATGGGGAAAAACACAAAGAACATGCAAACATTCCCCTCTATAGTGTGAACAAATACTTTATTTGTATCATAAGCCTTTACTCACAACCAACATCATACATTGCTTTAAACTGGGGGCAACAACATTACCCTCGCCAAATATTACATGCCGAACATTCACAATACAGCTCACAACATATTACATGACAAACATTAACAGTATAACTCTGCAAATATTACATGACAAACATTCACAGTATAACTCTCCAAATATTACATGAAAAACATTTACAGTATAACTCTCCAAATATTACATGCCAAACATTCACAATACAGCTCAAAACATATTACATGACAAACATTCACAGTATAACTCTCCAAATATTACATGACATGCATTCACAGTATAACTCTCCAAATACTACATGACATGCATTCACAGTATAACTCTCCAAATATTACATGACATGCATTCACAGTATAACTCACCAAATATTACATGACAAACA
Organism: Gibbula magus; assembly: GCA_936450465.1. Lineage (NCBI taxonomy): Eukaryota > Metazoa > Mollusca > Gastropoda > Trochida > Trochidae > Gibbula > Gibbula magus. The sequence continues at coordinate 69,666,241 of OW388299.1, read as the reverse complement.
TTCACAGTATAACTCTCCAAATATTACATGACAAACATTCACAGTATAACTCTCCAAATATTACATGACATGCATTCACAGAATAACTCCCCAAACACTACATGACATGCATTCACAGTATAACTCTCCAAATATTACATGAAAACATTCACAGTATAACTCTCCAAATATTACATGACATGCATTCACAGTATAACTCCCCAAACACTACATGACATGCATTCACAGTATAACTCTCCAAATATTACATGACATGCATTCACAGTATAAGTCTCCAAATATTACATGACAAACATTCACAGTATAACTCTCCAAATATTACATGACAAACATTCACAGTATAACTCTCCAAATATTAAATGACAAACATTCACAGTATAACTCTACAAATATAACATTGCAAACATGCACAGTATAACTCTCCAAATATTACATGACAAACATTCACAGTATAACTCTCCAAATATTACATGAAAAACATTCACAGTATAACTCTCCAAATATAACATGACACACGTTCACAGTATAACTTTCCAAATATTACATGACAAACATTCACAGTATAACTCTCCAAATATTACATGACAAACATTCACAATATAACTCTCCAAATATTACATGAAAAACATTCACAGTATAACTCTCCAAATATTACATGAAAAACATTCACAGTATAACTCTCCAAATATTACATGACAAACATTCACAATATAACTCTCCAAATATTACATGAAAAACATTCACAGTATAACTCTCCAAATATTACATGACAAACATTCAGAATATAACTCTCCAAATATTACATGACAAACATTCACAGTATAACTCTCCATATATTACATGACAAACATTCACAGTATAACTCTCCAAATATTACATGACAAACATTCACAGTATAACTCTCCAAATATAACATGACACACGTTCACAGTATAACTTTCCAAATATTACATGACAAACATTCACAGTATAACTCTCCAAATATTACATGACAAACATTCACAATATAACTCTCCAAATATTACATGAAAAACATTCACAGTATAACTCTCCAAATATTACATGAAAAACATTCACAGTATAACTCTCCAAATATTACATGACAAACATTCACAATATAACTCTCCAAATATTACATGAAAAACATTCACAGTATAACTCTCCAAATATTACATGACAAACATTCAGAATATAACTCTCCAAATATTACATGACAAACATTCACAGTATAACTCTCCATATATTACATGACAAACATTCACAGTATAACTCTCCAAATATTACATGACAAACATTACAATACAGCTCACCAACACTCGCCAAATATGACATTCCGTACCGTAACAATAAAACTCTCCAAATATTACATGACAAACATTCACAATACAACTCACAGACTATTACATACCAAACATAATACAACTCACGAAATATTACATACCAAACATTCACAATACAACTCACAGACTATTACATACCAAACATAATACAACTCACGAAATATTACATACCAAACATTCACAATAACATTTGCCAAATATTACATGCCATACATTCGCAAAACAACTATATACATTACAAATATTATATGCCATGCATTCACATTATCAATAGAACTCACAAAATATTCCATGCAATACATTCATCTATTAAGTCAGATGGAAGTTGTAGGTTCTGACAGTATTCAACATTCAGCCGAGATTGATATTGTTTATATATAGAATACTAAACGATGCCCCGTTTGATAACATGTTTATGAAATGAGTGAATGGTTTGGTATTTTAACGAGCGAAAGCGAGTTAAATATCGATGCCATTCACGAGTTTCATAAACATGTTATCAAACGGGACCGAGTTTAGAATTTTATTTATTACTCAATGATTTAAATAGCGGTGATTTGCAAGAAAATCGTTTTTATTGACGCTTACTTGCAAATAGGTCACCCGCCGATTATGACGTTACGGCAGCACGCGGTGGTATCACACATGTGTGTAACCAACTCATTGTTATCTAATGAGTGATCTCACCACGGTTGAGTAGTAAGAAAAGGTATTGCTGTCAACATCCTTAGATATCCATACTTATCTCATAGCCAGATAAAAGGCGACGAGAATCATATAACACTACTTTCCTTACTTCTCCATCACTGGCTGCATTTCGTAAACTTTTCTGTGCTAGTGTAGCACCCGAACTTCATAGTGCTACTGCAATATTTTATGGTAGTCAAGATTATTTCACTTATCTAATGATTTTAATCAATTTAATATAATTTACTTGATTTCATTTCTTTAAGATTGAATTTAATTTATCTTGCTTACTAATGACCTATGTTGTATTAAATGCGCTTACTATTTATACAGTCATTGTGCGTGCATAGATGTCATTTTGAAAGCGATAATTAATATTATACGTACGCTTCCATCATTACGTAAACTGGGAACATTACTCTTCAGATAAAAATCATTTTGGAAAGGAAATATTTCAAACTTTTGGAGAGACTGTTTCCTGGTATTGCGCTGACAATTCAACCTGGAAACACGAAGTGACAAAGAACATTGTGTTTTAAATAAGTTTTGATGACATACATCACTCAGAAAAAGTTTCTTCACTTTGCTAATTTATAGCAGAAGCGTGCTGCCCTCTAGAAACTCTGCTGTCTTTTTTTTATTAATGTTCTCACAGCGTCTCATAATGTTGTTCAGTATATACATCAGCCTGAAAACTGGAAACCTGGGGCCAGTTCCACTAACCCATCTGAGCCCTAAGAGCAATCGTAAGCCAATCTTTTAACATTGACTAAGATATATTTTATAGCTAAGATCGGTTAGTGGAACGATACTCTGATCTAACGGTAGCCATTAGACTAACATTTATGCTCAGAAATATTATTTTCTTACTAACAACAATTTACAAACAATTCAAATAGATACAAAATGGAGCCCTAAACATACCGTAACCTGCCAAGAGCTGAGTAATCTAGACTATACTTTTCTAGACTGGGCTGGTCGTCAATTGAATATTTAGTCCAGGGTCTGGACTTGATAGCCATTTATACAGGGCTCCGTTCCATAACAGCGAGCGCTAATAATCGCTCATTGAGCGCTCAATGAAGCGCATTCTCTCCTGAACGACACGGTGCGATTTCCTACGATTCCCTACGATTGCTACGTAGCGCTACATTGAGCAATCGCGTTCAAGAGAGGTTTCTTTCTCTCTTGAACATGGCCCAGTATAAACAGCTAGAAAAGTTGAAACTCGGAGCTTTGAATGATCGTGGCGTCTCCCACCCTGCTCTATCAGGGTGTTTGTGTCCGCAATGTTACTTCAATCTTAAGTTAAGTAACACTGAGGATAAACGTACCCTGATGAAGTACGTGGAAACTGTGGATAAAATATCAGATTCAATATTGTCATATGTTGTTTAAGTGTATATTATTGATTTGGTTATCACTGAAATACATATTGATTTTAAGTGAAGTAAACTAAAGGCCACATCCATTGAAAGATTGTATTTTTTATGTAAAAAAACAATAACAGGGTTATTCATAGGGAAAATCGCACGTGGAAACTATGAATCAAATACTAAATTCAATGTTGTTATATATGTTGTCAAAATGTGTGTTATTTATTTGATTTTACACTACAATTAAATGAATGTGGTACTAGTTGAGACGTTACGTAACCTCACCGAAAGGAAGTTATTTCTCAAGACGCAAGTGTTGCCTGCGGCGTTTGATACAAAACATTAAGTGGACGCGTACTCAACTCAACTTTACTCACGTGACTTATGTTGTAAGGCCAAAAAAAAAGAATTTGTTTCTCGTTTCCGCCCGCATCAGTGTCAAACCCACTCCTCATGGCTCCGTTCCATAACAGCAAGCGCTTAAATTGCTCATTGATCGCTCAATGTAGCGCTCATTATCATTATCTCTTGAACGACACTGTGCACATTCCTCTAAGTTTGCTCGCCTTGCTACGTAGCGCTACATTGAGCAATCGCGTTCAAGAGAGGTTTAAAAGTAATCGCTAATTGAGCGATTCCTTTGAAACCTCTCTTGAACACGACCCAGGTCTTTTTTCTAGGCTTTAACAAAGGAAAAGGGCACCTAACTCTAATAATTCTTTAGCCTCAGAAAACATTGGATATTGAAAATGGAGTTCAGGGGTGAGATATAGAGATTATTAACCAAGTGTGTTTCCGTATCATTAATATCATATTTTTGGAATAAAAATTGTATTATGCGAGCCTCTGGCGAGCATAATACATTATTTTTTTATTCCAAATATATGATATTTATGATACGGAAACACACGAGGTTAATAATCTCTTTATCATATATGTCATTATTAAAATAAACGTGTTTTTGTGGTAAAAGTGGAAAGAGGATTGACCTAGTTTTAGCGGAGTAATATCACAGACGGTACATCAAAGTGCTTAAAAATAGTTCTTAATTAAAACAATTTAAAACCACATGTGCGCGATTCTTTCAAAAATTAACCATTGGTTTCTGTTTTTTTGTTCATTGAGATATTTTCAATCAGTTCATAAGCTTCTATCTAAAGCACACATAAATAAATAATTTGATCACGTTGCTAGAACAAGGGAAGTAACTCTAGTTTCAACGTTTTGGAAGTTGCGTTGCCGGGTTGATTCGGATTGCTGCAAAACCAGTATCTTTCGCACTTTAACGGTAATTAATTGTGAGGTGGGGTTGTTTCCTTTGTTTATGACAATAAGTACCTATTAATGTACCTAATACCGTGTACTCATCCCTCAAGAACAACCAAAATGCTAATGCGATTGACTCGGCGAGTCGGTAGGTCACACACCGACACATCGAGATTCATTTTGTACACAGGACACTGCAGCTACTTGTTGATGCTCTTGGTCAATAGCGCACTGAAGTTTTGAATGATTTTTTTTATAACAAATCAACAATTATCTTGACTTCGTTAACAGTATAAATGCACATAGACTTCAGCGTAGGAAACTCCCGCCTGCCCGACCGCCCGAGACGGTCTTTTTTCCAGTCGGACGGTGAAATTTCAAAAGCAGCCTGTCCGGTGGTCGAGTAGATATTTTAGTCTTTTACTACATGTTTTTCACAATAACGGGCAGGGTAGTCTTTCGTCAGTCTGAGGTGTAATGGTAATGTAAAACATTAAGTCCAAATTACGATAACCAGCATTACTGAACGCTTTATATATAAACTCTGTGCACTGCCTGTTATTTACTGATTAGAAAGCGATAGTCTAGCTTGCTTGTAAAACATTTAGTTTGTTTCAACATTCTAGATCTCAAAGGCACTTTCCTGAATGCATATTTTATATTCTTTATTTACTTGACAACTCCATGAACAATGTATTAAAAACCAAAGTCATTGTTTGGAAGGTTTATATGGACAGTGTTTGTGCAATTTGTCGTGTTTGTGAATTCATTTCAGTAAATAAATATGAGTTAAGTTGGATATATATAAAATGTCAAGAAATAATTAATTGCGTCGATGGTCGACTACTGGAATAATTAATGTAATCGAAAATTCATATAATTGTCGACCAGATGTTGTTATGTTAGCCGATATAATTCGTAATGCAACATTTGTTCAAAGAAGGACTGATGATTCAACATGATGATATATGATCAAATGAATTGGTTGACATTTAGTAAATTGGCCAGCTGTTCATTAGTAAAATGCGAGAAACATGTTCAACCAGTTGTATAATAAATTTTTGGTACTTGCAGTAAGTTCTATGTGAGTGTTGAAAATCGGACAGGTAGGTTTTCTTCCGGACTCGTTATTTATTTCAGTTACCAGTCCGGCTGTCTGGCTTGGATTTTCGTGAGTTTTCTACACTGACATAGTGTACCATATCAGATGATTTCGTGTTTTCGAATATCAAGCGGAAATACTCGGGTAAACTCCCGGTTACGCTTTTCAATGAATCGTAATCAGTTTTAAGATTCGCATGAAAAGAGTGGAATTCTGCGAAAGTAGTTCGTGTATTTGACCTTTGACCTGTTTTGCATATTTATCAGATTTGGATACCAAGTTTATCAGATTGCTTTATTGCATCGATAACACCCTCCATTATATGATACAATCATTTGATCATTTGGAATAGTGACGCATATTTAATAGGTTTTATGCTTTTATAAATAATTGTCTAAATTTGTATTTTTAACTGGTGAGAAGTTTGTATAAAATGGAAATTATCTCTTCATAGGAAATAAAATGTCCTAAATAAAAAAGAAAATCGCGTCATCGCATCATTTTTGCCAGCCTGTAACGACCAGAAACATCAATGTTTATTTTGGGGGCCTAAAATAAAGCACTTCGGAGACGGGACGAACAGACACCCTCAGTCTACCTTGAAGGTTAACAAATTTCACATTAAATTGTATTTTTGAAGAAATAAATAACTTTTACAAGTAACAAGGCAGTGCCTGTTTGCGTACATTATAGACGACTTGCTCAACAGCGTTTTATTTTCAAAGTCATTTCTCACAGCAAGTCACAATATGGTATAAAACAGCCATACATCCTGTGGTTTTGAAAATGAACTTAGGGCTTGGAAATTTAGACTTAATCTTTTGACAAGGATCATGTTACCAACAAAGACAAAACGTTCGTCAACGCCAGATTGTCCTTTTGATAGAGGGACAGAGAGAGTGACAGAGAGACAGAGAGATAGCCAATACTGCCCTGGATGCTAACAAGTACAATGTAACTCAATACCAGCCCGTAGAGACAGAGAATTGACCCACTCTGAAACTGTCAACACAGGAAGTTCGACATGGAAATGAATGGTACGTTATCTTTAACTTTTGAGTTAATGTTTTGATTTAAACATATTTTATCCACAGAAACGGATTTGCAAAACGATAAATGATTTTACCTATACCATTAACGTCTTGCATTTCTCCATCATTTAGTATTGCCATTACATTTCAATTTCCAGTTTTCCTCATTTAACTACTATTTATTTTCTTTTTCCATCACAATTCATTTTCAAGTCTTTCTTCACCTAAACATCATGCATTATGGATAATCAGTATAACCGTCTTTTCATTAATGTCTTATCTAAACCACAAATTGTTGTCATATAACACAGTGTTTTGTTTGCTTTATTGATTTTGTTGATTTCGTTTTGTTTTATATTATGATTAAATATTACCTCTTAATTTTAAAAGAAATGGACCTGAATGTATTACAATGACAAGTAGGAACACGTGATATCTAAATGATATCTAAATGATATAGCTGATTAATACTGTTCAAATGTTGTTGAGGCGTCGACATAGCAACCTTATTCCTATTATTGTTTCGCAACAAACATATGTACCGAGTAACAAAAAACGAATATTATAACAGGGAATTAATTGTCTTAGTTTGTAAATCTTGGTAAAGCACGTGGAACAAGCTATTTGCAAAGCAATGACAATTTCTTATTAGGAATTAAATACTTGATGAACGCACTTTTTCTTTATAAATACATATAGATGTATTAACATTAAAGGGGCTGTAGCACGTCTTCTGCAAATTTAATTTTGTTTTATATTTCCAATTTATAATGATAGTTTATGTCATTTACTTTAGAGGGTAAAACATATTACACCAATAAAATGTCTGTGGTGGTGGTAATGACGGTTTTGCGCTTAAAGCAAAAATGCATGGCGACCATTTTAATGTGAACTCCTTTTATTTTTTCGGATTACAAACACGATTCCCATGGCCTTACTAAACAATGTACACTCATTTTTAGCTTGATTTGCCGAAGAGAGAAGGGTGTTTTACTATTGGTGACATTATTTTTCAAATTCATTTCATCGACTTAATTGAGCGGGAAAACGTGCTACTGCCCCTTGAACACATTTGAGTGTATTTACTCACGGCAAAGTGTAAGGAAAAGCATTCATGAATAGATTCAATTATATAGTACAAGTACAAGTGTGTATTTTAGTTTAGATATAAAGAGTATAAAGTAGTTGGGAGCAATTGTATGATTGTTTTAATTATTAAGTATATGAAGTGTGTATCACTTTTGATAAAAACGCAAAATGTTGGCGTGAAGTCAAGTCAAGTTAAATTTGGATAGTTGTCATTGCGTTCTTGCAAGGAACATGTAATGTGCGTAATAGATAGAGAACTCGTAGCAGTACATTATCGGGATATAAATTACGGGTGTGAGAGAACATTTATATCCCGATAATGTACTGCTGCGAGTTCTCTATCTATCTTAGAGCACAGTCAAATACTTGAGTCGTGAAAAATGTATTAAAATGAATATATAAATGAATTGTTAATAAATTTGGGAAACATTCTCTCGAACACAACATGCAAAACATTGACATTTCTCATTTCCATATGCAAATGTTAGGGACATTGGCGTCATCATCGGCACTGTGAGCACTCAATTTCTTTAATTGTCCGAGTTGCATGAGGCGTACATTTTATATAAAGCGTACGAGCCGTGCTTCAGCAGAAGCGTCGTGCTTCAATCACAAACATGCATGGTAAGCACGTTTTTATTCAGAAAAATTGAGCATTAATACATTTCACCGCCTACATTATACCATAATACATTTCAAAGACTAAGTTTAGCGGTTTTTAGAATGAATCAGTTCACACAGCGTTTCATCATGGACAGTCCAAGGACAAGAACACTATTTATTCAGGAAAGGTAACTTTACTTTACAGCAATTCACTTATATTTGTAATAAGTGTTTAATTGTGTATTATCTACATTAAAAAAAATCAGTTGGTATTGTTTGTTGTTTTTAATAAAAGTCTGTGAACCAGTTTTATGAGCATGATACCCGAAAGCAACCAGACAAGTGTACATCTATCGGGATACAATTGTACTCCAGGTGACCACAATACAATCATCTTATTGGACGAACGAATTTGACTGTGCTAAATAGTGTTAAAGATCAATAAAAATATATCTCGTGCCAAACAGCAAACTCTGGGTATACTTCGGTCATCTATGTAAGATAAAACTTGATAGTGTGTACCCAAACCTGCCAACACAAAAGATAAACTCCTTTCAATTAGGGTGGCTATTGTCCGGGTGGATTTTGTCCTGCTCCCCAATTATCAACGAAACATCATCAAATATAGTGTTTTTATTTATCATTTTCAGGATACGTGATTACAGTTTTGCTTTTCTACGCAATGGGTATGACGTCATGTGAACAATGTAACCATTATGACGTCAATGGATGTAGTACACCACTGGGGATGCCCTTCTTCTATAAACAACGATTCACTCCAGCCTGCAATAAGCATGATATATGCTACAGATGCGTGAGTATTGAGAATTTATTCCTGAAAATATCAAATAAGATTAACGATATTAATGGTATTGGACAGGTAACTAATACACTTCAGAAGCAGAAAGTAGTAAGAATATCGCAAAACCAGAAGAAAGACGACGCAATGCACCAGAATCAATAAGATATGTGGTTAAGTGTTATTTTAATTACCTATTAGAGTGTTTTACTTATGCATGGCGGCTTGAAATGATTCAGAGAAAACTACTTTGGATAAGTATACATTGATGCATTGTTTCGTGTCGATGGAACTAGCATGCAAGGGGGTGCTGCACTGAATTTCACTGAAACTTAAAGGGACAGTAGCATTTTGTTTTGCTAAATTTATTTTTTTAAATTTCCTATTTATAATGATAGTTTGTGCCATTTAAATGTACTATAGAGGGTAAAACATCCTATAACACAAACCAATTATCCGTAGTAGTGATAACAGTGTTGCGTATAAAGCAAAAATTGCATGGCGGCCATTTTATTGTGAACACAATATTTTTTTTCGAATGACAAAAACGATCCACATGGCTTTACGGAGCCATGTAACTCATTTTTAACTTAACTTAATTTTCCGAAGAGAGAAGGGTGTTTTACGATTGGTGAAATTATTTTTCAAATACATTTCATCGACTTATTTGAGCAAAAAAACGTGCTCCTGCCCCTTTGATGCAGCTAAAAAAAGCTCTTTAAATTTATACATTCTCCCTGGGGAGATTCAAACCCTGGACTATGTACATAATGTCGAACGCACTGACAACTGCGCTATCTTTCCCCGGTGAAGTGATTACCAACACAGATCAGCAGGTTCAGTGACAACATAGATATGGCAATTAAAACTTACTACTTTAGGATGTCCGACGGTTCACGATGTGAAATAGTCAACTTTTATTAATATTTTGTCAAATATATGAATTCTCCAAACATGCATTCATCTATCAAAACACTGACATTTCAACAATACACAAAGATATGGGGACTGTTAGGACGAGGGCGAAGTGTTCTCAATGGTTTGAAAGGGGCTAGGTTCAGGGTTACTATTGATGTGCTATTCCACCTGATGAAGGAGTAAGCATTTACTCCGAAACGTAGTACAAGTTATTATCCCGAAACTTCAAATGTCCCCTGATTAATCAACTGTTTTTCCTCCCCAGGGGTTCGACCACAGCATCAGTAGAGAACACTGTGACGACGTGTTCCTGGAACAGATGAGAACAGAGTGTAGGAGAGGGAACGCCATAACACGACGTATATGTAACGTGTTCGCCACCATATACTACAAAGTGGTCAGTAACTTCGGTAGCGGACGCTTCCGGAACCCCTCCAAGTGGTACTGCGATCAGGTGTGGGTGACGAGTTGTCTCCCTTCCATAACGTGAGGCATCACGTGCTGTGACTCTCCATGTCTTGGAGTGTAAATGGTGCTGAATATAATCCCGTATGCATATATAAGGATAAATACATATGGTAACATAATTGATCAGTTGATTGGACTGGTTAATGAATATGTGTTTTACTCTATTTGTTTCAGAATCAAATCTTCAGTGGTATTTTTATTAAAAGAAAAAAGAAGAAAAGTATATTATTCCGGTGTCACGTGCTTACATACATGTCACATATGGCATGATATAAAAACATTGCAGATAAAAAGATAGCACCCGGCCTACAAAGGCCTATGAGACACCATATTACTTGGTTCATATTAAAATATGATAATATAATAATTGAGGTTATTCAAGTCATATAGGCTCTGCCTTCCCACGTGACCTCCATGACGCCAGTATTTTAGTTCATTGATTGAATGCATTTATTTAGTTTTAATAGAAATAGATATATGCCTATTAAATTTATAATAATTGAGGTCACTACACCCTAGACGAGGTCTGCAGTGAACTAAATTTATTTGAGCAAATCTCTGTCCAAAATTTGGATCAATGTGGTATTTGTTATGGACAGTAGTATTTTTTTTTTAAAAGTTGAATCGCTTATTTTTTGTTCTTCTGATAACGAATTCCATTCTCTAACAACAGAGGGAAGAAGGATGCCGAGTGTCTAGCAGTCTCACACGAACTAGTTCGTAGAGAATTTGAGTTTCTTAGATTGTAAGAATCATTTACGGAAATATTATTTGGAACCAAATCTGAAAGACAGGATGGAGATCATTTATAATACATTTTATAGAACAAACCTTCTACGCCTATCGCTTAGTGAAGTGAAAGTTGTTTCTGTATGTATCTTATTTTGCCTCTTACAGCTCCGCGCATATCGATCTTAATGCATCTATAGGTGAAGATTTTCCAAGAGTTTTGCTTCATACATAGTACAATTGTCCCATAAATTTGAATAGTAATCATGTAAAGGAATAATGAACGATTTATGTAATATTTCAAGGCTTTTTCTATTCAATCAGTATTTTAGACTTTTTAAACATGTATGGCTGGCTGTCATTGCTGATGCGCCCGAAGACCCCAAAGTCACATCCTTCATGGACTTTGTTACTATAAACCTGGTTAAAGGAGTTCAATTCAACACAACCGTGTGGAACCACTACGGAAATGCATTTGTCCTTTATTTACTTACAATTTCAAATAATACAAATAGAAATCGCCTATTCAGTTTATTATATACGGTAACATGGATCAGTGGTTATGTCCACCGCCAGGGGAGCCACATTTATAGGATAACCTAATCACCTACACCCCCGGGAGAGCAACGCCGTTTTTAACCTCATTTTCTTAAATGTGGCTTTTAAAGGGGCAGTAGCACGTTTTTTCACTAAAATTAGTCGATGAAATGTATTTGAAAAATAATGTCACCAACAGTAAAACACCCTTATCACTTCGGAAAATCAAGTTTAAAAATGAGTGTTCATGGTTCCGTAAAGCCATGGGAATCATTTTTGTCATTCGAAATAATAAAATGTGTTCACAAGAAAATGGCCGCCATGCAATTTTTGCTTTACACACAATACCGTTATTATCGCTACGGATAATTGGTTTGTGTAAAAAGATGTTTTACCCTCTAAAGTAAATATAAGGGATGTAACCAAATAATCAGCAACGTGTAAAGTGGTTATTTTCAAAATGTGTAAGATATTATTTTATTAAACTCTGGAACAAAAAGCAACCAATGCTGAACCATCAGTTATGTTACGTATATATTTGTTTACAATGCGCATGGAAGATTCATTGGTATAATATTTAATTATATATGTATGTAGAAAATTAAAAGCCTTTTTTATTCACATATTTACCACGTGTATAATGTTTTTACTAACCTATAATGTTTATTAAAGCATCCTGTTTGAAAATCTTGCCATATTTGAGTTCAATATGCATCTATTATATAATATATTTTTATTTATTTGTAAATTCAGTATGTAAGATCATTAATAATGTATACACAAAGAAAAAAGTTAAGCACCCTCTGATATTTGTGATGATATCTTTTCGAGAATATTTTAAATAGTTAAACAAGGTTCATTTATGAGAAGAGTAGTGTTTGTGCGATGCGTTCCAACCAGTGATGCGTGACAGTCGCGCCTACACGTTCGGGGTATGCACGTGCAACATGCTACGCTCGAGGATCACAAAGAGCAGTATGGCCCAACTGCATTTGATGGTATGTAACGTTGCTTTCCATAGCCATTCAAGCATTTCTATTGAACATGGCACGAAAACGATTGTCAAGGGATCTCAGAAATCAAATTATTGGTATGCACTCTGCAGGAATGTCTTTTAAGGCGATAGGAGGAAATCTGAGCTGCAATTACACTGTAGTCGTTTAGTCCGGAAGCATGCGCTGACAGGAATCGCAATGGACCGTCCAAGGTCTAGAAGACCTACTGTCACTACACCTCGAGAGGACAGGCACCTTCTTCGACATGTACGCCAAGAACCCTTCCTGACAAGTCCTCAACTGAAATTTCTGTTGTTACCAAATCGTAACATCAGCACCAGAACAGTCAGAAATCGCCTCAAATCGGCAGGACTAAAGGCAAGAAGGGTAATTAAAGATCCCTTGAAAGACCACCATAAACGTGCACGTTTTGCATGGTGTTTGGACAGACAACACTGGCATCTGAGGACCTGGCGGAAAATCCATTGGTCTGACGAGAGTCGATTCTTGCTCCATGTTACTGATGGGCGTGCACGTTTTTGGAGACATAAAAATACGGCTTATACCCCCAGGAACATCCAGTCAACTGTTGCGTATGGAGGTGGCTCTGTTTTGGTATGGGGATGCCTGTCTCATGACTGCAAGCTGGGTTTGGTCATCATCAGGGGCAACGTACAGGGAGCTCAATACATCCGTTACGTGCTATAGCCGGTCGTTGTTCCTCATTTCGATAACCCTGCACTTGCTACACGACCACAGTACATGGACGACAACGCCCGGCCTCACCGGTCACGCGCCGTTGTCGATTACATGCGAGCCAACGCGGTGACAACTTCACCCTGGCCAGAAGTAAGCCCAGATCTGAACGCTCTGGAGCATGTGTGGGATATTCTAGGACGGCGACTCCACGCTCGGAACCCTTCAGTACAGAATTTACATGAGTTGGAGGCAGCTCCTCACGCTGATGTTATTGACACAAGAACAGATTCGACGTCTGACTGGAGGCATGAGACATAGGGTGCAGTGAGTCATCCTACCAGATACTGATCATTCTTATTGACAATGTAAACTAGGGTCTACAGAGAACATTTAGAAGTGACAATACCAATGCGAATGTGATTTGTTTCACTTGCAGCTCCATACTTTTGGGGACATTGTTTCATGGTTAAAACAGTACCTGTGTAAACATGACGTCATCGCTATTAAATAATGATAACAGCTACATTATTGCGTTTCTGTCTTGCAAGATGGCTTTTCTATCTGAAAAAAATAATCTCAGACTAATTTGGGTTCATAGCAGAGTTTACTTGTTTCTGTCATTCAGCTATATGAAACTATCAGGGGGTGCGTAACTTTTTTCTTTGTGTGATATATAAACACGATATTTGTATTTTAGTGTATTGTCATTTATTCCGGATCTAGTAACCATAAAGGTCGAACTATGAAATCACTGACACAACAAGATAATCATCATTCTGCTTTTGAGGTAGACGCTGTGTCCATTGATCGATTCATCCACATTGTGTCATCCTGCACTGTTTGGTTGTAATATCGACGGTATATAACGAGAGGACATCACGTTGTGACCCCTTCACAGTGAAGGGAACGATGATATCTACATGCAGTGATCTGACCTGAATACATGTCACAGGTTAGAAATACACAAGCACAGTTTAGTATAGTCTAGTCATAGCTATGAATACATGATTTAAAACGTATTTGTATAGCCCGTCTCCCACGGATGTGTCGATGTGAGTGAATGAGTGATGAATTATTCTGTAATTGAACAAACACTTTGCACTTGGCGTAATTACTGTGCCCGTGAGCTGTTGGATTCTGTGTTCATTTCCAAAGTGTACCGAATTGTTTAGATTCGCACGGTGTATTTGTTGATAAACACGCCCTTTGCTGTTAAATGATCGCAATTATCACACCATAGCTACCTGAAGTAAACAATAGCAGTTCTACAGATTTCTGGTGTTGTTTATCTGTTTATTCGGCATACTATGTAATGGACAGTTTGCCATGTAAATTATGCATAAATGAGGAAAATGTTTTATTCAGGTTCATCGACAGGATATTTATATAGCGCACATATCCACGCTGGCGGCTTGTTCTACTAGTCATTTATATTTACTTTAGAGGGTACAACATCTATTATTTATCTACTTATTATACAAAGTTAACCAAATATCCGTAGTGGTAATAACGGTGTTGCGTATAAAGCAAAAATTGCATGGCTGCCAGTTTAATGTGAACACCTTTTATTATTTCGAATAACAAAAACGATTCCCAGGGCTTTACGGAGCCACGTACAAAACTTGATTTTCCGAAGAGAGAAGGGTGTTTTACTATTGGTGACATTTGTTTTCAAATACATTTCATCGACTTATTGCAGCTAAAAACGTGCTACTGCCCCTTTAATGTCTTTGATTAATGGTCAGAGTAAGCATATAGCTCTTGTCAGCGAACTCGTAAACGAACGGAATTTCATGTCTGTAGCACCATTAATAAAGACAATAGAGGCAGTTTATTTATTAACGATTTATAACGACATAGTCAATAACTTTATAACGACAACCAAGCGTCCTGTATTGGATATTGGTTCGTGTATTTATCATGTATCTAGAATACATGTGCTGTGCTATGTACCTGAATTTTGGCTCTTACTTAAGGAATTGGGGTAGGTAGGTAGGTATCCGTCGTACATTGCCATGGTTATTGCTGACATTCACTAACGACAGTCAACTGAGCTTTTAACAGGACCACGTGCCAATGGATACGAATGGATACAATTATAGGAACAATAGGAATCACATTGGGGATGGCTGGCCATTTGAAAGTAGACTTCGTCATGTCACCCCTCAACCCAGGTCACCTTTTGTTCTCTCTTCACTAACAGAAAATGCCCTGGAAACATACATTGTACCATGATGGACATTCGGCAAGTGGGAGGGGAGTTGTTCCCCTGCTATATGTTAGCATTGGTGGAAGGTTACGTGTATCATTTATTAAAGTAGTATCTATTGACATCAATCCAACCGTACAACCTGTCGATGATGCTTTAATAGTTTGTTGCTTTGCTTTGTTAATATAACTGTCATACCTAACATGACATGTACATTGTTCTTTGTATAGAGGTCATAACTTAACTAACTCATAACTAAAGATCCTCCGTCCAGCGGCTTCCGTGTTTGACGCATTCTATGTCCCCTGTTCTTTGTATTGGTACTGAATGTCATACCTAAAGTATTTACGTCTTTGACGCATTCTATGTCCCCTGTTCTTTGTATTTGTACTGAATGTCATACCTAAAGTATTCACGTCTTTGACGCATTCTATGTCCCCTGTTCTTGGTTTTTGTACTGAATGTCATACCTAAAGTAATTCCGTCTTTGACGCATTCTATGTCCCCTGTTCTTTGTTTTTGTACTGAATGTCATAACTAAAGTAGTTCCGTCTTTGACGCATTCTATGTCCCCTGTTCTTTGTTTTTGTACTGAATGTCATAACTAAAGTAGTTCCGTCTTTGACGCATTTCAAATCTCCTGTTCTTTTTTCATGTGAAGTCATTACAAAAGCAGATCCGTATTTGCAATCTTATATGTCCGCTATTCTATGTATTGAAGGTCATAACTAAAGTTGTTCGATCTTTGGCTTATCAATCCCCCTGTTCTTTGGTTAGAGGCCATAGCTAAAGTAGTTCCGTCTTTGTCGCATTGCATGTCCATTGTATTGGAGATAATGGCTGAAATAATTCCGCCATTTCAGCATCATATGTCCTATCCTTTTTGTATCAGATGTCATTACTAAAGAAATTCTGTATTTGTTGCCGTACATGCCCCCTTTGCATTGGTTATCGGCTTTAAGTACAACGGACATTTGACCAATATGGAAATCCTTTATTATTATAACGTTATATAAGAAAGTAGGCTAATGATAGTGTGCTTATTTACTCCCATTGTCCTCTCTGCACTGAACGTCCCAACACAGCCATAACATGACCAGAATGTATCCTTTGTCAGACCATTTAACTATATATCTAGTCATAAATGAATAACCCCGCTTACCTACATGATTGAGTACATATTAAGGTCTAGTCGCGTCCAATACATTATGGTTATTTAGACACCATTCGTACAATGAAATATTAACGAGAACCGATCAGCTGTTGACAATAGACGATCAATGTACATAATTTAAAACGTTTTACAGGATTCATCCCATTATAGGAGATCCGTAATTGGAATGAGATCTTTGTTGTGTTACAGTTCGAACTGGCTTGACCGCTCTGTGTACAACAGACACTGTTTATTTGTATGTTTCTATTTATTGTAGGCTGTAGCTGATGAAAATGCCCAGTGAGTGGTACTCTAAGATAGTTCTAATGGTGTTGATTTTAGAAGCTGTTTGATACTATTGATTATGATGCGTTTGCTGTGGATTCGCAGTTTACTGTGCAAAGCTTTGGGACTGAACACCTTATTTGAATCCGCAAATATATAACTACCAAACAAGAATTCTTTACTTCAAATGGAGGGTTTCTGCAAAAGTTACATTGGTTAGGGAAGATGCTTTATCGTGGTAATGACAATTAGTGGCCTGTTCTCTGACACTTGCGTCAGATATACAAAGGGGTATTGATTACGCACTGGAGACTCTTGTATCACTATGTTAGCTCCATATACATGAACAATCAGCTAGCATGGACGTATTTGAGTGAGACATGAACAATCAGGTAGCATGGACTTGTGTGTGAGACATGAACAATCAGCTAGCATGGGCGTGTGTAAGTGAGACATGAACAATCAGCTAGCATGGGCGTGTGTAAGAGTGAGACGTGAACACTCAGCTAGCATGGGCGTGTGTAAGTGAGACATGAACAATCAGCTAACATGAACGCAACTGAGGAAGATTCATCGGGAGTGATCTACTGGGCGCTCAACAACTATGGTGTCACTGGGTTCGACCTCTTCATCAATCTCTTCATCATCCTCCTCGCATTTTGGATTATATTCCTGAACCTGCTTGTTCTGGATACGCTGGTGAGGAAGTCTCACTCCCAGGAGCCTACAGATATATTCGTGTGTAGTCTTTCTGTTGCAGATGTCCTGAGTGGCGTGTTCCTGCTGTACAACACAGTGTACAACCTTACCAACTTCCAGATCAGACACGAGTGTATGTTCAGGTCTGGACTCATCCTGGTCCTGGGTCTCAGCTCTGTGTACCACATGCTGGCCTTGACCTTTGATCGGTACCTTAAAATTGTGAAACCATACCACTACTCCAAAGTATTCAATCGACCGTCTGTGATAGGTATTAGTCTAACTATCTGGATCGTAATGCTTCTCGTCGGAACTATACCTCTAATGGGTTGGCACAAACCGGAAGCACCTCCATCGGTTCCCGATGAGCCCTTATGTGGATTTTTCGCGGTGTTCCATCATCCCTATCTGAAGTTTGTGGTGTCACTGTTCTTCTGTCCGCTGGTGTTCATGATAGTTCTGTACACACATATATTTAAGATAGCTCGACGGCATGCCAAAGTGATAGCTGCCCAGGAACAACACAGGGACAGGAAGTCGCGGGACAAACACTCATTGAAGTACACCAAGACCATCTGCCTCATCGTCGGACTCTACTTTCTCTCCTGGATACCAACAGGTAATGGTATAACCATATTTTAAATTTTGAGAACTCTTGGATATTGTGTACTGCCGGATAGTTCAATATGGATCACACGTATTCATTATTTGCTCATATAAAAATAAAAGCAATATCACGTTTAAGGCACTGAAATTTACCGATTTCGAAATCACAATACAAAACACTGCAATGTCAACATGATCCACAAAACCACAATGACAGCCTGAAACTGGACCTGAGACTCAAAGTTACGGTGTGAATCAATATTCACCTCGCATAATAGTTTTTGTTAACAGTCAAGGATTTAAAGGGGCAGTAGCACGTTTTTTGCAAATTTTATTTTTTCAAATTTCCCATTTATGGTGATTGTTTATGTCATTTATATTTACTTTAGATGGTAAAACATCTTATTACACAAACCAATTATCCGTAGTGATAATAACGGTGTTGCGTATAAAGCAAAAATTGCATGGCGGCCATTTTATTGTGAACACAATTTATTATTTCGAATGACAAAAACGATTCCCATGGCTTTACAGAACCATGTACGCTCATTTTTTAACTTAATTTTCCGTAGAGAGAAGGGTGTTTTAATATATTGGTGACATTATTTTTCAAATACATTTCATCGACTTATATCAGCGAAAAAACGTGCTACTGCCCCTTTAAAGTTGACTGCTATCATTGAAGTTAATTTGCGATGTCATTATGACCAAGAATCTATTCAAAACTTGCCTCTGTTGAACCATCAGTATAAATGGGTACCTGGCGAAAGTTATGTGGAGGTGACGTTCAACCGCCATATATGTACGCTTTGGCTAGACTTTGGTAACAATATTGGAGCCGTTTGAGCATGCATTATGTGCGGATGCGTACGTAATACAATTGTCCTGATTATTATTATTATGAATAATTATAGATCGTATAGGACACTTTGAATGTTATCCGCTGAGTTACGTAGAGTAGAGGCAAGCGCGTCGAAATTTTAGGTATTTTCTTCATATTTAGCTACTTGAGTAAAAGTGATCTGAAACGTTTGAGAAGGAATAAGGAGGCACCTTATTAAGTCTGATTATATCAAATGTAATTATAGTTTTGATGAAATTGTTAGATCTTAGATGTAAAGGAAATAACATTCTCCCGAAGGTTTGGTTGAAAATGTACGCATGAGGGAGAGGGAGAACACGCGGGCCGAAGGCCTAAGGTTTACATGTTCAACTAAAACCGAGGGTGTGATTTGTTCAGTGATTGAAATAAAAACCTCAAATGAAGTAATTCCGGAATTTACAATTTACTTTAAAATCTATTTTCAAGGACAGGGATGTTCTAAAGAATGGCCCAGGGATATTCTGTATGGCCTTGAAAGGAGGTTTACCTGAGAAATAAATAACCACCAATATGACACAATTGTGACACCTGGGGTTTATTTGTATTCAACACAAGAACACATGAACACATGTTTCCCTGTGAAGACCATGAGACTACAGTCTTGTTTTATAGAGCCATTCTCAATCATTTCCAAAATCATTGAACAGTAGGTTCTTTGATATATTCCTCATCTTTACTTTTGAATATCCAATGGATCTCTTATCTTTGCTTTCAAATACAGTTTTTAAATTCAACACCTTGTTATTACAGGAGCTGTGATAATGCTAGACTTTGAGGGCAAACTTCACAACTACACAACAGTCCAGAAAGGAACACTACTATTGTACGTCAGTTCCATCGCCTTTCTGAACGCACTTGTTAACCCAATTATCTACGCGTTCAAAATCACCTCGGTGCGCTTCCGGTTCAGGACCGTCTTTTGTCGGAAGTTGGTAAAGCCTGGAGAACCGGAACAGAGTATGACGGAAGGTCCCGGAAGTCGGGTAGTGAAAAAGACCCGACTGTCGTCAAATACCACCACACTGACAGAGATAGAGGAGGATGACTGAGTAGTGTTGCTTTCTTCAACTAGTGCGCGGTGCTACAGATCAAACTGCTATATATGTAGTACGTTTTGGACGCAATGCTACATGCAGTACCTAAATTTCTTACCCAAGCGGGCACAGATATGCCGGGTATTAAAGTTTTCATAATGGTCATGGGAATTACAGTTTTTCTAAATATAACTTGCGTTTTGATTGGTTGACGGAACTACTTTGCGCTCATTCATGAATTCCTCAGCTATCCTGTTTAAGCTAAATCACATAATTGAACAATTTTGAGCAAACCTAATTGAAGTCACATGCCAGTAAAACTTATTAAATATAAAATCATGTTCAACCTAAGTTTCCGAGACCGTATTTACAGTACTAAACTTGCAAGGCGAAGCAACATGCAAGAGTCGCCGACTGCACTGCCGTGACGTCATTGCTTTGTGACGTCATTAACCATGACGTCATTTGGTGACGTAATTACACTCCTATCTTGTATTCCAACAGTGCGATTGTAAGTTCACGTTTTCATTAATTTTCTCTCATTCTGCGACATAGTTTACAATATAAAACGAGTTGTTTACATTTAGAATAGTTCTGAAAAAATAGAGCAAGTTGGAAACTATTTAGATATGCGCATCCTGAAGAGTTTATGAATGGCGTATGACTACAATTTGTAATTTACAGTCGTATCAAAGATCGTGAATTGGGGTCTTGTTTTTCGATTTTTACGCATTAAAATGATCTTGGGTAAGAAAAAGAATAACCAACTCGGTGCTCGGAATTACGAATTATCTGTCCCTCGTGAATTATTATGTCAAACTCCTCGCTAAAGCTCGGAGTTTATCACAATAATTAACTCGGGACAGATAATCCGTAATTCCTCGCAACTCGTTGATTATTCTTATATTATTACCTACGAGGGCAATCATATCGGGGTTCATATTTTTCATACGATGCCCTAGGGCAAAATATCACTTTGTCATGGTGACGTGACGTCATAAACAAAGCTATGACGTCACGCTTCGTCTATGACGTTGCGTTCCAAATGCGGCGATGGCGGGTCGCTAGACTATGGTTGAAAGTGGATTTTAGCGTGTTATTTTTAATTTCACGACTTAGGTAATAAACAGAATATTATATTTGTGTCCATGTTATACTATGTTTACGACACTCTTGCCTGAATATCAGTATATCCCTCGCTCTCGCTCGAGAAATACTAATATTCAGGCACACGTGTCGTAAACGTAGTATGTCATAGACACTCATATAATATCCTCTATGCTTCGACGACCTTGTATGTCACCGCACTACAAGGAATCCATTTTCCCAGGACAAGGTGAAAATGTATCGAGATCTCTCCATTTCTTACCTTGTCTTCAACCTAGGCAGAGGTGGTGAAACGAATCAGCCGCACCTATCGTGATCACGAGTTACGCCCCTTACCATCTGCTAACATACAGCCAATAAAATCGCCGTTTACATTGGGAACCAATTCAAAATAAGCGACGATCGACACAGTCACAGAGGCAATACAACTGTTTTCTGATTGGCTTATCCGATTAGCCTGCAGTACGTTAAATTCTTAGCACTGAACATGCGAGGGTTGAGGTCAAGGACGGAAGGAGAAGATATGGAAATCTTTTCGTTGCGCTTGTGACGTTGTGAAGATGCAAGGAATCTAAGCACTGTGATTTAAGTTAATCTCTAAATAACTGAGTGAAATCGACGTGATGCATGGTATGTTCTAAAGTCGGCACCACCTGTAGTCTGGAAATGGCGGTAACGGAGGAGACAAGATAAACAATTATATTATATCGTATTGTTTGCGACACCAGGTTGACACATATATGGTACAATAGCAAGTACATGTATTTCCTGTCGTACCAGAAGAGCTCTTGATCAAATCTGCAGCTGAGCCTGTAGATATGGTCCTTGTTCGTCTATGCCTCTACAAGCCTTAGCATGTCAATACATTGAAGTAAGTCTGAAACGTCAGTATAATGAACGTGAGGAGATTTCAGAGGTTACCTTTTTTTCATTTGAAATACATATTGACATATTTTCTGAAAAAGTTATGTTCGTGTCTGGATTAAATGTTAATCGTTCAGAATGTCTTCACTGTTAAAGTTAAAACAATTTGACAATCTTAATTACATTGTAAATTACTTAGGGTCATATGAGGTCACTGTGATTATGTATACAATCGAGATATCGTTAATAAGTAAAAAAAAACAAATGGCTAAATGGCTCACTTGTTTTGGGGGACTGTGAAATCCTGAAATTCCGGTATTTTTATTATTTTATTTTATTTTTTTCGACTGATCATCCTGAACATTTCTAAAAAGATCAACGAGCAGGTGAATCTCCATATTCATACGCGTGTGACGTGGATTCACTTCTCACGTACCTATTCTTGTGTAATCCGTGTGACTAAAATGTCCCATGCAATAATGTATTTAATAATAAAAGATAATTGTAGATATTGTTAAAAGTTTAGCATTTATTCCAATTACTATTTATTCAAAGCTGTATGATATTGGTTTTTACACATTTAATCATATCAAGAGGTTGCCGACGCTCAAAAGCAAGTCGGCTGAAACCGAAAACCCCTGTGACGTTACGTCGCCATTGTGACTCGCACCTATGACGTCATTGCATTCGAGCACAAGCCGTTGGATTCTTTGCGACTGCAAGCACTCAGTGAAATCCTGTTCATTCCGAACAATATACTTGCTTCCTTCGACATTTCATGCGCCGTTAGAAAAATCCTAATGACAACTACGAGAACAAAAAAAACGTGTATAATACACAAGAGAGCTTCTTAAGTTACCAGTCGGAGAAAGTTAGAACGATGATTGAAGGAGTTCCGGCAACCAATGAAATCGTTTGTTTACTGTAACAGCCAAACAGAAACCCAGGAAAGTGTGTAACTCCCACGTAACAGGGAAAATACTACCCTGCATCCATCGTAAAGGTACATCCATTGTGTTGTTGGGGGTCAAATATGCCAAACGTTATCAATGGTCTTACTTATCGAGAAGTACCAACTGTTACCAAAAACTATCATATATTTTGATGATACTCGACTTAGTATATTGACGATATGATGTAAAAGTATCGATTTCTGATCGAAAACCGGACAATGCACCGCGTGTGGCGCGCGCCAATGAGTCAAACATAATGTTGGACTCTTATTTAAACCACACACAATAACAAATTTGGGTTTATAATGTTTATAGGCCATATAACAACTATGCATGTAAATAGGACGTGCACTTTCGGTTTCTGCACATGAATAATGATGTTAATCGATTTTAATTGGAAACTAGTATTTATGATATATTTGGCGATTGGGGATGAATATACAAGCTGAGTGCATTTGTTTGTACTGTAAACATCACATATTGTGTGTTGGAACGTATTAAAGCCAAATAAAATTTTATGAAACACAATGGATGTACCTTTAACATATGGGTAATAAAACAGAGGTACAAAAGAAACGTTACACCCTATCGTTTCACTCATACAGTTAAAATAACAAAACAAATTAATATGATAGAACCGGGATATTATTTTATGTTCAAGTTGACTGATTCGGCAAACAATCATACTCGTTTTTTTTCAAACATGCAAAGTTAGAGTCACTGAAAGAACCAAGGGGTATAAAATAATTTTTATACCAACATGACCCCTACCATGTTTATAATGTTGTAAATGTGTGCAGGATGAGGCACATTTACATGTATTGATTTTCACTTAGCGGATGTCTTATATTTCGATGAACAGACGTGTTTTATCCAAATTAATTTTGGAAGAATTTATGAATTTAAAATATCATTTCCAAAAAACAATTAAAACCACATAGAATTATTCCTTGGCTGATGACTAAACGTATACACTTTTCAGTTTTAGAGTACGACTTCGGAAACATAAGATATTTGTAATTGAAAAATCAAACATATGATAAAACCAACTAAGGTGTAACGTTTCTTTTGTACCTCAGTTTATGTTAAACAATTCCACTGTATACCAGTATGTCATCCAGACTCTTAATAACTCAATGAGACACTTAAACTCTGACAGTGTAGAGGAAGGTTTTTTATCGAAATTTTAATTTCAAAGATTGTACGAGTCTGTCGTTTCATAGGTTAGTTCAATAATGGAAATGACAATTTAGATACTGCAGCTGCTATACAATCTGAACGGTTTGAATGAACACAGATTATCGACTCAACCTCCCAGGTATAGATATTGATTCCAGCATGCTATAGCCGTTAAATTCAGGAACTGACACATCTGATGATTGTGATCACTATAACATGGTTTTGATTTGCATTCACAGAATAATAGAAGCATTTTGAAATTGCGTTTTGCCATTTGACATACATGGGTGGTCAAAGAACAAGAGTGCCCTATGAGCACAATAACCCCGGGGTTTATCCTGTTAATGGACACACTATCCTGCAAGTAAGATGTAAGGGTAATTTACGAACAATCAGATCTATTCATCTTGGTTTAACATATGGTATTTCATCAGCTTGAAGACCTATCGCTGATAAATCAGAAATTATGACCATGTTTAACTTTTCCAGAAAATGTATTCTACATCAAGGTCAAGGTCACAAGGTCAAAATATATTACCTTCGTGTGGGAAACATTACATTTTCAAAGGCCTGTGCTACTAATTAAACGATATGGTTAAAGTTAAAATTTTAAAACATTGAGTCCTTCATCAAGGTCAAGGTTAGAAGGTGAACAAAAATAACTTTATTTCAATATGTCAATATATTCAAGGGAATATCAAGGGAAACACATGTATCACGTTTCAAGGACATATCATTGATCAATCAAAAGTTTGAGCCTAGCTAGGTTAAAGGAAAAATGCAAAATCGGATTCATTAAAATGGGATGTCAATTTGACAATTGCTCGATTTTAAATTTCTGAAATCGGTCCATAAATACGGCTTAAAAAAAAAAAACCCGCCTATTTTATCCCCGGCGACCAGAATGAAAGTCTGCGGGGGTGTGGCCCCTAAAGGGATGACTTCTGTGACGTCACTGAAGTAATTTTATTATCGGCGATAGTCATAATTCAACGTAATTTCGCAACATTTTGATTGTTAATTCACAAAGAAATCTGCAATAAACCAACTTATATTTCCCATATATCGTATGTTTAGATATCCAACTAGGTAATTCCGCAGAAGACAATTACACAATTATTGCATAAACATGTCTATTTGGCGATGTAATACACCTCATAAATTCATTTAGCGGCAGTGATTATCATCATTAATTGATTAACTAGGCTCGGCGGAGTAGCTGGTCCGGTTTGTGAAGCCTCTTGCCGCTCTAGCAATAAAAATGTATAATAGACGAAAACATGCAACCAGCCCCTGCAATATATAACTATCATAACATTATTATCTCTTGTACATGTTTGTGTTGTACCGTGTAACATTATTTTTATATGTGTATTATTTAATATACTCTCCGTGATAGTTAACAATATGCCCAATTATCCTAATCTGTCTAATCCCGACAATCTTTACACAGATTAAAGACAGAGTTATCGCTCAAGTGAACTGCACTCACCACTCACCGCCAGGTGGCCTACCTTATATAGCCATTGCTTTTCTGTCGGCCATCGAAGCATGTTGTGTTTTGATAGCTCTCTAATTCGATAGTAATAAGATTATTGTCTCGACTTTGTTCTCCTTCTCAGTTGTATTTTTTCTGTCTGAGGGTGTTTAGACTGCCTTTCGCGAAGTAGTCTCTCTCCTTTAGACAGGTTTAGTGGTTGTTGACTGCAGTTGACGTGTCAACTGTTGTTGATTTCGGGGTGCTCGTTCTGCACGTGCAGTCCGTGCAGGTCGGTGATCTCGGGGCCGCTTGCGCGTGCCGCCTGTCCCTTGCGCTTGGCGCGGGGATCATACCGCTTGCCCTTCTGTTTTCTGCTGTAGCGGTTGGCGCTTGCCGCCTGCGCTTGGTTAGCTCTTGCCGCTTGCGCGTGGATAGCGCCTGCCGCCTCCTCTTGGTAGGTTGTCGCCTGGGTTGGACAGCGCTTGTCGCCTGGGTTGGATTGCGCTGCCGCCTGCGTTTGTTTAGCGCTTGCCGCTTGCGCGGGGATAGCGCCGGCCGCTCGCGCGTATCTCTCTTTTGCTTGCTGAGTATGACTTCGCCATACTCGGCGTTCTGTGGGGCGTGTGGCTATAGGAAGTCAGCGCGATTTGACCCCCACGCCCTTTGCCGCCTGTGCCGCAACCTTTGTCCGGACGCGGACAGGTGTGAGGAATGTGCTGACCTCTCTGTGGCGGAGCATCGCGAGTATCGCAACTCCGTTAAGAAGAGCGAGAGTCAGTCTAAGCTGAGGGCGTCCAGGCGGCCCTCTCCGTCCGCTACCGCCACCGCTACCGCTAGCGCCGGCACCGCCATGTCCGATCCCAGGTCGCCGGCTTCAGACCTGGTGATCTCGGAGGACACGGCGGAATTCGATTTGCCAGAGGCAGGGGCGGGATCGGGTCGAGAGGCGGCCGCCAAGGACACTTACGTCTCTTCACAGGGTAGTGGGGGTGAGAGATCTCCCATCAGGAGATCCTCCCCTGACGCCGAGTCCTTTCCAGACCGGCGACTTTCGCCTAGGAGGAAGAAGAAACACAAGTCCAAGAAGAGGAGGTTGAGGCCTCTTTCTCCTCCTCCCTTTGATACAAGGAGATTGACTGAGGATATTCTGTCCTCAGTCAAGGACATGGTTTCCTCCATGCTGGACAAACGACTGCCGGCGCAGGCTAGGGTTGAGGAAGGGGTTACTTCGCCCTCGACCTCCCCGCCGTCCACGCCCAAGAGGAGGAGGGTGGTGGTTGTTTCACCTGCCGGCACCTCCTCAGATCCAGACAAGTCGCCCCCGGAGGTGGCTTCCCAGGAGGGTGGGATGTCCACTTCAGGGAGATCCTCTCCCGAGATGACCATTGTGGAGACGCCTCAAGTGGATGCCCCTGACCTCAAGGAACGCCTGGCGGCTATCGGCGACTGGTGTCAAGTGGAGTTAGTTGAGGTTGAGGATGAGCCCTCCTCGACCAAGCTGGCCAGAATGGAGACATTCTGCACCGAGGAAGAGGCGCCTACCCAACGCCTCGTGGCACTGCCGCCACACAGACTCCTTCAGGCGGCGGGCAGGGATTACGACGCCAATGTCGCCGCGGCGGCGCCAGGCCGTCTCCTGCCCCCCCTGGTTCTGGGTGAGAAGCAGCGCGCTTCCCTCCCAGTAGCACAGTCTTCTTTCCCCCTCTGTCCCCCTGCCCTGGACGACGATATTCGCCGTGTGGCCGTCCCCTCCGTACCTCACCAGGTGTCGGATGCTCACTTGAGCCATCTTGACAAAGAGGCTAGGAGCATCCTGGGGTTGGCCGAGTTGAGACACCACCTCTCCTGGTGGCAGCAGGAGTCCAACGTGCTGGGGGGAGTGCCCCTCAGGCAGCCCCCAGCGACGTCTCAGCTATACGTGGATGCCTCCACCCAGGGGTGGGGAGCCCACCTAGATTCAGACCAAACGGCGGGGGTGTGGTCGCCAGCGCAATCACGACGCCACATCAACGTCCTCGAACTGGACGCCATAAGGCTGGCGATCAGCCATTGGTCAGGTCTCCTGCGGGGGCAGGTCCTGTGTGTTCACACGGACAGCTCAGCGGCGGCCTGGGCCATAAACAAGCAGGGGTCAACCAAGGCAGACTCTCTACTTCAACTGGTGGCGGAGCTGTTTCACCTAGTGGACAGTCTCGGACTCTCTCTCAGGGCGGTGCACATCCCAGGAGCCAAGAACGTCCTGGCGGACGCCTTGTCTCGGCCGGACAAACCTCCTTCGACGGAGTGGATGTTGCACCCGAGGGTGTTCGAGAGTCTGTGTTTGAGGTTCGGCAAACCTCACATAGACCTCTTTGCGACTCGGCTCAACCACCAGTTGCCGACGTACGTGTCCCCCGTACCGGACCCGGCCGCGTGGGCTCTCGATGCGCTCGCGTTAGGATGGGAGGGGATGGTCGCCTACGCCTATCCCCCTCACGCCATCCTGAGTCACGTGGTGGCGAAGGTACAGGAGACACAAGTACTTCAACTTCTACTCATAGCTCCGTTGTGGCCAGCCAGGGCCTGGTACGTTCCCCTGAGGAGGATGTGCCGCCAAGACCCTGTCCCCCTCCCTCTGAGATGGGACCTATTGACGAGCAAACCAAGCGGGCGGGTTCACGAGAACCCCCAGGCGCTCCACCTTCACGCCTGGTTTGTCTCCAAAGGGGGTTGACAGGGGCGGGGTTTTCCAAGTCCGTCGCCGAAGTGGTCGCATCTTCGCAGAGATCCTCCACGAGGAATCTCTATGACGCCCAGTGGGGTGCTTTCGCCGCCTTCTGCGCGAAGGAGGGGTATGCTATCCAGGCGGTAACGGTCCCGCAGGTAGCTGAGTACCTGGTGTACCTACGAGAGGTGAGGAAGCTCAAAGCTTCCTCAATTAACACCAACCTGGCGGCGGTCATGTCAGTCCTTAGGAAGCGTGAGCCCCAGGTTGACATCTCGGTCCTTAAAGAACTCATTAAGACCTACCGGAATGAGGACGGGCGGAGGAAGCTCAGGCCTCCGGAGTGGGACCTGACAGTGGTGCTCAACCATCTCAAGTCGGACCACTATGAGCCATTGACAGAGACGACTCTTCTCCGTCTCACCATCAAAACAGCCTTTTTGGTTGCGATGGGGTCCGCAGCCAGGATTTCAGAGCTTCACGCTCTCCAGGCGGACCTCTTGCGTGGTGAGAGACGGTGGGTCGGCCACACTGGGGTTAGCCCCTGAGTTCATCTGCAAGAACCAAGCCGCAGACGAAAGGGGTAGAACCTTTTCGTTACCGTCTCTTTCCGGTAGCATAGATCCGACGGACGAGGATCGGCTCCTTTGTCCGGTGAGAGCCCTGCGGATCTACACTGAAAAGACCAAGACACTACGTCAAGGGAGAAGGAAACTTTTTCTTCCGCACTCCCAGACTAGTGTTCGGGAGATAGACAAGCGACAACTCAGCGTCTATCTCCGCTCGGCAGTGTTGGACGCCTACAAGGCCGCGGGCCTCGACCCGCCAGCGAAGTCCAATCCACACGAGATCAGAGCCATCTCGGCTACGATGGCTCTTCACAGTAACATGGCAGTGGCGGACATCATGGCCGGCTGTTTCTGGAAGTCGGGCCTGGTGTTCGCCAATCACTATCTTCGAGACGTATCCAACGAGGACATGGAGGGGATTCATCGGCTGGGCGCACAGGTGTACGCCCAGCAACGAGTTCCGTCGGCCTCGTACCGAAGAGGCCTACCCCCCCCTCGTTAATTCGGCTGCTCCTTGGGCCAGTCTAGAGTATGTAATAAACATAGTCTCGATGATTTTAGTGATGCGTTTGTTGTCTTTTCTTTAGTTGGTGACCACGCGGGTGAGAGTCCCTCCGGTTACGAGTTGGGTCAAGCTTAACCCTCCGGTTGACAGATGAACCCCATCGGGGTTCAGGCTGGTTACGCTGTATTGGCTCACCAACTTGACTCTTGTTAAGACAGAGCTATCCCTCTTAGTGGCCTCTCGCTCCCCTCCACCTCTGTGGCAATCGGGCATATTGTTAACTATCACGGAGAGTATATTAAATAATAGTATGTTTTTGTTTAAACATCATTATTTATACTCACCGTTGATAGTTAACAATCGTAAGTTCCCTCCCGGCCTCCCCTCGGTCGCGTTCGGCTTCGTGTCTGTCCATCAGAAGAAGCAATGGCTATATAAGGTAGGCCACCTGGCGGTGAGTGGTGAGTGCAGTTCACTTGAGCGATAACTCTGTCTTTAATCTGTGTAAAGATTGTCGGGATTAGACAGATTAGGATAATTGGGCATATTGTTAACTATCAACGGTGAGTATAAATAATGATGTTTAAACAAAAACATACTATATTTTAGACATGAATGTGTCTCATAGGCCGTATGGCCGGGTGGTACTTTCTTTTATTGAATGTATTGTGTTTTTTTAATATGATATATATATTGATATATATATTGTACCACGTGACACAGAAATAAAACAGTTTTCTAATTTTTCTTCTATACCACGAGAGCATACAGCCCTGGACGTTAATCAACTAATGGGAGATAACTCATGAATGGGAAACAACGGCTATAATGTGTGTAGTAGTATTTGTTCAAAGCAGGATGCTTTCAACAAGGGTGTTTACTTGAATCCTTTATTAACACACCGGTTAATTGTAGTTCATTATCATTCACCCGTGACAGTTATTTTAGTGTTAAATGTTCAGTGTTATACGACACATTGCACAAATGGATGACATATTACACCAGTGTCGGGTATATTAATAAATTACGTACTTATATATTATTCAAGAAACTTTTGATCCCGGAATTACATGAAACTACATGTACTATGTTAACAAGATGTCAACGTAGTGTAGGCTTACTGAGTAAGTTACGCTGTGGCACATTACCACTGGAAATAGAAGTCGGCAGGTATACCCGCCCTAAAACACCTTTAGAAAATAGGATTTGTAAATTTTGCAAAAGCAATGTAATTGAAAATGAAATAAATTTTCTCACTGAGTGTGACTTTTATTCTGATCTTAGGTATAATTTCTGGCAGGATATTTCTCTTGTTAACCCTTTCTTTACACAGTTGTCAATAACAGCCCAATCTGTATTCATATTACGCAATGAGAGGTTTGTGAAGCCTCTTGCCGCTCTAGCAATAAAAATGTATAATAGACGAAAACATGCAACCAGCCCCTGCAATATATAACCATCATAACACTATTATCTCTTGTACATGTGTGTGTTGTACCGTGTAACATTATTTTTATATATTTATGCATATTTTAGACATTTATGTGTCTCATAGGCCGTATGGCCGGTTGGTACTTTCTTTTATTGAATGTATTGTGTTTTTTAATATAATAATCATATATATTGATATATATATTGTACCACGTGACACAGAAATAAAACAGTTTACTTACACCAATATACGATATATGACATCAGTACGGTATAGTACACCAGTGTACGGTGTATGACATCAGTGGACGGTATAGTACACCAATATACGATATATGACATCAGTGTACGGTAAAGTACACCAATATACGATATATGACATCAGTGTACGCTATAGTACACCAATATACGATATATGACATCAGTGTACGCTATAGTACACCAGTGTACGGTGTATTTCAAACGAAAATGGAACAATTGCATTACACATGTACAATTGCCTATTTATGCAGGCATATAAGATGCCAACACGAATAAGAAACTTCTACTTTCGCCCGAATTTGGTTCCGATTTTGGTTTTGGTGTCCGATGGACAGGCGAAGGCAAATACGATGATGATACGAATCATAAGATGTCACCCCGAAAGTCATACGAAGTGCACGATGAGGACACGAATGTACCACGAAATTAACATTTCAAATATTTTGTTCACTCTCCCGATGTTGCTGCCGAACAGAGAAGAACTCCGCCGATGAACAAACGAATGCTTAAGATGCGTGTACGAATGGCCCGATTGCTTACGATCCTTTGCGAATTTGACCATTATCAAATTCGTGTTTCCATCTTTTGTCAAATTCGGCACAGTGTGAACAGGCCTTACATCATAAAGCCAATTATAAAACATTGGATATTTCTTAAGATAAACTCCATTTGAAGACAGTCCGATCACCTTACAATTTAATCAAATATGTGTGTGTTGAAAGTACATGTAAAACACGTGCAAATAAATTATTTGGAGGTATTAACAATAAATACATTTCTTGAAATATACAACAATCAAATCCATGAGGTACACTTTGAGGACATCATTAAATTATTCACATTATTACAACATTGTAAGTATCTTACATAGTCTCTCATCTTCCACACCTACTTATCCACCTGATAGAACCAAGGTCACCCCGTCGCCTTTTTAATTATTAATTATTTCATTTTTATTTTTAATAACAAAATACTATTTACAGTTAAAGTATCAAAGTCAAGGTCAACAATAAAGGGGTATAACATTTACCCCCATTCCTCCTGATAGCACCATAAATAACCTCACACCAATCATAATACTTTTAACGCCTCAGTTCAGTAGGATTACATTAGATTTCAATGTCCAGGTCAACTTGAGGAAGGGAGACAACCCTGTACCCAACTCTGTCCACAGTACCACATAGAGGGCGTTCTATAACGTCTCCAGCCGAACCTCTTCACGACTTTATAGTATGCCTTCGCGAACAATTTACAAACAGATCGCTTAAAAATGCTTCCGCGTTCACAAGTAGTCCTCATATCGTTATGGAACTCATGATCACACTGAGTTCTACTAATGCCGTATCGGTTTGCCTGAAACAGAGAGAATCAGATATTATAATGATATATATATATTTTGAAAATAACACTGTTTAATAAATCGAAAATTGGTTTGCCTGATACAATAAATAATTGACTTAAAGAAAAGTTGATGATAAATGATCAAAATAAAAATAACAAGCAGTTGTCACTAAGATGACATGATTCTTCAATAATATTATAATATATATAATATAATTCATAATACTTCAAAATTGAAAAATAATGTCACGATCAGCAAAATCAACTGGGCCCTGAATTTTCCCTAAAATAACCGTTAGTGTAAGATAATGATGAAAATCCAATGAACAGTTCTTGTGATATCGATCCCACTAACAAGCTTAACATGTCAAAAACCTTGAAGTTCCTCTGTGACCTTGAGAATAATGTCAAGGTAACCAAAATCTAATCAGCCCTTCGTCTTCCCTAGGAGATGCTATGTGTATGATATGATGAAATTCCAGTGAACGGTTCTTGAAATATCTCGCTGACAAGGGTAACATGACAAAGTTTCGTAGTGACCTTAAAGGGGCAGTAGCACGTTTTTGCCAAATTTATTTTTTCAAATTTCCTCTTTATAATGATAGTGTGTGCCATTTAAATTTACTTTAGAGGGTAAAACATCTTATTACACAAACCAATTATCCGTAGTAGTGATAACGGTGTTGCGTATAAAGACAAAATTGCATGGCGGCCATTTTATTGTGAACACATTTTATTATTTCGAATGACAAAAACGATTCCCATGGCTTTACTGAACCATGTACACTCATTTTTAACTTGATTTTCCGAAATGGGAACGATGTTTTACTATTGGTGACATTACTTTTCTAATACATTTCATCGACATATTTCAGCGAAAAAACGTGCTACTGCCCCTTTAAAATGAAGGTAATAAATTAGTCTCCCTATAATGAACCCATATGCTAAATATGAAACGAATCCAATGAATAGTAGAGTTATTTCATTTCGTACGTATACGTACGGACGGACGCAACCGCGCGGTGGGGCATAAAACATTTTTTATAAATAAAGTAAATGTTATCGTGCTCGCTTATCATCTCAGAGAACATTTAAATTTGTTATGATTCAGGTTGATATAGGAATAGATAAGATAATGCTTATTACC
This sequence comes from Gibbula magus, assembly GCA_936450465.1. Classification (NCBI taxonomy): domain Eukaryota; kingdom Metazoa; phylum Mollusca; class Gastropoda; order Trochida; family Trochidae; genus Gibbula; species Gibbula magus. Next base: position 69,632,192 of record OW388299.1, on the reverse strand, counting down.
CCGAAGGAAATGTGTTGTACGTGGTTTGATAAATCGTATGAATCATTATGGATCTTTATTATTTAATATATCGCTGTTTAATAAATCGACAATAGCACTTACTTAAAGTGTATTAAGGTGTCGAGAATGGAGAAACACGTGACGTCATAATGATGGTCATGAATGAAATCCAAAATCAATGTCCCTGACTATTATTTTGTTTTTTTAACTGTTCATGTACGTACACGAGTGCGTTCGTTAGACACCAATTGCAAACCATTCAGTCGTTTTATAAACAGGCTGTTACAGAAAACTGAGTTCAAATTTACGTTTTCTCTATTCATTACATCAATGAATACTGGTTAGAATGAAATGTCAGTTTGTTTTAAAGGGGCAGTAGCACGTTTTTTCAGTCAAATAAGTCGATGAAATGTATTTGAAAAATAATCTCACCAATAGTAAAACACACTTCTCTCTTCGGAAAATCAAGTTAAAAATGAGTTCCTATGGTATTGGTAAAGCCATGGGAATCGTTTTTGTAATTCGAAATAATAAGCTACATCGTTATCACCACTACGGATAATTGGTTTGTGTAATAAGATGTTTTACCCTCTAAAGTAAACTAAAATGACAGAAACTATCATTATAAATGAGAAATTTGCAAAAATAAAATTTGCAAAAAACGTGCTTGTGCCCTTTAATAAGGATAATGCTGTTGATGATATGTATGAACTTTAACATCTATTGTACGGGATGACTAGACGCAGTCTCTACAACTATAACTATTAACATACGTAATAGCGATAGAACCAGTGATAGGTGATAGTGTTGATAGTATCTGCACTGAAAGGTCACAACAGACGAGTTTCATCAACGGATGTTTATAGTTCTTTGTTCAAGAGATTATTCGTCACGGCTTGTACCCATCACAATAAAAGGACTATTTCAGAGAGAAGGAAAATAACAAAATGTTTTCGAGATGTTTGCTTCATGAATGAATATGTGCCAGAGTCAAGTAGCTGTGTATATACTTTAAAATTTAAAGGCGTTGAAGTATTCCGTAATTACTGAAATAAGTGATCCCGAGAAAAAGTATTACAAATGGCTAAATAATACTCCTGAATCAATAAAACAAGTTTTAAAAAGAATGTACATGGAACGGTTAAGCTATACGAGTGTATGTCACTTTTAAGGTGTTCACATTAAATATGACATAATGAAATAATTTTGCTGTCGCGTGAGATCTAAAAATCTACCTCTCACGCTGAAGAGTTCTACAACATTGTCGCTGTATATACGTCACACCATTTTCTTCGAATACGGATACACGTTTGCTATTGATACGGTTTATCGAGTCGTGTAATGAGATGTTTTACCCCTGACGTAACAATATATTTCAGAAACTTGAATAATAAATGGCAAACTTGAGAAAAAATAAAATGCAAAAGCGTGCTAAAGCGCCTTTAATACCTTTTAGTTCTTTATTCAGCAAGTCTAGAATAGCTGAACACGCAGTTATTGTGACATAGCAAAACCAAGAAAATATCATTTCGAAAAGTATTTAATTATTTATAAAAATATACATTAGACTTAATTTCACTCTAATAGTCGATATACAAGCTGGTATTGGAAATTTTACTTACAAACATTAAATTATATTCGCAACAAAAAAAAAAATGCCACACGCCATGTCTTTTTACGTAATATTTTCAATTTTTAGAGTTTTTTGGTTTGATTTAAATTTAAATTCCGCCTCACTTAATCAAACGCCTATTTAAATACGTTGAACGAATACAATAAATGGGTTTTTTTTAAACTAAGAGAAAACTACACCCCGCTAATCTGTTTATGTGTGTTTAAACACACCGATTGGAAGAACATAGTCTCAGAAATTCATTCACATTTGTCTCGAATGTTTTGTCAGTATTTGTCCATTTCAATCTGTGATATCTGACTTCAATGGAGTTGAGATTCAACTATCAATCTGTCGATACATACATGTTCAACATACACCGTGTTGTATATACCTGCCCTGTGGATACTTACACATCTATAGCATATGTCGTGTTTGTTGCAGCTTGGAGTGAAACGCTGCTTGTAGAAGAAGGGCAGTTTCAGTGGGACGCTACACCCGTTGACGTCATAGTAGTTGCAGGTGTCACAGGAAGCCAGGGTCGCAACGCACAGCACCACTAACGCTAAAATACATCTTCCTAAAATAACAATTAAACATAACAATTAGCAAATAGATATAACTTCACAACAATTGACCCTGTTTTACTTTCTGGGGAGTTATACTTCCTTCTTGAAATTAGTGTAGCTCTTCTTAGAATGCATGCAATAGAAACAGTTGATGTGTACGGCATGTAAGGAATTTAATATCTACAAAATCACATAAGGCCAATGTTAATGTTATCCATATCTTCACATTAGTGAGAAGCTAGGTCTGAAATATAGCTTCTCCCTTTCTTGATTTATACTAACACTGTATCACTTGTTTCGCCTAGAATAGAGCGAGGTCGCACATACATTACAAAACCACTTTATTTTAAGGAAAACCAATATTAATGTATATTCAACTTCTCTATTGCATTGTCGAATTCACTTGCTTGCTAACATCGAAACCGTCGCAGTAGTTTAGAAATTGACAATCAATACATTTTGTTTTTTCTTAATCTCTACAACTTCTAGACTGCCTCTTATAGAAGAGACTTTATTTAAGTCTTCTTGAATGATTTATGAAACAATTGTCACATTATGTGATTACTTTATTTCACCATTGTGGCTAGGCATTGCAGTGAAACCTGCGAGCACCGTCTGGAACTAGCGAACCATGGGTGGTACTGTGCTGAAATTCAGTGTAGCATTGCACCCAAACCTTACTGCGTGTAGAACAATTCTCTACTGCAGACAGAGTTGCCGTGTCCCTGACGGGATTCGAACCATGGACCTATTGGTCCGAAGCCAAACACGCTAACCACTGCGCTACCCCGTTTCAAAACAGTGAGACCATCTGTGCACTTTATCACTAAGAGTTAAACAATCACCATGTAGTCTAGTCTCATAATGGAAATATTGGTTAAATGTCATCTCACAAGAACACAACAATATATGTGAAACCAGTTACACCAAATACCATAACATAAATTTCATTATTTTATGCATGGTCTCTGGTTACACCAAAAGTACAAGAGTCCGACTTACCCTCCATTGCTACGTGTTCAGCTCTGTGTGCCCGCTGTGTGTGCTGGTGATGCCGAGTGTCCTGTGTGTGAGCTCAGCATGGTATTCACCGCACTATATAGTACCACTCCGTCAACACCAGGGTATCCACTTTCACTCTTGCAACACACTGATGACGTAGAAGGATGGGAACCATCTCTATAGCAGTGACTTGTACCGAAGCACCGACCCCATGCTTCACTGGTCAGGCTGAATGAATGTCGTTAATAATTGTTAAACCTTCTTCGCTTATCTCGAAATATGATCCACAGGAAATGGAGGATATTAAATATCTTACTATAAACAAGGTATAGTATTCACATCCACATATTCCAATAGATCAAGTATGTATCATCAATTTCCTGTGAAATGACCCATCCGTGAAAATTCTAGGTTTGGTCAAATTTTTCATGTATTCTCAGAGGATTGTTTAGAATATTTAATATTATTGTTTGAGATCATCAACAGTCCTGACAATAAGCTATCATGATTCTAGGATGGTCATTTTATTGAGTAAATACCTTCCCTGAAATTACTATTATAACGTATATATGTTGGAGATAGGCACGAGTTGCTCTTCTATCAGAAAAGAGTTTGGATGTCAGAATGTACCACAACCCGCTAGCATCACGGCGTGACCGTACAACTCTTGTTAGCAGTGTCAAATGTCAAATGTAACAATGTTAAGTGCTGTCATTACATGTTATCGGGGATGTTTAACAATCGTGTGTAGGCGTGGAGCATGGCGGACGGTAACAGGATGGAGAAGAAATGTCTGAAATTTGAAGCCTTTCTGAAGTTATTCCAGATCTTATCAAGAACTGACTACACCCCTACCTTGATTGTATCCGCTTGTTATCCTCCTTGTTATCCTCCTTGTTATCCGCCTTGTTATCCTCCTTGTTATCCTCCTTATGGGGACCTGTTAGATGTTCGTCCGAGAAGGATCTACTGCACTGCACTGCACCTTAAAGGGGCAGTAGCAAGTTTTTTCGCTCAAATAAGTTGATGAAATGTATTTGAATAATAATTTCACCAATAGTAAAACATTCTTCTCTCTTCGGAAAATAAAGTTTAAAATGAGTGTACATGTTTCGGTAAAGCCATGGGAATTGTTTTTGTAATACAAAATAATAAATTGTGTTCACAATAAAATGGCCGCCATGCAATTTTTGCTTTATACGCAACATAGTTTTTACCACTACAGATAATTGGTTTGTGTAATAAGATGTTTTACCCTCTTAAGTTAATTCAAATGACATAAACCTTCATTATAAATGGGAAATTTGAAAAAATAAAAATAAAAACGTGCTACTGCCACCTTAAAAGTGCATCCATTGTGTTTCATTTTATTTGGCTTTAATACGTTCCAACTCACCACATGTGCTATCTACAATACAAATAATCCACTCAGCTTGCATATTTATCCCTAATCGCCAAATATATCATAATTATTAGTTTTCAATTAAAATTGAGTAACATCATTATGCATGTGCAGAAACAGAAACTGCACGTTCCATTTACATGCACAGTAGTTATGTGACCTTTTAAACATTATGAACTCAAATTTGTCTTCTTGTCTGTCATAAATAAGATGCCATAATTATGTTTTACTCATTGACGCGCGCCACACGCTGTGCATTGTCCGGTTTTCGATCAAAATTCGCTACTTTTACCTTCATATCGTCAAAATGCTAAGACTACTATCATCAAAATGGTAGTTTTCGGTAACAGTCGGTACTTCTCGATAAAGTAACACCATGTATAAGGTTTGCAATATGTGACCCCCAACAATACAATGGATGTACCTTTAACTCACTGGCTAGTGAAGTCATTCTTTAGATAGCAGTTCACATACATACATACATACATACATACATACATACATACATAGTTACATACATACATACATAGTTACATACATACATACATACATACATGCATGCATGCATGCATACGCACGCACGCACGCACACACGCATACATACATACATACATACATACAGACAGACAGACAGACAGACAGACAGACAGACTTTATTTGAGTCTCATTTGTCAAGTACACTTACACCATTCATATTTAAATACAGCGAGCCATGGGGTTACGAGAGACAATATAATTAAGAAATAAATTTCGCTGTACCCATTGTGTTTTGTAATAAAGTATAGTTTTGCCCTGAACGATTACAGCTAAAGCACGAGGACGTTTGATTCCAAAGAGAATTACATGTATGGGTAAAGTATGATCAAGTTTAGGCTTGGTGATTTGCCCACATTAAATGTTTGCTGCTATCATAAAATTGAAATTCAATACAGCACTGCTAATGTTGACCTACTGCAGGATTTGCAAACCATGCAAAGCCCTTGTCACACTTCTGCGTATCTTGTATTATTAAATTTGTGGCGATGCATCCGTGCAGTCGGCTGACGCGAATCTACAGGTACCATGCATGAGCACACTTGATTACGAGACGGCGGCGTACGTGGAACAGAGGAAACGTCATTCAAGTGTTACATCATAAAAAAAACTATATCTTTGTTTGATAAAGTACTTTTTCGATTGTTCTAATCCCTATAAGCATCTTAGAAACATTCATAATACTTCAACAATAACACCAAGCTCCTTTGTAATATTCAATATATACAACGTCATTTTAAAGAATATATATATATATATTTAAAGCATTTAATCGGTCTAATTGTGTGCTACCCATTGACAGGGGTGGTTGTAATTGCCTGTCCTCGTGTCAAAGAACTGTCTACATCCTGGTCGTTGTTATTGCCTGTCCTCGTGTCAAAGAAATGTCCACATCCTGGATCCTCTTTGGGTGATGTCCCAGTGTTATCGTTGGGTCAAGGTTTCACATAATTAACTGATTGTGATGACAACATTTACATAAACTAACGTGCAAAAGAAAACAGTATAAAATGAAATATTGATGTCGGAGAAAGGAGATTTTGAATGTATTTGGTAGCCACATGTTTTGTATAGAAGTATTCACAATTTCATACATCAGAGTATGCTTCTTTTATTTTTACATCTGTTGAAATACACATGGGGTGCTAAAATCGCTTTTTAAAGATAGTTTGGCCCATAATATTTGGTATTTACGTTTAACACATTGAAAAAGTAGAAATTTAATTAATTAAAGATATCCTCGACATAAATAACCTTCTTTGATTTAAATTTGTTGACGCGTCATTACTGTAGGACGTCACAAAACAAGCCAAAACTGGCTTTTTGAGGCTTCTATCTCGTCTAGTTAAGGAGATTCCAAAACGACCATTTCTTAAAACTTGTGTTTCTCAGAGTAATGAATAGATAATGTTTTGAAAATTCATATTTAGTAGTGTTGGGTTCTGAAGACATGATGTAACGCTGCTTCAGTCGCATGTATCGCCCGTCGATTGATACATCTTGTATTTTGTATGGGGACCTTTCTTTTGCACGTGAGTTTAGTAATACATCCCGGGAGCAGCATAAAGCCACCCGGACAAAAGCAACCCGGACATAACCTACCCGGACAAATGCCACCAGGACAAAAGCCACCTAGGGTTTGTTATATGTCCGGGTGGCTTTTGTCCTTGATCCACGCATCCCATATATTACATAACATGTGTACAATAACATGTATACATGTCAAACATAAGTAATATGACATGTTAAAATGGATACTTACTAAATAGAGTCAGCGTGGACAACAGACGTCTTCTTTAATAAAATTTGACACTTTCAATAAAAGGAGTGTAGGGGCGCTTTTCATGAGGGATGTATACTTTTCAATTGAAGGATATTTACCAGTGTTCCTCATTATGTTCGCAAAATGGGAAAACTGGTCGTTCATCTCTGTTGCGGAACATATTTGCCTGAAACTTGACCTGTGGTTCAAGACAAGTGATATTTGAAATTCTCGTGTATCCGGTAAATGTAACTGCATCAAGAGGAATGTCTCTGCTATTGACTGCAAACATTGATCTGGTTGCTTGACCGTATGTGTTTAATATATACGTGTGTAGAAATGACTTTCTGCTGAATGCAAAGTCAAGATAAACATTTTCTCTGACAATATCATTATCATTATCAAATGGAAATTAGGATTTTTCTTACATTTACCTATAGAGAAGATAACACTATAGCAATTTGGAGAGCCTTGCATCATGGATGATATTGTCGGAAGGAGTGTCTCTTCAGTGTCTCTCATCGAGTGATTGAGTAAAGCCGATATTTTCACGAGTGGCGCAGCCATGTAAACTGCAAACAAGCTCGACTTTCATTATCAGCAGTTATGGCTGAGTCGAGCAAAGGTTTGAGGGTTAAGTAAAGTTTCTATCTTACATATAAAATTATTATTATTATTCAATTATATTTGTTTTCATTCAAATTCAATTACCATTCTATTGATTGGTCCTGGGTTGTGCATTCGTAGAGAAAAGAAAGCCACTGTTAATAAAACTGAATTATTACTTTGCATTTCATGTTTATAGTGAATAGCGATGGTTCATGATCATGATGAACACATCGTATGACATTATGTTTTCCGAAATTATTAAATTCATTTTTTTAATACATTCTATGAAAAGAGGTTTCGTCAAATAGCAGTTTTCCAACACAAGATATTCACAGTTGTGTATGAAATCGATGTTTGCTATCAGTTTAATTAAAATCAGACCGATCTAATTTTAATGAGACTGTTTTTATCTGCTGGTATCTGATACTTGGAGATAACCACTACATTATAGAAACCATCAAACTAAAGGACAAGCAGAACATTGTTACCTTATTTGGATTTGATGGTTTGCCTATATCAAAATGTTCATTTGTGTACACTTTTTTATATTAAGTAATTTTTTCAAATTCTTTTTCATAAAAAAAAATTCCAGACAGAACCTTTTCTTTAAACATGGATTTGTTCTTCAAGCATATTTTACACTGTAATCAGACCATTAAAGCTAAATAGACTAGGTATTTCAAATACAACGCAAATAGCATACATGTATTTGTCTTAAACCAATTTTACATGAAAAGAAAGAGTATTTTTCACAATATTGCAGCGACGTAAGAGTGTAAGGTTCGATGTGGTCTTAATGAGATTATGGATGTCTCGTATCTCGTATGTTAAATATATGTATGTCTGTCTGTCTGTAGCACACTTTCCGTCTTGCTACGAAAGCAATAGGCCCAATAATGCATGGAAAACAAGCTTCACTTTCATTATGATCATTCGTTGCTAATGGACACTCGCTGAGGCATCGCGCGAAGGATTACGGGTTCGAAAAACTCATACAAACTATAAAAGTAAAGTTTAAATCTATTCAATTGTATACATTCACAAAAGCGAGACTTATGTATATGTATGTACATTCATAATTCTTCAATACGTGTAATGGATTCGTTGAAAAACGAAAACCCTAGGCCTGTTCAGACAATGAGTGACGTCATCATGGACAACTTACTTTGAATTCCATGTTCATCGTGAATAGCGAATGTTCACGATGAAGACATCGAATGATAATATTACTATTTATTACGAAAATAATTGTTTTTACATTTGTTAAACTCTATGAAAATTGGCTTCGTAAAAAAAACATTTTACTACACAAACGATTTTCCCTTCAAATATTGCATGATCGGAAATAGGACAATTGACCCCACCCATGAAGAACTGGCAATAACTCATTTACCACTAAAGTTACAGGTCTGCTATTTTAGCACAAAACACTAAACTGATGGAGTGTTACAACACAACAAAGCAAATTCCTCTGAACACGTAACTTTTTATGATATCCAAATTCAAAGAGGTGTAACGTTTCTTTTGGCGTTCAGTTTAGTTATGGAAATGTATTTTCTATGAAGTCCTAGTCATGCTCTCTGTAGTGTTAGATTTATTGTAAAACTAGTTCTGTCCCACGATTCTCAAGATTCCCACACGTTTCTATATACTATAGGCATACTTTCATTTAAAATAGAGATACAAACAACCTTACATACAACCTTGAAGATATAAACAGACAACAAAAACCTTATTTGTTTTCACTAGATATTTTAATCTACGCCTGATCTACGCCTCAGTTTTGATTGAAAACATATTTTACTCATTTAATAAATGGATTGGGTACAAGTTATAAAACTCATAGAATCCCTCTCCACATATCGGTCTCAGTGGGTCACTATATATTACTTACTCAACTGGATAGGACAGTTTGGATATATAAAACGTTCTGATGTAGATAGTCAGAAGGTGTCTAGGACATTTTACGTACGCTTCCCTCGGAACGTTCACTCCACTTGTTATCAAATACAACGCTAAGTCGTATCCTTATAACCACTCAAAAGTTTGCCCGTCAAATCTGAAAATTAACACGGCAAATATAACTCAAGCTATGTCTAAATACCCTCAAAATGAACAATACGCCCAGTGAGTGTACAAAAAGTACAGGATCGTTTCGCCACCATACCTCCCTAATACATTACGAAATTAGAATCACATCATGATTATGCTGACCTGCGATCTGATTTTAATGAGATTGGGTTGCATTGTGCCTCTTCTCTGCTCAGATATGTTCAAATGAACGTTTTATGATCATATGCGATCAGATATTCCCCATATTCCGCAGTAGAAAAGTTTTACGTGTTCTAAAATTGTCGTTTCGAAATTTGTGTTAAGGGCTAAATGTCAATTGCATTAAGCTCATAAACGGATAATTGTTGCCTGTGGCCTGTCGAGAAAGGTCTCTTGATTTCGATTATAAAACCGGTAAACATTACTTAATCAAAAGTTGTAAAACAACAAGCACAACATAAGGAATTTCAATATAAATCACTCTAACTCCAATATAAACAAAATAAGTATTAATTTAAGTCAGTAAAATGAGAGAAAAGCCACCGGTTCTTTAAAATTAAAATCGACCTTGTTCCGAGAAATAAAATTTGCAAAATTATACATCTACCGGGATACGAACAGGTTCTGTAGATTCCTCTCCACAAGGTTTGGCGTGGAACCTACGACTGATATGAGTTCGTATCCCGGTAGATGCACTATTTTGCAATTTTTATTCCACGGAAAACGGTCGATTTCAATCAGACTGTATCTTTCATAATCCTAATTTCTTGTTTCGAATCGTACTCATTGATATCATTTGTCTCTTGGCGTCTTTATGAGAGTGCAAGTGAAAATTTGCAAAGTAAGGTTTCACGTCTAAAATTTTGAAACAAAATCATTCAATTAGTTGAAATGAACAAACTAGGCTCATTACATAACTAATCCAGCTCCGCAGTTTGTGTTGTACCGAGTCGGTACTGAATTGAATTTATTGTTGCATATGTATATCATATACCTGTCTTGTGTGTTTAATATTCCATAAGCATAACCACGTGAGTTATATCGAGGCCCGCAATGCCAAGTGATCGTGTGTCGAATACTTCATCAGAATCGACTGTAAAATCATTAGCTGTCACATCACGTAATAGGACATCGGCATTGCGATCAATAATGATATCGTGTCAAACTAAACATCAATGTCACCAAGTAGACTATTTTAATTAGCACTATATATACAATTATCGATAGATGGATGGTAGATAGCTTACTGCATCCAGTTCTTGTGTACAACTGTTCAGATAGAACACTCTCCGGACTAACCCTACTTTTGACGTACGTGCTTTGCATCTGATGTGTCAGCTTATATCGGCGTGTAGTACCTAGCCCAGGTATTGCAAGTATTCTACCTGGACAGGTATTGCAGGTGATCATACAGGTAAGTGGATAACGTAGAGTCTATGAAACAGTCCATCCCTTGACACACAGCTTCCCGGGCCGAAGGTCTCGCTAGAAGGCCCGGAAAGCTGAATATGGGATATCCGGGTCAACTGAATGCCAAGGCCAACAATGGCTGAATGGCGAACTTGCATGACGATGATTTGAGACAAAATGCCGCAGTACAGCCATAGAAATTATATGTAGGTGTTATGATATGTGTTTATATCTGTTGTTTCACTCTGCTGTTCGAATCTGCCGATTCATAGGTGCTGTCAACATTGCTGGGATTAATAAACGAGTTTTCGCTGATTTTCGTGAGCGTCGAAATAACGAGGTAACGATATACGGACTGTTTTGTCGCATAGCTTTTGAACTAATGATCCAATTGTGACCATTTATACCTCAGTTTGTAGGGATATCATTTAGCTTTCTTACCGTAGTCATCGACTGTGCCATAAAAATAGTTTTTGATGCGAAATATGAGTTTATCACACACATCACCATACATGATTATCACATACTGATTTATTTGCTCTACCTGAAGACATTTCTTGACCTGTTGGACACATGGCCTTCAATTCCGAATAAAGTGAATTAGGAGAAAATATGAACATATCACAATACAATGTGTCGGCAAACTGAGCCAATTCATAGATAATAGCTCAAAATTAATTACGTGTTGTTGCTGACAAATGATGAATGGTGCTACATCATTTCAGTACCATTTAAGGTATGTACTTATTTAGTTCTACGCAATGCATAGCCACATGCATCCTCGGTTACCCATGGTTTTGTATATACTCCGTTACTCTCCACTATAGTAGATAGATAAATATTAATATTATATCGATATTATGTCCAATGTTATAAATAGTGTTGTTTTATCGAGAAGTACTGACTACTGTTTAAACTTATCCATTTAATGCTTGTTAATTAGTAAAGTGACAAAATAGAAATAGAGCCATTGGCTCTGTAGCTCACCATCTTCCAATAATAAACTAAACACATTTCAAAATGTAAATTTTTCAAATGTTTTTATCATGGGTATAACAAATTTCAAGTTGTTTGCGAAATGTAAAAGAAGATGAAAATAGGTCATTAGGATATGACCCCTGTGACCCATATTTGGGGTCACAGGATCCAAATGTACAATTGAGATTCCCCATTGGTCAAGGAGTCAATACCCAACATTCCAGCTTTCTAGAGCTTGTCATACTTGAGAAGAAGATGAAAATAGGTTTTTAGGCTGTAACATGTGTGACCTACATTTAGGATCACAGGGTCACCAAATCTACAATTTTAATCACCATTGGCTAAGGAGTCAACATCAGATTTTCGTACTTTTCGTACGGGAGAAGAAAATGAAAGTAGCTTCACATGTCACCAAATCTACTCTACTTAGAATCCACACTGGCCATGGACTCTGTATGCAACAGTTCAGCTTTCTACGGCTTTTCGTACTGGAGAAGAAGATGAAAAGAGGATTTTAAGTCATGGCCCTTGTGACCCATATTGGGTCTAGTCATTGTCCGATCAGAAATCACTACTTTTACCTTCATATCATCAATATACTGTGTCGACTATCATCAAAATGGTAGTTTTCAGTAACAGTCAGTACTTCTCAATAAAGTAACACCATTTATAACGTTTTGAATATGTGACCCCCAACAACACAATCGATGTACCTTTAAGCGTTACAAGTTTTAAAATACTCGAATTGATAATGTAGATTATTCAGGTATAAGATGGTAAACCTTTCTTTACTGTCTTAACTTGATCTGATTCCCAAATAAACTTGTTATGTCAGAGCGACCGCTGCAGCGGTAAATCTAGAACTTCACAGTATGTTAAAGGAGCAGTAGCACCGTTTTTGCAAAATTTATTTTTTCAAATTTCCTATTTATAACGATAGTTTGTGCTATTTGAATTTGCTTTAGAGGGTAAAACATCTTATTACACAAACCAATTATCCGTAGTGGTAATAATAGTGTTTCGTATGAAGCAAAAATTGCATGGTGGCCATTTTATTGTGAACACTTTTTATCATTTCGAATGACAAAAACGATCCCCATGGCTTTACGAAACCATGTACACTCATTTTGAACTTGATTATCTGAAGAGATCAGAGAATGGTGGTTTACTATCAGTGACACTATTTTTCAAAATACATTTCATCAACTTATTTCAGCGAAAAAAACGTGCTACTGCCCCTTTAATAAGAGTAAGTAATAGGAGGTAAACATCATGTTACTCCAAAGAGGATTTCACAGCAATACCCATTTCCTATTGTTAGCCAACAGAGCTAATATAGAATTCCTTATGTAACAATAGCTAGGTGATTAAATGTCGTTAGTGACGTAATAATGTGCACGCTTGTGTTATACACATGCATACAACAACAATTAGGTGTAAGCTACATTGTGTTGAGACATATTTTATGTTCTTCTATTTATTCTGTTTAACTCTCATAGCATTTTAAACAAACTTATATTCATCTTAATTTGGTTTGTGAGGTCATAACGTGTTAATCGAATGAGGAAGATACGAAAATATTGATGTTAATGAAAGAAAATGTATCAGTTGTAATTCTGATATTGAAGATGAGTTTCCCTTTGTTTTAGTTTTTCCTTGATATGTAAATGTGAGACAGAAATAGTCAAGCCACAATCTCGGAAAACATCCATCCATGTTAACATTAACCCAGCTATTAAGTTTAAAAACTGTTAAACAATTGTGTAATCTAGGTACATTTTTGCTACATGCAGGTAATATTAGAAATGTGTACATGAAATACTTTTATGCATTCTCTATATTATGCATCTATATTTATTCCGCATCGGAAACCCGTCGACCTGTATCAAATATAATTCTATACTTTATGTTACCGCAAATAAGTTGTACGACTTAAGGTTAACAAAGAATTGACTTGAAATGATTTAAATACTGGGAGTATTACAATAGCACAGTCCACTATAGAGGGGGTGGGGGGGGGGGGGGCGCCAAGGTGTAATATATAAGCGACTGATATAACCTTTCAGCATTGAATATTACCATAGTTTTCCCAGTGATTTAAAACCAGGTCACATTTTGGTGTATATCCTTGGAACGTGCAGGTTCCCGCTAATTTTGGCTTACTAAAATCAAATGGTTAGATGTCAGTAACATCAACCTTTGAAGTTTAGTAGAGAGAAGTTTACAGTAAAACGTTCAATTAAATACAAGACTGTATTCAACATTTAAATGGAAATAACAATGTATCTTTTATATACTCATGGTAATAATGGTTGACACTCCCTAAAAGTTATAAGAATAAAATGTTTTATAAACAACGTAACGTGTCAGTTTCGATAATGTTTTGGTAAAGCATGTTACTACAGGATGTCTTTTTGTGAATAGTGTCCTTAAGCATTTGCTATTTCTCCACTTGTACTTTAAAATACCAAAGAAAGAGGAATATAAGAAAAATGAAATTTATTCAAAAGAGTTCAATCCTTGTGTCTTGAGATCTTGGCATTGGCATATTGTTGCAGTGTTTGAGTGTTCCCATTTTGGTTCTAATAAATAATGAAAAGTTGTATTTGAAAAAAATATTCTACTGAACCCAAATATACACAAACTCTTTCATGGAGTCTCATTCGCACACAATACATATATGGCAAGTATTATATAGTTTACATATCGCATTATGTGTTCTGTCATTTGATTTCGAAAATACCATAATATCAAACAATATTATTTGTCCATGCATTTTATTTGCTAAAATCCAGTTTCTGTTTAGGGCTGTCAACCATTTTTACCATGAGTATAGTACTGTATTATAGTTTACTGTCTATGACTATGATAGCCACGTGAACGACGTATAGTGAAAGTTTAGGAAGTTGAAAGCGCAAGTCTGTTTTGTCGCATTTAAGTGTGTGGTAACTATGCAGGCAAATCTTTGTGAAACCAGGACCATTAATGGTGCAGAGCATGTTACACAACAACATAACTATTTTCTCATTACTGATTAAACGCGTTTTATTACTTCCGATAAATCTTTCCGAATGTGATAAGGCAAGACTATCCAAATCATGCCAGATTTATTCGAATAGGGCGGAATACAATTTGACTGACGCATTTGCAAATATACACGGAGTTGTATTATGCTTGATTTCTCTAATATTTTTAATATTCAGAACTACAGCCGAGAGACGAACGACCTTTAAAATGCTTTAATGAAAATATCCTGAATGCCTGAATTCAAATTTGCGGAAATTTACTTGGCGAAATGTTCCGTAACTTGATATAATTCTGCCAGGAGGACAGACGGGTAAGCTTACAGTATAGGTATGTGAAGTATAAGTAATTCTGGAGCTATATGTACTGTAAGGAAGATTTCACGGGGTATACATATCCGATTACTGGCCTCCTCACATAACCCTGACAGAGGTAGATGTAATAAGTACGATAGAAAGACATAGCGTTCACCTACTAGTAATATTGTTTAACTCTCTATGTGCTGACAACGCTATTCCTCTTTCTTCGTCTGTTCCCTTATCAAACATCAGACACATTGTTAAAGGTCGTAAGTTACGTCAGAAGTCGGGGATTTCCCTTCACATCAGGTATATAATTTCTGTATCACCACTTCTCTGCTATTCTTCAGTAGCATCACTTGCAGTAAGCATATCCCATAACAGCGTGTTGTTCTGCATATTCCTCTCTGGAGCTAATTGCTACTGACTACATGATCAGGAAATCTGGAATGTCCTTGGCACGTGCAGGTTACC
Source organism: Gibbula magus (assembly GCA_936450465.1). Taxonomy (NCBI): domain Eukaryota; kingdom Metazoa; phylum Mollusca; class Gastropoda; order Trochida; family Trochidae; genus Gibbula; species Gibbula magus. The sequence continues at coordinate 69,616,465 of OW388299.1, read as the reverse complement.
GCCATTGTGTGTACTTGAAGGTCATTGGCTGAGTCCGTGTTTCCCCTGTACGATCTGTGGGCCAGGTGAGCAGCATAATGTTTCTTATCTAGTGTCTATTGGTATGTCCCCTAAATAATGATGCTGTATCGCTGTTACTGTCAATATGGATTATGCATATTTCTCGTAATTTGGAATCGGTCCATGTTCTTTTCATCTACACACAGACAGGGTGTCTCTCACATTTGTTGTACATATTGTATCTACAACCTTCTTTCTAAGAATTCTATTTAATCATATTATTCAATGTTCTGTTTAAGAGGAGTACTAACAAAGAGTTAAGCTGCTTTCATTTTAAATATTTGTTACTTTGTAAACGGTAAGTAACATTAACGCAACGGTACATGCACATAATTTTCTAGGTCTATTGAAAACTAGATTCAGGACTTAAAACTTAAAAATTCAAGTGTGTTTATATTCTCCATTTGTCAAATGTGTGTACACTAGTATACATGTCTCAGTCGTTCTTGAATATAAAAACGGTTTCCTTATTTACTAACATATATTTGTTATAACATGCATATGGTTACATTTGGCCTTATCCCAAATGTAACCATGTTATATTTGTTCACTATCTAAATGGCATGTGTTTTAATATATTTGTTCTCATGACTTTGACATAGTTCTGAAAACAAATTAAATGCAATGTGTGTTGCTTATTTACACTAACAAATTGGAATTAGACACCTGTATATCAATTACCGATGGCATTTAGAATATACGGTTACGAGTTTTCATTTATCAGGATACACCTGAGCGGCCTCGTCTAGTGAGTGGGTTTGGATAGTCCCCGTGTAAAACTTAACACACCTGTGTCTGGATTTTCAAAGCTCTCGTAACACTAAGATAGTCATAAGTCAATGCTAACGAATGGTACGAGTGCTTAGAATTGTAGGCCCTGGGTGCGCTTTCATAATGTTACAGAAATTAGCTTACTAGTACCGTTATCTTAAAGGGACAGTAGCACGTTTTTTCGCTCAAATAAGTTGATGAAATGATGAAAAATAATTTTACCAATAGTAAAACACCCTCACTCTCTGCGGAAAATCAAGTTAAAAAATGAGTGTACATGGTTCGGTAAAGCCACGGGAATAGTTTTTGTAATTCGAAATGATAAAATGTCTTCACATTAAAATAAAAATGGCCACCATGCCATTTTTGCTTTATACGTAACATCGTTATTACCACTACGAATAATTTGTTTGTGCAATAAGATGTTTTATCCTCTAAAGTAAATATAAATGACTATCATTATAAAAGGGAAATTTGAAAAAATATAATTTGCCAAAAAGTGCTACAGCCCCTTTAAAGCAACCTTATAAAAATGTACCAAAATTATGAGATGACATTCTACTAATTGCATGTGAGAAATCGTTTCATGTTGTTTAAAGCCAGGTCCGAATTTAGAAATTGGTTCAAGAAAACAATATACGAAATTAAATTACAAATATCAAAATATTGTATAGTCATAGTTTTCACTCGATGATTGGTGATTTTGGCCCGGCGAATAAGAAGCGATTGTTAATAGCAACAGCTATAGATAAGAGAGTGTCGATGTTAGACACAGGGAAACATATTTTACGACATTGTCAAAAATATTTGGAATAAAGTAAAAGAAAGGATAGAGACACGTACACAAGCAAACATAAATATATCAAAAAGAAACATATGTCTTGAATATCCTGAATATAGTAACAACCATTAAGTACACCATTTTCAAAACAAAACAAAACGGTTTGAAACCAAACTTAACATACATTAAAAATGACATTAAGAAAACATACAACATCGACAAATATAACGCTTATTCTGCTTGCAACTACTCCAAATTTATGAAATTTTGGTCAACTTGTCATTTACTATTTGACTAATTAAAAACATCATTTTATCTTTACCTTTGTTCCTTCTTTAACTGAAAACCCTCACAAATTGTAACACAAAACGGAGGGTTTGATTGCTTAGAATTCATGTGTGTTATTCAAATATGTTGTACTCAGAATGTCACTTGTAAATTGTTATTTGCATGTACCACAAACAAAATTATATATATATATATATATATATATATATATATATATATATATATATATATATATATATATATATATATATATATATATATATATATATATTATGACATATTGCATGCATTTCATCAATAATTTCCCATAAGTATAGCTGCAGTACATCTCTGTCATGTGAATCAGCCAATAGAACGACTTAAAACATAAACACGTACTTGTTAATACAGCTAATATAGTAAACGTTATATGAAAAGGTACTGATAAAAGGGACGAGAAGTAACATAAGGCTTGTAAACTTCTATATATTTTCATTTATTGTAAATTCATCTTCAGACATGTATATACGAGTGTGCGTAGTTTTTCTCATTTACGAGCTGTTATGACATGGCACACTCTTGTTTGATAGATACACAGTATTAAAAACGTGTTTCTTATAAGTGAGACTCTTATACACGTGTTTGAATGTATGCATGTTGTGATAAATACCTGGGCTATGTTCAAGAGGTTTCAAAGTAATCGCTCAATAAGCGATTTCTTTTAAACCTCTCTTGAACGCGATTGCTCAATGTAGCGCTACGTAGCAAGGCGAGCAAAATTCGAGGAATTTGCACAGTGTCGTTCAAGAGAGAATGAGCGCTACTTGAGCGCTACATTGAGCGATCAATGAGCGATTATAAGCGCTCGCTGTTATGGAACGGAGCCCAGGGTGCTCATTTACACGACGGAACAGTCACATTGCCAGATACACGGGAACAGAGCATGCCACTTGCAATTGCGTTAAGTCATTACACAGTCATGTGAGAGGCCTATACAGCAACATGCATATGGATGATCGTTGATAAACACATTGAACAAGCGAACAGTTTGTTCCGCATTGAAAGTAGTACCATTATTTACAAACCATACATCCATAAGAACAGGATGACTTTCTGGATAACAACTTCTTTAATGGGAAGTTGTATTTTCACATTAAATAAGTTGTTATCCAGAAACTCATCCTGTACGTATGCCACTTCTAAATACCCTTCAAAGACATAAATCCATGTCAAGTATTTCTCTCTAATCATTGTTGGAGATTGAAGTACTGTGTACAGCCTGTTTCAGTTGCAGCATGGTTCGTCAGAACTTATTCTCTTCCCACAGAGATAACTCCACTTCGTTCTTCAACCGTAACGATTGTGGGAAGAGAATGACACGATCATGACTTGCATACTTAAACGCTAAATATGGTAATATTTATTAATTATCTTTAATGGTGAATGATAGGAACTCTTCAAATATATGGTGACAGCTGGTAAACATGGGGTCCAATTTGATTAACTCTGGAAACATATGTTTCAGGAAGAGCTCAATTTACATATATTTTATGTCGCCGTCAAACTGCCCCCCCCCCCCCCCCCCCCCCCCCCCCCCCCATTCTCTTTTATGTTAGCCCAATTAATATCTATGGTTCATACAGAAAATGGGGTTATTGTATTGGATTGAAAATAGATGTAATATTGTCTCACAATATTGACGGTAAAATATATTAATAAAATGAAATATTATTTTAAACTTTAAGGTTACTGCTTACTGAATAACCTGCTTGGGTAAATGTTCAAAGTCCACGTTTATCTTCGCAACGACAGCATGCTATAATATGACATCGGTTTACAAGGGGCTTTGACATTACGAGTCGAAGTAGGTCACTTCTACAAACATAGGGTTAGCCTATATAAAGATTACACAAAATAAAAACAATTATAGACTACATTTTATATGTTGATATTTATGTGAATACTATCACCGGGACTGTGAAATTAGATGGTAAATCATAGTTATAAAATGACATTTAAGGATTTTGGATTTCAATGAATTGAGAATCATTCTAATTTGGATCATGTAGACAGCTTGGCAAGAATGATTACTCATATACACGACATTGCATGTTCCTCGGACTAGCATTTGTTACTTTGACAGGCAGAATATTCCTTGTTAGAACACTGACATTATTTTTCCTATTATTTGATCAAAACACAAACGTAAATTAAAAAGGAACAGGACATTTGTTCATGGACAGTCGGTGTTCGGCTAAACAGTAGGACAGGGAGATTTCGGTATGATGACACGTGATGCCACGAGACGACAGGTGACGAAAGGTGACGACAGGACAAACACAGACGTGCAAATGGGATCTCTCGTCGATGTATACCTACATAATATACCTACATAATATATCTACATACTCTTCTGGAACATCTAGGCCAGTGAGAAGAGCATACCACTAATGTATGTTTACTTATATTACTTACATTGCATTGAAGATGGGTGTGCAGTCATCTGAGGTACGTGGGTATCTATTTTGAAAAACGTGCATAATATCTAAATTTAAACTGAAAGATAGATCAATTTACCGTGTTTAAAAGGGATGCTTAATGTTAAAAATGCATGACATTCATTTAGATAGTGATCATATGTTCTAGTATTGTCCTATTTGTGATCAAACTTGCAAACAGAAAATAAAGAAGTTGACTATTCATATTTTAGTACTTTGTAATCAAATCTATTGTTTATAATGTTAAGTAACGATTTCCTTTATTTCGTTAATATGCGCTATAAAGGTTTATTTCACCCGACCAAGAGTATGTGCGTCCTTAACATTGAGTTTTTTTTTCATATAATCAAGTATTTCAGTCAGACTATAGCAGAAAGGTAAAATTGGGTTCGAACCTCGGACCTCAGTATCATCGGTCATCAGCACCTTCACCAACTGAGCCATTGTGGTTCGTGTCAGTTCGTATTTGTTATGTCATTCTGTATTGCTGTTTCCTAGGTGACCTGGGTGTTCAGCATACACTCTCTCAAAAAGAAACGCAACCTCTATCTCAATATCTGACAACAATCTCTGAACAAACAAAGTGAGCGTAAATATTTTGTCAAGCACGCTGACATTTTATCCGATTTTGTTTGAGAATGTGCGAAGGTCATGTGCATAACCTTAAAAGTCGGTTACACGTGCAAATCAAGGACAACACAGTTGATGTAGAGGTTTATAAAAGGACGCGTAGTTTTGCAATTCAGTCATTTAATTTACTCCGAAAATCAAGGTCGAAAATGCTCCGGTAAAGTACAGCAGATCGAAATATTGCCATTGGTTGCATTGAGGCCGGGCAAAGTTGTCCGTCATCTAACTGTCCATAAAACAACAATCTCCTGACTTTGAAATCGATATACACAGTTCCATGCAACTGAAGACCGCCCCAGTAGTGGCAGACCAAGGATCACCACACCGGCCCAGGATCGCTACATCCGGGTTACCCAGGTGCCTGGTTTGAGGAGAATGGCAATTTACGTGCACGAAGACCATTTGTCGGACACGTCCTGAGTGACATCATTGACGCTGACGTTTCAGGTGGTGCACTAACGTGAGGATATGGACCCTAAGAAACTGGAGACGAGTCTGGTTCAGCGATGATTCCCGTCTCCTACTTCACCGGCGTGACGGAAGGCATCGTGTCTTCAGACGAGGAAGTGAACGTTTTGCTCAGAACTGCGTTCGACAGGTGGACAGATTTGGAGGAAGAAGCGTCGGGGTATGGAGAGCCATGTCTTACAACCAACGATCACATCTGGTCACCACTCCCGGCAATTTGATGGCCAAACGATACATCAGTGAGGTTTGACATCCTCATCTTCTTCCAATAATTTCGATCAACAGAGGGAGCTGTTTCAACAGGACAATACCTGCACTCACACAACACGTGCAACAGTGAATTCTCTACGGAATTCCAATGTCAACAGCTTGCCATGGCCCTTCAGATCGCCCGATATTGACCATATCGAACATCGATGGGACCATCTTGATCGTTGTATTCGTGAACGTACACCTCCACCGCAGACGTTGGATGCACTGGCCACATCCCTACAGGAGGAGTGGAGAGCAATACCATAGGAAAGGATTCGCTGTCATATCCGTTCTGTTCTGAGGAGGTACAATGCTGTGATTACATCTCGTGGAGCTCATACGAGATACAAAATAAAACGCCCCCTAGTTTGAATCGAGTGTTTGCTAGAGACCTATTAGAGTGTGACCGTATACCATAGAGATAAAAGCTTCTTCATGTCAAATTTAATTGTATTATCTTTTTTTAATTCAATACATGTGTAATAACAAGTTACAATGTATATAAACGCTTTCTTAATTCAAGGGTTGTGTTCTTTGTGAGAGAGTGAAGTTAAGCAAATAATCACCCATAAACAATGTACTCTTCGGTCCGTATTGAATATATATCAATGGTGCGTTTTGCAAGAATTGGCAGGAGAGTTCCTCGGGAATACACGTTAAATGGCTTGGCTCCTCGCGTTATATCAATACACTCTGCTCGGCTAATGCCTCGCTTGTTAATATGTAATAACGTCTCCGGGAACATTGTCATTGTTTCTTACACACAAATACTGGCTAATCCATAGTACCTTTACTGACTCTGTTCATGTATATTAAACTATTGATCGTACAATTGATATTTTCAGCTGTACATATCGTCAGCTGACTAATGTACAAACACACATGAAAACAAGTTCTGTTGAGTTCCTCAGCATGCAATATATCATCTGACATTTCATCAACGTGGTTTTCTCAGTGTTTATATGAGTGTAGCTGTTATCTATCTGCACCAAGCCCTGTCCTCGATACTACAGCTGTACATTACATCATGATATCACTTTATGCATGCACGAGTCAGTTTTTGTCCACCTGTAGACGACCTCGGCATCCTGCATCTGTTTCATGAGACGATTTGTTTCTGTTTAATGGTCGAAGAAGACTGTAGTTGTTGTCGACTTCTTTTATTTCGCGTTTTATATTTCAGTGTCATACAAGTACATGTATGTTGCTGGTGTGGATGTGGTTGGAAGCCATTGTCATGAATCTTGATTCACAACTCTCCCCAACTGCTTGCAACACCACAATCTCAGAGGCAACTATTGCGGGTGACACTTTCATTTCGCTCTCTATATGTCAGCTTCACCATGAGACGCGGGTATGCAGGGGTGTTTTTTTTTCAATCTCTGACATAACGTATGTCTTGATTTCCAGCTGTCCTCGAACGCTTGAAGCTAGTGTGTCACGGAAGCGTGTTAAATGTAAAGTATACCTTCAATTTAACCCTCTATATTCCAGCTCCGCCGTGAGACGTGTGCACTTGTAAATTACCTTCAGTTTAATCCTCTATATTCCAGCTTCGCCATGAGACTTGTACAGTTGTATATTACCACCGATTTAACCCTTTATGTTCCAGCTCCGCCATGAGACGTGTACAGTTGTATATTACCACCGATTTAACCCTTTATGTTCCAGCTCCGCTATGAGACGTGTACAGTTGTATATTACCACCGATTTAACCCTTTATGTTCCAGCTCCGCCATGAGACGTGTACAGTTGTATATTACCACCGATTTAACCCTTTATGTTCCAGCTCCGCCATGAGACGTGTACAGTTGTATATTACCACCGATTTAACCCTTTATGTTCCAGCTCCGCCATGAGACGTGTACAGTTGTATATTACCACCGATTTAACCCTCTATATTCCAGCTCCGCTATGAGACGTGTACAGTTGTATATTACTTTCAATTTAACCCTCTATGTTCCAGCTCCGCCGTGAGACGTATGCAGTTGTATATTACCTTCAATTTAACCCTCTATGTTCCAGCTCCGCCATGAGACGTGTACAGTTGTATATTACCTTCAATTTAACCCACTATATCCAGCTCCGCCTTGAGACGTGTACAGTTGTATATTACCTTCAATTTAACCCTCTATATCCAGATACGCTATGAGACGTATACAGTTGTATATTACCTTCAATTTAACCCTCTATATTCCAGCTCCACCATGAGACGTGTGTGTGTAGTCGGTGCTGGCGTTGTTGGTCTATCCACAGCCCTCAACATCCTAGAGACAGTACCTGATGTCTCTCTCACTCTCCTAGCAGACAAGTTCCTGGATGAAACTACAAGCAGTGGAGCGGGGGGTCACTTCAGACCTAATGTCAGACACATGAGCGGGGTGTCGAAGGAAAAGCTGATGTAGGTAGCTGACGACTATCAGAATATACAGATTTCACTAATAGCAAAGTGTAGTCTGTTTTTCTAGATGGGTGTTCGAGAAATTGCAATATTTTTGGAAATATCATGAATAACGCAGTAACAAACAGTTATACAATACAAGGTGATCACTAACACGATAAGCATGTCTTGCTTTACCGGTACTGCTCATCGGTTCACCCTTTCAGAAATTTTATGGATTTTTAATCAATTGGGAAAATTCGAACAATACTTACAAGTAATCTTAGTAATCGAGAGGCAGCTACCCCTGCCTAACTTGCATGAAGCCGATGATGATGATGTGTGTTAAAACACATGATGCCAGCAAGCCTCTCCATTTATACGTATATGTATATGTAACGGAGAGCCACTTTGACTAACACCGGTTTCTTCAGATCCTGGGCGCTGACATCACGTGATCACTACTACGGTCTAGCCGGTTCGTCTGAATCAGGGGCGTCTGGAACTATGTTCATGGGCGGTTACCTCCTCATGGACGAACCGGAAGTAAATATATCATCTCTGTGGATACAGTATATAGAGATTATCACCCGAGAAAGTGTGCCATATGTCTTTTACGAAACGAGTGTGAATTGTTGTATTGTCCGAGCGAGAGCGAGGGTTTTACAGAAATTTGCACGGATTTCTTCAAAGTCATATGGCACACTTTCGAGTGTAATATTTTCTTTATTACCGATTCTATTCCATGTTATATCGCGTAAAAATAACCAGAAAACAGACCACTTCTCTAGGTACGACAATCGTTTTATGACGTCACTCACGACGAAATGCGGGAATACACGCTAAAACAATGGTTACTAGGCAGAACAATATGGGTAATAAAGTTTAATAATGACCACAATCGATACAACAATCCTGTTGCATGTTCATTTTGTCAAGTACATGCATAGTAATTACGTATCTGTACTATAAATCTTACATTTTTTGTCTATGTGTGCTTTCTTGAAAACGAACTTTCTGGAAAATAGGTAGTAGTGTACACTACAATGTTTAATATGCCATGTAAATCTTGAGAAATGGCGAAAACGTTTTAAAACTGAAGCATTGTGTGGTATGACTTTGCACACTGCCCAAGTCAACACTTGTCATTCATGAAAGTTCGTTGACTCTTCCAGGAGGGAGTTTTACACGACATCGTTCTTCACTTCCGGCAGCTCTCCCGACAAGAGATGGACCGCTTGAACTTTAAACACAGGTGTGTCTTTATACTCTTCTCTGTCTTCTTTGCAACATTTCACGTATACCTTTAGTTTGATGAGAAGTTTTTTTAGTTCAGTTCAACAAAAGAAATATCACGGCAGTGAACAGAAAAGCACAACACATGTCACATCATATCATATATCATATAACATATATCATATATCATATAACATATTTAATATATAATATATAATATATAATATATCATATATCATATATAATATATCATATATATGTGGAATGTTATGAAAAATGACATGCTGTAACCTTTTTATCATATATCATACTTTTTTTCTAAAGCAAGACAAACAGTTTAAAGAATATAAATTTTTCATGCAAAAATTTACCATTTGGAGATAAGATGAATATTTAAAACCCTCCACTATGTATGTTTGTTTTTAAAAATGTGTGAGCAGTGCATCTTACTCAATTTTACAAGAGATGGACCGCTTGAACTTTAAACACAGGCGTGTCTTTATACTCTTCTTTGAAACATTTCACATGCACCATTAATTTGATGACATATTCTTTTTGAGTTCAGTTCAACAAAAGAAATATCGTGACAGTGAATAGAACACATATCACACCATATCATATATCATATAACATATTTCATATATCATATAACATATATAATATATCATATATCATATATCACATATCATATATATGGGGAATGTTATAAAAAAAAATGACATGTTGTAACCTTTTTATCATATATCATACTTTTTTTCAAAAGCAAGACAAACAGTTTAAAGAATATAATTTTTTCATGCGAAAATTTACCATTAGGAGATAAGATGAATATTTAAAACCCTCCACTATGTACGTTTGTTTTTAAAAATGTGTAAGCAGTGCATCTTATTCAATTTTACAATTACTAGTATATTTGATTATATGTTGATAAATAATAAAGCGTCAACGTCTTCCTTTTTAGTCTGTGGCGTTAATATATGCTCTACGTTACCATGTCGTAGTAAGGGGAGATCACTCTAACCTAACGGCATCCGGGCTGATATTGATATGGATTTGCGGACCATCAAATATCGATCCAGCGTTCGAAATAACTGCCTGCCCGCCTGCCAATTGCTGGTTGCTTTCCGATCGGGCTTGTAAAAAATATTACAAGCAACCCCGACTGGCTTGTTGGAATTTTGAGCTTATCTATAAATGACTTCCAAAGACTTGAATGATACAAACCTTAATTAGAAATTTACAAAATTAATTTTGAAATTTAACTATGGAATCATTCTGTTTAACGGTGGGGAGTTGAAACATTTACTTCCTTGTTCTAAAAATAGATTTTGTCACAGTAGCTTCTCAGTAGCACTGCATCGCACTAAAACTAGTATTAGAATACCTACAGCAACAATCTGGAAACAATTTTGTATTGAAATCGTGAAATACCTGAAGCTGAAAACTCAGCAATTTTTCAATGCAGTATGCTATGAGAAACACAAGAAAGGTCCGTTTGTCCAAGGTTGTAAGAATTAAACATCCTAAATGCACCTAAATGTTTATGTTCTCCAACTTCAGTTATAGGATTCCCTTGCATTGATATAACTGAGGTTTGGGACTGGCGACCCGCTTTGTGACTAAATTGAATAGTTTTCTTTTTTTGTGGTTATACTTCACCTGCCATTTATTTGCCCACCACGATTTTTAAAGTAAATCTTCGTTCAGACTGCAGCTGTTTGCTGATAAAACCGGATCTTCAATTATTACATACAATGAAGTGTCATCATCAAAAAGACGTATGTTACCAACAAGGTCATTAATATATTTAAAATAACAAAGGTCCTGAAACTGATCCTTGTGGGACACGGGAAAAAAGCAGGTTTAAATTTAGAGTTACATCCGTTTATGACTTCTGAAGTATGTCAGTTAGATAACTACGAAAACTCTGTCACAGAACACTGCTCTTTCTTCTTCATCCACATCTAAAGCACATGCTAATTGATGCAATAAAATAATACAAATCTTGTAACAGGTAAGTTGTAGAATAGCCTGGAAGTCCGGCTAATTTTATAGTAGTAAATGTTTATGAACTAAATAGTGTGTTCTTTTTATTATCACTTTAAACATTGAGGGCTTGTTAAGCTTGATGAGGGCTTGAGATTTTTAGTTAACAAGCCCTGTTGGCTTGTTACATTTTAAAACTATTTCATACACTGTATCTATCTAACAAATATGTCAGTAGAAAATAACAGTTTTATCAATTTACGTTTCGATACGTTTCAGTTATGGATATGTTTACACGACAACAGTGACAGAAATGAAGAAGTATCTGAAATGGCTCAGCTCCAGGTAAGTATATAAGACATTTCTGTTGACTTCTTCTTACTAACATTATGAGTAAGTTGATGGTGACCGCCTGTATGCATCACACTGTAATGGATAGTGTAGTTTTCTTTATCAAGTTCTGAAAAATGATTTTGTGTTAGTTATTGAGGCTCCCCGCATTCGCCATGTTCAGGACTTTGTTTTGAAATGAACCTGTTCACACAGTTTTAATGGAAACCTTTCATCTTGTTCCAGAATTACACAGCGAGGAGGATCTATCGAGAAGAGGAAGGTTTCGTCTCTTGAAGAGGTGTGTGCTTATATCGAGGATACTACATGAGCTTCATTGCGATACCGTTTTTATTACACGAGTTAACGATTTTCCGTCATTAATGCAAAACCCTTCATGAATTTCATACAAATACATATTGTATCACGCGCAAAACTTTTAATCTTTTTATACCCCATGATACACACTTGTTGCTCAGCACACCTGAACATTAATCCCACATCAGCCAATGATCACATTCCAGCATGCTTAATATATCTGATGCCTACCTGGCATGTACCTTCTTATAGATGCATACTAGAACGTGAAAGAGTTGATAATGGGGGATGGGGAAAAGCTTGTCAGTCAGTATATGCAAGACCCATACCTGTCTGATTTTAAGTGGCTTAAACATGACGACTACCTCATAGCGTTTCCCTCACATATTTTTTATCCATTTATTTCACTTTGGAAGGTATCATATTTAAACATACATCATACATTTTCAACATAATTATATAAACTATTGCATAATATAACATAACCGTCGGCATTTTGGGGGTTAGATGGTAAGCCCTTTCATTCACATATCAGCTGTGTTCACTGTCCACTGTAACCCTTCAACTGACCACCTATATTCCTCCAGCTTGCTGGTCAGTACGACGTGGTGGTCAACTGTTGTGGACTGGGGTCAAGGGAGCTCCTGGGTGATGACAAGATTACACCTGTGAGCGGTCAGCTGGTCAAGGTAATATTAACTGACCACAGGCCGAGTAGATTGACTGTAATATTCAGTGAAGAGCAGACCAAATGCAAAAAAGATAAGTCAGTCAACAATATTCAATATTCATCTGTCAGTTATCATTTAGAATTCAAGAAATGGAATGATAGTTAAATCTAGTAGTTGTGTAAACATGGTCACACATAAGTGGTACATGACAGCCAGTCGTTGTTCGGTTTTTGTATAAAAGGGAGTTATTGTATCTAGATAATTTATTATCATGATAACGTTCAAATAAATGATACCAACAATGAACAACGATATCATTCTCAGATGGCGAATAACATTTGTCACAACTGTGAACTGAGGAATATATTACGAATGCTTCGATAATTGGCATCGGTACTGTACTCACATGTATTACTTAGTCAATATCTGTCAGAGCCAAAGTGGGAGGAACTAACCAGTTAACTGAGCGACAGAAATATCATGTCATTGTACACTTATTTACTAAACCAAATGATCTGGTAAATCAGTTTGTGACTTATTTCAAATCGTAAATTAGAGTTAGACCATGGCCATGTTCAAGAGAGGTTTCAAAGTAATCGCTCAATAAGCGATTACTTTTAAACCTCTCTTGAACGCGATTGCTCAATGTAGCGCTACGTAGCAAGGCGAGCAAACTTCGAGGAATTTGCACCGTGTCGTTCAAGAGAGAATGAGCGCTACTTGAGCGCTACTTAAGCGCTACATTGAGCAATCAATGAGCGATTATACGCGCTCGCTGTTATGGAACGGAGCCCTGGTTGTGTGTTTGTCTGCAGGTCCGGGCGCCCTGGATTAACATGTTCTACACGTGCGAGTCAGGGGGTGTCAGTACATACGTGTATCCACAGTGAGTTGTTCATTTGTTATACTCCAAGCATAAGTTGACAAACATTAAGCAAGGATGAAAAAGTATGTTATGGATATATATATATATATGTACAACGTCTTTAATCTTTGAAGGCAACGTTTCGACATAAATTTAGATACTAATGTCGTTGTCAAACAAGTGATAACAAATTGTGTGGTTTATATACATGACGTAGTGTTTGTAAAGTAGTGGAGGGTGAGAAGATTTCGAGTTGTTATTACAGTAGAGAGGCTTGATGTACAAATATTGAGTAGAAGCAAGATGACAAATTGAATGATTTACAGTGTTTTTACAGTAGATGAGGTTGTAAATCCGTAGAATAGTTCTTTATTCTTCATCGGCTAAACTTCTGGAATGCTTTCAAATACGTTAAACCTTAAGTCATACAACAGTCGCACGTTTTTTCGCTCAAATAAGTCGATGAAATGTATTTGTCATAATGTCATCAATAGTAAAACACCCTTCTCTCTTCGGAAAATCAAATTAAAAATGAGTGTACATGTACATGGTTCGGTAAAATCATGGGAATCACTTTTGAAATTTGAAATAATAAAATGCGTTCACATTAAAATGGCCGCCATACAATTTTTGCTTTGAACGCAACATCATTAGTACCACTACGGATAATTGGTTTGTGTAGTAAGATGTTTTATCCTCTAACGTAATTATATAACCTTAAATGACATAAACTATCATTATAAGTGGAACATTTGAAAAAAAAAATTTTTGCAAAAAATGTGCTACAGCTCCTTTACCGTTTATACACATGTGCATATATACTCTCCCAAAAAAGAAACGCATAGTGGATTTGTGTTTTTGATATGGTATGATTTCTATGGTGTCAAACCACGTCAAAACGCAACCTACAAAATTTACCTTTATTTGAGAGTAAGAAATCCAAGATTGGCATGCAATCTGAGAGAACACGTAATGCACGTGATTTGCATGTAAAGTTTAGTGACCAAGTCATGTCGGTGAAGGGTGTAAAAGGTCTAACACTGTTCTCGGTATATTCACCAGATTTAAGAGTTTTTGATGGATTGAAAGTGCCTCGACTGACAACAGAACACCAAAACCGGGGGGGGGGGGGGGGGGGGGGGGGGGGGGGGAGGGGGTTGATGATGTTGGGAGCCATCTCCTACACCGGAAGGAGTCAATCAATTGGTGTTGATCCAAGGCAATTTGACAGCACAACGCTACTGTGATGAAATTCTAAGGTCACATGTCCTTCCTATTGTCCGCCGCCACAGAGACTTCCGCAACTTGCAAATGCACTAAGGACCGAGTGGGCGGCAATACCACAGAACCAGATTCAGAGACTTATTCGCCCAGACGATGCCGTGCAGTTCCTGACTCCAATGGTGGACACACGAGGTACTGACGTCAACGCCACAAAACGCATCATTTTGACTGACTTCCTGACTTTTCCCGAAGTCACTCTATGACGTGATGCT
Source organism: Gibbula magus (assembly GCA_936450465.1). NCBI lineage: Eukaryota > Metazoa > Mollusca > Gastropoda > Trochida > Trochidae > Gibbula > Gibbula magus. Next base: position 69,601,456 of record OW388299.1, on the reverse strand, counting down.
GTGACTGTCTCAATGCGAAGTTTTGCTGAAATCACTTGCTTTACCACCCCGATATATTGTAACAAGATAAAGAAAAAAAAATATTTAAAAATTCCTATATTCGTTTCTTTTTGGGAGAGTATATTAATTGAATATAGCACTACAAAAGTATGAGTACTGTGTAGTCTACATGTATAATATAATGTAAGGGTTGCTGGTGTTGTTTTCAGCTCTGATGTTGTTAACCTTGGTGGAAGTCGACAAGCAGGCAGTAGTGACCTTGACCCTGACCCGGAAGTGACTAAAAGTATATTAAAACGGACCAAGGAACTTGTTCCATCATTGCAGGTGTGTTGTAGAATTTACTTCCATAAATAATATATATATTGATGTACAGCAGGTGGTCATATTTTTACGTAAATGTGACGTAATTCCCATAGACTTGCGTGTTAATTAGCTGTTGCAAGAATAGTTTTCAAAAATTAAAAACAAAAGTCCCTACAGGTACATAATTACCCATCATCAATTAGTTTATTAGTTCTCTAATTACACTTGCTTAAACATCGTATGTACAAGTTGTTACTCTAATGTCCCATTGACGGCCATGTTAAATCTAATCGGTATGGTGTATATGTGTTGTTTGGGAGAGGTATGTTTCTTAATAATTGTCAGAAAATATTATGGAAATTATGTATCTGTTGCTGAGATGATTTCCTATAGTCAGGTAAAAATTTAAGTAATTAATTACATGTACGTAATAATATGGCCACCCGCTGTACACACGCACATATTGCAACAAATGATTCTTATGAATACGCATGAAAGCCACAATGCTGGTAAATAATTGTGGTACATAAATTATTGCCCTAGTACTTTCCGTTCAGTTCCAATCAAAACACATTTAGCACACATCAAATGAGCTTACGTTACAGGTGAGGTGAGGTGAGGTGAGTTAGGGTTTAACGCCGCTTTCAAGAGTATTTCACTTATATCGCGGCTGCTAGTATTATGGCAGGAAGAAGGCCGCAACGCCATGTGGCTATGCATTGCGATGAATCCTGCAAGCATCGGCTGGAACTAGCGAACCATGGGTGGTACTGCACTGAAATTCAGTGTAGCATTGCACCCAAACCTTACTGCGTGTAGAACAGTTCTCTACTGCAGACAAAGTTGCCGTGCCCCTGGCGGGATTCGAACCACGGACCTCTTGATCCGAAAGCTTACGTTACATACGGTTACCATGGTTGATCTACTGTTTCAGGGTTGTGAGGTAGTAGACACGTGGGTTGGACTGAGACCGACCAGATCTCCCCTGAGACTCGAGTTGGAGACGGTCAGAGCTCGGGGACACAAGATGGCGGTAAGAAACAAGAACACCACATGCAAATGTGGGGGTCATGTCATGTGACCTTTCACTCAAGCCAATCATCAATGAGGCTAGAAAGTCGATGGACCCGTCGGTATATACCTGGGGTTATGATTGGTTGAATTTAAGAAAGGTGAAAGGTCCAAGACAAGGTCACAAGAGAAGATCGCTTCTGAGCATTACTCAGATCAAGTACAAAGCTAGTTATACGAAATAATCCGGTACTTCCTGTTTGTACTGGGACTCTTCACACATGCATTAAAGGTGCATCCATTGTGTTTCATAAAATGTGGCTTTAGTACGTTCCAACTCACCACTTGTGCTGTCTACAATACAAATAAATTCACTCAACTTGCATATTTATCCCAATTCGCCAAATATATCATAATTACTAGTTTCAAATTAAAATTGAGTAACATCATTATGCATGTGCAGAAACCGAAACTGCACGTCCCATTCATATGCACAGTAGTGTGACCTATTAAACATGATCAACTCAAATTTGTCTTTTAGGCCGTTATAAATAAGATTCAAAGTTACGTTTGACTCATTGACGCGCACCACACGCTGTGCATTGTCCGGTGTTCGATCAGTAATCACTACTTTTACCTTCATATTGTCAATATGCTAAGTCTACTATCATTAAAAAAGTAGTTTTCGGTAACAGTCAGTTACTCTCGATAAAGTAACACCATTTATAATGTTTGCAATATGTGACCCCCCAACAACACAATGGATGTACCTTTAAATATTCGATTGTATCGTTCTTGACATTCTTGATATTATTTCCTCGTATGTGTATTTTAGATTAAGTTTGAATCTAATATCAGAGATCTGATGACCATGAGTTTTACTAGGAATCTTGTAACTAAGTTATTAAGACTCTCTGTTTTACATATAAACAGTATACATATAGTTATTTAAAATTCCCAATTTGCTGACTATAAAATAAATGTTCACATGCTTCCGGGGCCAGATTATGTATCGTGTATACTATTATCAGACACCAACAGAACCCGTTAACATACAAAACAAACTGATTATAACCACCTCATGTTCACAGTAAAATATTTTTCTTAAATGGATGAGGTTCAAACGGCATGCATCGTGACAGACTACGCCAACTCGAAGTTAAATTAATTCTCAGTAACCAATATAATACTTATAAGTCCGTGTCCTGATGACGTCATGTCTGTCTACCCAGGTGGTACACAACTATGGACACGGAGCGCTGGGGATCACGCTGAGTTGGGGCACGGCGGTGGAGGCGGCTCACCTGGTCAGGAAGAGTCTACAGGGAGAGTACCTACGGTCTAGACTATAGGTAATGGAGTACAGGTACATACCTGCATCAATTGCATATTTCACTTATTTGTTCAGGAAGTGTCTAGATGATGTATATCTACAGTCCAGACTATGGATTACCACGTAATGATGTACAGGTACATGTACATGCATATATCAATTGCATATTTCACGTTCATGTGTTCCCATTTTGATACAGTTATTATGTAGTAAATAATGACCCAGTGCCGAGCGGTTATGGCATATAAACTGGCGATGGCGTCAGCCAGAGCAGAGTTTATTGCCATAACGCGAGACAATCGGGTCATTATTTGCCTAACACTCCCGCGGTACATTCTATTTATAAAATAATTGTAAATATGCATTTTAAAGGAGTATTTTGTTGATTTATGCAACATGATCAAAATATATCAGTGAAATATTCCCAATACACCCATGACTGACTCGAAAGGAAGGTTTCAAAGTAAATCATTCATTCCATACACTAAGTAGACATAATTTGGTACCAATACATACATATGTATATATAATACTAGAAAATATATAAATACAGCCATGACACAAAAGAATGAACACTTATCTGTATGGATCCTCGGTAGCTATTGGTAAAGGCGCTGCTTGACGATGTAGAGGTCCAGGGTTCGAATCCCACTTTCGTTACTTATAAAATTTTCATTTCTAATTTGACAAAATTTCCAAAATTTTACAAGTCCATTTGTTTCCGTAGGTTGAATATCTCATAACCGACTATGGTGGTTATGAGATAACCAACCTGCGCAGATGGTGGTTATGGCATATAACCTGCAACTCACACAAAAGAAATAACTTCCCAAGGGGTGTAAGATCTCTTATATGAAAGCAATGTTTGTATAGTTGTTAGATGTTGATGATTTCACCACATTAATCATTCCAGGTAAGTCAACCCCAATAGAATAGTCAACAACCATATAATAGAATAGTATAACACTAGTGAACATACACCACTGATGAAGGAGTAAGCATATACTCCGAAGGGTCATGTATGTTCACAATAAAGAAGTTGTTATACTTCAAAACCTTGTTTTCTTATTTACATTTTCATCCAATTGTTTGTTATCGTATTCTTCCCATGGTAATGCAATATTTGAGTAAATCAACTCTCCTTCCTGACTACCATTTTTATGTCCTTTATTTCTTATTACAGTGATTCAACCAGAACCATTATCTGGAAGCTGGAAGAGGAAGTGTGTCGACCATCGGGCCATATACACTAGCAATAGGGTTGGTGCAGTGTACAGTATCAATATGCAAATAGTTCACCTTTATTTAACAGTATTTTGACATTTTATGGATTTACCGCAGTTCAATCAAAATACCAAATCATTACACGTTAGCTTTATCAATTTACAATTGTTCGGTAGATGCTGTCGTTATGTTATGTCTGCAAGACAGCTACGCTCTCAGCAATAACGTTGCAGCTGTTTTATTTTACATAATATTCTATTGTACATATGTGTTGAACTTAATTGGATGCAAGGGAAATCATCATACCACTGTTTTATCATGCCTAGAACTTTTGTTACATTTCCTACCTATTCTCTTCCTACAGAGGTTACTCAACTCAGTTCTTCCATCCTCACCTCCTTTGCATATGGTGCATATTTCACAAACTTTGATCCCCTTGCGGTGAAAGTTTACAGCACTGTTAACGTCCTTATTTTCATCCAATCATACATCGTTTTACATCTGCAAGTGATATCTGTCTTGTAAGCGAAATAAAACAACGTTGCTGATTGCGCAACTAACTTTTGATGAAACCAATCTTAATTCACTATTTCTAGTCCAGAAAGTGATTTGTATACATAAGAGGTTAGGATGAAAGAACTGAATGATGTAACCTCCGTAGGAAGAGATGCAAGTTCTTATAACTACCAGAGAACATACATTATCATCTTATTGTTATGAATACCAGAGAACGTAAATTGTTATCTTATCAAATTATTAAAGTTATTTTATGGTCCATGTAAATACATGTTTTACAATAAACGTTTTAATCAAATGCCTTCTTTGTGTTTTCAACGGGAACAACAAATACATGAACATATGAAATCATGTATGCTTCAAACTAGACCCACTCAGAATTATAAGAAAGCTTTAGGGTATTGTAGCTCCTCACAAAGCAATTCAAATGTCGCTTTGCTCATTCTAAAATGTTCTATTCACTGATCATTATCAAAAGTGTATTTGCCTGTGACAGCACCAATCCATTGTCCTCTCTTTCGGCCATACTCTCGTTTCTTGGACCAGACCTCGGACTCAGCCTTTACTCAGAAAATAGGTAACTTCCGTTCTCCTCTTGGAACTAAGAAGTCTTTACATCATGAAATCTGACGCCAAAATGAATCTATTCATATCTTTCCGTTTATTTAAGGATTCTGTTTTTCCTCTCATTTATTGCTAATTACCAAATAGAACCACGGACTTAAAGGGGCAGTAGCACGTTTTTTGCAAATTTTATTTTTTCAAATTTCTCATTTATAATGATAGTTTATTCCATTTATATTTACTTTAGAGGGTAAAACATCTTATTACACCAACCAATTATCCGTAGTGGTAATAACGGTGTTGCGTATAAAGCAAAAATTGCATGGCGGCCATTTTATTGTGAACACATTTTATTATTTTGAATGACAAAAAACGATTCCCATGCCTTTATGGAACCATGTACACTCATTTTAAACTTGATTTTTCCGAATAGAGAAGGGTGTTTTACTATTGGTGACATTATTTTTCAAAAACATTTCATCGACTTATTTCAGCGAAAAAACGTGCTACTGCCCCTTTAAATTGTAATTTAAGTCCGTAGTAGAACTGAACAGAAATATGTTACAACGTTCGAATATGTTAAAGAACTATGCACTCAACAAGATCAAGGTTCCGTTCAATAACAGCGAGCGCTTAAATTGCTCATTGATCGCTTAATGTAGCACTCAAGTAGCGCTCAAGTAGCGCTCTCTCTCTTGAACGATACAGTTTGCAGTCGAAGTTTGCTCGCCTTGCTGCGTAGCGCTACATTGAGCAATCGCGTTCAAGAGAGGTTTAATGTAGCGCTCAATGAGCGATTATTAAGCGCTCGCTGTTATGGATGTTATGGAACAGAGCCCTGGTTTTATCTCCCGACATATTCCAACTCGACTTCGAAAATTCTTCCCACAACGCAGTTGTTACTGTTTTCCCAAACACCAAGGTTAAAGGATGTTTGTTCAACTTCTCTCAATGTGTTTGGAGACGTACGCAGAAGGTTGGGCTACAACTCGAGCACAGCGATGAGAGAGAAGTTCAGAAACTGATTCGACGCGCAGCTGCTCTACCATTGGTGCCATTAGATAATAGATATGGTTGAAGATGTGTGGCTGGATGCGAAAGCGGATAGCCCGGATGGAGCAAGAGAAAGAAAACTGATGGATTATGTGACTTGTACATGGATAGAGGGACGTTGGAATCGTGAACTGTTGAACCATTATGACAATGGCATCCATCGAACCAATAATCATCTTGCAGGTTGGCACTCCAAATTGAACCATGTTATCAGCAAGGCCCATCTTAATGTCTACGAGATTATCAGTCTTTTCAAGAGGGAACAATCTTTGCTAGAAGTGAAGCAGAACAGATGGAAGGGAACAGAGACAGGCACCAAGGAAGAAGAGATATAGAATAATAGACTTCAGACTGGTGTCGCTCAAGGACCAGTTACTGAAAATGCTGATTCCATTACAACATACCGATCACGTATCAGAACTGTTAAAGCTTGAATGAACTGTTTGTCAAGCCAGAGTTATCAAATCGGGTTTTACCATTTTAAATTGTTGAATTATCCATAAAATATTTATCATTTTAAAGTATTTGAGATCGTTGACTATCTTAATCTAAATATCTCAATTGAAAGTTCATGAAATCGTTAAACATTTTAAGACATATTTTTTGAAAAAGTGAATATTTTAAGAATATTTTATTTCATTTATGTTGAAAAAATTTAAGCTTATGAATTCGTTATATACTTAGTCATTATTTATCATTTTAAATCATATGAAATCGTTGCATAATTTATAGTCTATAATCATCATTTTAAACATTTTTGAAGCAATTGAAGAAATTGTTGATGTCAATATTGATTATTTTAAGCTCAAACTTACTGAATGTCTTGCCTTGTTAAAGGAAAACATTATAGTGAAGTGTCTCGTGCTAACGTGCTAAGCTGTCTATGTTGTGTTTTAATAGTGTGTTCCGTGAACTGTGCTCAATCACTACATTGACCGAACCGTCGACATGATTGTAACAACAAAGAATTTCGTTTGTCGACGATCCGGCCCATGACCTATCGAAGAGTACCGGGTCGCCCGACTCCTGAGCCATGTTCATGAGAGGTTTCAAAGTAATCGCTCAATGAGCGATTACTTTTAAACCTCTCTTGAACGCGTTTGCTCAATGTAGCGCTACGTAGCAAGGCGAGCAAACTTCGAGGAATTTGCACTGTGTCGTTCAAGAGAGAATGAGCGCTACTTGAGCGCTACTTGAGCGCTACTTGAGCGCTACATTGAGCGATCAATATGCGATTATAAGCGCTCGCTGTTATGGTACGGAACCCATGTCTCTCTGTGCATGAACCGATCTCACCAACATAATTATATCCCTTTAACATGGGGTTCAGTGTTACAATCACAGTGAGATAAAAACAACACACAGGGACGGATACAACGAGTCGGGTGCGTGTACATTGTACATTGGTTGAGCTCCCGTCACCTCAGCACATTCCTGGATCTAGTAGCAATTGCAACTTATCTGAATGTATCAAGTTCTTTAGTTCTTTATTTCACTAAAACCACTCACAGTGGTACATAGTACATTTTACATGTGTAATAATACAAATTACAACGAGGCAAAATCATAAGTGTTTTGAAAGTTGTTCAAAGATACATTGCATGTATTTACTGAGCTTATCAATAATTGTACCATTTCTTTCCGTAAAGAGGTTATGGAATTTAAAGAAATTTGGTCTTGTACACGATACGGTGGTAAGAACTTAATTCTTTTTTCTAAGAAACAGTTACATAAAAAAAATATAGCAGTACTCATCGCCCACCTCACCAGAGTTACACATCAAACATTGTCTCTCGTTATAAGGAATATGGTTTAAACGTATTTTATTTCATAAACTTGAAAATAGAATTGGCGAACAAGACAAAGGCTTATTTCAGCGCCGCTCCTGTACATATATATTTCAAAAAGCTGGATACAAGATCAATGAGACAGAAAAATGAAAAACATCAGACAAGAATGTTGTCATGTTGTTAGGTGTGCCTAATAATGAAGTTGGCTCAAAATTGAGTCATTAACTGTAAGATATTTTTAAAGGAACCGGTTGCTTTTACTATATAAATTGATGTAATGAGTTCAAGATAGTGTTGTTAGTGATGTCAATAGTTACCATATGATACTGTCGTTAAGTCACAGCCCTGATTGTAAAAATACATATTTGTTCTTAATGGTGGTAGTTTCGGCAAGTAAACAGATAGCGAACTACGTCTTCGTTATTGTGACCGCATGAACATCTGGACGTTTCCGATATATGTCTATTATAATGGTGGGAGTTTAGATCACTGCAGCCGAGCTAAAGGCGACAAAGGATGATTTGACAAAATCTAGCCCCTAAATTCAAGTTGAAAGAGTTCCGAGTTTCTGTTGGGTTTATCATAGTTTTGAATTGATTATGTGTAGGAGCGTCGATGACTTCGTCTGGTAAAGAATTCCACAGCATAATGGTATTTGGCAAGAAAGACTGAGGATATCTCTGAGTTCCACAGTTAATTGTTTGAATGGAAGAACGGGTTCTAAGATTATAATTACTTTGTTCAAATACCCTTCTTGGTACATTCTATAGATATTAATTAGTTTAAATCGGTATCTTCTATCTTTTAGCGTGCTGTAATTTGTTTCGTCATATATCTTAACATGACTTGTGCCACGTACCGCACCGCAAATAGTTCTTAATGTAGATTTTCTAATAACATGGCCTGTTCGATCGTACAGTTATCCCATACATGACAGCAATCCATAGGAGGCAAGATAAATGAGGTATACAATTTATTTAGCGTTTTTCTAGATAAACGATATTTCAGACTTCTCAGACAATTGATCATTGGACTAATTTTCGGAAGTATGTCATTGATATGTGCTTTCTATGAACAGTCGCTTTGAAGTGTTATACCTAGGTGTTTATGACTTTCAACCTCTTTGATATTTTCACAATTCATAGACAAATTTTGTTTCAAATAGATGTGTTTTTCGTGTAAATGTTATACTTTCGGTCTTACTAGGATTAAAATTTAGTTGCCACTTACTTGCCCAATCTGCAATTATTGGGAAGTCGTTGTTTATAATTACGGCTGCTGTAATGTGGGCATCTATTATGTGGCCGCGCCACTTCATCGTCGAATATTTGGGGAATAGGCGTAGTTTCTGTCTTTGCTCTGTGGGTTAGCTTTGACTTGAATGCGTCGACATGTAATATAAATGGCGGCGCGTCATGAGTATGTTCCCTTTGGGTCGAATGAATACGTTCTTCACATGTGACAACAGCTGGGGCAGTTAGAATCTGTGCAACGCCAATAAACTTTTTAAAAAAAAATCTGTTTACTCGAAACTTGTAACCTCCGTAATACAGATTTTGACCACCGCTTGAATTATCTATAAAAGAAACTAAAACTTGGGCAACACGTCTTCATGGATGCGTTTATTCGGTACCGGTGAGTTCTCCATATGTTATTGTCATGCAGAATTAACACAGGGAGCAACTTTAATGAGTTATGGGAAAGTTTGTCTCAATATCAGACATGTACGCCAGTGACAAAAACGTGGGGTTGAGAAGTAAATCACAATCAGTCAAACATCAGCAAGATATTTCATCATCAATGTCCTTAGTTATCATAGAAAAAGGAATCAATGATAAAATACCCTTTGTTTTCTTTTTTTTACGGAAAATCACATCAGGGCCCCGTTCCATAACAGCGAGCGCTTATAATCGCTCATTGATTGCTCAATGTTGCGCTCAAGTAGCGCTCAAGTAGCGCTTATTCTCTCCTGAACGACACGGTGCAAATTCCTATATTGAGCAATCGCGTTCAAGAGAGGTTTAAACGTAATCGCTCATTGAGCGATTATTTTGAAACCTCTCTTGAACATGGTCCAGTTTTTTGGAACAGCAATATATCACTTCCAGCCATTGTGACGCCACCGGAAATCATCAGAAGAAATATATCAAGGAAATATATAAGGAATATGGTGCCAACGGCCTACTTCAACAGGAAGCTTAGTATTACTAGTACTAAATTTCAGGCTGATAAATTTCGCTGGTAAAAAAATATATAGTATTCAACACCAAACATCGGTTTTATATGTCTTCCCTTTAGATGATACAGATTTTTCGTATCGCCATTGTGTTATAAACTGATCTGTTAGAATTAGTTCAACTTTGCAAAGAAGCCAATTTCTGTTAACACAATTCTGATCATTCCAAATATATGACAGACCACAATCATCCAAAATTGTTTTTACATAACGTATTTTACATAATGTAGCCAAACAGGTTGATATTCAGTATTGTTATCAATTGCTAATAATTGTGTATACACTTTATTGTTATTTTCATTATTTAAAAGTTTACACCAATAAGATACTATTCTCCTTTTGATAATAATACTTAAAGGAAGGTGTCCCGTTTCCCCGTATAACATATCCGCCGATGTACTCTTACGTAAATATAATACCTTTTTATAAATAATCTATGAACTAGTTCTAGTTTTTCAAAATTACAAGGGGCCCATAGCTCACAACTATATATCAAAATTGGTACATGAATGAATGAATGAATCTCTTTATATCCTCCGGATTGCGATCCGAAGATCATTACACATAAATACACACAATAAATATTTACAACAACAGTTTCACAATAACATAATCATACAGGTAGGGAATACAATAGGAAAATATCTAAACTGTACAGTTCAGTGATGTTAGCATAGAAAACATATTTACAGAAGAGAACTATCATACATCTCCATGACATTTCATCCATATGGTTGGTTATTGGTATTTCACCTCCAGAAAAGAGAGACGGCTTTTCATCTTCAGATAATAGTTCTATTTCAACATAAACATTCACGTCAAAAAGATCTATGAGTTTTGAGAAGAATTGGTTTCTGTTGTACATGTACACAATGAAGTCATAATCATTACAATATCTTTCGCAGAGTTCACAATCTTTTAAAAAATTTGCCCTGGAGTTGATCTGTGCACAAAATTGTAAAATATCTTTAAATTGTGGATGTACATGCATACACTAATACAATCTATGTACACCAAAGGTATTATGAGTTGTGTGATATCTTGACATATCTTGTCTTACAGAGACTTGAGTAGCCCATCGTACAGTTTCAGTTTCGTTTATAGAATTGATAACTCGTTTGCGCCACAGCGACTTACAGGGAAACCTTCCAGTGTCAAGATAAGTCAGTTAGGTACTTAAAAAGATTATATTTTAAACTGCATATAAGCATACATCAACAAAAATACCTTTACAAATCCAAATATATCATCATTTTCTGTTTCTAACTATTTATGTTTTAAGTGGGACATAGTACTCCACTATCGACCACTATCCAGAGAAGAAATGGACAGATTAGGCTTCAAACAGAGGTGAATTAATTACACTAATTGATCCCTGGATACCCCTGCCTGTCAGCACAAAGAACTAATACAACTATGTAATTATGTTATTTCTGTTCATGCTTGAACGGATATAAGTACAGTTAATTAAACGCCAAATATTTCATTTTTTGCTTGAAATAGATATTTAATTAATAGTAATTGACAGCACACATATCTCTGTCATAGGTATGGTTATGGGTCCACGACGACGCTGACAGAAGTGACGAAATATCTGAAATGGCTCACATCTCGGTGTGTATTGCTTAATTTAAGAAATATTTTCAAAATTGAAAAATCTTCATAATTTTGGGTGTTTGATTGAAGATGTTAATTTAAATGGCTAATCTTGAAATGATAGTTTGTAATTGTTTGTACTATCAACGTGGCTTATTAAACTATTCATATTTTTGTGAGTTTTTGGTGTTACGTCATTTGGATTGAATGCCAATTAAATTATTCATAAAGAGGCGTGCAGCGTTATGAAATGAGTTTGTTTTATTTCGGACGCCATTTACGAAACTGGATACATTTCTTACAGTGGAACCATTAACAACTACAAGCTCTCTTCTCTCGATGAGATAAAAAAAATACCATGCATTTGTGTTTGTAACTATACCAAATGACTTTAGAGTCTATGTACGTATAGTTGGTCTTTTGTTTTTGTTTTAAAACCTTCTTAAAACATGTACCAATGTACGTTAAGCTAGGCTGGAAATCCAGTATGTGCTCCCATGTTTGTCTACCCGATGGCAACACAACGATAACTTATCTGGAAGTGTATCAGTATATGTATGTATGTATGTACTCGTGTGGCAAGGTTGTTGCTAACGGGAGGCTGTATGGTGACGCCATTGTCCACATTGTAAGGCCTGCAGCATTTCGCTATTCTATGCCAGCGGCATGCAGCACCTGGGTTCCGTTCAATGCTCATTGATTGCTCAATGTAGCGCTCATTCTCTCCTGAACGACACGGTGCAAAACCTCAAAGTTCGCTCGCTTTGCTACGTAGCGCTACATTGAGCAATCGCGTTCAAGAGAGGTTTGAAAGTAATCGCTAATTGAGGGATAAATTTGAAACCTCTCTTGAACACGGCCCACGGATGTAGTACAATCAGAAACCTCTGGTACAGCAAAGGTGACGAAATTCAGCAAGGCTTGAATTAGCCAGTGATAGAGACTGGCGCGAGTTATTGCTTGAGGGGGAAGTTGGCAAATGTACTTATGTATGTCATGTATGATAAAGTACAATATGAATCGTCAACTTTATTTCACAATAGTTTTTAACTTTTTATGACTATTCTTAAAACGTAGTCCTATAACAATACCACCTGTAGAATGTTGCTCAAACAGGATTTGAGGACCGAGGTGATTATCATACCCCCGCTACGCCGTAGTCGGGGCATATAGAGGTCAAATGTTCAAATTTGCATAATTTATGCAAATTTTCTCCGTTTTTCAACTTCGCACTTTTTGTTCCGCTCATAACTCTGACATTAGTTGTTCAAATATTTCGAAAACTTGATATGTACAATCACCATAACGTGTAAATCTGCCTTTTATATGTTTTATACCCTCATTTGCATAATTTATACAAATTTTGTCAGTATTTCAACTTCGTCTTTTACACGCTTTGTTCCACTCATAACTCAAACACTATTTGTTCAATTGTTTCGATACTTGGTACATATAATCACTATGATGTGTACATCTGCCTTTTGTATGTTTTATATACCCTCATTTGCATAATGTATGCAATTTTTCTCCATTTTTCAACTTTTACTTTTAAAGCATTCTTACAAGTGTATCTATGGAGACATAGTTACTATGAAAACACACATTCTCTGCTTTCATAGTAGGCCTACTGCTGTGATTTGTTCATAAAGAAGACTAAACATTGATGTCTATCTGCTATTTTGAAACTTTTCTTCTTTGACCAGTGTTAAAAGCGGGGGTATATGAGTGAGATGACGTCACTAATTCTCTTGTTTGGAAATGAATTGGATTGTTTTGTCAAAATAAACCTCCATTTGTGCACTGGTTGCACATATTATAATACATATATATATGTTTAATTTGGTTTTGAAAGTACTGAGTTGAACTATTTCAAATGTGGATGTAACAATGAAGTGGTTGATTGAGAGGACAATGTAATTGATGATCCCTGCACAGGAACGAACATTGTATCACGTCAGGCACAGATGATTTATTGTACACACAGACTGTATACTGTTGGAAGTGATTTATATATATTGTCATATTTACAGCAGAAATGCCACGATATATGTAGCACTAGATTACTAACATAACTTGTCCGATATGTTACTCCGAGAAGATTTTTAAAAGTCAACTCTGGTATGAAAAAATATACCCCCGCCTCAAAACAAACCGAGTCTCGAATAGAACCCGGGGGTAAACAAGTGCTGAACGAAACAGAACCTCAGGGTTGTTTTCGAATAAATACGCCGGTTATTTGTTGTAGCACATCATTGGTCATGGCTCGCGTGATTGGCGTCATTAGGTTTGCTTTTGAACTCAGATTACTATGGAACAGGAGGCTGATGTTGAGCTGATGGAGACGTTCAGGAACGTTGATAATGATGATGATGATGATGATGATGATGATGATGATGATGATGATAACAACGACGATAAAGACAAGGATCGAACAAGATGGTCTCACCAGCTGGAATTTTTTCTCTCTCTTGCCGGCTTTTCAGTGGGCCTGGGCAATTTGTGGAGGTTTCCGTACTTCTGTATGAGGAACGGGGGAGGTGAATCTCTATTATCATTAATAGCTATTGTGTTAATTATATTGGTCTATTTACAGTACATGCAATTTCAGTTGTCATTTGGCATAGGTCGTTGTCATTTATCAAAGAGTTGAATAACTCACATTTAACTGAAAGGACCACCTGAGGGCAATGATAGATTATTACATTATCAGTGGATAACTTTGTTAGAATCGTTCACAATCTACATTTTATTAATCGCACTCCCTCCGTCCTTGGTCACCCAGTACTCAATGTACTTCATGTGGATGTTGCGCTGAGTGTTCGAAATTATTAATCATAATGATATCACTTTGCTTCAGACAATCTGTTATACCAATGATTCACTTCGCAGGTCCCTTAGAGGTGTACGACACGTGTCCAGAGCATATATAACGGGTACCTAATAGATACCTTTCTGTAACCTACCAGAGACGCTGTGATCCTGACGTTCCTCACTGAAGGCACGAGCTTCTACGCTGGGTTCGCCATCTTCTCCGTGCTTGGGTTCATGGCTAACAACATGGGGGTACACGTATCGGAGGTCGTCACTGCAGGTTGGTGTCATACTGGGCAGTGTTGAATGAAACGATTTTATGTTATGAAGCTTAGCGTTAGGGTAATAACGCATATTCTGTAATTTTGGGTTAACGTCAAAATAAACGACCATAACCTTTTATTCAAAGTGACAATTAGCTATGATTTTTAAGTGTGTGATATTACTGCCGGCGAATACTCAGTCTGTATTATATCAGTGGAATAAACCCCTAGCTGTCCACAGTAGTGAGAACATGAACTTTTCTCTGAATCGATGAACATATCATCAGTTGTTTTCTATTTCTGGAGCTAGACGCCGAAGCGTCCGATAAATGTGGTACTCATCTCTAACATTCTTGCTTATAGCTACTTGAACGTTGACAATAGTGGTCATAACTTTTTG
This sequence comes from Gibbula magus, assembly GCA_936450465.1. NCBI lineage: Eukaryota > Metazoa > Mollusca > Gastropoda > Trochida > Trochidae > Gibbula > Gibbula magus. The sequence goes on along the minus strand of OW388299.1, from coordinate 69,586,353 downwards.
TATAAGTTTTGGCCCAAGAAGGTTTGGGAGATAACCCCGAAAAGGTATAGAACATTGCACTGTACTGTGAGTTGTCATATCCTTCTACTGATTTCACTGTTATGGAAATTGACATTGTTTGGGGTAATATGTGACCCTAACATACATTGTAATTAGCTGAAACCAGAATAATCTCTCAATAGGACCTGGATTGGGATTCGTAGCTTACCCAGAAGCACTTGCGCAACTTCCTCTTCCTCAGTTGTGGTCCGTCTTGTTCTTCATCATGCTGTTCACCGTGGGTCTAGACTCGGAGGTACATGTGTAAGGCATGCAAAGAGTATCGCGTTAAATAACGACGTAGTAACAGATAAGTGCCAGATATACAGGAATAGTTGTCTTCTAATTATGGACATTGCCTCATTGGCGTATGAAATCATATGAATGTGCTAAACTCACAGGGGGTAAGCCCTGTCCATGCTAAACCGAGGGTTGGCAGTCGTCAACAACCATTTTCTCGACAGACATAGTTTTTCAACTGGGGTGAGTGCCGAAATTGGTTAGTTTTGAACGCTTTCCATTGAATGATGTTAACAATATCAACATGTTTCAACTCTTTAATAGCTATAGTTTACAATAGCTGCATCTTTAGAACATGGCATGTAATAAATAATTTAAAATTTTAATATTTCGGAACGCATCAATCAACGTCAGTGAGAACATCCGCGAAAAGGCGACTTCCTACATGAATACAGCAAATCTACATGGATGTAGTCGATATTTTATGTAGTTTTAAGTTGAATATGATAATCTAGGACTTGTATCAAAGTTATAGCATTCACAGATTAATCGAAGCCGAGATAAAAACTGTTCACATTGATGGTAGTTGCTCCTGTTGACAAAGACACTGTCCAGGTTGTTGAAAATGAACTGTACAGGTAGTTGGTCTGATAGTTGTTAGTAGGTAACAGAAAAACGTTTTGCAGAATGAAAATGGTGGTCATCTTTAACTTTATTTATCTATCCTCATGAAGTAGACCTTAGGTAGGAAGTTATGACTTGAGTAATGTTTCTTGAGAATGCCACATAATCTGACTTTTTATGATTCTCTTAAGCGAGTCAGAAGTTAACAGAAGTTACTAAGCTTGACCTATCTTATGGAAACAGTATCACTAATATTTCCTACGGAAATGTATACAATCGTAGTTCAACATTTCGCATGTGCATTTTTGGTGATTAAACTTTTGCCTTGACTTTTGCCTTTTAACCATTATGAAAAAAACCCGGGCTTTCACATGATTTTTGGCCAATATTTTTTTTTGTTATTTCGAGTCAAATGCGATCTCAGAAAATTCTTCTTTAGCAGCATGTTTCTGCAGTCGTTCCTCCCTGAATAATATATTCTCTATGCACAATAAATATTAAGGCTTATAACACATTACCATTACAGTCAACGATTACGACAAAGATATTATTCCATGCATCATTAATTATTTTAAAGGTATCTGTCTTCATTGATGATTTCTTAAATATACATATGTGTAAATACAATGTACTTTCTCAAAGACATGATGATAGGATGATGGTGAATAATAAATACAATTCAGGTCTTTACAATCACCCATCAACATTACAGGACCTTTAAGATTGAAACTTCGGTGAACTGGTTTGATGGACTGCATTGTCCTCTGAATCTATTTGAAATGTTAATGTAATAGCTTTATGCATTTTTAAAAGATTTCACAACTAAGTAATTTACAAAGCATATTTTTTTAGTAAACTGTGATTGCAAAAAGCTAATTTTAGTGTTCATATCATTCAAACTAATGCTATGCGCAAATATTTACCAACATATCTAATCTTAACATATGGGTGACATGTTGCTCGAAAGGATATGCTCATTTCCTTGTCGCCAATGAGGAAGTGATATCTTCTCAATATTATGACCAGACACGTGAATTCCGCTCAATCTTCTTTATTGCAACGAGACGCCGGGGACACACAGACAGACTCGATAGAACAGCCCGAGAGAGCGAGTCAACGAGTTAAAGTCAAAGGGGGATTACTCGCCCATGAACAGGATAGCCTGCTAACAACTAACTAGCCAACTGGCGTAACTTCTCTTTCTTCTTACTTTTTTTTGAAAGGTTGACAAGCTTAATAAACACTTGGTTAGCAGGTAAAGTAACAAAAGTCACAATGGCACGAGTCCTTGCACAAAATCATATGGGCATATATGTTTCATAAACTGCAAACACAACATCATCAATTGAATTTAAACTAAATCAGAGACCGTCACAGGGTAGACTGTCCTCGAGTCTCGGGGATTATTCTGCCACACTTAAAAACCTAAGGCTTCGCAAGAGGTAATATAACTGTTGGTGGGAGAGACCATCACGGGGTAGACTGCCCTCCAGTCTCGGGGATTATTCTGCCCCAACACCATTAACATGAATAACTCACAACTGGTTTTTCATCACACAGTCATACATAAGAGAAATCAAACACACAACCTAGTCCAGAATATAGTCAGAAAGATGGCTTGGCAGTTTGCGACTGCGACTAGAGCGACGTAAGTCTGAGAGAGGGGGTAACTCAGCCTGATCCGTTGTGGGACTGGTAGCGGCGACATCCGGGAGATCAGCGTACCAACTGCTGTCCTGAGAGTGAGTGACAGAGTCATTTTGTTCAGCATAAGGGTTATTGTATCCTGTCATTGGTGAAGGGAGCTCAGTTATTACTTCCGGTATAGGCAGAGGTTGTGGTGGAGGCAGAGGGACTTGCGACATGTAAGGGGAATCATCCGTTGGTGGAACTGCTTTTTCAGTTGTCACCGATGGGCTCTCAATAGAATAGCACTCAGCTTTCTTTAGTTTCTGAGTTGTGATCCTGTGAAATTGCGAACATTACACCAGTCATTATCAACGGTAACGACGATATATCAGTTAAGGGCCCGTGACTTAGAACCGTCGGCATGGATGTACACGATGCTGCCTACATCAATGTGGGTCGTTTGTCCTTGCCGCAGACTAGGCGTCTTCGACTTCATACTTAATGAATGGTTAATTACACGCTGACTATGCTGACTCAGAATGAGATCCATGTCGTGTATAGGCAACTGATCGTTGGTGTGTTGGTCTCGCTGAGTCCACATTTCTTGCGATGAGAAACCTCTAGATCTGATGCGAGAGTTGCGTCTTGCTGTAGCAAGTGCAAGGTTAAGGGGTGACACGTAGCTACACGTAGGATCCTGACGTAATAATTCAGTGATAAGTTCCTGAACTGCACGCTCTGCAACTGGGTTCTTATTCTTGTTTTTGACACGTCCGATTTCAATGACCAGTCCATGTTGTTTCATGATTTTATCATTCACTAGAGCGACAAAACCTGGTGCAGGGTCAGTTCGAATCACAGCAGGTGGCCCATCCTTAGGGTGAATTTCACAGCACAAACGTATTACTGCGCTGCGGAGTGTGTCATGACGCTCATCATCCAGGAGACAGGACACCGTGAAAGATGTGACACATTCCCTGACTACAAGTATGAACTGGCGGTTGCTACGGACGACATCGGCCGCGAAACTTATTCCTATCGCATCTGGTGGATCCTCAGTGGATTGCTGAACAACTGTATGAGGCAAACTTCTGAGTGATTGGCACCTATGGCAACAAGAAGTGGTTGAGTCTATTGCCCTATCAAGATCCAAGGCATAGAAATACCGGTGTACGACCTGCTTCAACTGGTGATTGGATGGGTGGTCAAGTTGGATGTGAAGAGCAGTGAGTAATCCGCTGAGTATCTGACGAGGAACAATTTGTTCCTTGTTGGACGAAAAGGGTTCCTGTTTGGTAACAATAAGTAACCCATCCCGTGCCACTGATACGATCTGTTTGTAGCGTTTGATGTCCCGAAAGTTCGTTAGCTTTTTGGAGGGTCTTGTACCTTGTATGAGGTGAGCACTGGTTCGACGAAGGTCACCACATTCAGATTGGATCGACTTCCAGGCCGCACTGCTTGTAAATGGTAATCTGGAGTCTCCCGTGTTGAAATCCTGGATGGAAGTTGCCCGAACCACTGAATCTTCAGTGCGACATACAAATGAGCATATTTGACAAGTAGGGTCATGGCATTCTGGTGCGTTTCTGCTGGCAAAATCTGATGGTAGATTGGCAGCTCCTGCGAGATGGCGAAGGGATGCCTGATACTGGCTCACGATGGACAAGAACGTGTATACGCGGGGACTTGCAGAAAATTCACCTCTGCATAACTTCTCAAAGGCTTGCACACATGGTTTACTGTCAGTAAGGATACAATTCTTATGTTTGGACTGGACCATGTATGGGATGAAGTGCTTGACAGCAAGGGCAATTGAAAGTGCTTCTATCTCACAAGGTAACCATTACACCTGATGACCCCAGAGTTTCGAGCTGAAGAATCCTGCAAGTAGGGGTTTGTCGTTGCGTGTGACATAGAGGGTAGCGCCGACACCTTGCCTTTTGACTGAACCGTCTGTGACGACCCATTACTGATCACCTGCCCGTGGAATGGTGATAGAGCGACAGGTGGAGAGGGCCTTTTGAGATTCCCTGAAGAGATGAGCAAGGTCGTCCGTCCACTGCACTTTGTCGGTAGATTGTTTACCTGCAATAGCATCATCCAGGGGAGAGAGGATTGACGAACAGTTGGGGATAACTCGAGCTAACACTTTGTACGTGCCGATGACTGAGCGTAGGCCTCGGACCGTTTCAGGAGGGGTACACGTAGATAAAGTGGAGGTCCTGTGTGGACTACCGGAGATGGTGCCATCCTTCCAGATCCAACCAAGAATAGTCGTTGACTTGGGTGTGATAGTGGTCTTGGATCCCGAGAGGTTTAAGTTGTTTTAATGCAGGGTGTCGAGAAGGCGTTTCCAATTATTGAAGAGCTCTTCGGGTGAATTACCACCACAATACAGGTCATCTGCAAGTTTGACTACCACGCCTTCCTCAAGGAGATCCCCCAGTACACGGCACATCAACTCTTCTAGTGCGGTCTCAGATCCTGGCATCCCCATGGCTGACCTTGCGTAGACACGAACTCCTCTGAACGGAGTTGCCACGCGGAGCGAGGGGTATCTGGTAGAAGGCATTCGTAAGGTCGGTTGAGATGAGGAACTTCCACTGAGCGATTTGTCTGAGGGTAGAATCTACATCAGGGAGGAGGGACGGTTGTGGTTTGGAGTATCTGCCGACATCAGCGAAGGAAGTGACTAAGCGGAAGCCGCCTTGGGGCTTTTTAACAAGGAATGAGGGATTGAGGTACTCTGCAGTCACACCGAGATCTTCTGGTCGAACAAACACACCTTTGGACTCGAGGTTGTTGAACTTTGCCTGTAGTTCATTTAACTTGTCCCGTGAATAATGTGGTACCCGTCCTTTCCTTTGAGGGGGTAGTACTGGACCCATGTTCACAGTTGCCTGTAAGGGGCCAGAAGCTCGATTGTAACCCTTGAAATTGGTATCAAAGACACTGTCATAGTCCTGAAGTAGCGATCTGAACTTCTTCCTCATTTCAGGTGTTAACAGTTGATCAGGATCCAACTTCAACCAACTTGACGGCTTAGGAGAATCCTGTTTGTCTTATCTGGGGAGAAACATTTCGGTCAGACACAGGGGTAGTAGGCACTTCATCATCGGGAACATTAGTGATGTGTCTCACCTGGCAGAAATGAGCATGTTTCAATGCGAGGGGTTCACCTGTGAGATTAGGAATTCGTATGCGTCCGCAGATCGTGGGGACAATGTCAACCTGGGGCCAGTCCTCTTTCCCAATTGGATTGCTAGGTGGTCATCATCTGTTGTGAAGTCAGGAGGAACCTCAAGTTCAACGTACTCTCCTGGCCATATGGTAGTGAGGTTGTGATTTGCCCTGAGAACCTGGGCGCGTCGAACAGTGTGTTTGTCAGGATTAGTTTCTCTCCTTGAACTCCCATAATCGACAATCACACGTTCTCCCCGGAAGATCTGTCTCTTGGCTGGTCTGGCATAAACATCATTTTGCTCCATAAGGGAATGCCTGCTAAGATGTCGACATCGAGGTCTTCAACGACCAGACCTTCAAATGTGAACTCGTCTCTGCCCCGGGAGAAAACAGCGCTGACCTCTCCTACAACACTGATTGGAGAAACGCCATCTGCTTGTCTGGCAGATAGGGTGCTCTTCTTTATTTCGAGATCCAAGTTTTTGGCAACAGATAACTTTACCATGTTGCCATAGGCGCCACTGTCCAAGGTGATACGAGCCAAGTGGTGTCGATAGAAGGTGTTGAGACAGGGGGACTGTGAAACTTGAACTCTCATAGCACCTACAGGTTCCTGTAGTAGTATAACATCCTCTACGGGTTCGTCATCACTGATATCGTTTGGGTCGTCATCAAGGGCCATCACAATTTGTCGAGCTTTGGTGAGATACCGTTTGTCGCTGGCTGGTAGAAAGTTACATTCACTAATGGCGGTCAGGTCTTTTGGCCAGCTTGCATAGTGGACAAGACTTGTCACCTTTCTTGAAAGGAAAACGTGAGGGTCGATGTTTGTCTGGATAGGGAGCAGATGCAGCTGTGCGCATCACCTTCATGTCCTGATTAGCGATGATTTCATCCTGGAGGGAGGACAGAGCTTGGGAGATCTCAGGTTTTATAGAGGCCAATGTGCGGGAACGTAAATCTGTACCATAGCGTTGCTTGACTAACCCGGGTAAGTCCTTGTGTATGAGACCGAGCCATGTCAGAACAATGAAGATCAATGAGAACAATGAGACATTTCTTCATCTTCAGCGATTGCATCGCCATGGTGAGTAATGCCACCGTCAGCTGTCAGTAGATTGTCTTCAACAAAAGCGACGAGACGCTGGTACAAATCCTCGGGACGCTCGTCTGGCAATAGCGAAATGTTGGAAAAGTCAAGAAAGTGAGATCCTGTTGATTGAAACCCATAGTGGAGGCGAATTTCTTGCCATATGTTGTGCAAGGAAGTTGATTTCTTCACAAAAGTGGTTCTCGCAATTACCGGGCAATAATTGGCGATCTGAGCGAGCATGAGCTCGAGCATAGTCACTTTTTGTTCAGCCGTGTGACGAAATTGTCTTTAAACATCCTCCCCATCATCTATGAAACCACGTACGGGATTATCACGTGTTTTCTTAGCCCAATGAACGCCGTCGATCAAGAATTGTGCAAAATTCGGGTCCAAAGACAAAGTATAATGCAGGTTATGTTTCCAGTTCTCAAAAGAATTAACAGTCTCGCATTTGGTAAGGCACCATTGCTTTGGGGCTCTGTGTGTTTGCGCCATATTTGGAACAGGAAGATTATCAAGAAACACGTGTTACCCAATCACTATATTGATTGACTGATCATCTACGTATATTGTAGCTACCGAGGAGCGTAGGTAATGTGGTTAGTCAATATCGCTGCCACCACGCCAATGAGGAAGTGATATCTTCTCAATATTATGACCAGACACGTGAATTCCGCTCAATCTTCTTTATTGCAACGAGACGCCGGGGACACACAGACAGACTCGATAGAACAGCCCGAGAGAGCGAGTCAACGAGTTAACGTCAAAGGGGGATAACTCGCCCATGAACAGGATAGCCTGCTAACAACTAACTAGCCAACTGGCGTGTGTCCTTTGAATTTTAATAAAAATCAACTTTTTAAAAACGTGAAATTATAAAATTATATGGATACGCTCATTTCCTGTCCACAGATTCATTGTTCAATGTCATTACCATCACACCGTCTTATATTGTTGATAAAAGGTAAAAGGGGATATAATTCCTAGACTAATGGATGACCAGACTGAAGTTGAAGATGGCATCCATTACATCGTGCTTTGGATAACTCATTGATAGGGATAGTAATAAATTATTATTACATTATTATTCTAGATATTTCAAGGGGTAAGAATGACACAAATTCTCTATTATAATATATCAGTTGTAGTTAAAACATATAGTCGATGGATTTATATGTTAAACTTGTATATATGTTTTTCGACATCTACGCAAAACTTCATTTTAGTGTGTACACAATTAAATTGTCAATAAAATTGTGTGAAAAGCAGCAGCTAAAACAATTCACGTTGCACCTTTACATTTATTATTAACCCCCACAATGTTAAAAAAAAGGTTACCTGCATGGAAACTACCATGGACAGTTATATTTTGAATTTTTCAACAACCTGGACAGTGATGGAACTACCATCGATGTGTGCAGTTTTTATTTTTACTAATATATCGGTTTTGATCAATCTGTGAAAGCTGTAACTTTGATGATAATCCTGGATTATCACATTAGACTTCAAATTACACAACATATGGGCTTGATCCATGTAGATTTGCTGTTTTCATGTAGAAATTCTTCTTTTCGCGGATTTTTGCCCTGACGATGATTGACTGACTCCCAAAATGTTAAAATTCTAAACTATATATTACATGTCATGTTCAACAGATGTAGCGATTGTAAACTATAGCTATGCAAGAGTTGAAACATGTTGATATTGTTAACACCATTCAATGGAAAATGTTCAAAACTAACCAATTTCGGGACCCACCCCAGTTGAAAAACTACTGTCTGTCGAGAATATGGTTGTTGACGACTGCCATCTTCCGGTTTAGCATGGACAGGGCTTACCCCCTGTGAAACTGAAATGCTTCTCGTCTTTAACGTGAGACATGAGATCATTCTCACGATTCTCAAGCAATGCCTGATGTATATTTAGAACATTTTAGTGATAGAGGATGCGCCATCCCATTAGATCCGTACATGGTATTTACATCAGTTTCAAAGGATCGAGAAACCCATGCCATGTTAGAGGCACACCATGATATGCATGTAATACTTTCAGAATACATTATGCAAATTAACATTGTCAGTGCCCTAGGGCTGAATGTTCCGATGTTAACATATCACGCATATATAACACCTTGGACTTGCCATCAGAAACATATATGCTTAGTCCAATATAAAAATATTGGACAAGCGAACCAATGAAAAGTCGAGTTACTGCAATCTAAACTGAGTAAACTGAAACTAAGCTGAGTAATTTGCCCGATCTCTTGACAAAGATATTGTTTCCATTAATTTATATCACTTTAAAATGATTTGAAGATGTTCGAGCCAACAATAAAAATAAATTAAAACTTATGTATTCTTCTATATTCAAGAAGAAAATGTTTATGTCGCCGAAAATATTCATTTCCAGCCTTATTGTTGTTTTCTTTCATAAATGGAATGTTATTGAAATAGAAAAATGATTTCTGTAACTGAACGTTGCCTTTTACCATTAACATGTTATGATAAAAATACAATATCAACAATGGATTCTGCAGAAATAACATGACAAGTCCTCTTCAAGGTACAGCGACTGATATGCCCGGGACATTCAGAACGGATTGACCAAGGTTTGAAATCAAACTACTGCATTTTCAGTTCGGAATGTTGGAGACTATCATCACCTCGTTAGTTGACTCCTTCCCCCAGCATCTTCAACGTCGTCGCATGGTGGTCACCGCCCTCATGTGTGTCATGTATTTCCTGGCTGCACTTGTCTTTGCAACACAAGTGAGTTATATTTGTTTTCAATTAACGCTATATAGGTGAGGTGACTTTAACGCCGCACTTATATCGCGGCTGCTAGTATTATGGCAGGGAGTAAGCCCGCAACGCCATGTGGCTATGTATTGCGGTGAAACCTGCGAGCAGCGGCTGGAACTAGCGAACCATGGGTGGTACTGAACTGAAATTCAGTGTAGCATTGCACCCAAACCTTACTGCGTGTAGAACAGTTATCTACCGAAGACAAAGTTGCCGTGCCCCTGGCGGGATTCGAACCCCGGACCTCTTGATCCGAAGCCGAACGTGCTAACCACTGCGCTATCCCGCCCCCGCTATATAGTGAATCTCATATAGTGTCTGCTGTTATTAAATAAAGCAACACGCAACACAATAGTTTTTGTCGATTCTATTTCTCATTCGTATCATTCTTCAATACTTTGAATGAAGAATGAACATCTCTGATTACGGTAATGTCACACCATATTCCATAGACTGTCATAGCACTGTGACGTCGTCATGTTATGACGCTATAGCTTACTCTGAGCATAATGACAAAAAAGATAGACATACTGAATGTAAAATAAATACGTTTTTAAATAACTTAATATAGTATAATTCAATCAAAGTACATTCTCATCAAAATATTATATTTGATCACCAAATATCGGATGTGAATTATGTCATGGAGGATCATAACTTTGTATGACTTTTTTTCAAAATGTTTTTATTGTTCCTAGTGGTACATGTGTGTTTCATCTACAAGATTGTCACAGCTGATACAAGTATGAGTGTAGTATTCATAACAGGTTCCAGAGTTTAAACAGTAAACATAAACAGCCATTCTGGGTTAAAGATTGGGAATAGAGGAAGCCATTTTTTGGAGAAAATGTCAAATTTATGATTTCTTTTGGATATTAATTTTTCAACTGTAAATGTCTTTTAAGATTTTAAGAAATGTTTTAAATTTCGGCATAATATATTTTAAGCTGCAAATATAAGTGTATCTTTTGGCGGAAAATATTATGTGATTAAGTAGTGTGTCAGCCCTTGAAGTACCAAACCAAACAATACATTTTGTGAAATAAAATATCTGTATGTTCTGATTAATCCAATTTTGAAGTTCGTTCCAAAAAAAGCCTTTCCTCGCATTCCCAAACATAAACTTTCATCATCATCATAAGCCTTGTATAACTTTCTTCTTTCACATAGACCTAAACTGAAACAGGAAGCAAGGTTACCATTATGACACACTTTACTAATTATATCAGAACGCAATGCTATCGCTGTATATAGCCCAACATCAAATATCTAGATCAAATTTCTCGGCTACGTAATGGTATATATTATTTCATATTTTTGAGTTTTTAAAAAGAAGTTATCATCCGTAAGATCGGGTTCCATTATTACCAAACCACACACACAGTTACCAAATAACTTACATTAATATAACTAATTACAAATGTATATAATATATATTTTCAAGCAACATCAATTTGTTGAAAACGGAAGTGTATATATTGATGCTATTACCAACATTGATTCATATTTTGACTTCGGGAATTGTTTTCGATTTAAAATGTTATTTGTTTTATAGTATAGTATTACCCGGTAATAAGTTAAATAAATGTATTGTCCACTAGTTGTAATGAAATCATTATGTCCAGGGTGGAGTGTACGTGTTCGTGCTGGTTGACTGGTATCTTGGCTCCTTCTGTCTGCAGTTGGTTGGTATCTTTGAATGTCTCACCATCGGTTGGATATATGGTATGCAATATATCATTATAGTTCATATCTTTAGTGAAAGATGACTTGTATTTTCACCATGAAAAGTGTCCATATTCTATTAGATTTAATATTTACCTTTCGGGAGTAGTTACAAGGATTTTAAAAGGTGTAACTTAATGCCAAATCCTATTTAATAATGCTATTGATAAATTCCAGTTTTGTCCTGGTAATATTTCCAAGATCAGTTGTAATGGAACAAAACGAATTCGAGGGTCAATACAACGAACCGAGGCCATGTACCGAGGCCATGTAGCGCCTACATATATCGTCTTCCTACTTACGGGTGACACTGATGAACTGGTATAATTGTTGTACGTTTTGAAGCGACATCCTCTGTCATTCTCACAGTGCACCAACTTCCAAACGCAAGGCATAACTCTTGCCAGTCTGCATTACTGGCTGATTTAACCCGTGCGGTATTTCCCTCGCTTTCTTGTGTCGAGGCAGTGAATCGCTGCACTGGAAATGCATAGCGGGCCTGGATTTCTAAAAACAGATTTCTTAAGGAAATACTGCAAGGCCTAAATCATTGGGAAGTTGACAGTGCACATACTCACAGTCTTATCGAACCAGTTTGTCTCGTTTTTTCTGTATTTGGTCCAGTGTTCCGATACTTACAATGTACCTACCTACAAGCTTTCCTTATAGTTTGTATAGTTTAGGTTCAAGTACACTGTGAGTAATAAAACTAGGTAAATATATGCTCCTTGTTGATGTATTGATGTCACAGAAATCATCTTTGGTAACTTTGCCCTGTTTTCCACATGTCAATCATTTACCCTTCAGGAGCAGACCGGTTTAGTTACGGTGTAAGATTGAAAACGTACCCGCGTTGAAAACATACCCTACATACTTTTTCAACGTTGAATAATGACCCGGGGTCACTTTTCAACGCCTCGAGTCTTTTGTCAACGTTGAATAATTACACAGTCGGGTAATTATTCAACGTTGAAAAAATACCTGAGGTGTTGAAAAGTGACACTAGGTTAAACGTATTCTCCTTCGTGTTCATGTATTGATGTCATTATAATCACCTTTGTCACCTTTGCCATATTTGCCAGGTTTGCGAGGTTTGCCATCTTGCTATGTCTGCAATATGTTGAAAATATAGAATACTTAACGATGTCCCGTTTGATAACATGTTTATTAAACGAGTGAATGGTTTGGTATTTTAACGAGCGAAAGCGAGTTAAATACCGATGCCATTCACGAGTTTCATAAACATGTTATCAAACGGGACCGAGTTTAGTATTTTATTTATTACTCAATGATGTAAATAGCGCTGAATTGCAAGAAAATCGGTTTTAGTGACGCTCACTTGCAAATAGGCCACCCGCTATTCCAGTCGCGCGGCTAACATTGTGACGTCAACAAAAAACGACTATGACGTCACGCGCCGATTATGACGTTACGGCAGCACGCGGTGGTATCACACATGTGTGGAACCAACTCATTGTTAACTTATGAGTGATCTCACCACGGTTGAGTAATAATTATCATTTCCCCTTTCAGGAGCAGAGCGGTTTAGTTCCGACATAGAGATGATGCTAGGGAGGAAACCTCCTGTGTACATGAAAACTCTTTGGTGCTTCATCGCTCCTGGTCTTATGTTTGTTAGTTTATATAATATGTTTATGTTGTTTATATAATCTATTTCTGTTAGTGTCGTATACGAACTTCATCGCTCCTGCCACCATGTTTGAAAGTCTGTATAATTGATTATGTGCATTACATGTCTGCCGGATGAACTGAAGATTTGTTTAGTGAAATATATAACCATTGGATTTACACGTTTTTAGCTCATCAGGCCTGAAAGGCCCGATGGGCTTATGGCATGGCATGGTGTCCGGCGTCCGTCCATCCGTCCGTCCATCCGTCCATCCGTCCATCCGTCCATCCGTAAACTTTTCGCTTTTTCGACTTCTTCTCCAGAACCAATGATTCCACAGAGCTGAAATTTTATGTGCAGACTCCTTGGCCAATGGGGATTCAAAATTGTAGATTTCGTGACCCCATGACCCCAAATGGGGTCACATGGGTCACATCCTTAAAAACCTATTTTCAACTTCTTCTTCAGTTCCAAAAGGTCTAGAGAGCTGAAAAGTTGTGTGCAGACTCCTTGGCCAATGGGGATTCAAAATTGTAGATTTCGTGACCCCATGGCCCCAAATGGGGTCACATGGGTCACATCCTTAAAAACCTATTTTCAACTTCTTCTTCAGTTCCAAAAGGTCGAGAGAGCTGAAAAGTTGTGTGCAGACTCCTTGGCCAATGGGGATTCTAAATTGTAGATTTCGTGACCCCATGACCCCAAATGGGGTCACGGGTCACATCCTTAAAAACCTATTTTCATCTTCTTCTCCAGTTCCAAAAGGTCTAGAGAGCTGAAAAGTTGTGTGCAGACTCCTTGGCCAATGGGGATTCAAAATTGTAGATTTCGTGACCCTGTGACCCCAAATGGGGTCACCGGGGTCACATCCTTAAAAACTTATTTTCATCTTCTTCTCCAGTTCCAAAAGGTCTAGAGAGCTAAAAAGTTGTGTGCAGACTCCTTGGCCAGTGGGGATTCTAAATTGTAGATTTCGTGACCCTGTGACTCCAAATGGGGTCACCGGGGTCACATCCTTAAAAACCTATTTTCATCTTCTTTTCCAGTTCCAAAAGGTCTAGAGAGCTGAAAAGTTGTGTGCAGACTCCTTGGCCAATGGGGATTCTTAATTGTAGATTTTGTGACCCCGTGACCCCAAATGGGGTCACAGGGGTCATGATCTAAGAACCTTTTGCTTGTAAACAATAACTTAAATAACTTAAATATTCAACTTTAGATAGTAAATCAATGAAATCCTGATGAGCTACAGAGCCCATGGCTCTATTTTTTTTCCTTTTGCTCTTTTCGGGATAATAAAAGAACCACTTTGTAGTAACTTGGGCATGTTCTTCAGATGAAAGTTTGAAACAACAACATAATGTCATATGGCATCTAAAGGCATCGTAACAGTATAAATCATTCAATTTGTTAATAAAACAGATATTTCAACGTTCTTCGATTTCGTTTTGTAATAGAACGAAAAGATGGAGTTTATATGATTACAGGGAGGCCTTAATAAGTTATTATGTTGCATGTGTATGAACTATCAGATGTGGCCTTTATCACTTTTGTAGCTTAGCCTCGTTGTGACAATTCTCCAATATGAGGCTCCAACATACGGGGACTACGAGTACCCGGCATACGGTGTTGTGATTGGCTGGTGTATTGCCATGGTTTCTGTGATACCCTTACCTTTGTGTGCTGTCAGGGAACTCTGGAGAGCGGAGGGGAGCTTCATGGAGGTTAGTGCTACATGTTGTATAGGTTTTACCTTCTGACCATCAGAACCAAGTACAACCACAATCCATTGATAATCTTGAATTATTGTACACAATCTGTTAAAAAGGATGATGATATAAGAGTTGATGAAATAAGAATAAATGAAAAAAGGTTGTTGGTGAGAGCCAATGTCCGCTTTTGTACTGATAGTTTTTATAACCCGTGCATTTATATCAATGTGATCAGAAGTACTAACTAACATGAGTCAATTATTAACATTGTAAATTTCAAGGAGATAAATTCCAAATATCAATTACTCTTACTTCTAAAGTGTTTTTGTAAAAAGAATAATTAAATACATCTTCAAGTTTACAAATGTGATATATGCACGCTTAATCTTGCTTAATCAATGTTCAATTAAGGATTACAGTGATAATTGGTTGTAATCATGTGTGTTCTGTTACCAATTTTCTGTGATTTTTTTTAAATAAAAAATTATCATTTTATATACTCGTCAGATTTGTATAGTGAAACATGCATATATATCGGGGTAGTAGCTTAAAAATAGCAAAAACTTAACAAAATATATCATAAAATAGCTTAACAGTGCCTGCACTCCAAATGATGGGCTTGCCAAGGCTCAACTTCCAAACGCAAGGCATAACTCTTCCGTGTCTCCATTACTGGCTGATTTAAGCCTTGCAGTATTTCCCTCGCTTTGTTGTGCCAAGATAAATAATCGCTGCACCTGAAATACATAGTGGGCCCGGATTTCCAAGCACAAAGATCTTAAGGAAATACAGCAAGGCCTAAATCAGCCAGGAATAGAGACTGGCAAGAGTTTTGCCTTGCATTGGGAAGTTGGCCAAGGCTATGTAAAAACTAAATGAAATAAAAACGTTTTTAATTAAAACATTACAGTTTTTCAGATAATATTAGTGGCCTTTGCCAGTAACTGTTTGGGCAAGAGGAGTAACAGAATGGAAAATCGATGCAGATAGCAGATGATTAGAAATCGAAAAGTTACATATGTTTTATTCCTTGTAACAGATTTGACAATAAAATTCACAGACAACGTATGTAACCTAACTGAAGTTGATTTTCTCAATTAAACTTCTAGCAGTAAAGTCACACTGCCATCCAATTGCAAGGAATGCACAGGGGGTCCAGGATAGAAAGTTGCATCATTGTTGCATCAAGGGAGCAATCATTTTTGCATATGATTTATCATGGTTTCAGAACTAACATAAAACCTTGGGACAGACGAAAATGTTAATAAAAAGTAAACAAATATAATTTTTATTTATTTTGGTGATAATGTTCCAGTTGGTTGGCCTAAAAGCTTGTATGAGAAAATTAAAAATGTGAATTTTCATTTTATTTATCATGTCATAATGCTCTAAAATGTAATTCCTGACTTTGGGACAGGCACGTTTGCTAGATTTTCGAACTTCAATTGCTGCAAAATATGTTTATGATAGATTGTCAAGTAAAACATGGTAATTGTTAGATTTGCTAATAATTAGCACCACCAATCGGATCATGTGCTCCATTATATTTCAGCGTTTACGAACAAGTTTACGACCAGATCCAAGTTGGGGACCTCGACCTGCAAGATACAGGTTGAAATATACAGCACCTGCGGAGTCCAACTGGAAGAATCCATTCCTCATCCACAAGTGGTAGAATAAACAACGATGTACTGGCAATCATATTATACAATTATCATCCCTACTGGAAGACTAAAATTCAAGAGTTTGATATGTAATGACATGAAACATGATGTAACATATGAACTAATGAACAGTTGTACATCAGGGCGCCGTTCCATAACAGCGAGCGCTTAAATTGCTCATTGATCGCTCAATGTAGCGCTCAATGTAACGCTCAAGTAGCGCCCAAGTAGCGCTCATTCTCTCTTGAACGACACAGTGCAAATTCCTCGAAGTTTGCTCGCCTTGCTACGTAGCGCTATATTGAGCAATCGCGTTCAAGAGAGGTTTAAAAGTAATCGTTAATTGAGCGATTACTTTGAAACCTCTCTTGAACACGGCCCTGATCTTCCTCGGCGCTTCGATGTTGACATCATGCGGATCGCGAGTCGACACAGTCACTTATGGAAGGGGATTTGTGCCAAAAACGAAGACATGTTGACTTGTAACTTGTAAAGTGTAACATGTCGTTTTCAACCATACAAGTCTCGAAAAGACAAGTCAAATCATGCAAAACTAACATTTTAATCCTGTCAATCTTAACTTTCTATTCTCAACTTTACAAAGTTGAAATGTAATTCTTGAAATCGTCAAAGTCGAAAAGTCAACTTGTCATTTTTAATTATTAAATCTAAATAATATACACATTGTGCAATGTTACAAGTTACGTTTGACAAATGAAAAATGGAAAATGAGGAGTTGCAAAGTCAGCTTTGTAAAACCGACTTCAGCATTTCGAGACTGACATGACTTGCATAGTTAACATTTCGAGACTGACACGACTTGCATAGTTACGATTGCAATGTTTCAAATCACAATACTGCCGAAGCGGCGTTAAACAATAACTCACTCACTCACTCAAATCACATCTCTGCACGATTTCGCATTGGCTATGTTTTGTAATATTACGGAAATTAGCGGAAAGGAACGAATAATCCCGATCCGATAAACACAATGTTCAACAATGACTTCTCCCTTGGCAAGCATCTCCAAGCAACTACCAACACATATTTGAAAGCTGCATACTAGTTTTCCAATTATTAGCATACTGTTGACAAAAGCACATTGACTAAAACATTATAGGGGACCATCGCATTTTACTCTGGAGGAACTAATTTCCCGCCCGAACGCTCGAGACGCGGTTATTTCTGTTGCGAGCCCGATGGTCGAGCACATATTTAATGTGTAATCATGACCTGCAATTTTTTTCCCCAAAGATTTTTGAAGGAGGACGTATTCCCATTTATGATAGTAAGTTAGTTTATCAAAATGTGTGAGTCAAGTAATAAATCGTACATTTTTTGTGACCCAGAAGGGTGTTGAATTTATTTTTGTTTGCATTTGATTGTAAAAGGATAGGCCTATACAGGATTGCACAGTTTATACTCGGGTATAATGATACCTATACATATATAAAGAGTTGGCATAATATAAAACTACATGTTTAATGCCTTCATAAGTAAGACACTCTGTATCAATTGAGTATAAAGAAAATATTGCGTCTTTTGTAAAACAAAAATAATAACACAAAAAAACAGTTGGTCGGGACATTTTTTCACATTCGATTTTTGTTAGATAATTTATCGACATTTTTTAAATAAATACATGATGGTAAATATTTGTAACTTTTCAAAATAAACTTTACGTAATTTCAAGTGGTTTCGAAACATAAATTACTGTCATTGTCACGGACTGCTTTGATTTGGGTCCACACAATGATTGTCGTTTTCCTGTCTCAGCTTTTGGATCGTCGCAACACTGGTCACTGGTCACAGTTCGGTATTTGTTTTCCCCGTTTCCATGGAAACGCAACTTTGATTCCTTTCTGTGACAGAACTAAAAATCCGTAAGGTATAGCTCAATGAAACATTATTTTCAAATGTTTTCGTAAGTTCATTTCACAGGTATACAGACAAAAGTGAAACACACATAAAGGATGTGCAGAGCTAAGAAACAATTTTTAAACCTGGAAATATTGTTTAAAAAATTCCATTTCGCATGGAAAGAAGGCGTTGTTTCTAATATACGAGCGAATAATGTTTGCAACATTAGATACATCCTTGACAATATTTACAACACTTTCTATAGATAAATAATTTTTTGGAGGTACTGTAATGATATGATAATATCAGAGTATATATCGAGAATTTCCCCCAAGTGTCTTCTGATATCAAATATATTAACACGAGTTCATTAAAGTTACAAATCATTAACTGATTATATAATATGATTATGAAGATTTGATTTTAGCGTTATCTACAATGTAGATATCGCTTGATCTCACACAAGCACCATCCACTTAGGGAGCCAGTTTTGGGTGATAAAAGACGATTGTTCATGGAACTTTCGATTCCCCTAAATTCATTTACGTGATTACATTTATGAAAACATATTGGAAACTTTCTGGTTCAGATTTACAGAAAGAACAAATATTTGAATGACTTATTTTCATTTTCAGCAGCTCTCTTTTGTAGATCGCTCTATTTATAAATATATACTGAACATCTAAAATGTCGCACTCTTAGTACAGTTTCTGGACTTTTCAAACACACTAATCCTTGAAATATGTGTATAAAGAAGCCCATTCTGCAACTTCTAACCGGATTGTGTTGTGATTTTCCTTGACAACACATTAATTGAATTAACATTTTTTTCTTTGAACTTTTAAATTAATAATTTTATATATTTCTACTACAGAAAGTCTAAGTGTTAATAGACACGGCAAAGACGTATGTTTAGGGGAGACATATTGTTGTAAAACATAAATTATCGGAACCATACTAAATAAAAATTATCATCGTTTCATATATGAATTAATAAAACACATATTTGATTTATTGAAAACAATACGCATGTCAATGCATTCATGAATGGCCATTTTAGTGAAATTGTACGTTTTTAAAAAAAAAATTATATCCTGTATATGTTACAGTCGATTAAATTTTTTAATTCAACAGTGCAATTATATTTTTGAAATTACCAGTGATACAATTCTATTTTCAGTTTGCATTCTATATTCATAATTATTTTCATATTTTGGCATGTAGAAGTTGAATGTTTATTGTTTAAAGTGTGAAACAACTGATCTAGGCTTATGATTTACATTTCATACTTGAATTCAGTAATTTGATTCTTTATATAGAATTAATTGACATATTAATCATGGACAAATATATTTCTGTCCCAAAACAATACACTTTTCACTGCTTCAAATACTATCAAATATAGTTTGCTTGATAAGTAAATGAAAATAGATAAATTAAAATATTCAAAACCAATAAATAATTTAAACTAGTTGAGAAAAGTTTGTAAAATAATTAAAAGAGATAAATTCAACTCAGCTAAAGAACATTTCCCCTTGATTATTTGTCTGAAAGAATAAGACGTATTGACATTCAGAACAGTTTTCAGTTATAATTAAAGTGCAATGCATTTAAAAAAATGTTTAAACAAGTATATGAAGTTCCCTGATTTAGATCATTGCTTTGTGGTACATTTAAAATATTTTAAAATTAATAATAAAGTTATCAACACTGGCTTATGTATTTCTTTAAATTTTTTCCCCACTAACGTTTATATACTTTCAATACCAGGATTTTCTTTATCAAAACTTGGATATTCATTTCTGAATGCAAAAGACTTTACTGAATACACGTAAAATTGGAGTATAAAAAAGTGAATGTTGACACGATTGAACTATGAAGATAATGTGTAAATGAACGCACAGAAAGTAATTAATATTTTCGGGTGTAGGATGTCTAGATATGGTTTGTAAATCTGCAGTTTTATATGTAAGTGAAATAAGTTTTATGATAACGGATCGGATACATTTATCATAGCTTCAATGCCATTCAAGCTATGCGATCCTTTATGTCTGTCAGTGTCATCCCACATTTACATTACTTCCGCATTCGCATTCCGCATTGAAATAATAATCAGAATACCTAAGAATTAATTTTCAATTGGTATTTTCGTTTGGCATTTAATTACTAAGCGACACTATCAAACGGAATGTGAGTGACAGTAGCGGCCCGTGAACTAACAACGTGCGTTTGTTTGTAGGACATAACAAGAGTTACGTCCCTTGATTTTCAGGGGGCGTGGTCAATTCGTCCAGCGTCGGGCTCAAAATAGACTAAGGGATTCCATATCTGTGACAGCGGCAAGGGAGGTCTCGTTTTTTCGCAAATGCCTTTCGTCCTCGGAAAACATCGGCAATGTTCGGGAAACATCCAAATATGGTCAATGCGAATTCATGTAGAGATGTAATTTGAAACATTGCATTCGCAACTATGCAAGTCATGTCAGTCTCGAAATGCAAAAGTCCTTTTTACAAAGCTGACTTTGCAACTCCTCATTTTCCATTTTTCATTTGTCAAACGTAACTTGTAACATTACAAAATGTGCATATTATTTAGATTAATAATTAAAAATGACAAATTGACTTTTCGACTTTGACGATTTCTAGAATTACATATCAACTTTGTAAAGTTGAGAATGCGAAGTTACGATTGACAGAATTAAAATGTTAGTTTTACATGATTGGACTTGTCTTTTCGAGACTTGTATGGTTGAGAACGACACGTTACACTTTACAAGTTACAAGTCAACATGTCTTCATTTTTGGCACAAATCCCCTTCCATAGTCACTGTCGCTTCCATTATTTCTGCAGATTTATATAAAACTTGCAACTGGTAATACATTTATGACATTCCGTCACAAAAATCCTGTTGACGGGTGAGGTGTTGATCTGTAACCAATTCGGAGTTCTTGTACTGCATGTGAGCAATCTGTTCTGTCTTGTCATTTAAAGAGGCGTCCATTTTGTTTCATAAAAAAAAATATTTCGCTTTAATACGTGCCAACATACGATATGTGCTGATTTCAGTTGAAACAACTTCACTCAACTTGCATATTCATCCCCAATCGTGAAACATATCCTATTTACTACATTTCAATTAATGTCGGGTTTTACAGTGCCCCATAGGTCAAGAATGTCCGTATGTTGTATTTTTAGTATGCCACTTGTTTGTTTTATATGATTGTATAACTGGTGACACCTAAATAAACAATTATCTCTCTCTTATCTCTCTCATTAAAATCGAGCAACACCATTATACATGTGCAGAAACCGAAACTACACGCCTCATTTACATGTACAGTGTAGTTATATGACCTATGCAACATCAACCACAATTTTTCTTTATGTCTGTTGTAAATAAGTTTTCGAAAATTACGTATGACTAATTGACACGCGCCACACGCTGTGCATTGTCCCGTTTTCGATCAGAAATCGATACTTTTACATTTATATCGCCGGTATACTGACTATCATCAAAACGGCAATTTTGAGAGGTATCCAGTCATTCCGAGAAAGCTCCACACTTTTTCCTTGGACTTTGGTGCTTTACAGTTCTTCACAGCTTTCACTTTGTCTTCAGTTGGTTTCAACCTTCCCTCAGTGAAGATATGACCATAGAATTCAACTGACTTGACTCCAAAAGAACACATCTCCTTGTTTAGCGTAATGCCGAAGTCACTTGCTCGTTGCAAAACATTTCTCAGTGTCTTGTCATGTTCTTCTTTGTTTCTTGTCTCCAATCAGAATATCATCCCCTTGATTTAGACATCTTGGAATATCTCAATTCTGTAAACTGACTCATCAAATAGATCTTGCGATGGTTTGACTCCAAATATCGTTTCCATCTACAGTTCCTCAAGGGGGTGCCGAAGGTTGTGAATTTTCCAGAGGCTTGGTCCAGCATCAGTTGCTGGTATCCCAGGCGCATGTCAAGCTTTGAGAACATAACACACTCATTGACCTTGTAGATGAAATCTTCAACCACTGGTGATTGTATGATCATGTTTCTGTCCATACTCCTGGTTGCAACTCTCTCAACACTGGCTCTGATCATATTGGGTGACAGCTACGCCTTTGAACTTTGGTTTCGGTTGAACAACCAATGGTGAGCACCAGCGTATTGGTTCATCCGTGGGGACACGTTCATAGATGTCATTCTCAATACCCTACTCTATCAGTTCTTTCAGAGGTTTCCGAAGATGGTATTTTACCGGTCTAGGTTTCTGGGCCACTGTTATCGCATCAGGTTTCATAGGTAAGGAACATGGACAATCCTTTGTGTTCTTTATATCACAAATATTCCCAACTCCAAATTCTTCAATCATGTCGTCAATGATGCTATTGTCTTTCTCAGCTTTCACTGCCTCTTGCTTGGTTCTTAGTCTGTTCTGTAATTTGAATAATCCATCAGCTCTTATCTGTAGCATTCCAAGTTCTTCAGAGATTTATTTCCATTCAGAGGGGTCGACATCACACGTCCTCTTACTACAATAAATCTTGTCTCAATGCCATAAGTTAAATTAAATGATTTGTTGGTTGCTTTATTAATCAAAGTTTGATTTTCACTGGTTTGGATTAAATGTTCTAGCATTCGTTCATTCAATGTAGCTCCAAATTCACAATCATAAGCCTGTTCTGTAAGTCAACCTGCATAGGATGTAGTAGTTTCATTAGAGTTTGGTTTCATTTTCAAGAATAAACACCTGGCGTGGTGCTTGTTTTTTTCAAGGAGTGAAGTAGTGATTCTGTTTCTTCCTGAGTTTCTCATAATTGTTCAGCGCTGCATCTTCTGGGTTTGGTAGACTCTTTTCTAGTCTTGCAATTTCTCTTACACCGTAGATGACGAGAGCATCTTTCTTATCTTCAACAAATCGAAATTCCTTTTCAATTCATTCTAATCATTCGTCCCAGGTCCTGCCGTTGGTTATCTGGTCGTTGCCTGGGATAAACGGTGAACTCATGAGTGTCTTCTCCTGAAATGTGATGGTTGTAGCCGCCGGTTCTGCGTCCGCCATTTTCTAATGCACGAATAATACCAAATATTACAATGCCACACATCCATAATAATACTCACCAAAAATGGCATGCCAAACCATCAACAATAAAAGGCACCAAATATTACAATGCCACACATCCATAATAAAACTCACCAAAAATGACATGCTAAACATTCATGATATTACTCTCCAAATAAAGTCGGTAGATAAAATATCATAACCCTTCACCATCTAAGCATCTACTCTTATGGTTGACAGATAAGATAGAGAGAGGCAAGTTAAATGTTTTCACAATCTCGGAATGGACCCCTTTATTCGGTAGACAAGACAGAGAGAAACGAGTTTTCATCGCTTCACGATCTAGGAATCGACCGAATCGTCCCCTGTGGTCGGTAGATATAAGGAAGATGTAAGAACGTTGCAGGAATCTCGGCTATAAGAAAGTTGTAGGAGTTGGTTGCCTTGGTTGTAATGATGTAATAGAAACCATCTACCTTCCTGATGAGATGCCGTGACATAAACATCGCGTCGAACCGCCATCATCACCGGTCGAGACACCAGCAGCTAGATCTATCGCCTTATCATACCAATATGTATTCTGTATATAACCTGAGGTTGTATCATGTTTCCCATAAGCTTGATAATGGTATAAAGATGTATAACGAAATGTCGCCATTGTGAAATAATGAAGTTGGTGATCCATAAAATATCTTTGTCTTTTCATGATGTCAACTTCTAGGATACCTCTCAAACAATTGATAAATGAGCTAATTCATTCTGTTCTGAATTTTTAATTAAGGCACTTGAACAGAAAAACCCTGGTAGAGAAGTTTATATTGCAAGCAAGATGTGCGCTTCTCTGATGTTGGAGGGGCGGGATAGCGCAGTTATTAGCGCGTTCGGCTTCGGATCAAGAGGTCCGTGGTTCTTTGCAACTTTGTCTGCAGTAGAGAACTGTTCTACACGCAGTAAAGTTTGGGTGCAATGCAACACTGAATTTCAGCGTAGTACCACCCATGGTTCGCTAGTTTCAGCCGTTGCTCGCAGGTTTCACCGCAATGCATAGCCACATGGCGTTGCGAGCTTTATCCCTGCCGTAATACTAGCAGCCGCGATATGAGTGAAATACTCTTGAAAGCGACGTTAAACCCTAACTCACCTCACCTCAGCTGATGTTGGATTAGATACCCCAGACTCTCTGATCATGATACCTGTACAGCAAAGAATATAAACACCATGGGCAGGTTGTGGGGTATAGCGCCTCTTATTTCATTTTGTCTTTGAAAGGCATTTGGAAGTAAACTACATAACGAAATAACAACTTTTTTTATTGTGAACATACACGAAATTTCCAACTGATGAAGGAGTAAACATATATCCAAAAAGTCGTGCATGTTCACAATAAAGATGTTATTATACTTAAAAACCTTGTTTTCTTATTTACATTTTCATCACATAATTTGTTATCGTATTCTTCACAATATTATTCAATTTGTGAGTTAGTTTTTAATTTACTTTCCTTCCTGACTACCATTTTGTGTCTATTTTATTTATTCTTATTACAGAGATTCAACCAGAACAATTATCTCGAAGCTGTAAAAGGAGGTGTGTCGACCATCGGTCCATATACACTAGCAATAGGGTTGGTGCACTGTACAGTAGCAATATGCAAATATTTGACCTTTATTTTACAGCATATTGACATTTTATGAATTTACGGCAGTTCAATCAAAATACCAAATCATTACACTACACTGCATTACATTAGCTGTATGAACTTACAATTGATCGGTAGATGATGTCGTTATGTTATGTCTGCAAGACGCTCTCACCGATGGAGGTGTTACATAACTTACAGATTCGTTTAATCTAATTAATTTTACTCCATCAGCTATCATTAAATCGCTACGTAGTTGTACATTCGTTAGCTTAAGCGAGCTTAATCGTTAGCAATACTTCATTTCCTGTAGTGATAATAGTCGAGTGTCTAAATGAAATGATCGATACACACGTGGAAGCATGACAGTTGGAACAATGGTCCGTAAAACAATAGTTATCAACAGTTAGAAGGGGTCTCTGATATTGGAACTGTTAAATGGCCCGCTGTTGTGCCCTGAATTGTAATAAAAATCGCAAAATGTAAAAACTGCCGTGAATTGTAATAAAGTTTGCCCTGAATTGTAAAAAAGTTTTCAGAATCACTTTTAAACCAACAATCCTGTTTTCTATAAAGATTATTCATTTTAGTTTACAATGGGTTATTCATCTTGAGACGAGTTTATTAAAATGAGGCAAGAGATTGATTTGTAGTCACCCTTGCCCTGAATTGTAATAAAGTTTCAGAAATCACTGAGTAACTTGACTTCCCTTAAATTTAACAACTAACAGATCTAAAAAAATATAAATGATTTTAAGAAATATTTTGCATTAAATGTATCACTGTTAAGTCACTTTTGAATCACTGTTCATTGTTTAAATCTCTATGTCATTTCTATCAACAATTTCCTATACACTAGCAAAGCGATATGCAATGAAGCTGCATGTTTTTTCAGACATACTTCTTTTTACATATCAGCAGAGATTTGTAGCCGTTACTGTTAGAGCCCTCTGAGCGGTCATCAACTAACGGTTTGCAGGTGCCATCATGTTTAGTCCATCCAAACACATGAGGAAGTGCCGAAGAGACTTGCAATTTAGCCAAAGACTTGCTTGATCGAGCTTCTCTTGACATTCTCCAAGAGCGCATCCTCGGTAGACTGTAGGTAGCGCATCCTTGGTGGACTGTAGGTAGCGCATCCTTGGTAGACTGAAGGTAGCGCATCCTTGGTAGACTGTAGGTAGCGCATCCTTGGTGGACTGTAGGTAGCGCATCCTCGGTAGACGGTAGGTAGCGCATCCTCGGTAGACTGTAGGTAGCGCATCCTCGGTGGACTGTAATTAGCGCATCCTCGGTAGACTGTAGGTAGCGCATCCTCGGTAGACTGTAGGTAGCGCATCCTTGGTAGACTGTAGGTAGCGCATCCTCGGTAGACTGTAGGTAGCGCATCCTCGGTAGACTAGAGGTAGCGCATCCTCGGTGGACTGTAATTAGCGCATCCTCGGTAGACTGTAGGTAGCGTATCCTTGGTAGACTGTAGGTAGCGCATCCTCGGTAGACTGTAGGTAGCACATCCTTGGAAGACTGTAGGTAGCGCATCCTCGGTAGACTGTAGGTAGCGCATCCTCGGTAGACTGTAGGTAGCGCATCCTCGGTAGACTGTAGGTAGCGCATCCTTGGTGGACTGTAGGTAGCGCATCCTTGGTAGACTGTAGGTAGCGCATCCTTGGTGGACTGTAGGTAGCGCATCCTCGGTAGACGGTAGGTAGCGCATCCTCGGTAGACTGTAGGTAGCGCATCCTCGGTGGACTGT
The DNA here is from genome assembly GCA_936450465.1 of Gibbula magus. NCBI lineage: Eukaryota > Metazoa > Mollusca > Gastropoda > Trochida > Trochidae > Gibbula > Gibbula magus. Next base: position 69,559,707 of record OW388299.1, on the reverse strand, counting down.
AATTAGCGCATCCTCGGTAGACTGTAGGTAGCGCATCCTCGGTAGACTGTAGGTAGCGCATCCTTGGTAGACTGTAGGTAGCGCATCCTCGGTAGACTGTAGGTAGCGCATCCTCGGTAGACTAGAGGTAGCGCATCCTCGGTGGACTGTAATTAGCGCATCCTCGGTAGACTGTAGGTAGCGTATCCTTGGTAGACTGTAGGTAGCGCATCCTCGGTAGACTGTAGGTAGCGCATCCTTGGTAGACTGTAGGTAGCGCATCCTCGGTAGACTGTAGGTAGCGCATCCTCGGTAGACTGTAGGTAGCGCATCCTCGGTAGACTGTAGGTAGCGCATCCTTGGTGGACTGTAGGTAGCGCATCCTTGGTAGACTGTAGGCAGTGGGTCTTGCAGGGTTGCAAAGATACCGACCAGAATCAGAATTGCATTTGTGTCAACCGCTGAGAGAAAAATGTTGACGGCACCTCTCTGTTTTGTATCCAGACTTTGGAATGCAGATAGGTGTTTCAGCATCCTTTTTGACTGATAGGTTTAATCTGCTTTCAACCACCTCCCTTTTGATTCAGCATGTGGGTCAGCTGTCACAAATTCCGCCTTAATTAGCTCTGGAAAGTTGGTCTGAACGACTCCATATGTCACAAGTCAAAACAACTCTTCTTTGTTCTTAGAATCTAAAAAAACGGAACGTTCAATGGTAACTTTATATCACAGGAAACACCACAACAGTACAGGACAGGAGCTGGTAGAATACCATGATCAGTAGCTAATTTTAACGAAATCAGGTTCTGTCAAGACGTCGGGGGTGTATCGCGCCGACATTATCAGCTGCGGCGAACATCTTCATACTGGCTTCCGTCAAGATTTTCTTTCTAGTCTATGCATACACAGGAAATTGAGGATACCCAAGATCTCAATGTAAACAATGTCTGTAAAAGTATCCACGCCCCCTCTATACAATAGGCTATTTTATTACTCAACCGTGGTGCGATCACTCATTAGATAACAATGAGTTGGTTCCACACATGTGTGATACCACCGCGTGCTGCCGTAACGTCATAATCGGCGCGTGACGTCATAGTCGTTTTTTGTTGACGTCACAATGTTAGCCGCGCGACTGCAATAGCGGGTGAACTATTTGCAAGTGAGCGTCGCTAAAAACGACTTTCTTACAATTCAGCGCTATTTACAACATTGAATATAAATAAAATACTAAACTCGGTCCCGTTTGATAACATGTTTATGAAACTCGTGAATGGCACCGGTATTTAACTCGCTTTCGCTCGTTAAAATACCCAACCATCCACTCGTTTAATAAACATGTTATCAAACGGGACATCGTTTAGTATTCTATATTTGTTCCTCAACCGTGGTGAGATCACTCATTAGATAACAATTAGTTGGTTACACACATGTGTGATACCACCGCATGCTGCCGTAACGTCATAATCGACGCGTGACGTCATAGTCGTTTTTGTTTGACGTCACTATGTTAGACGCGCGACTGCAATAGCGGGTGACCTATTTGCAAGTGAGCGTCGCTAAAAACGATTTTCTTGCAATTCAGCCCTATTTACATCACTGAGTAATAAATAAAATACTAAACTCTGTCCCGTTTGATAACATGTTTCTGAAACTCGTGAATGGCATCGGTATTTAACTCGCTTTCGCTCGTTAAAATACCAAACCATCCACTCGTTTAATAAACATGTTATCAAACGGGACATCGTTTAGTATTCTATATGTATAGAGGGGCGTGGATACTTTTATATACATTGTTTACATTGAGACCTGTGGTATCCTCAATTTTCTGTGTATGCATGATAGTTAAGCTTATGATAGAGTTAAGCACGCTTGACCCCATGACCTAGTTCTTATTTGGATACATAACGTGCCAGTTATACAACAATGTAGGTACACGTACGTACTGTTATTGATCTGCAGGATATAGCTCTTTGTTTATGATATTGATAAATACTGTGAGCTGTTCAATTACCTCAGAAAACAGGAAGCGTGACATTTCGTCTAAATACATGTGAGTATACAGCCAAACTCAGATAACAGTGTACAATATGCTAGAACAGAATTCGACCTATTTTTATCCAGAGATGTTTTAGCTGGAATCGTTAACAATACTTACTGGTGATTGTGGTTTCCGAGCTGTTTCACAGGACAAAGTAGCCTTGTGTAGGTATAACGTAATTAAACAATTGTTTAGGCAATGAGATGCATAAATGTAAAATTAACGAGGACAAAGAGATGTTTTGGGGTGCGATAATCTGACATTTAGTCAATGAGCGCCACTGGCCACGGCGTTACCAAAAAGCGATCTATTCGCTTGTATACGAATATCAACGCTGTATATTGATACTTATAATGTTGCTGTGTATCTGTGCGGTGAAGAGATGTTAAATGTTAAAGGCATCAGTTAATGTGACTGTCAGTTTATCCATATTCATTACATCGTCTTAAAAGGAGGGTTCTATCGGGGTATTTTTTGTGGAAACGAAATTCGAGAGGATCTTCCTGTTTACAAATATATGTTATTAATACATTATCAAAACAAAGTCAAATTGAAAGATAGTAATAAAGGTAATATTTTGATGAATTTATATTTCACAACTTGATAAACACAAGCGTACATTTGTTGAAAAATAAAACAATACGAACTGAAGCCATTCATCGGCGCTGCGAGTGGTGAAAACTTCGCTACAGCATAACAACAAAGTGTTTATTAGTTTTATGACATGTTATGTGTTACCCTGTGAATACTCTATCAGCGTATGTCTTTAGTTATTAAAAAGTTGTAAAAATGGGTACAATATAACTAGTTTTCATTTCACGTAATGCAAAATATCCAAGATGGCGACATTACCCTCCCTTTAAGGGCAGGAGCTCGTTTTTTCGGTGAAATAAGTCGATGAAATATATTTTTAAAATAATGTCACCATTAGTAAAACACCCTTCCCTCTTCGAAAAATCAAGTTAAAAAACGAGTGTACATGGTTCCGTAAAGCCATGGGAATTTTTTTTCGTCATTCGAAATAATAAAATGTGTTCACAATAAAATGGCCGCCATGCAATTTTTGCTTTATATGCAGCACTGTATTTACCACTACGGAAAATTGGTTTGTGTAATAGTATGTTTTACCCTCTAAAGTAAATATAAATGACATAAACTATCATTATAAATGGGAAATTTGAAAAAATAAAATTTGAAAAAAACGTGCTACTGCCCCTTTAAGGCTGGGCGCACACTACGTCCGACTTTTCTTCCGATGCCTCGTGCAATGCGTTTCATAGGCCACGCACACTACGGCGTGGTTTACACTACGTCCGAATGAACCGCATTGCGTAGACGCATGCGATTTGAGGGTTTACATTACCTGCATTTTTCAAGCGATTTTAATGCGAATATCATAAGTGCGATTGTTTTAGGTCCATATGTTATAATGTATGTACATGTATATGTATGTACAGATGTATGTAATTACTGTAGGTGCATATACAATGTGTGTATGTATGTATGTATGTATGTATGTATGTATGTATGTATGTATGTATGTTCGTATGTATGTATGTGTGTATGTATGTATGTATGTATGCAGGTCTGAATGTATGTATGTATGTATATATGTATGTATGTGTGTATGTATATATGTATGCAGGTCTGAATGTATGTATGTATGTATTGATGTACAGATATATCTGTTGGCCTAATTGTTTATGACTTCTTTGCCTACACGTGGTTGGAATGCCCCTTTCAGATAATGAAAATATGACGTCATACAGGGAATTACAATGCGATTTTGAATGCGATGCGAATAAAATAGAACAGGTTCTATTTTCTTCGCATCGCATCGCATCGCATCGCATCGCAACGCATGAAAAAAACGGACGTAGTGTATGACAGCTCATTGAAAATAACGTGTTGTCTTGTGCGATTATTTTTAACGCATCGCCTCCAAATAACGGTCGTAGTGTAAACCCCGCCTACGTCCGATGCGTCAATGCGATGCCGACATAAACATGTACATATTGTTTGTTTTGAAGATAATACTGAAATTTCCTAAACATGTTTTAGAGCATAGCTATGTTGGCATCCATATATGTAGACATACACTAGAGGTATATAGCACCTTATATGAACTTTTTATAAAAAGCAATATCTCACGCACTTGCTTAACGCTTGTAGTGTGCGCGAAAAACGCAACGCAACGCAACGCATCGCATGACGCATCGCAAAAGATATCGGACGTAGTGTGCGCCCAGTCTTAGTGCCTGGTTGGAATCCGAGGGACATGTCACAGGAAATTGAGGATACCCAAGATCTCAATGTAAACAATGTTTATAAAACCAACATGTTTACACAGTTGCATGACCATGCTTTGTATCTAAATATAGCTGAGAAAGAGTGTATAGGCATTCATATAGTGAATACAGTGACGTCACTGTCGTCTAGGCGAGTTGTATTTCGATGTTGTTTGCAGGTAGAATCGACTTAGCAGCGTAATTTGGGGCGAAAAGTAAATAAGTTAACAACAAATTGCCCATGTCCAATGAGTATGAAACCTGATAAAGGATCGGCGGTAAGTTTTGTTATATGTCGTTGTGTATGTTTTGAAATATAAGCCACGAATGTAGTCCAGTCGAGAGGTTTGAAAACGAAACCAAGATGGCGGGTGTAGCTCCTTTAGCCTATTGTATAGAGGGGGCGTGGATACTTTTATATACATTGTTTACATTGAGATCTTGGGTATCCTCAATTTCCTGTGGATTATTCAGATAGCGACAGTTCTCTCTGTATCTTACAGTAGGTGTGTTGAGTGGGCTTAGTTTATCAGTACTCAGCCGCTGACATATGTTTTGATTTCCAACTGACCTCGAACGCTTGAAATTTGTGTGTCCAGGAATCGAATGCAGTTGTATATTACCTTCAATTTAACCGTCTATATTCCAGCTCCGCTATGAGACGTATACAGTTGTATATTACCTTCAATTTAACCCTCTATATTCCAGCTCCACCATGAGACGTGTGTGTGTAGTCGGTGCTGGCGTGGTTGGTCTATCCACAGCCCTCAACATCCTAGAGACAGTACCTGGTGTCTCTCTCACTCTCCTAGCAGACAAGTTCCTGGAGGAAACTACTAGCAGTGGAGCGGGGGGTCATTTCACCCCGGAGAGGGGGCACTTTCAGAGTCTTCCAGCTGACAAGTTCAGGTAGGGTCGACAGGGTGTCAGACAGGCAAAACATAATTATATAAGAGTTTCTCACAGAATGGAACTTCAACGTAAATTAATTATGGTGTGATATTTTTATATGGATGGATATGTTTTGAAGGCATTATTGTATTAATATATATCGACATTTACCTTATACATGTATGATCATAATATTTTAACAGCTGAATCTGCCTATCTTCAAAACATTAATTCATAGTCTTGACTGAGGGATGATATAAATAATTATCAACCTACTAGCCATATAACGTGATACTTGAAACGTCCTTTCTAAACCGTATCACCCGGTACGAGGGACTTACAACATTGTAAGTCCCTCCAGGAGGGTTTACACAGACAGTTGTAAACCCTAGACCTGTTAATGATTGTAAACGGTGGAGTCTACAAACGCCTACAGTCTTAAACCCTGATATATTTGCTAAGATGACGGCTTGAAAGTAAAGATCTGAAGAAACTAACTTAGACTAAATTTGAAAAATTTCTTAAATTTACGACAGAATATGAACAGCAAATGTTTTGCAGAATGTGCGTCTCGAACCCGTATACACTATCAACCGTAGTAACTGAGCTAACGCCTTAGTCTACTGCGCCAACGGGGCAGATGAGATTTCACGGTACAAAAGCAACGGCTGTTAACAGGCTGATATCAGTCAGTGATCCTCAATATAACGCCAGGGAACCTCAATATAACGCGATAACAATTAAAAAGCCTGTTTTACACTTAAAACCGGTTGATAATATGGAGAAACCATTCTACCTCGGATATGGTAAGGTTGTAGACCCTGATAGGCATCCTCGGGTTTTTCCTTCCTATCAGGGTCCACAACCTTACCATATCCTCGGTATCATGGTTTCTCCTTATAAGAGCTACTATAAGGCACAACAAGATGTTGCATATAACATAATAAAGTTATTAGACCGTATATAAATTACTAAATAAATAAAGTTGAAGAGGAATTACAACCAAATCGACTGTGAATAATTAATTTCAAATTGGTAACATATTTCAATGGCTACAGCCTTTGTAAACCTTTGTTTATATATGCAGAAATAAGTTGATGGAATTAATTGCTTGAATAGTTATGTTATCAGCCTATGCATGAACTTGTCTCGGAAATTGTTGTTCAATAATTAATTTCACTTACATTTTGAACTAATACAGGATATTCCTCAGGCACCACAGTCAGATTGTTTTAGTTGTCAAATAAAGCCTGTCTTGTGAAGGCATAATCACTTGGATCACCAAATCAGTTATGTCGCTGTGGGCGAAGTTGACAACACTCTGACACTAAACTAATATCACTTGCAAATCAGCAACGCAACATGGGTTCTTTCACTGGCCTGCATGTGTTCTTGGAATTACATAACAAAATCTGAATAAGTTAAATAAAGACCAGGAATTTGGGGAAATGTGTTAAATCTATCAAAACTGGCATTCTGGTGTATACCAAGCTATGAATGGGTATCGCGTGAGTAAGAGCATGTTGTTGTAACTTGTGCGCCTAGTGGCTGCAGTTAATGACATTAAGAGTGGTATTAAGAGTGACAGTGACATTAAGAGTGACAGTGACATTAAGATTGACATTTAGAGTGACATTAACAGTTACATTAAGAGTGACATTGACATTAAGAGTGACATTAAGAGTGACAGTGACATTAAGAGTGACATTAAGAGTGACAGTGACATTAAGAGTGACAGTGACATTAAGAGTGACAGTGACATTAAGAGTGACAGTAACATTCACATTCACACTGACATTAACAGTGAAATCAAATGATTGAGGGAAATGAAAGCGCCTTGGAGCTATTGGCGTATTGGCGCCATACAAATATTTCTACGTCTATATACAGAATGTTGTTACAGTAAGACACGGTGTAGTAGATGGTATATTTACTATTCTTTACCTTCCAGACAATGGGTGAGTGTATCCCGGGACCACTTCTATGGCCTGGCCTGTTCCTCGGAGTCGGCCAGTTCGGGGATGATGCTGGTCACCGGATACCACGTCGCAGACCAACCGGAAGTGAGATTTACTTCTATTTTCATAGGACGTTTCGTAGGAAAATTATCCTGAACTTTTATAGAATGTGTGACATCATTTGAAAGAAAAAAGACAAAAACGTCTACATTGTAGTGAGATGCATACTGGATTCTTGACCGTACACGACTTTCGTTCAAAATAAATCATACGGGAGTTTATTGAAAATGGTATGACATGCAAAGTTAGTTATATTATTTTAAGATTTCCGCGAGTCAAAAACAATTGTTCTGCGGTATATAGACAGTTAATATTGTCGATTAGATATTTCCCATAACTTTCTTCCACGACCGAGTAATAACATAATATTACTGAGAATAATTTACGGTTCAATGAACGTCAATTTACGTGATAATTGCATAAGATACACATGGAGGTGAAAACACTTGTATGATGCTGTATACAACTGTATGATACCAGCTGTAACGTCTCAGTCCAACCTTATGTGGACTCTTCTTATTACACAATGTATATATGTTCTTTATCTATGACATTTTTATTATACAGTGGATTTGAAGAACACTAAACATTGTTTAGTTCCTTGACCAATAAATCAACATGACTTGTGGTGACGTGTAAAGCTCTCCTTATACACAGAGGATGTTTGATAATTATCGTTGAATACCGAGTATAACTCATTAAGTGGAATAGAAATTTAGATTTGCACAGCCTTTATTCTTAAATGACGTTCACTTCATGAAAATTGCTTTGCTTTATCGAGGTCATCTTGTGACGCCACCATATTGTTACGATGACGTCATAAAATTTAAAGTGGTATTTCATTGATGTTATTTCAGTCATTACTCATACAGATACTATTTTAGCTGATAAAGGTTATATTTCCCCATTGAAAATTTATTGTGACACTACACATGTGTCTATATGTGCGTCTGCAAGCTGTTGTTGACATTTTATAAACTACGAGAGCATAAATGTCCTTTATAAAGAACATCAATCCTGTGTAACAGATACGGATAATTTGTCGTAATTACCAAGTTATGATAATGATTATATGCACATATAAGGACACCAGCAACGCGTAACGACAGACTGTTTAAAGTGACATTTGTATTTAGTTAGAGTCTAATTTGTCAAGCGTTTCCAATGGTGTTATGTTATGGAGAAATACTGGCCGTCGCTGAAACTATCAGACAGACGGACAGAACAGTTTATTTCTCAACCAACCAACGGTGGTACATGAGAATGAGAATATATACATACATAAATAGTAATAATATACATGGCAAGTGACTGGACATGAGGTTACTTAAACAATTTAAACAATGCATTTAGAAATGACTTCAGATTCTTTAAATGCTTAGTAGATTTATTGCATATCACTGGAATGCTAACCTGTTCTTTACACTGATTTATTTTTATCGAACCGACGTTGCTTTATCAATCATAAATAAGAATGACTAAAACCTTATTGACAGAATAACCGACCGTGGTGGCACGTGGTCCTGTGCATAGCTCAGTCGACCGCTATCAGTTAAGTTCAGCAACAACGGGCGTGGCTCGCTGGATGGGTGGGTTACCCGCCTCATTGCTGAATGAAAACTGAGAGTTTGAAGGGTGATTCCCTGCCCCACACTGAGACATGAGTTGAGAGGCTCGTGGTGTCACCTTGGACAAGGGACTTTATTCGAAATGTGCCTCTGTTCACTCAGCAGCAGTACCTGGTTTGGAAGTGCAGGCAATGTGACAGATAACCTTGGAGCGCCGTAATTGGCAGCCCAGGTTGTATAGGGAGTTGAGAATGAAAAAGGAAGGATGTTGGTCCTTATACCAGGGTAATAATGTCTGTAGCGCTTTGAGCATGCACTTGGTGTATGGAGGCTAGCGCGATATAAGTACACAGTATTATTACTTAATATAGTCTTGGTATTTCATGAGTAGAATGAACTCAACCATGTTCTTCGAAAAATAAATATCAACAAGTAATTGTCACAAACGTGACCATGTCCCCCGTCGCAATTGATACATGAGCTAAAAGGATGGACACACAGCTTGTACCGAGTAGTGACCATTTATACATGTTTGATTCAATTGTTTTTATATCGGGCTAACAACATTTTCAATCATGGTCAAAGTATCGTAGTGACCTTGAAAATGATGTCAAGGTCACCCAAATCGACTAGTGTTGTGTATTCCAAAAATGAAGACTGGTACAAAATTTGAAGACTCTAGGTACAACGGTTCATGAGATATCGTGCTAACAAGATTTTATCCCAAAAAGGTTCAGTCTCGAATTGACCTTGAACATGAGGTTAAGGTCACCCAAAGCGACTGGTGTCTGCGTATTCCACTAATGAAGACTGTTACCATAATTGAAGACTCTAAGTGCAGCGGTTCATGAGATATCGCGGTAACAAGAAACGGGAGGGATTGGCGTACGGAGCTGAATACTATATCCCCCGCTCCGCGCTTCATGTTTCTAACTATTTATATTTCTGACTATTAATGTTTCTAACTATTCATGTTTCTAACTATTCACGTTTCTTACTATATGTTTCTAACTATCCTTGTTTCTAACTATCCACGTTTCTAACTATCTATGAATCTAACTATTCATGTTTCTAACTATCTATGTTTCTTACTATCCACGTTTCTGACTATATGTTTCTAACTATTCATGTCTCTAACTATCCATGTTTGTAATTATCCATCTTTCTAACTATTTATGTTTCTAACTATTCATGTTTCTAACTATACAAGTTTCTAACTATTTATGTTTCTAACTATTCATGTTTCTAACTATTTATGTTTCTAACTATTTATGTTTCTAACTATCAATGTTTATAACTATTTATGTTCCTAATTATCCATGTTTCTAACTATTTATGTTCCTAACTATCGTTGTTTCTATCTATATGTTTCTAACTATCCAGGTTTCTAACTATTCACGTTTCTAAATATTCATGTTTCTAACTATTTGTTTTTCAAGCGTGATCACCTAGATGATATAGTACTCCACTATCGACCACTATCCAGAGAAGAAATGGACAGATTAGGCTTCAAACAGAGGTGAATTAATTACACTAATTGATCCCTGGATACCCCTGCCTGTCAGCACAAACAACTAACTATGTAATTATGCTATTTCTGTTCATGCTTGAACGGATATAAGTACAGTTAATTAAACGTCAAATATTTCAATTTTTTGTTTAACACTAGATATTTTATAAATAGTAATCTACAGCACGTTTCTCTATCACAGGTATGGTTATATGTCTACGACGACGCTTACAGAAGTGACGAAATATTTGAAATGGCTGACATCACGGTTTGTATTGCTTTATTTGGAAAATATGTTCATACTTTTGAGTGCTTGAAGATATTAAGTAAACGGCTAATATAAAAATCTTAAAATGACATATAAATTTAATTGTTTGTACCATCAACGTTGATTTTTAAACTATTCATATTTTCTTGTGCATATGTTGCATTTCCCAATAAAAAATTTGTTATATCATTAGGAATGAATGAATGAATGTCAATTTAATTATTCATAAAGCAACATGTAAAATTATTAAATGTGTTTGTTTATTTTGGACGCCATTTACGAAACTGGATACATTTCTTCCAGAATCGTTCAGAAAGGCGGAATCATTACCAACTACAGACTCTCCTCTCTCGATGAGGTAGAAAAATACCATGCATCTGTGTTAACATTGTATTTAACTCATCTTCCGCACGCATCGGGCCATATATGCACTTTTAGAAAATGCATACTGACCCTTGCGACAACTCGAAATAATATGTGAATATAATAATGAAATGGTTGATTCTGGGGGCAATGTGTTGAAACAAGAATTAACTTCAAGTGTTTATGTATTGGTAGTTTTACACTCACACTCTGAAAAAGTTATTTATTCTGAGTTTATTAAATATTAAAAAGGAGACTGTAAGAAATGGAATTTTCATTATAAAAAGACTCCTTTTTATAAAGTATTAATATAGTTTACCCAATCATGTATTTATCCTTCATTGCTTCACAGAATGTATCTCTTTCCACCCTAGCTAGCTGGCCAGTATGACGTAGTGGTCAACTGTTGTGGTCTGGGAGCAAGACAACTAGTAGGTGACCAGACGATCCACCCAGTCAGGGGGCATATTGTCAAGGTGCGTCAGATCGTTTCGGGTCTATAATCAGGGTTTTGAAGCTCTCTTAACGTTAAAGAGCCATCAAGGATGTTAGTGTTTCGAATAAAATAAAAATGGGGGAAAATATACTTATATAGTCAATCGCCAGAGAAATCTTTTATCTACAACATGACATGTGATAAATAATGTTCATATCACGACAATGTAATGAAATCGTCAAGTAGCGCGCGCTAAGGGTATCTGACGTCTTATAAACAGAATCCCCTTATTGCGTAAAACATACTACACTAACAGCAAGCGCTTCCGAAGCGTGAAGGTTCGTCTCTAGCGCAAGTCGCCATAACAACCCATGTGTTGCACGTGCTGCCCGTGTTTCTCTTGCAAAGTTGCCCATGTCACACATTACCGAATGTGACGATTGCTTTATAAACAATATTTCTAATGTCCTGAGACTATACACATTATTGCCTGTTCGGCGATAGGAAGATGAACATTATACACAGTAAGTTAAGAAGTTCTTGTAGTTCCCTAAACGGTGATCTGTATCGTGTCAATTTATCTGAAAGTAAATCTTGCAATTGTGGTGCTTCAGTTGAAGATGTTTATCATTTCTTCTTGAGATGTCCAAGATATGCTGATCTTCGTTTAGAATTAAAGCAAAGATTTTATAATTTAAAGGCAGAATTTGATATTAATACAATCCTGTATGGAAACCCAAATCTTCCACAAACAGTCAATGAAAACATATTTCACCATGTTCATAAATTCATTGGAAAGAATCAACGGTTCAAATAATACATTAATACTAATGTACGTATTTACCATATTCAAAGTGCATTTCCAATTGTGTGTTGCCTTAATAATGTATATTACATGTTTACCCACTTCGTCACTTGTAGATTTCTTACTTTCTTGTTATGTATTCTAGCCTTGTAAAATAATTGTTGATTACCTGGAGAGGGCTTCTATAAGTTTCACAACTTGTGCCCAATTCATTTCTTAAATGAATAAAATATGTTTTCAATCAATTGCCTGTTTAATGTACTTTTTATTGAGATAAGACCAGCAAATTATGACAAATCTTTAATCTCATTAATTATAAAATTCAAGAAAAATACCTAGTTGGGTAAAACAATTATTCCAATATCTGTAGCAAAAACATAATTAAATGAAATGGTAAATAAATAACCGCCAAAAATTATATATTTCAATTTCTTTCATTGCTCATAAACTTTGTTATTCTTTCAAGCCTTTGTATACAGTGTGTGACTTAGACCATGATGCTTTGCGCTTGATATTAATAGACTGGATCTATATTTAGACTGGTAAACACCTTTACTAATTAGTGCAATTTCTCGGCTTATTTTGGGTCGAAAACAATTGGGAAAAATTAAGTGTATATACGTATTTCACGGAGATAGATTTTTGGCAATTTTCCTATATGTTCATCAACATCCTTGATGGCTCTTTAAGCCCGTCATATGCACCATCAACAGATGTTACTCGACTCATTTCTTCCCACGTAGCCTCTGGTCACATTCGCCCACAACAGTTCAAATCCTACCACGTGCCCCCTGTTACAAGTAAAGTACTTTCTGGGTTAACAATAGAGAATCCTGGTTGGTTAAAATTCGGCTTGTTCCTGTAACCATCGTTAATAATATCTATTTCAGTGCGATGTGACAGTAGGTATGTTCCATAGTTTTTTACTCGGCTTTGATTTGTAGCAAAATACCATATGTGCCGATTGTAAGTTCAAATAATCTCATTCGACTTATCCCCAAATATCATACAATATAATGCAAATATACCACAGAGTCTGACCCGCCCCTCCCTGATTCGCAACTGGAATACATACAGTGTATTGTTTACATACTTACCAGGTTCTGTTTTGTAGGTACGAGCTCCATGGATAAAGATGTTCTACACGAGTAACGTGGACGGTGTTGGCACCTATGTCTATCCACAGTAAGTTATTGAGAGAGCGTCCTCCCTGATCCCACGAAGACTTCTTGGTCATGGTTTTCATAGGGGCGGGTATCGCTTAGAAACAGCGTTTGAAAGACATATACCTATATAGACCCTACCCTATTACTATCCTTGTATTTAAGAAATAGAAGACGAGTTGGCTGCACCCTTCGTGTTTTATGCTCCCTGCTATGTTTTATTTTACGATAAAGAACAACAACTAGTCTTATATTCTTATATGAGATGTTCTTAAACACTTACTCGCTTTTATGTCAAATTCGTTGAGATATAACGTTATTTGTATAAATTATGTTTTGAAAATATTAATGCCTCCCGTTTTCACTAGCAATTGAACAATCAAAGTGACGTAAAATATGACGTTATTTGCTAAGCGACGCTCTAACTGACGTCCAAAATCAAGAGCATGTTTTATTGTCTCATACAGCACGCTGACGGTCCCATTGACCGCCTGTGTTTTATTGCCGAGGGTAGGGTCTATATAGGTATATGTCTTTCAAAAGCTGTTTCTAAGCGATGCATGCCCCTGTGATTGTTTTATTCTTCACATTCAACATGATCGAGGTAGTTGATACCTTCAACCTGGGGACAAAGTATAAACTGTACAATGTGTAATAAACTCATGTGTATATTCAAAAAACAAACAGAACAGATTAAGGGGTGCCTCTTGACTATAATTCTTATTTCGTTCACTCTATTTCTGTTATAATGTAAATGTGAAATGTAAATATTGAGTGCTTTTATAAGTTGGACAACTTTTGACCAATCCGTTTCACTTCTGTAAATGAAATAAACACAGGGCCAAAGTAACATATCCACTCCCATTCATCTGGGTATGATACTTTTTAGTACTGTTCATACTATTTTCTCAAAAGCTACGTGTCAGTTGGATCCACCTTTATATCTTTTGGCCTTTGAAAGGTATTTAGAAGGGACATACATAAGAACAGGGAAATTTAACCTTATTTAGTATATATATATATATATTTAGTGTTTTTTCACATTAAAGAAGTTGTTATCCAGAAAATCTTCCTGTTCTTTGCATTTTGTTAGTATCTTTTATTTTGCCTCTGAGTATATATGACACCAAAGGCGATGAATTCAGTGTCATGGACATTCTACATCCAAGTTTTACAGTATTTCTACAAAGAATAGAATCAGTACAGTTTAACCAAGGTGAAATGGTGCCTTCCAATGCCTCATTACATCTGTTTAGTTGACTTATGGAACGTAAAACCCTACAGCTAGTTTGATGTATGTTGGTATTCGTCATTGTACCATCATTCCACCCTACAGTTCTGGCATTGTAAACCTGGGAGGGAAGAAAGAGGTGGGTGTGGATGATCTCACCCCGAACCCGGAAGTTGTTCGTGACATCTTGAAGAGAACAAAAGAATTAGTTCCCTCATTGGAGGTAAGCCGGTGGCCTCCTTTCACAAAGCACTAAGGTGATCGTAAGTCACTAAGGTAACCTTAGCGTATGATAAAGAATGGGAGTTAAGGTCAACCTTAGTAAAGGTTGCTTTGTGAAAGGAGGCCCAGTAAAATTAATGAGTTTATTTTCAGTGTCATTGTGTTAATTGACAGACAGACAGACAGATTTTATTTGTAAAGGTGGCCATGAGGCCAATAGTACATGTGTAAAATGATGGTATAACACGTTTGCGCAACCTGTACAATAATATTGACATCGATAAATACTCTGTTACAATTAACAAGATGTTCGTAACTTAAATATGTGGTTCAGCAAAACAGCTATCTTAAATAACAAATCAGTATTTTACGTGCGCAATAGCATTCAGAATTTAATTCTTGATGGTTGATTATAGAAAAAATATGGTAGGTATTGCATTCGTAACTTTGAAAATCTAGGACAAATTAGTAATACATGGTATTCGTCTTCTTCAGATAACTTACAAAATGGACATTGAGTATTTATCATGTTTGTAGTTTTAGCAAATCGTGCTTCTTTAACTCCAAAGTTGTGGGCATTAATTGTATATATTATGTGGCATTTTTAATATTAGACACTACTTTTCAGAATAAAGTCATACTATTAGACGAAATCACATCGTTATTATTATGTGGTTACAAACGTATATATAATGGGCGGAAGTCGAACAAATAGTTATGAAAAGACAGAGTTTAAAAAGCAAAACAACTTTCCTCACCTGTATGTGGGGGTCACGTTTGAATTCTCCGGTACCATTCTGCATCTGATATAAGTCCCGGACTCAAATGACAAATACAATATATAAAGAAATAAACTACTTTTATAAATGTCCCAAGGTAACAACTGTTTAAATTTGTATTTTCTAATAATGCAGTTTAGAAGTTGAAATTACGAGAATATAGTGTCCTGTATGAATAACAACTTCTTTGTTCATTACATGCGGCGTTTCGACACATATTATTGTGTCGTTTTCAAGCAGCTGAAATCAATAAAGATGTTGTTATCCATATTTTTCTCTTCATTCTCTATATATTTTCTATGAATCTTGAAGTCCTCTCTGTTACAGGGTTGTGAGGTAGTAGACACGTGGGTTGGACTGAGACCGACAAGATCTCCCTTGAGACTCGAGTTGGAGACGGTCAGAGCTCGGGGACACACGATGACGGTAAGGACCGGGGGATGAAGTACTTCATTTTTAAAACTATATAATTACATAATATATTGCGTTTGCTTTTTGTGTTAATGTAAATGTCGATCTCATTGAAATCGAACATAATACAAGTACTTCGCTTGTCGTGAAGCGAGGTGCGCGTGTTACGTTCGACCAGGGCCATGTTCAAGAGAGGTTTAAAAGTAATCGCTCAATGATTACTTTTTAACCTCTCTTGAACACGATTACTCAATGGAGCGCTACATTGAGGGCTCAATGAGCGATTATAAGCGCTCACTGTTATGGAACGGAGCCCTGATTTTGATTATAGACTGAACGTGTATGAAAACGTAATTTTCCCTTGAACCAATACAATTAATCTAATGTCACGACAATATTTCAATTATACTTATTTCAATATCAAAACAGATGTAGAGGTACTCTAAAAGACTATAAAAGAGTATACGTGCTACCACTGAAAAGTGTTACTTGATTCACTCAAACCAAAATATAGTCGATACAGGGTTTGTATTTGTTCCCTAAATATTACCAGGGACTCTAATTGAGTATATATAGAGTGTCGCTGATATTATTGACAATATTACAAGCTGTTCCCACGCAGATCGTACACAACTACGGACACAGTTCGCTGGGAATCACACTCAGTTGGGGGACGGCGGTCGAGGCGGCGGAGATGGTCAGACAGCACCTGGGCCGGAGCCTTCCTTCGAAACTCTGAAGGAACATCTGGCATTCTGTCTCGCTTATGTCAAGTTTCTTATTTATTATCAGATGTATTTGATGTAAACAGAAATGTAATAAATCGGATTGCTTGGTCTACACACAGAAATGTAATAAATCGGATTGCTTGGTCTTCACGTACGAGACAGGTCATTTTCAATGCACATGACAACTGACCTGGCAATACTTAACTCGCATCCAGTCTGATTAAAAACGACGGTTTTCCGAGGAATAAAAATTGCAAAATAGTGCACGCACCGGGATATATACGAACTCATATCGTTCAGAGGTTTCCTCGCAAAACCGTCTGATAACAGCCTGTAGACTCATGTTCTGACGCAATTCAGTTAACAATCAAAAGACGTCCATCAAAAGCTTTCGGTGCAAGAAGCCAGGGACAGATAACTCCAAACAACTATTCTTTCGTCTGTTCCGAATGCTTTCAAATCAGCGACCGTTTTAAACCTATGATGTGATTGGTTAGCTATTTGCCTCGGCTTTGGTTGCGCTAAACTGGTTCGGAACACGCGCCTAGATTGGTTGTTCTCATACCTTGTGGCGAAGAACATAAATAACCTGTTCGTATCTCTATAGATGCATTATTTTGCAAATTTTATTCCTCGGAACAGGGTCGATTTTAATCAGACTGAACTCACATCAGTCTCACTTGCGAATTCAAACCTTTCGTAGACTTTTATGTGCCATAAATGTGTGTTGGCATTTCCAGGTCCAGATGCAAGAAGCTGTTACACTGGCACAGAATTAGTCAGTGATAGACATTAGCGCGGTACATGCCCAAGACAATTGGTCATATTCTTAACATTTGTACTATCTAGCTCGCATCACCGCTATTTTACAATTATCTAATCTCTTTCATCGATATTCTACTAAAGGATCGACATCACAGCTGTCAGAGTACTATACGCCGATGTCGCTTATCCAGGAACAACATCTGGGAGTATTTGAACGATATCTTCACTTGACACAGATAGATGCAAGACAAGGCAAATTCAACGTAACACATATTAATTAATTTCTTCTGATTTCTTCTAATACATATTACAATAACAATTATACAAAATATTACAATAACCAAGACGAGTCGGCGACTTGATAGTTGTCATTTACACAGAAGCAGGAGCTATCACCATGGAAGTAGGTAACTCAGTAACATAAAATCAAGACACACGCTTCAGTATATATCATTTATTACACACCTGCAATCAGGGCGAGTCGGCGACTTTGAAGTCGTCATAAACGCAGGTGAGCGAGAACTCCTTATCCAGAGCGGTCAGTATCCGGTGTTTCCTCTGGACCTTGACCTTGATGGTCCAGGCCTTCGTCTTGCCCACTTGCTGAAATACAGGAGTTCATGGAGAATAGTTTACAGAATTAGAGATAAGCACTGATGTTTGATCAACTTATCCAGCAAGGCATAACTCACTGGTTTATTTAAGCCTTGCTGCATTTCTTTCACTGTTCTGTGCTTGCGTTGTCGCGCTACATCTGAAGTTCCTAATACGCGAAAATAGTGAAGTAATTTGAGATATAACGCCGCTTTTAAGACTACATGTACAGTGGCAACCTGATACGTAAACTATCAAGGGACTCGTCAAAATGTTTTACTTATCCAAACTTGTGAAAACCTGCCATATACGTGTATTAATCGTTTATGAAATCATATATATGTATACGTATACAGAAGAACATAAGGCAGCAGGTGTTTGTTTGTAATGGCAGATTATTTATTGTATAATTTAGATAGTTGTATTTGTACAGTAATGTAGTAACATATATTATTGAATTCTGCCCTTTATACTATAACATTTATTGCGTGTTTCACTTACATCACGGCTGTTAGCATTGCAGAAAGAAAACCCACAATATCCTTGTGGTTATACATTGCAATACAACCTGCAACATCGACTGGAATTAGCAAACCATGATAGTACTACGCTGAAATTCAGTCTAGCATTGCACCCAAACCTTACTGCATGTAGAACTTTTCTCCACAACAGCAAAGGTTGCCACGCCCTTGGCCGGATTCGAACCCCGCACCTTCATCCAAATGGACTATTTACGGACTCGAGTAACCGTATGTAATTACCAGATCAGAATCGAGCACCCGGATGTAGTCTAAAGGATAGGCCAGATCCGACATTGACTTTTATGGATACCTTAAGAGATGTGAAAATACAGTTGACAGTGTCTACCCAGTGTAACAACCATCATTGACGTAAATGGAACAATCTAACCCGCAAGTCATAACATACTATCACTCTTTAAAGCGATGATGCTTTTCTATTCCAGCGTAACAGCGTGATTCACCTAAAGTTGGTTGTACGATCAGGAACAGTTAGCACACACAATTTAACGAAATACAGCAAGTCTTAAATTAGCCAGTGAGAGACAGTGACGCGAGTTATACGACCTAAGTTTACAAGTGTCCTCTGACAGCTACCTACATATAGAAAATGTAGGTTTTTATAAATTATACTTAGGACGTAGTATTATCAACAATACCAGCCCCTGTGGGGGTTTTGAGCACTGTCGTACCTCTCTTTGTTATGTAGGCAATAATGAAATTTATTACCCACGAGAGCAATCATATCGGGGTTCATATTTTTCATACGATGCCCTAGGGCAAAATATCACTTTGTCATGATGACGTGACGTCATAAACAATACTGTGACGTCACGCGTCTTCTATGACGTTGCGTTTTAAATCCGGCGAAGGTGGGTCGCCAGCCTATGGTTGAACGTGGATTTTAGTGTATTTTCATTGATTTCACGACTTCGATAATAAACAGAATATCATATTCGTGTCTATGTCATACTATGTTTACGACACTCGTGCCTGAATATCGGTATAGCCCTCGCTCTCGCTCGGGAAATACTAATATTCAGGCACTCGTGTCGTAAACATAGTATGACATAGACACTCATATAATATCCTCTATATATCCTATAAGTGACAATAGACGAGTAAACTTACGGAGAAAGTGCAGTTCCTCCGGTTGACCCCAATAAGTACATAGGTGCCGTCCATTCTGTAGTCCCCCTCGCACGTGTCGACAATCCGCTGGTTCTTTATCGGGTATGTCGACTCCGCCTCCCCGAAATACGTCACGTTCACAACGCTGGTGTCGGGGTCCTCCCCACATTCTATCGTCACTAGGGAGTACAACATTCAGTTGTCATTATTTCATATTGTATAAACTGTGTTGTGTGTGTGGGAGTTTGGTAGATACGTAAGAGTGATTGTATCATTGTGGCACTCACATTTGTTTACTTTAAGTGTTTTGGAACAAACATGTGATTTTTTTAAATCACAGGAACCCGATATCATAAGTAAAATGTAGGTAAAACGTTGATAACAAAAATTCGTCTATATCAAATAGAGCAATGTACTCTATTTAATATGTGGTGTAGGTTTTTTCACCTACGTTTTACCTACATTTAAATTACGATATCGGGTTCTTGTGTGAAATTTCTGACAAATGTATTGAACGATAAATTGCCAGTTTTACAACATTATCATCTCATAACACAAAACAATTTAAAAAGAAATTGTTGGGACCAATTTACCCTTTTAATGAATCGACTATTGATATCACAACTGCAAGTTTCACCGCGGCTTCCCGTATTCTGTCGTCTGTGACGTCATAAAACGATTGTTCGTGACGTCACTGTTGCTTGAGAAGTGGGCCACTTTCTGACTTTTTTTTACGCGAAACACATGGAATAGAACGGGTAATAAAGAAATTATTACACTCGAAAGTGTGTCATATGACTTTTACTTTTACGATTTTTGCGAATGTGTGTATAACCCTCGCTCTCGCTCGGGCAATACAAACATTCACATTCGTTTCGAAAAAGTCATATGACACACTTCCTCGGGTAATAATCTCTATATATGCCATAGGCCTACTCTTAAACTCGCTTGCCAAGTTATCTAAAAATGGGAAAGAATTCTACAAAATGATTTTACTGAAACGGATTGCAAATTGTAAAACATTATTGCTAATAGATGTTCACGAAGCAAAGAGTTGAAATGGTTGCAAATAATTCACAATATCCTTCCAACAAAACAATTTCTTTATAAAATTGGATACACCTTCACCACTGTGTCCGTTCTGCGAAACGGAGTTAGAAACAATCAACCATATGCTATGGGAATGTGAACCGAGCCGTAAATTATGGAAGAATTATGGTTAAACTCAGTACAGTTACAACTGGAATTTACAAATAAAATTATCATATTGGGAATGAAAGGAAAGAACAATAATCCTGTTAATGCAATCATTCTTCTTGTCAAACAGTATCTATATCGATGCAGCATAAATGGTTTTAAACCTAGATTATTTAAAAAAGGCAATTGTACATTACTACGATATGTCTAGATATGTTTTTCTCTCAACAGGAACAGAGGAAATATTTTTCCAATACTGGTCAACTTTACACTTGTTACTTGGAAAACAACTCTTATGAATTGTATCAGCCAATTATGGATTTATGTATCTGTATATATGTACAGTTGTTTTGTCATGTTATATTGTTTGCCTGTACCTTAAAGGATAGATGCAATGACATATGGTCCAAATCGGATTCATTAAAATGGGATGTCAATTTGACAATTGCTCGATTTTAAATTTCTGAAATCGGTCCATAAATTACTTATATACAGCTTTTTAAAAAACCGCCTGATTTAGCCCCGGCGACCAGAATGAAAGTCTGCTGGGGTGTGGCCCGTAAAGGGATGACCTCTGTGACGTATCTGGAGGAATCTGATTTTCGGCGATAGTCATAATTCAACGTAATTTCCCAACATTTTGATTGTTAATTTCACAAAGAAATCTTCAATAAACCAACTTAATATTCCCATATATCGAATGTTTAGATATCCAACTAGGTAATTCCGCAGATGACAATTACACAATTATTACATAAACATGTCTTTTTGGCGATGTAATACACCTCATAAATTCATTTAGCGGCAGTGATAATCATCATTAATTAATTAACGAGACTCGGCGGAGAAGCTGTCTAGCCGGCCCTGTTTGTCGCTTATCACAGTCACGCCTCAGTGAGCATTTTCAAAATGATTGCTAAAACTAATTGCGGTAGTGTTAAAATGGGTGAATTAAAATCGTCTTAATTATCAATTGCAAGTGTAAATTGTCTCGATTTTATGCTCAATTGATTCCGATATACAATATACGTAGCGGTAATCATCTGTCATTCTTGAGAAAAATGCATTTCACCAGATCTTTAAAATATGAAGAATGATTAAAGTTCGTTAGAGGATAGAATTCTGTACGTGTTTAAATATCTGCCTGGCATACACTATAATAGCCTTGTTAACATGAAACAATCAATCTATATCTTTATTTATTCACAGGCCTATAGTACATTTAGTGAAAACAATATTTACACATTTGTACAATATATGTAACAGCATGACACATCACGTCACATATATCTGTCATTTGACATCTATTCATTTATTTTTTCATATCATATATTCCAATTTATATTACATTATTTCATTAAATCCTGTCTGTACGAGGAGGCATAATAAATGAACATAGGTTTTGTAGAATATTGCTATTTGTGACACAATCACTCAATATAACTCCCTATTTTGAACTGAATGGTTTCTAGGTGACTTTGACATCGACAGGGCTGTGGTGGCATATACTAGTCTAGATCTAGAAGCTTTGGGTCCTCTTTACTAACAGATTGTAAAGTATACTGTTTACATAAGACACTGGCTCATGACCACTAGTATCGATTTCTACAGTAAATTTGTATTTAAATTGAACGTTTTCAAACAGGTTCTACTCGCGTGGACAAACACATTGTGGCATTCATTTTTAATTTAAAATGATTGTAGTATAAAATGTGTAACGTAGAAAAGGGAACACGAAATTGCTCTGTATAGAATATTTTATGAACGCTTCGTTCAGTAAATAGCGTCAAAAACCACAGGAACTCGATATATTAAGTAAAATGTAGGCAAACCATAGGTAAAACAAACCTACCCCCTATATAACATAGAGTATGTTGTATAGGGGGTAGGTTTGTTTTACCTATGTTTTACCTACATTTTACTTACCAAATCGAGTTCCTGTGTCAAAAACGTATGTTTATTTAATCATATTTATTCGGTAAAAGGAGATTTGTTCATAGCGCCTACCTTTATCACTGACAAGGTTGCTGTAAGCAGGTACAACAAAACAGACCTGAAAACGAATCAAGACGGAGATGAATATTTTACTGAAATTCATTCTCTTTCGAGAGTTTACCCCCTTCAGATTTGAAGGGAGTAATGCTCTCTCCAAATTAAATTTTTGGATATCTTAACAATTGTCAAGGAAATAAGAAGAGATAATATTATTTATATCTAGTATATCTACATATCAAGGATAATAGTTTTTATAATTTAATCACTCTTTCTCTAGCTTGATCAACGACTGTTTCAATCGAAATTATATCATGATTACACTTACCAACAACGCTGATGTGAGAATTACATGAAATATGCAAATCGTCTCGTGTCTCAAGTATGTCCACATCTGAAATCATGAAGATAGATATAAAGCATTTATAGTTACAGATTTGAACAAATAAAGAACGATCATACTGCACTGTTCTGATCAAGGTGAGGCGAGGTGAGTTGGGGTTTAACGCCACTTTCAAGAGCATTTCACTTATATCGCAGCTGCTAGTATTACGGCAGGGAGAAAGCCCGCAACGCCATGTGGCTATGCAACAGACAGCGTTTGTTTTGAATTTGAAGTAGAATGTGCTTAAAAGCCGTATCTCCATACTTCCGGGCAGGACGACTGTTACAAACGCCTTGTTAAAAGATACGAAATGTCAATTAATACCTGAGGAATTTCGCAATCAAATCAAGTAAAGACACTATACTTACATTTTCAGTTGACAGTTCAAGTGAAATGTCGATGGTCTATTGTTGATTGCACGTGATGCACGTGAAAGACACTTCCCAGCTTTCTCATATGAAGTTCGTGTCTTGCCAGTTCAGGGGAAAATAATCGTGTATATATTGAACCAGTGCGTTCACACTGAGTAGGCCCAAACATCCAGAAACAATTAGGTACCTATATTTTATTTTATTTGATCGCAATTCCTTAATATTTTACCTATTTGCAGTACCATATTTATTGCACTTTGAGTAGCCTTCACTAAAATAATACATATTTTGTCATGTTAAAGGGGCAGTAGCACGTTGCAAATTTTATTTTTTCAAATTTCCCATTTACAATGATAGTTTATGTCATTTATATTTAATTTAGAGGGTAAACCAAACCAATTATCCGTAGTGGTAATAATGGTGTTGCGTATATAGCAAAAATTGCATGGTGGCCATTTTATTGTGAACACATTTTATTATTTCGAATGACTAAAACGATTCCCATGGCTTTACGGAACCATGCACACTCATTTTTTAACTTGATTTTCCGAAGAAAGAAAGGAGTTTTACTATTTGTGACATTATTTTTCAAATACATTTCATCGACTTATTTCACCGAAAAACGTGCTGCTGCCCCTTTAAAGATGATGTGCAAACAGTAGGATGGCATTCAGTTTGACAAAACTATAGCATTCAAGATATATATACCAGAAGAGACGGATACATATATTAGATATACTTCTTATTAATCCACAATTAAAGGGGCAGTAGCACGTTTTTTCGCTCAAATAAGTTGATGAAATGTATTGGAAAAATAATTTCACCAATAGTAAAACATCCTTTTCTCTTCGAAAAATAAAGTTTAAAATGAGTGTACATGTTTCGGTAGAGCCATGGGAATCGTTTTTGTAGTACAAAATAATAAATTGTGTTCACAATAAAATGGCCGCCATGCAATTTTTGCTTTATACGCAACATAGTTTTTACCACTACAGATAATTGATTTGTGTAATAAGATGTTTTACCCTCGAAAGTTAATATAAATGACATAAACTATCATTATAAAAAGGAAATTTGAAAAAATAAATTTGGCAAAAAACGTGCTACTGCCCCTTTAAAAGTTGACTTACAGGTATATAGTGTCGTCTAACATCGGTACATGTATATGAGGGAGACCAGAAAGTGAAACATACACTTCAGATACCCAGTTTTAACGTATTAAAACAACCTACCAATAATAATATGGCATTGGTAAAATTAAGGAAATTAGAATAAACCGATTTCAAGGATACATATCGATATTTTTATTAATTCCTGATTGTAAATTTTTTTTAACAAATAAACGAAAGAGAAACGGGTTTATGTCATATTTTGCTGGTACAACGACAATGACAATATCATTTAACAGGTGAAATGGCAATGATTAAAAGATCACTTTCAGTTAAGGACCATTTGAAATTTGTGTTTATTTTGACATCATTTTTCGAAGTTGGAAAATTTTAATTGTAGCCCCATTCCACCACCACTGATTCAAGGTCGCATTTCAAAATCCCCTAAATGAGCTCGCTAACGCCATTGTTGATGACTGACATCAGATTCTATCAACTTTTCAGAACCTTTCCTGCAAGTTTTCAAGGTCGTCAAGACGTTCTTAAGTCGTAAATAAATGACTGTACGAACTGGGCATGAAGTTGTTTTCAAGCCAGTTCCAGAGGAATTAAAAGAATTGTGATTCCGAGGCAACGTACATGTACATGTAGCTCCAAAAACGTCTGTACATATCTGCTAATTTTTGGTTCATTATTTTTCTTATATCGCAATGACCCTATATCTTTGAGCAGTAGCCAGTTTCGTTGACCTCTGTCACGTGCAGTCGCCATGAGATTAGCACGGGTTTTGGTATTATACCACTTTTCTCGGGATTTAGGCGGCTGCGTTCGAGCGCATTCAAACTGATGGGAACAAAATTCTTTGTTTCGGTTACTGAACTATTGGAAACGTTCCATAAATTAGTATATTATATGTATATCAGTGGCGGATCCAAGGGGGGGGTTCAGGGGGTCCGGACCCCCCCCTTTTCAAATCCATGTATAAGTTGGGATATACATTTACACCCCCCCCCCCCACCCCCCCCCCCCCCCCCCCCCACTGAGTGGAGAAAAATTGTTTTGGGACCCCCCCCTTTCAAAAATCCTGGATCCGCCCCTGTATATAATTAACCCCATATAATCCCAATATTTGACCAAACAAGTAGGATTATATATACAAAAAAGGACAGTCCTGACCTAAAATTCTACTTATGATATATATACAGACAAGATGAAACCAAACTCGCCTAAAGTTCGTATGCAGATAAAGATCTTTCTCTTTAGATGAATGGAGCACATTGCGAGATTTTGTTTATAAAGGTGGTAGACAAAAAATTAACGAAATAATTTGAAACTCCCAGATATACAGACAATGAAAAGGGTAAAATGATTTAGGGGACGGGACCCTGGGAGGGCAGTCTACTGATCCCCCAAGCTGGACCGCTGTTCTGTTGATTGGTCTAGCTCACTGGACGTTGGAAGCAGAAATTTGAATCATTCACGACTGGGGCAGAATGCAGGTATGACGTAGTGTTTGTGTCTCCATTGAAACTAAGGAATTGTTAATTTTTGTTGAACCTTATGTAAATAGATTTACTTTTTCATATGATTAAGTGTAGTTTCAAATCTTCCTTCTTGATAGGTTCTTATTTCAAACTTTAAACATTTCTTTTTCATAGAAAAAATATATCAAATAAATGAATCTTTTTATAGAACTAGTGACACTTGTAAAAGTGCTTAAAACATGGATAAGTAAACATAATATCACCCAGTTATTAGAACCTCTAGTCCTCTGCAGCAAGGCCAAGGGTTCAGATACGTTCACCAGTAAACATTCAGATCATTGGTCAATGAACTTTGTAACATTGTATTGGGAACTTAATATCACAAATGAAATGAAAGCAGTTTAGAATTATTTTGAAAAAATCGTACTCATTCATCATTTTGGTTCTAAAGGATGTTTTTGAGAAATAAATCGGCAAAAAAGCTGATATCTCAAATTCCGTTTGAAGAAGCCTATGGTAATTCCTGACATCGTCTATAATGTTCATGTAATTTTATTGGTATTTTCTGCTTATTTGTAGAATATTTCGTGATAAAATAGGATAAAAGCCGGGGGTTCTTGTGCTCTCAGAGCACGCTTGTTAGTTTGAGTTATGCCAACATTGACGAGAAGCTCCGGGTAACAGTTGAGGGAGGGTTTAATTCTTCCAATCTGATGGACATCATGTCTTCATCAGTTACAGACAAGAATGCTACCTAAACAAGAAGGCTGACCGTTTTGATTTGCTCTTCATGTGCGCTCTTATAATAGATATATTGCTTTGTCTTATGATTGATATCAGATATGATGTCAGTATTAATATTCTTAATTTGTATACCGAAAAACGTAAATTCGTTATCACCGGATGCCATGGTGTTTTTTTTTTATTAGAGTGCATGTTTTCGGTTTTTCAAATATTGTGTCCTCTTTAGATTTTTCCAAACTGTGAAGTTATCACTAAGGCTTTTTTCAATTTTAAAATGAATTCATCCTTAAAATCCCTGTTGATTGTATTTTGCGGAGTTAGTCACCATTGCCGTTACGAGAATTTGGAAAAAAGAATTCAGACGTGTTGTCTTCTAAAATGATTTGAAGATGATATATTAGATATGTATATATTAAGTGGTCATATGAATTATGTTATTCGTAGTTTTGTTTAGAGCTCCATTACAGCTCGGGTAAAAACATAAATTAAATGTTTCACTCATTTTTCTTTTGTTAATTTAGTCACATTATTGACGCGGCACAATTTTAATCAAGACCTATGGACCTAAGTCTTGAATTATAAGAAAGATCTTTACAGTTGTCCGAACGACGCTGTAATATTAATTTACTGTAACATTTTTGTCAGTTTCAATGTATATCTAAAATTCATATAGCACCTACGGTTGATGCACCACGAGAAAAGCTTGAGTTGATCATCATGTCATCTCTTTATTTCTTACAGAATGCCACCCTGCTCTGCCGTCTAAGGGTTGCTGTTGTGAAGAGACGCGACCCTGTTGTTGGAGATTGACTGTTTGAGGTGTCCAATCCTCAGTAGCATTCCCCATCATTAGTTTAAGGGTGAATAGCTACAGGCTTTGCCGGGATTGGTATAACAAGGTTGCATGCCCTTGTTTAGATTTAGGGACCATGTTTATCATGGTGGTTAGGGACCACACAGTTCCCCGTGTGGATGCACCAGTTTAGAATGTAGGATACACCTCATGGTAAGGTTTAGTTAAGGTTTAGTCCCCCCCTCCCCGCAGACATTCCTCCAACAGCTGGTTGCTAACTTCACAATCACGCACCTGGACATGGTGGTCACAGAGGACCAAGGTGAGTACTTCACGTGTATTCAATCTTTATTTGCACTTAAGTTTCTTATTAAATTCAGTAAGGCTGTGCAATATTATTGCAATACAGAGTTTGGTAATACGCGTATTGCAATACGATTTTCATATCGGAATATATTGCACCAACAAATATTAAGTTAAATTTATTCATTTATATTGTAAAAGGCACATTTACTGACTTAACTGTATTAAGAAAATTATTTTGAAGTGCTAGAATGTTGGTTGGACTGTATTACAAATGATGTCTTTGAAGATCTGAAAGTCATTTGATCAAATGTGTCATGTTTAAACTGCAAAAAAAAAAGAAGTATAAAAGTTGAATGTAGATTCATTTAGCATGTTGCAATATCGTTTGCACTAGTTAAAATGGTTTCTAGAGAAAATTTTAATATCTCATTGTCAGTGGATCTTGCAATATATTGTGGTACGTATTGCAATACATTACAGTTCAGCAATACGAATCGCAATACAAAAAATTGAGGCAATACACAGCCCTAGCATTCAGTAGTGGTTATCTAACTTAGAATCAGAACACGTTACTATCACTCATTACATCACAGTCGAAAATGGTAAAGTTTATATTTAGTGTGCGAAATGGACTAAACATGTAATTGTAAATAAATCTGACAGAAATAGATTGATGGAAGTTCCATTTAGACCGTTCTCTTCTATACAGAGCTCCATGGATGCTATAATTTCACCATTCCGATTATCGCCCTGAAAAAGGTCATTTTCAAGAAGAGTGTATCAATTTTCTTCTCTGAACTAATTAAAGTATAATTTTGTTATTTCATTTATGTATTTAAATTAAGAATTTGATTTAAATAAAATCTTAAAATTGCATTAAAGAATTAATTTATAATTGGACAGTTATGAAAAATGGGGAGAAATGTTATGTCATTTAGGTGATAATAAAATTTCAAACTGAATTCAACTTATCTGTGTTAATTGACTAATTGACTTTTATGAATCTTTTCTTTAATGAATCTTTAATACCGGTAGTAGTCTACAATGTCAGATGATTCAGTCACTATCCCTTTAAAACTATCTGCAGCTCGATCTTGATGTGCTGAACAATAAATAAGAAAAAATTCAAAAAGGTAAAAATAGATGGTAGAAATGTTTGTATGTATTGTTACCATGTTCAACAAAAATAAAGCACATCAATAATAACACATATATATGTATATAAATAAGCTTGTTTCCTTCTTTCTGTACGCATTTCAATAGGAGTTAATTGTATAGTAACTTTCGAAATATCCCTACTGTCTCTATTTACCAAATAATAACAAATAACAGTATAACTAGAGATGACCGAAAGTATGAATCATATCTATTCAAAGCATTAATCAAAGCATTAATCATGTTTAAGCATGTTTATCATTTACTAAAATGCCAGAAATAAACCTATAAAAGTATGAAATGCTTATAACTTCATTTTTATGACATAATTGTTTAAAATTAAGTTTACTTCATATACACTAATGGGCATCCTCGGTTACCCATGGTTTTATATATGCTCCGTTACTCTCCACTATATCACCCATGGGAAACCTTTAATATCAGGGGAATCTGTTCTCAAATTACCCGCCCTTGGCCAGCATGACGAAGTCAGTAACCAAAGAAAATGGTCAATGGGATAAGACGGAAATGGCTAAGGGAGATAACCGGTGACGGATGGCTAACACAATGACCTCGCTTGCTTTGAAACGAAATGATATGAATTGTCATTGGCTCGCTGCGTAGCAGTTTGATTGGCTCACGCTGGCCAAGGGCGGGTAATTTAAGGCGGGACAGTTGCCCCCCCCCCCCCCCCCCCCCCCCACTTTTCCAAAGCCCGAAATTATTTGGGGGGACCAAAATCGAGATGTCAACGCAAATCGAGATATTTAAGACCAAATGTATAGAGGAAAACTTTGATTTTGCAAGGTACCTCCCAAAAATGTCTGTTTTATGGGATGTAGCAGTTCTTGAGAAGGTGAAAGTGTCATATTTTCAGCTTAAAGGAGTAAAATGTACATAGGGGAATTAATCGGTCTTTCTTGAGAAAAATGCATTACACAATAACTTTAAAGTCTTTCTAGTTATTGGTCCTCTTAGAGTATATGAGTAAACCTACCTATGTATTTTACAGAAAACTGAAATCAGTATTATTACTTGATAAAGACATCCTATGTGCCAATTATACCCTCCCACACCTCAAATCAGTCTAACACAATATTATACTTTTTAGAGGACCAGATGTCATGCCTGTAGAAGGACTTGGAGAATGCCATGCTGGCAGTAAAACCTGGGAAGATGCCATGCCGGAAGACCTGAGGATGATGCCATGCCGGAAGACCTGGGGATGATGCCATGCCAGAAGAAGACCTGGGGATGATGCCATGCCAGAAGAAGACCTGTGGATGATGCCATGCCAGAAGAAGACCTGGGGATGATGCCATGCCGGAAGACCTGGGGATGATGCCATGCCAGAAGACCTGGGGATGATGCCATGCCGGAAGACCTGGGGATGATGCCATGCCGGAAGAAGACCTGGGGATGATGCCATGCCGGAAGAAGACCTGTGGATGATGCCATGCCAGAAGACCTGGGGATGATGCCATGCCGGAAGACCTGGGGATGATGCCATGCCGGAAGACCTGGGGATGATGCCATGCCGGAAGAAGACCTGTGGATGATGCCATGCCAGAAGACCTGGGGATGATGCCATGCCGGAAGACTTGGGGATGATGCCATGCCGGAAGACCTGGGGATGATGCCATGCCGGAAGACTTGGGGATGATGCCATGCCGGAAGACCTGGGGATGATGCCATGCCGGAAGACCTGGGGATGATGCCATGCCGGAAGACCTGGGGATGATGCCATGCCAGAAGACCTGGGGATGATGCCATGCCAGAAGACCTGGGGATGATGCAATGCCGGAAGACCAGGGGATGATGCCATGCCGGAAGAAGACCTCGGGATGATGCCATGCCAGAAGAAGACCTGGGGATGATGCCATGCCGGAAGAAGACCTGGGGATGATGCCATGCCGGAAGAAGACCTGGGGATGATGCCATGCCGGAAGACCTGGGGATGATGCCATGCCGGAAGACCTGGGGATGATGCCATGCCAGAAGAAGACCTCGGGATGATGCCATGCCGGAAGACCTGGTGATGATGCCATGCCAGAAGAAGACCTGGGAATGATGCCATGCCGGAAGAAGACCTGGGGATGATGCCATGCCGGAAGAAGACCTGGGGATGATGCCATGCCGGAAGACCTGGGGATGATGCCATGCCGGAAGACCTGGGGATGATGCCATGCCAGAAGAAGACCTCGAGATGATGCCATGCCAGAAGAAGACCTCGGGATGATGCCATGCCGGAAGAAGACCTGTGGATGATGCCATGCCAGAAGACCTGGGGATGATGCCATGCCAGAAGACCTGGGGATGATGCCATATCGGAAGACCTGGGGATGATGCCATACCAGAAGAAGACCTGGGGATGATGCCATACCAGAAGAAGACCTGGGGATGATGCCATGCCGGAAGACCTTGGGATGATGCCATACCAGAAGAAGACCTGGGGATGATACCATGCCGGAAGACCTGGGGATGATGCCATGCCAGAAGAAGACCTGGGGATGATGCCATGCCAGAAGAAGACCTGGGGATGATGCCATGCCGGAAGAAGACCTGGGGATGATGCCATACGAGAAGAAGACCTAGGGATGATGCCATGCCGGAAGACCTGGGGATGATGCCATACCAGAAGAAGACCTGGGGATAATGCCATGCCGGAAGAAGACCTCGGGATGATGCCATGTCTGAAGAAGACCTGGGGATGATGCCATGCCAGAAGAAGACCTGGGGATGATGCCATGCCGGAAGAAGACCTGGGGATGATGCCCTGCCAGAAGAAGACCTGGGGATGATGCCATGCCAGAAGAAGACCTGGGGATGATGCCATGCCAGAAGACCTGGGGATGATTCCATGCCGGAAGACCTGGGGAAGATGCCATGTCGGAAGAAGACCTGGGGATGATGCCATGTTGGAAGAAGACCTGGGGATGATGCCATGCAAGAAGACCTTGGACGATGTCATGCCAGAAGAAGACCTATTGATGATGCCATGCCGGAACAAGACCATGGCATCAAGTGATGGCATAGGTATGAACCATTTCTATTCATCAAAGCATTAATCATGTTTATCATTGAAATAAATCATCCTGAAATGCTAGAAACAAACCTACAAAAGTATATGAAATGCTCATAATATTGTTTCAAAGAAAGTTTACTCAGCTATGTTTTAGTCTTCATATACATATATATATAACTTAAAACTGTATGTTTGCTCATTAGTAATGTTTGTGTTAAATCATTAGCTAGAGGTGAGCGCTGCAAAACATACTGAAGTTGTAAAGATTTATTTATTTGAAGAGATGTTTTCTTCATTATGTCTTCCGCAAAGCTTTGGGGGAAACATGTTTTCGCCTCTGTCCATAATTCTGTGATTCAATATTGTTATTTTTACTCTTGAAAGCGGCGTTAAACCCCAACTCACCTCACCTCACTTCACAAAACTTGGTGTGTGGTGTGTGTTGGAATGGTGCCTTTTGCTACTTTGGTTATTCTAATTTTAATATTATTTCTGGTTTCCATGGATACAGTTTGAACTTAGTACATATGGGGGTAGGCCTCTTTCTCGAAATCTATGCAGCATTTGTAGTTTTCTTGACCCTGTGACCTCAAATGTGGGTTACAGGGGTCATGACCTAAAAACCTATTTTCCTTCATTTCTCATGCGAATTACTCAGTTCAGCTGACCTTTGGTGAACTTTGACCGACCAATGAAATGAGGACAACCAATCACAAGTGCGGTTCTAGCTCACATACATTTCTGCAGTGACCATCAATTATTTTTTCCAAATGAGTGTTTAAAACATTTTCATAGCATTTTCATCGCTACTTGCACAATCTTGGGAGCGTAGTGAACACATGTAGACATCTTACATTGCTAGAAACAGATTGTAAAGCTCTATGTACATGATATTTGCCAGGCAAAATATTAACAATACTGAAAATTTTAGTCAAACAGCTACAGTTTGTTAAAAATCACTGTCACTTGATAACCTTGTTTAAAAAGGGTATGTTATACTTAATGTAATAAATTGTAGATTTGGTGACCCTGTGACCCCAAATAAGGTCTCAGGGGTCACAACCCTAAAAACCTATTTTCATCTTCTCCAGTAAGAAAAAGCTCGAACAAGCTTAGAATATTTATTATAACAATACAAATCCTGATGAGCTACAGAACCCATGGCCATGGCTTTTTTTATTTCATGGCGTCTGTCCGTCCGTCATTTGTCCATATCTGTCAGACTGTCTGCTTTTCGACTTCTTCTCCAGAACCAATAATTCTAGAGAGCTGAAATTTTATGTACACACTCCTTGGCTAAAAGGGATTCCAAATTTTAGACTTGGTGACCCTGTGACCCCAAATATTGGTTACAGGGTTCATGACCTAAAAAACTATATTTTCATCTTCACCAGAACAGAAAACCCTAGAGCTGAACTTTTCTGAAAAGACTACTTGACTGAAGCAATCTAGCTGTAATGTTATACATCCCCTATTTTCATCTTCATCTCCAGTCCCAAAAGCACTAGAAAGCTGAAATGTTGTGTACAGAATCCTTGGCCAATAGAGATTCTAACTTGTAGATTTGGTGACCCTTCATATGAAACCTGAGATTTTATGTGCTCATCTCTCAGGCAATCTTACATGATATAAGTAAACTAAATATGACTAAATATAACATGAGACTCTTAGAAATACCTTCATGAGATTGACACCACACCTATGTCCTATTTTCATTTTCTTCACCAGTAGAGGAAAATAATAAGTTGGGGGAAAACATCTAAAATATATAATTCACTGGCTGTGAGTTTGGTTTGCCCTCATATCACCTACACCCCATATTGCCTACACCTAAAAAAATAAACTTGTATCGCCTACACTAAATGCAGAGTGTCACTTCCTTACTATTGAGTAGTATGGTACAGTCCACCTAGCCATTAAGGCCACCCTTTTTTTATTACTTGGATTACGGATTTTTATAGCCAAACCCTGGAGTTGGAGGAGGGAAAAAAAAAAAAAAAAAAATTCACCCCAATTTTTTTTTTCAGGACCCTTCTTGTTCACATTCAATTCTTTGGGGTAGGAGGGGGAAAAAAAATAAAAAGATTGTTCAATTTTATTTGTCAATTTAATACTTTTACATGTAACATAACTCGCCACTGCTCAGCCGACTTCACACTAGCTAGCAAGCTACAGTGAGTCAATCCCTGGATCCTGGGTAAATTCCCATCAAATTATGACTTGTACAGCTTTTGTTTTTGACTGTCTTCAAAGGCTGTTTCAGTAAAATATTGTCATGTTGCATACAATATTCAAGCTAAGATCATTCTCAATAATCTGGAACTAATTAATATAGTTTTGATTAATAAACAATTTATTTTGATTTCAGGAAACCAAGAATAAATTGAAAAAAGATTTTTCTGTCAAATGTAGAGTATTAAATCTAAAAATAGTATTTGTCTTATGTCTCCGCATAACATTTGAAAAGTAAGTGAATAAAAACATGGTAAATGAAACTTATTTGCAGGAGTTTTATCATAATCTTATTGCACATAAAAGCATCTGAAAAGAGATTTAATATAAAGTTTGTCATATTAACTCACCAAGACTGTCACAAACATGTTCAATATCAAAATAAATATTAATGAAATTAGTTATATCACAATACAATAAATCAGAAGGTAATGTTTGAGGAAAATGAAATTTACATTAGATAAACCGGAAGTGGAAAATGATTTTTTAAAAAGAAATTTTCAATGCCACCAGTCACATATAGTTGAAATACTCAGGAGCAAATGTTTGAGATTATAAACATAAATAGGCACAAATAATATCTTACACTTTGTTATTATAAGTTAATTTAATTTTACCGATAAAAGTTACAAGAAATATCGAGACTCAATTTTATTAATAGACTTGATGGCATTTTTAGTAAGTAAATCACACTGACAAAGTACATATTCTTATCGATTTGAAAAACCACTTTTAGTTTTACTGTAATGTTATCTATATCTCATGAGGAGACATGCTGTACCAGTATGTGTTAACCATATGTGAATGTTTTTGATAAGAAATGATCAGATCTAGGATTTCCTACGAACATTTAGACAAGCTCATCTTTTATAAATATTGTTTTATTTTCAAAATCTTTCTCGCATGAATTTCTAAATAAAACAGAATAATTTTACAGTTTAAATTGTCCTTCATTCCCTATTCCCTATTAATTCCCAGATTTATGTGATTGGTTGCCTTATTTCAAGAAAATCAGACGCTTACGTATTTATCTTTCAAGAACTAAGTTACGAGAAAATGTAACTAGACTAAACACTCTGTAAGGTCATGTGACTAGTAATGAAGCACTGTGATTGGCTGTCAAGAAACCTTTGACACTTCCACACAGCGTCAGATAGGCATCGCTTCTCGCTGTTACAGTATCACTGCAATGTTCCGAGTTTTGACAATAACACGACTTTCGTTTTGACTAATTGTCAACACATGTGACCCTCAACGGTAGTGTACATTTCCAAATTATCTCTTGCTACATCTGACAATGACTTGTTGCTCAGAATTGTTTATACTTCAGAGACCATAAACAAGACAGTTTTAATGGCAGACACTAACAGCATGACGCGATCTGAAGGGGTTGGAATTTTAATTCGATGCGTGAAAACATGTTGCAAGATTATTCAAGATTTATTTTACAAATAAACTGGTTTGGTGATTTTATAATATGACATAAATTCCCAATAGTGAAATTTAGGGACTTGTTGATTTAAAAATTTCACTAACGTGCACAGTCGGCGGGTAAAAAAATAGGCATTTCCAATTTTTATTTTTTTTTATTTTTCAAAATTTAGAGTCGGCGGATCCGTAATCCAAGTAATAAAAAAAGGGTGGCCTAATGAACGGTTCATTGTTATGAAGTCAAATTTATTACCGGTATGTAACACACTTTCATAAGTAAAAACATTACAATCAACCTCGCAGGCTTTTCCTGCGTTCAAATCTTTGAAATAATCAAATAGGTTTTCTTTATCAATACTTAATGTATTTTCATAGTGATTATCAAAAGACTTTTCCAAATTGTACTGTAATTTTTACCTGCTTTTAAAAATTTTAAATGGTTTGAAAAGCTCTTATTACGTCCAAAAGCATGTTTCGAAACATGATAGTTACGCCTCAATGTTTTTCACTTATTGTTAAACCAAGGTTTATGCCTTTTACATGTTTTTATTGATTTAACTTTAGAAATACGAAATGCACTAACAAACATATTTGACAATTCATTACACACAGATGTAACACATAAAACATTATCACATTCGACATTTTCCATATTATTTGCACACAACCTGTTTACGACACACAAATCAATATTATTTACAAATTCATCAAGATGGTTATAATCAAACTTTTTTACAGGAACGAAATCTTCCACTCTCAGTGTCTACGGGGCGGGATAGCGCAGTGGTTAGCCAGGGGCACTGCAACTTTGTCTGCAGTAGAGAACTTTTCTACTTGCAGTCAGGTTTGGGTGCAATGCTATAATGAATTTCATTGCAGTACCACCCATGGTTCGCTAGTTCCAGCCGTTGCTCGCAGGTTTCACCGCAATGCATAGCCACATGGTGATGCAGGCTTTCTCCCTGCCATAATACTAGCAGCCTTGATATAAGTGAAATACTCTTGAAAGCGGCGTTAAACACCAACTCACTCACTCAGGTTACTTCTGTGCTGTGTTACGGTCTGTGTGTGGGACTGGTTTAGTCTTACACTCAGACTCTGATAAAAAAAAAAAAATTTCATAAAATATCACCCTTTTATTAAATATTGAAAAGGAGCCTATGAGAAATGAGATTTTCAGAAACTGAGGCTCCTTTTCAATTTGTAATAAATAATATTTCCAGAATACAAAGAAGACTTAAAACATTATTATGCAAAGGTCTATAATATCTTTTCACTTGAGTTAATTAAGCAACACCCTAGTGTGTAAACTGAAAAGAGGTGCTCTTGGATTGTTAGGATAAATTGAACCCCAGACATAACCATTGGTTATTTAGCGACTCATTCACTTTAATAAAAATCCATCAAATGCACAATTTATGAAAATGTGAGTTAAAATGTGAAGGTACTGAATGTTTACCTAAAATAACTATTGTCCTAGAAGAGAAACTACACTTCACACTTTAGAATTGATTTATTGCAAACAACATTTTTTATACCAAGTTGACATTCACACACCAAAACATCTTTTATCATGCATGATAAGAAGCTTAACAAACATTAATCAATAAACTTACAGTCCTTTTTTTAATGATAATAAGGAAATTGCCTACAACCGTATGGTTTGTGAATAAATTTAAGATTATTTGAGTTCAATCTGTTAATTAAACAATTCTTGTCGCTTTAGATAAGCCAATACCGCTGGTAGTGACTGTATTTGTTCATTAAGACAAGTTTATTGAAATTTACGGTTTCATGACGTAAAGTGTAATGACTTCGTTTGAAAGAATGACACTGATTACATTACAGCAAGAAATATTGATTTTAATTTCATTTCATGGAACTTGGATTTTAACACCAAAATACCAAATTAATGTAACAGCCATTATCAAAAAGACAGTGAACCGTTATTTTAGTGACCTTTGGTTTCAAATACTGCTGAAGGATTGTTCTATCTAAAATCACTTACACTTTTCCTGCCATATTGTCTTCTTTCAAATTGGAATGATTTTGCTGTTAAAATAATTGAGTGTTACTTAAAATGAATGTCGATTAATGTGTAACCAATTTTGATTATAAATTTTAAATTTGATGACTGGGCAATGCCTTATTATTTGATATCGTAAACTTAGAGATAATGAATAACAAATCCTTATGACCTTCAGAGCCGATGGCTCTATTTTTTTCTGGTTTCCATATGGGGGGAATGCATATGGGGGGGAAAAATTTTGCGACCTCAGTCTCAAAATCTATTCAGTATTATTTTATGAGACTTGATATGTGTGTTGAGATGGAATGGTGCCAGCCTTTTGATACAATTTGAACTAAGTGGAAAGTTCATTTATTCTTATCGATTAAGGTTTTTTGATTGTCAATTTTGGATTGTCTCTGACATAAGTGAAAAATAAGGGTAAGATGACAAGGTTGGATTGAAAGTTTGGAAAGTTTCTAGTTGTTTTGATGAAGATCTTTAGATTTAATCAAAACTGTTTTTACATTTTGTTTAGATCTCATTTGCTTGAAATTGTCATTCATATTTTCAGTCAATTATTGCTGATTGTCAGATGACATTACCAAAATTAAATCTCTTTAGCACATTTTATCAAGAGTATAAAACCACTCATACAAACAATCTAATTTCAAGTGATTTATTATCTATTGTTGTCTTTCGAGTTATTGGTCGTCGTAGAGTACATGACTAAAACTACCTTCAGTAGTAAATATGCTTTACAGAAAATGGAAATTATTCTCATTACCTTACCACACTCACCTCAAATCAATCTAAAACAATATCATACATTTTGCAGGACCAGATGCCATGCTGGAAGAAGACCTGGGTGGATGCCATGCTGGAGGAAGACCTGGGTGGATGCCATGCTGGAGGAAGACCTGGGTGGATGCCATGCTGGAGGAAGACCTGGGTGGATGCCATGCTGGAGGAAGACCTGGGTGGATGCCATGCTGGAGGAAGACCTGGGTGGATGCCATGCCGGAAGAAGACCTGGGTGGATGCCATGCCGGAAGAAGACCTGGGTGGATGCCATGCCGGAAGAAGACCTGGGTGGATGCAATGCTGGAGGAAGACCTGGGAGGATGCAAAGCTAGCAGAAAACCTTCAAGGATGTCATGCCAGAGAAGACTTGGGAAGATGCCATACCAGAAGAAGACCTTGGAGGATGCCATGCCAGAAGACCTGGGAGGATGCCATGTTAACAGGAGGCCTTTCAGGATGCCATGCTGGCAGAATGTGTGGGAGGATACCTTGCCAGAAGAAAACATAGGAGTATGCCACGCTGGAAGAAGATCATGAGGGTTCTGTTCCATGCGATGACGTGGGTATGAACCTGGGAGGATGTCATGCTGGAAGAAGACCTGGGAGGATGCCATGCCAGAAAAAGACCCGAGAGGTACCATGCCGGAAGAAAACCTTGGAGGATGCAATGCTGGCAGAAGACCTTCAAGTCATGTGGCATAGAATCAGTCTTGGTAGTCATTTAGCATGGCATCTGCCTTGGCCATCCTTGAGGAGCTGCGGGGAGTTGGGGTTTAACACCACCTTCAAGGTAGGATGGCATCTTCCTTGATTGTCATCCCAAACATGAGCACGGAGGATTAGGAAGGATGATGCCATGCCACAGGATAACCTGGAAACAGGTGATGAGATGATCAAGAAAGATGACATACCAGAGGACCATCAAGGAGGGTGTCACACTGGAGGACGACCAAAGAGGATTCCTGGTGCATGTTTGTGAAAGGATGTAAACCTGGTTGTTGGAGATTTGTCTGTTTGAGGTGTCCAATCCTCAGTAGCTTTCCCCATCATTAGTTTAGGGGTGAATAGCTGCAGGCTTTGCTGGGATTGGTATAACAAGGTTGCATGCCCTTGTTTAGTTTAGGTACCATGCTTATCATGGTGGATATGGACCATACAATTCCCAGTGTGGATGCGCAAGTTTAGAATGTAGAAACGCCTCATCAGTTCCCCCTCCCCTCAGATAAGTTTCCAACAACTGGTTTCTAGCTTCACAAACATGTACCAGGAATCCTCTTTGGTCATCCTCCGGTGTGACACCCTCCTTGATGGTCCTCTGGTATGTCATCTTTCTTGATCATCTCATCACCTGTTTCCAGGTTATCCTGTGGCATGGCATCATCCTTCCTAATCCTCCGTGCTCATGTTTGGGATGACAATCAAGGAAGATGCCATCCTATCTTGAAGGTGGCGTTAAACCCCCACTCCCCTCAGCTCCTACAGGATGGCCAAGGCAGATGCCATGCTAAATGACTACCAAGACTGATTCTATGTCACATGACTTGAAGGTCTTCTGCCAGAATTGCATCCTCCAAGGTTTTCTTCCAGCATCTCTGGTCTTCTTCTGGCATGGCATCTTCCCAGGTCTTCTTCCAGCATGACATCCTCCCAGGTTCATGCCCACGTCATCGCATGGAACAGAACCCTCATGATCTTCTTCCAGCATGGCATACTCCTATGTCTTCTTCTGGCAAGGTATCCTCCCACACATTCTGCCAGCATGGCATCCTGGAAGGCCTCCTGTCAACATGGCATCCTCCCAGGTCTTCAGGCATGGCATCCTCCAAGGTCTTCTTCTGGTATGGCATCTTCCCAGGTCTTCTCTGGCATGACATCCTTGAAGGTTTTCTGCCAGCATTGTATCATCCTAGGACCTCTTTTGGCATGCAATGCTCCCAGGTTCAAACCTACGTCATCGCGTGGAACAGAACCCTCCATGATTTTGAAGGAGGATGCCGTGTTATAGGGCAACCATTAAGGATTCTGTGTTAGATGAGAACCTTGAAGGATTCTGTGTTGTAGAAGGACTATGAAGGATTCTGTGTTAGATGAGAACCTTGAAGGATTCTGTGTTGTAGAAGGACTATGAAGGATTCTGTGTTAGATGAGAACCTTGAAGGATTCTGTGTTGTAGAAGGACTTTGAAGGATTCTGTGTTAGATGAGAACCTTGAAGGATTCTGTGTTGTAGGAGGACCATGAAGGATGCAGTGTTTGAGTTAAACTCAACTCATTTTCAAAATTTAAAAATTTCTTATATTTTGCATCATCATTCTTTTCATAAATGTTCAGCATACTTTAATGTTATAACATTGTTATATTTTGCATCATACCATCTTCAGAAGTATTTACTTTTGGGACGCATCCCAGAAACAGTTTCAAATTGTAACAATATCACATTTACACTATTTAAATTGTATGTAATTCTAAACTACCTGTAATGATGGTCAACCAAGACCAGGTTCATCTTAACTTTTTCTATATTTCAAAACTTCTTTATAATACCTGACTTCAAAATTATCATGGTTCAGCATAATTTAATGTTATAACATTGTTATATTTTGCATCATACCATCTGCAGTAGAATTGTACTTTTGGGACGATCCTTTAACAGACGCGTCCCTGAAAAAATTGCCCTAGTGCAGATGATACGATTGCAAAATGTAAGAATATCATTTGACACTATTTAAATTGCATGAATTTCTAAATTAATGATGGTCAACCAAGACCAGGTTCATCTTAACATATTCTATATTTTAAAGCTTCTTTATAATACCTGACTTCAAAAATATCATGGTTTTCATAAATGTTCAGCATAATTTCAACATTTCGACTCGGCTTCAAAATAGTGCTACTTCACATTACTGATGCTCTTCAAGATATTCTTACTTTTAAGGCCATTATATAAGATGGCCCACTACGGCTTTAATCCCAATTTCAATTATCCTTTAAATCATGATTGTCTTAATTGTCTCCAAATAGTAGTCCTTTTTGGCTCGGAATCAAAATTATAAAACTGTTTGCTTAAAGGTACATCCATTGTCAACACAATGGATGTATCTTTAAATGAATTGTCAGGTATCTCGATCAACACAATGGATGTATCTTTAAATGAATTGTCAGGTATCTCGATCAACACAATGGATGTATCTTTAAATGAATTGTCAGGTATCTCGATCAACACTATGGATGTATCTTTAAATGAATTGTCAGGTATCTCGATCTACAAAATGGATGTATCTTTAAATGAATTGTCAGGTATCTCGATCTACAAAATGGATGTATCTTTAAATGAATTGTCAGGTATCTCGATCAACACAATGGATGTATCTTTAAATGAATTGTCAGGTATCTCGATCAACACAATGGATGTATCTTTAAATGAATTGTCAGGTATCTCGATCAACACAATGGATGTATCTTTAAATGAATTGTCAGGTATCTCGATCAACACAATGGATGTATCTTTAAATGAATTGTCAGGTATCTCGATCAACACAATGGATGTATCTTTAAATGAATTGTCAGGTATCTCGATCAACACAATG
The DNA here is from genome assembly GCA_936450465.1 of Gibbula magus. NCBI lineage: Eukaryota > Metazoa > Mollusca > Gastropoda > Trochida > Trochidae > Gibbula > Gibbula magus. The sequence continues at coordinate 69,517,376 of OW388299.1, read as the reverse complement.
GATGTATCTTTAAATGAATTGTCAGGTATCTCGATCTACATAATGGATGTATCTTTAAATGAATTGTCAGGTATCTCGATCAACACAATGGATGTATCTTTAAATGAATTGTCAGGTATCTCGATCTACAAAATGGATGTATCTTTAAATGAATTGTCAGGTATCTCGATCAACACAATGGATGTATCTTTAAATGAATTGTCAGGTATCTCGATGAACACAATGGATGTATCTTTAAATGAATTGTCAGGTATCTCGATCAACACAATGGATGTATCTTTAAATGAATTGTCAGGTATCTCGATCAACACAATGGATGTATCTTTAAATGAATTGTCAGGTATCTCGATCAACACAATGGATGTATCTTTAAATGAATTGTCAGGTATCTCAATCAATGTGTGTGATAGTTGTGTGCAATTAATATTTGAAATATTCTTCTTGATTATAAGTTAAAAGTACTTGAATAACTTGTACAACCAATAGGTTCAATTGGAAGTATTTTGGTTAGAAAATAGTACTTGTCTGGAACTACTCCATCATGTTATAATATCTAGCCAGCCAGATATGAAATAGAAAATGACAAATTGACCAGAATTTCATAAATTTTGTATAATTACATGTTGAATATGCATTTTATTTATCAATATTGTATGCATTTTGAAGATCTTGGTTTATTCCAATATGCAAGATGTTTTATTTCGCAGTGACTATAATCATATTCAATACCAATATTGTTTCGTAAACTCAGTCGTTGCATTTGTAACTTCTAACCACTCATTGATGTTAGAAAATAATGCTTGTCTAGATGTAATGTAGATGTAATAATATCTAGCCAGCCAGACTTAATGGTGATTGGTTGATTTGGTGGACTTGGTCATTACTCTTAATTTTTTTTATCAAAACCAGAATGATTCATTTTTGTGTAAAATGCTACAATGCCTTAAACAATTTTTTATTATTTATAAAATGTAACTCATAACATCATAATTTATGTAATGTAAATCCATAACACAATTTGAATTTAATTTATTTTAATGTAATTTCTCAATTGTTAAGAATCAAAGGGGTCCTTAATGATAAAGTTTACCAATTGTACCAATCCTAACTTCCTCTCAACCAGGTAGTTAAAGGGGCCGTTCTGTCAGCAAAATCGGCCATATTGGATTTAGTGCATTACGTGAAATGAAAACACGCTATATTTTACCTAATTTTACAACATTTTAATGATTGCGCACTTTCATCTATTATTTGATCACATCTGTAGATATATATGTGTATGCTGTTACTATTACTAGTTTATATACGTCCCTACATTATTGTTATGAATATGTTGTCTGTCGTATCTAGACCATGTGGATTCGCACTGTGCATGTAAATTTGTGGTATTTTTGTGAAATAAAATTATTGAAAAAATTAAATGTTAGCATTTTGATTTAGTGATCTGACTGATGTTGAGGTACCTAAACATATCTCATTCCAAAGACGGGGAGGGGGTTGAATCCCTGAAAAGATGACTGAATAGATATTTTAATTGAATATTTTGGTTTTCTTAATTTTGTACCACAAAGGCTTTGCTTTTAAACTTTTAATGATTCGGGGCAACAAGTCGATAACCTGCACATCATCATTTTATAAGATAATCTTTTTTTGTGGGTCTCTTAACCATATCTATACTTTAGTTTTCTCTTTCTGAACTTAATGGTTGATGAGTTTCGTCATTTCCATGATTAGGATAAAGCAAGAATGTGATAAACCATGCTTTCTGATGAGGATGTCTTTCACTATGAATTATTTTATTTGGTTTATCATGTTTTTGCTGAAGTTAAACAAATTTGTCATCCTACAAAAAACTTTGATATTCTCAAAAGTAACTTTTTGTGGGTTTAACAACTTATTGCCCTGAGCCATTCCTTTTTAAAAAGATTCATTCAAAACTAAAAGAGAACAGAAAAACTATATATAAAGAAAAATGAATACCTGAGTGTTTGCATTGATTGTATGTATCTTCTGTGATAAAATATGACATTTATTGGTTAAAATATTAAAATATTAAAATTTTATATTTTTATTACATGGTATATATATGGAATGTACAAATATCAGCATAGTATCACCCATCTTAATTCTCTCTTTATCGCACTGACAATAGTTATTTTATAAGTTGGACAACTTGTGCCCAATCCGTTTCACTTCTGTGAATAAAATATGTTTAAACTAAATAGTTATCTACGTTCCTGATTAGCGGGAAAATGATAGAAAGATATTCATTGGTTAGAAAACAAGAAACACGACAGTGTTGCCGAGTGAGACCACTGACGCTTGATATGGTGGATAAACGTCAGATCACGACGTCGTGCACAAGGTCTATAGTTCCAGCAGATTTCACAGGTTTTCTCCCGGCCATAATACTAGCAGATGTGATATTTAGGCCTATTATAAGTGAAATAACACGGTGTTAAACCCCCACCTACTTTACTTTAAATTTACTTTAAATTCAATTTACTTTACTCCTTGAATTTGTCTTTGTGTATTTTCATATTTAATTAATCTATTTTATTTCTTAAAGCTAGCTATTTAAACAAAATCCTTTTATTTGTCTGAGTTTGATCAAAACTTTAAATTCGCTTGTGGTTATCAATTTTTGAATTTCCCGCGCTTTAGAACATTTGCCCTGCACTGAGGAAGTAGAATTCGCTTCCGTTTATGATAATCGTCCATGTTCCGCCATTGTGTGGATTTGTAAAGTGAAGTAGCGAATGGTTCTCTTCTCAAACTTCATATTTCATGTCGAAATTGATTCACAACTAGGATAACTACCATGGAAAAGGAAAGTAAGTTGATAATGCGTTTATTATGAAGCATGTCTCTTTCAAATTAACCTGAAATAAGTATTTTCACCAGCGAAATCAGGGCCCTGAAAATGGCGACACTCGTTTAGGGCAAGGCGGGCCGGCTTACTTCAGTGGCCCTGTCATGGATGGCGTACTGTAAATCGAAATATTAAAGTTATTCGCCAAAAACATGTGATTTTATCGAATGTATAGATACAGTGTCAACTAAATATCTACATCTTTTCAGTAGAGTTTCATAGTTTCGTCCATATCGTCGGCTTGGGAGGGCTCGCGTCAGTGCCAGTGGTTGTATCGTGTGCTTGCTCCAGGGCGCACACATAAACACTCGGCCAACATGCATGCTGTCAGCTGCGTGACAGCAGATCGAGGATTTGGAATCAGTATTGAAACTGCAGTGTCATTTCAATATTCTATGGTTGATTATAGCATCTGACAGTCACTCATTTTGATGATTTGTAACAATTCAATCTCTTTATGTAAATCAAGCCTCGAGGACAAAATATTGTTAAAAATGTTTAAATTTATTTTCATGCAATATATGTTTATACTAATTTTAAAATATTAAAAATAATTTGTAATATTTTCAGTAATATATAGGTTTATACTAACTTAAATTTCATTTTAAAAAAATGTTTTGGATGGCCATATATTATTACGTACATGTGACTTAATCCCATAGTTGCTCTTGCGGGAATAATTTTCATAAATTAAATAAAAGTCTCTTTGCTGTCATATTTTGCAGACAGATTGGTAATCATCTCGGCTATATATATGTACCTGTCATCTATCAGTTGATTAGTTTTGGAATGACACTTGTTTAAACATCGTATAATGATTAGTTTTGGAATGACACTTGTTTAAACATCGTATAATATTCAACTTGTGATTCTAATGCCATGTTAAACCTAATCGGTGTTCAGAAAAAAAGATGGTAATTATCTGTAGCTATAAGATGATTTCCTATATTTTGGTACAGATTTCAGAAATTATTTATTTATATAACTCCATGAAAATTATTCCCGCAAGAGCTATTTAACATGTAACGAAGTCTATGGGATTACATCACATGTACGTAATAATATGGCCACCCGCTGTAGCACAAATGTTACAGACACCGTCTTTGACTTTAAATTTATTTGCTACTTATTTTGGACCTGTCAAACGTTGATGTGATTTTTAAATGGGAATTTTAACGTAGTTAATTCAGTGGCGAAACCAGGGGAGGGGGGGGGTTTGAGGTGGGGCTGTCGAGGGGGTCCAGACCCCCTTGTCAAAAATGTTTGCATGGGGAGACATTTTTGGACCCAGACCCCCCCCCCCCCCTGGATCCGTCACTGTAATTTGCTTATTTTGAAATTAATAATATTCATCTGATTGTAGTTTGAGGTTTGCTTTATGCAGAGTATTCATGCTCAAATGGAGCTTGCTATGATAGATTTAAATCAAACTTGATTTGGGAATGGTTTGAGTGTTTTCCAATTGTTATGTCTAAATAACTATTTTCAATACTGTATTGATGAAAATATCCCATATTCCTTATATGAATCCATTTTTCGTCAGGTATGACGTCACGCATCACTTTCCGTTGTTTTCGATGCCGTAGAAATTTTTAAAATAGTGAAATTAACAATTCATTCATATCAAAATATGATTATTAACTGATAAAATAGATTAAATAGAACCTATAGGTTTGGAAATCTCATCGTTTCACCGCTTTGAAATTCTTTCCTCCACCACTTGTTAAAATGATGCGACCATTTCTTGTGAGGTCATAAGTGATTGAGCTTATGGCGTCATTGTATTCGAAAGTTAACCGGTTCTCTCAAGATCGGCTTATCGCGGTCGTGCAGTTAGAATGTGTGGCTTGAAATCTGTATCAAAAACAAGCATCATAAGGATGTGATCACTTGAATCAGTAGAAGAGTGTAATAAAAGCATGGCGAAGAAAGGCGGCTATTTTAGTTTCGATGATCTACTCGTGTGTAACTGCGACATCCAAATGGCACACCCATTCTCAGAGACCATGTTGACTCCTGTTGTGATCGGCTGCTGTAGTTTTACTGTTTAAAATATCGGTCCAATTTAGAATTATTTCCCAAACAGATATACTGATTACATGATCGCAACCACTGAGCAGAAATGATATACGCAAGTTTCTTCACTGAGAGTTAGGCCAAGAATGTTACGTCATCTAATGTATTCAAACGCAGTAAATCACCTATCACAAATGTGAAGAGTTTATTTAAGACAATAAGGTGCATAAGGTGAAGCAGTCGTAAAATCACTCAATCACATCTACAACAAAAATCCGAAAGTCCCCCCACCCCCAGTTCCCAGACTTAGTCCAAGGTGATCCCTGTATCTAGGACGTTATGGTTTAATGATAGTCTATTGCCAAAAATATATCTATAGATGGTGCTCTTGTCACAGTGTTGTTCCTAGAGGGAGTCCTGGGGACATTTGCCCACCTTTTTGGCTAGGTGTCCCCTAAAATTTGGAGCAGTAGGATACTTTTACCACTGCAAAGGGTCCCACTTGTTCAGAATTGGCCAAAATGACCCCCTCAGCAGATCACCTAGGAACAACACTGCTTGTCATTTATAGTAGCGTGTTCAATGTTCATTCCACAGAGACTCTTCGATTCATTCCATCAAATTGTGAACAAATGCGAACACTTCATAATGTTTCTAAATAACAGTGTACAAGAGGTTGACACATGAACATACTCCGTTAACATTATTCTGATGATTAATTCAACATTTAATCAATAACCAGCTGTTGTCCTCACAGTTAATTTTATGTAAATTAGATCTTAAATTAATGCAAACCTTATTGTATGAAATTGTTGGTTGTTGGCCAATAATAAACATACGGAATGAACATATATTTATTGTTCTTGAAATAATAAACTCGTAAAAGCCTTCAATATTCAAATTTATTTATGTTTCAGACTCACTGGGTGAGTTCATTGACATCCACATCTGTGGAGCGTGCAAGACGCAGTTCAACAATGTTGACGTCTTCTTGCTTCACAAGAGTCAATGTCCATCTCTTGCGGAGCTACGAGCCAAGATGGCTTCCAAGATGATGACTGTCCCGACGGTGGAACCGCAGAGTCAGATCAGCAGCACCGCAGAGGAGATCGGAACCTCGGAGAGCGAGATCACGACCCTGAGACAAATGGAACACCCGGAGGATCCGGCCAATCAACAACAGATCTCGACCAGAGAGGAGGAAACTGAAACACAGACACTCAGCATCATGCCAAGTTCGATTCAACCTGTAGTCCTGACTAAATCAACCCTTCTTCAGGAGGATGGGAGTCAAACATGGACGCAGGCGATGGATCAGACTCAGCAGAATCCAGGGGTCATGTATTTGTCGTCGGATGAGTCGGTTGTATTCCAAAGATCAAATCTGAAAGAAGACGCTTTACTACAGAAAGAGAAAGACGCAACAAATGAGGGACTGTCGGAGTCAAAGCTTCCTTCTCAAACAATCTACGTTGAAACTGTACCGCAGCCTCATCCTGACCAATCACAGCTGAAAGAAGAGCGTTATACACTCGCTATCAATGATGGGAAACAAGGGGAGCAAACTGTGATCGTGACAGAAAATCTTCTGGTTCCTAACTCTGGAAGTATGGTGATTGAGTCCAACACGTTGATGACTAATGCAGAGATTGTTCATCAGGAGCAGTATCTCACTACCGAGGAAGGGGCAGATAACTCCGGCGAGGGGCAGGTCGAAGTGTACGGGGGCGACTCCAACTCTCGGTCAATGAAGGGACACGGTAGGTCTCATAGATCTCTAGCGCCACCTAGATCGCTGCTAGTATGTAGAACATGGCAGTCGGTAGTTCGCTAAGATTTTTATCGTCAAAATTAATTCTTATCAGCAAAACGTTATCTTTAGGAAAATATTTACCAGCTATATTTTCTGAATGTCACAAAATGTTCTTAAATGAATGCAATTGGGCAATTAATGACACTATGGTTGGTGAAGTAATCAGATTGGTGATTGGTAAAATAGTGTCTTGTTTCTTCAATGGTGTTAAAGAGCAAAATGTTTTACCCAAGCCGTACAAAGTAGTGGGGTATATTAAACAGTGTTCTGCCTGTTTGTCCGTATGAGCAGACTTCAATATATCTTCACTATTTTATGTCAGAAACTCTTGATATTCTAGTTCATTGATTATATGTAAGTCTTTATCCCCATTCAAAAGTAAATTGTGAATATTGTAAGATTTCACAGTTAGGAGTACCATTGTTTGTCATGGTGCAAGTTGATGCTAATGGATACCACGGCAAATTTTCTCACTTCTGGTGTTGTGACCACTGGTTGTAACGTAAATGGCACCGTCACAACGTCCTCTCCCTTCAGAAATGTATACAAAAGATGAGAGACTGAGTTAGCCCTGAAATGTCTATTAATTAGCAGGCACTTTACGATATAAAACAAAATAGTCGTTATTGTAAAATATATCGGATTCATCATTATTCAACACCTGTAAATTTCAGCGTTTAAGACATTTGGCTAACACCATCAATTTTAAATATGTTTACAAGTATTGGACAATGTCATTCACAAAAGTTTTACAAATGTAACTACTTATCGTATTATTATTGATTCAAATGTTTATCCTCATACTTTTTCAGAACTAATGATGGCTATTGATGATCCGATATCACCGAGTCGGAAGAAGTACAAATGTACGTTTGCGGCGTGTAACTTCGTCACGCTGTATATCAGAGACTTGGAGCGTCATGTGCGGACTCACACTGGGGAGAAACCGTTTCAATGTCCACACTGCAGTAAGGCGTTCAGTCGCAGTGATAAACTCAAGATTCATCTCCGAGGGCATACAGGGAGCAAACCTTTCAAGTGTCATATATGTGAGTTGACATAATATATGGATACGTTTTTGAGGTTGTTTAGGCAACGCTTATAATGTGAATGTAATATTCAAGTAATTTTCAGTAACATACATTTGTCTGAAAGGTTAAGATATTATTTTCAAATAAAATCACTTTTCGATACAGAATATTACATCATGAATATTAGAAATAGAGAGTTTAGTTAAGATTAACCGAATTACCTATTCAAACGATTATTGGCCGACGGCAGGGTATAGATAAATGGTTTTGTATCTGTAAGAATTGTAATGGAAATGTAGTTGAAGATGTTATACACTGTTTGTTTGTCTGCTCTAATTATAAATTAATAAGGAGTAAGTACATACCACCAAGATTTTCTGATAGCCCTACATTTCATTCTTATAAATTACTTGTATGCAGCAACGATTGTGAAACTATTATTAATGTTGCCAAATATGTTAAACGTTGCCTTTCTCTCCGCATTTAAGACATAGTTTTTGTCACTATCACTATGAACAGTTATGTATTATCTATGTTGTACATGGCCCGATGGCCTAAAATACGGAATAAACTATATTATCGTTGACATGGATGTTCTCCATATTGCACTAATTTCATTAAGAATTTGAGAGAAATGATAATAAATTTTTTAAAAATCTATTTATAAAGTTTAACAATCACTGCTTTTAATCACAGCTGAATTATCCACAATTCAACTACATATACCCTGATTGACTTGTACAGTTTTGACTCATAACTCTATAAATAACCAGCCAATGAAATGACTTGAAACTGAGCAATATTGGCAGAGCCCAGATGAGAATACCAATAAGTGATGTCAACTTTCAAATCATGCCATTTCATTGGCTGACAAAACACATGCTACATAGTGGTCACACTGATGAGCCAATCATCTCCAACAATCAGGGTATTTGTAGTTGAATTGCAGACAGAATATCCTGATGAGGAAGCAGCATGCGTGTATCAAAGTGCATTTTCGATTTTACTGCATACCATAATTTATGTTATTGATGGTATTTGTCAAGAATTGACAGGTATTTTATTTATCATATGATAGTGTCCTTGTAATTACGCCACAACAGGGTCATTTTCATGTTGAGCGGCTGCAAGGGAGAGCCCTTACCACAGTAACAACGTGACATCATTAGATAATTGGTTTCATCAGACCATTGTTTTTTTATGTGAAACTCTTGAACTTTAACCTTTGACTAATATTAGTTTTCATTAGGCTATTTTCAAGCAAAATATTTATTTTATTAAGGCTTTAGTTTGTTGCATTCTCGGATCTGAACCGAACCGAAAATGTACCAAATCAAGGTTCAGTACCACAATACATACCCTGTACTAAACCGCAAGCTAAGTGTATCATTTCACATATGTGTCCGACTGTGAATGTTGAGTTCTGTGCGTCCTATTGCAGGCGAGTATGGTGCCGCAGACAGCAGCAGTTTGAGGAAACATCTTCGGATACACACCGATGAGCGACCATTCAAGTGAGTTCGTGGTCTTCACTGATCACATGTCATATCTCTCTCAACTCAGTTAACTGTTAGAGATGCATTTGCGTAAAGGAGAAATTGGTAGATAGTTTTGATCAGACTGATATCAATAACAGTGATCCTAGACGTGTTTTTCCCTCTGCTTGCATCATAACGTAACACTCATTGTTGTTTTAAAACATTCAATATGCCATTTTGTTGGATCATATTATGTTTATGAAATTTTAAATAATTTTACATTCTTTGAGATACTGACGTGTGTATCAGTAATTAATTGCTTTCCTCCCCGCCAGATGTCAGATCTGTCCGTATGCAAGTCGCAACTCCAGCCAGCTGATAGTGCATCTGCGGACTCACACGGGGGACACGCCCTTTCAGTGCTCGCGGTGTGACGCTAAGTTCAAGATCAACTCTGACCTCAAACGACACATGCGCACTCACACCGGCGAGAAGCCGTATGGGTGTGATCTGTGTGACTACAGGTGCTCCATTAGAGGTGAGTGTCAAGTCAGCCCTTGTTCCCTCGGATATATCACAATATTTGGATGTTTGGGAACAAATATGTTTTGATAATAAATTTACCTCATTAACCTTCTTAAACAGGTTCTCAACAGTTGTCTTTTACTTTTTTAGGCCAAAATCCTGGTAAATTAGATAACCATTAATTCATTCTAGTCCTTGTCTCTAGTTCGATGTCCTCTTTACTTCCTGGATTGCGATTTCCAGTCACATACTTGCCTGGTGATACTTGTCTGGTTTCTTATTAGTATACTTGCAAGAAATATAAATCTGATAACATTCTCCTTTAAAGATGCATGACCAGTTTTTCATGATATTTTCTTTGGTTTCATATTACAAAAGGTGCTGGTTTAGGTTATATCTTCTTACTCAACTTTAATACCGAGTATTCTAAATGCTAAGTATATCAAATATATATATGTTTCAATGAAAACCAAGGAACAATCTCATACATGTGAAGTATTCGACAATTATGGCTCTATCTCACGTATATACTCGTTATAAGACGTATTAAATGCTATAGAAGCAAATCTGTCTTCCTATCAACTTAATTAAAGTTTCCAAAATTACGTTTGACTTAATGGCTGCATCAAGCTAAGGCCCATTGTCCAGCTTTGTCACGAATTTGAATGGTTTTAATTTCGTTATACTGAACTGATTGACCTTAAACTGGTAATTAAAATAACACAAATTATAACATTGGACATATATGTGACCTCACCAACATGATTATGCCCCTTTTATGTCTCTCCTCAGGAAACCTGAAAAGTCATCTGCGAATCAACCACTCGAACGAGAACGAAGTGAAATGCAACTACTGTGACTTCCAAACGTCCTCGAAGAAGATGCTACGAGAGCACAAGAAGCTCCACGACTCGACTCACCCGATCAAGTGTCTGACCTGTAACTACTGCTGCGCCTCCAACAGCGCCCTCAAGGCTCACATGCGTATCCACTGCGAGGACCGACCCTTCAACTGCACCTTCTGCAGCTACTCCTCCAAGCAAAGCGGCAATGTCAAGACTCACATGAGGAAGAAGCACCCTGACAAAATGTTCGGGGACAAGAAGGCGGGGAGACCAGTTATCAAGAAGAGCGGACCAAGAGTTGTTCAGTCCAATAGTCCGAGTCCAACCAAGATGAGAGATGATAGAAGTTTCGGGTCCAATCTGAAACCCAACTGTAAGAAAACATTCCGGTGTAATATCTGCACAGCTGCCTTTGTAAGGGAAGACTCACTCCGGAGTCACATGAGGCAGCACTGTAAAGAAATCGCACAGAACCTTGAGAGTACAGCTCTTGCTGTTCTACAGCTTCAGAACTCGGGACCAAGCGACAGTCCAACAACCGAGAGGGTTGTCTCTACCATTGCATCAATGGCTCAATCAGGAGAAACCATGGAGCAAGAGATGGAAGGAGCGATGGTGGTCTCCCCGAACACCCACGTCCAAAGTGTCAACGTCCTCCAATCTCCTCTGATGTCTCACACAATCGACTCCTCGGTAGAGATGATCCGGAGGAAGAGGAACAACAACAGAGGACTCCAGGACATCGCAGAAGCTGCAGCAACCCTCTCCCAGATTCCCCATGGCAACCTCTCCCCGGTGCGACCCTCCTCACCTCAGTACCACCACCAGCACTACCAGAGGTCCGCCCAGAGTCTAGGCTTCTCCGAGGAGTCCCTCAACACCCTCCCTCTCCCCCCAAACTCCCAGCACCAGCCCCTGACCCACCAGCAGTATGTCCAGCCTCCGCACTCCATCCCGCCACCGCCTCTACAGAACATGTACGCACAGCTCAAACTGGTGAACAGCAAGTCTTATCTGCCAAGTGAGAACCTTCTGCCGACTCTTCCTCCCCAGCACCAGACTCTGCACGGACTACAGCAGACTCAACCTTCCCACTCCACCAGGGTCCTCACACAGGGGCCAGACTCGGGCGCCATCAACCTTCAGGTTTGTTCAATTTTGACTGACTGCATAACTTGGATTATCAGTATTTATTAAAGTATTTGACTCATCTTGCCTTGAGTCAAATGGGAGTTCATTAATAATAATAATAATAACACTTTATTGTCCCCAATACATTGTACATTGGAAATTCGATTTGTGCATTCTGCACCCGGCAGCCACAGTGCAGCGCCAGTTAATGCGTTGTTCTGTCCTTATAATGCTGAGTGTCAAGCAAGGCAGCAACAACTCCCATCTTTTAACGTCTTTTGGTATGACGCGACCGGGAATCGAACCCCGGTCTTCCGGGTGATGAGCGGACACTCTACCAACTGAGTTACTTTACAAAGTAAATCTCTCTTCTGGGACAGTCACGCTTATCAAAGTACCAAAGAATTATTATTGATTATGGTAATCAGGTAATTGAACTACTTTATTTTGCTTTCTATTCACTGTACCGTTTATAATAAGTCTCTTTTTCAGTTTATATTCCATACCATATTTTCAGTTGGTTTTTTTGTTGTTGTGATTTTAGTTTTGCTGCATTTGCAGTTCTATAATACCAAACCAAAATTGTAATGAAATTGAGGGGCGGGATAGCGCAGTGGTTAGCGAGTTCAGCTTCGGATCAAGAGGTCTGTGGTTCGAATCCCACCAGGGGCACGGCAACTTTGTCTGCAGTAGAGACCTGTTCTACACGCAGTAAGGTTTGAGTGCAATGCTACACTGAATTTCAGTGCAGTACCACCCATGGTTCACTAGTTCCAGTCGATGCTCGCAGGTTTCACCGCAATGCATAGCCACATGGCGTTGCAGGCTTTCTCCCTGTAATAATACTAGCAGCCGTGATTTAAGTGAAATACTCTTGAAAGCGGCGTTAAACCTAAATCACCTCACTCACCGAAATTGAGGGAAGCTCATATGTACTGTCCTATGGAGAGAGTTGTAAAACTTAAGGACAGTAACCTATGCTGCAAATCTTTAACGAGAGGCAGAACAAAGAAAATAGCTGTTTTGTAACAGAGCCTATGTTGGAAGCATCCATCAAGAAATTCTTTTCTTCAAGGTTCCTGATTGTCATCTCAGCATTTGCCTTGTATCACTATACTGGGAGATAACCAGCCAATGAAATTACTTAAAACTGAGCAATATCGGCCTGGATGAGAAGACCAATGAACGACCATCAAATATCAAATCACAACATTTCTGTGGTTGAAAAAATACATGGTATAAATAACTATGAGTAACCAACCAGAGCTTAATGAGGTAAATGCTTTGAAGACAAACAGGATTTGAAGGAGCTTGGGGGATAAAATTATCCCGATGAAGCGGGATGTGTTGGGATCTACTACACATAGGCGTAGGAACGGTTCAAAAGTTTGGGGGGGGGGGGGCAAGATTTTGAATTTTGAATTTTGTATTTCTTAGAAATGCGTGTTACAGAAATGCCAAGGTGTCATATATAAGTGACAGATATAATCATTCAGCATTGAATATTACTATAGTTTGCCCAGTGATTAAAAACCAGATAATATTTTGGGTGTTTGACAATGCCGTTTTAGTCCAAAAATCCAAAAATGCAAGATGGGCTTACAGCACATAAACTTCTGCTTTCTCAAGAACCGCTACATCCCCAAAACCTGACATTTTTGGGGAGGTACCTTGCAAAATCAAAGTTTTTCTCTCTATATTTGGTCTTAAAATCTGGATTTGCATTTATATCTCGATTTTGGTCCCCCCAAAAATTTTCAGGCTTTGAAAAAGTTGGGGGGGCACCTGCCCCGGTTCCTTTGCCTATGCTACAGAAATAACCCTTTTGGGAGAGACTGTAACAGACATGAGTATTAATAGAGCTTCTTCCATATTTGTCCTCGCCGTTAAACAATAACTCACTCACTCCATCATTGTCCAGGTTGTGCAGCAGTCGGAGCCTTACCCAGTCAGTCTGGTCACCCGGGACCTTCAGCTTCAACAACAACAGCAGCAGCAGCATCACCAACATCCACATCATCAACAACAACATCCTCAACAGCATCAGCATCATCAGACTCTTCATCAACAGCATCTTCTTCATCCTCAACATCAGCATCAATCTCAGATCCTAACCCACCAGCAGCAGCAGCAACAACAAGCACAACAACAACAGCAACAACAGCAGCAGCAGCAACAACATCATCCTACAGCTTCATCAGCATCCCATCAGCCTCAGATTCAGATCATCCTCCCGTCCAGTGGCTTTGCTTCATCGAGTCACAGCACTCAGCAGGTATGTAGACTAGATGAAACTATACTAGTTCTTTGCTGTGATATACATCTTAAGGGGTTGTATCAGATCTTTTTATATTTTTAGCTCATCAGGCCTGAATGGCCCGATGAGCTTATAGCATGGCATGGCGTCCATCTCTACAACTTCTAAAATGCCTCGCAAAGCAGACTCTAGAGAGCTGAAATTTTATGTGTAGACTCCTTGGCCTATTGGGATTCTAATTTGTAGATTTGGTGACCATGTGACCCTATTTCGGGTCACAGGGGTCATGCCCTTCAATACCTATCTTACTATTAAGTATAAAAAGCTCTAGAGACCTGAAATGTTGTGACCCAAAATGTGGTTCACAGGGATAATGACCTTAAACCTATTTTCATTTTCTTTTCAAGTATGAAAGACTCTAGAAAGCTGGAATGTTGTGTACAGATTCCTTGGCCAAAGTAGATTCTAAATTGAAGATTTGGTAACTCTGTGACCCCAAATGTGGGTAACAGGGGTCACAATTGTATTATAATTAGATCATTGATTTGTTCCCTGGGCTTTTTTGTTACTTTGGGTTGTCACTCATCTATATTTTAATTCTAAAATCATATTTTTTCCTTGTAAAAAATTTATTTTTGGGGATAACTTAAATATTCAACCTTAGATAATAGATCAATGAAGTCCTGATGAGCCACAAAGCCCATGGCACTATTTTTTAGAAAGATTTATGATTGACATCACAACAGAAACATGCAACCCACATTAACTTGTTGTACGTCACAAGTATTCTGTTTTAGTATTAGCTTACATTGGTGTTCGAAAGCACTGATGATCAGGGGTTATAAAATCTCCCAAATCCAAGGTCCCTGATTCACAAAATATAATATTTGAAGTTCTATGACTGCAAAAAAATGCTGCAGGTCTTTGACTTGTTGACAGAGAAAAAGATCCCCGGTTTATGACTATATGTCCTGTAAATGATTACTATTTCAGTGATTTATTTCTTCAACTTGAGAAAGACAAACTATGGTCTCTGACAAACACATAAAACTTTCATATCTTCTCTGAAAATCTATATCATTTCAATAACTTCATCTCTCTCCCTCCCACCAGCAAGTGACGCAGCCCCTCCCCACCCAGCAGACGACAGGAGGAGCCACCCGCCCCCAGATCGTAGTTCAGTTCCAGGAACCGTCTGTCTCCACCCCTCCCACAGAGCCCAACGTCATCACCCTGTCGTCATCCGTGTGCCAGGCCCTCATCTCACAGATCCGCATGCAAGGTAAGGGACATAACTCTGTAAAGCTCCAGTTAATCCAGGAGAAAAATGCTTCTTTGACGGATGGCATAAGTTTGAAGTTTGCGTGATATTGTTTCTTTCTCTCTTTTCAGACTCCATCGCTGGCGGGAACACAACGTATCAACCCGACAGTACCTCAGTGCCAACACAGGAAGTGGTGGTTGCCGTGGATACGCAGGAGGCTAACACCCACACAGGTTAGTTCAGTAGTAGGAGACAAGCTGTCAAATCTCCCCGTACTACCGTAAGAATATTTGTGTCAGTGTTTAACCATACTGCTTAAATTGAGATCTCAGATAAATATAGTAATAGTAATTATAGAATAGCACTATTTCCATGCATGAGCATGCTCCAAGCTCACAGCTTGTATTATAACCTCAAGGAATTGTATTTTCCTTGCTGTTACTAAGCGATAAGAGGCATGTTCAGAACCGTGTTATTCGCAACTACCCCTTCTGAACGACAACGATTTCGCGCATACTCGCGAATACAAGCGTGACCATTTTGGAGCAGTCTCGCCAAGCGAGTATTTAGGATCCAAAATGAAGTCGCGTGTCAAAATTTGATTACCTTATTTTTCTTATTTTTATTACCCCCTCAATTGAAATTTGGTCAATTGCTATGTGCAAGGCACCTATTTGTTTCCAAAATGGTGAAGGTATTCTGAAATTATCTTGAAGTACTCGCGACCTCAGGTTGCCATTCACGGGTACGCGGTTACACGCCAAGCGAGTACTCGCGGTCCTGAACACGCCTCAGCAACACAGTGTAGGTCTGTACTTCCCATGTTCATGTACCTATATATATACAGCTGGGTGGAATGAGTGCAATGTGAATGAAGTGCCTTGCCGAGGGACACAACACAGTATGAGACCCAGGAAGAACTCTTTCTGTTATGATAGCCATGAGTAATCGTCAAAGCAAAGGTTTTTAAAATAATCGGCATAGCTTCAGTTTCAAAACATTACATTATTTTAGTCACAGGCTCGTTTATGGTATGGATGATTGTATACAGAGCTAAGTGCTTATAGAGATTCGGTAATCTGAGGTCCTGATGAATCCAGTGTTCCTGAAATTGACCCTGTTACGAGGTCAGGAAGGAAAGTTGCAAAATATTTAATTTACAATATGGCAATGTCATATGACTCAGGTTTTTTTTATCTCCACACGCGTACGATCAGTGACATCCAGGGGGTTCAAACCCTCTCCCTTTTAATAATTTGTACGCCCAGACAACCATCCTTCCGTTTCTGTATTAGTGTTTCCCCTAGGCAGTTTTAGCAGGGCGCAGCGGCCTGCCCTTTTCAACATGTGCCCTGCCCTGTCTCTGGCCCGCCCTGCCCTTTTTTTCTGACCACCCTGCCTGTTTCGTAGTCCAAACTTTCGTATCAGTCTTTTCTATAAATTACAAGTGCATTTCAAGCACTTTATAAAGTTATACTTTCACAAAAATTGATGGCCATTATGTGTGAATTCATCATCTGTGAAATACAAAAGAGAAAGGAATACAAACATTACAAGAACGTGCCTGTTGCATCCCTCTTTCAACAGGATACACCTGCTGACCACATGTTTAGTCAGAGACAAAAACAATAGGGGGATTACTGGCGACTGATGTCTGTAGGCGAAAATGGCTTGATAATCTCATTGTAGCATTTATAGCATAGCATTTAAACTCATTTATTCTTTATTAGGTACAATGCAATCTGATGTTTTTATGATAATTATTCCAAACGTTCAAGTGATTAATCAAATCACTTATGTGCAAAGTGAATATTACGGTAGTCATATTTGCCAATAAAAAATTGGCATTATAAAAGTGTAAAGAAAATTGTTTTATTTTCAGACATTTAAAACCTTTAACTTTTGTAATCACTTATCATATGAAAACGGTAAAGACAAGTGTTTGCAAAAAAATATTTTAAGTCAGAGCTAGTATAGCTGAGAAAATTGCCCGCTTTTACTTGGTGAATTCAAAGTTTTTGTGTTTGAGTACATTTTATATTTATATACGTGCCCTATTGGGTGAAGAAGTGCCCTTTTATCAATGTAGTTGCCCTGCCCTTTTTTCAACCTGAGGGAAACACTATGTAACATTAGTTATGTTTTAACGAATGATTCAGAATGTGTTAAAAAAAATTTAAAAAGCTTTATGTGATTGGTCCATTAATATCTAGGTTTTGCCCACACTAAACTGTCCACAAAACATGCGCATGTTCAGACCTTGTGAAGAGGAATCTACAGGACCAGTTGTCACCCATGTACATGCAATATGATAAATTTTATGTCTTGAAACAGGGTTGTTTAATCAGACTGTAATGAGCACAGTTAGAAAGAGGTTAATGAAAATACCTTAAAAACCTAGAAAAATGTCAGAGTTAACTTCTAATGTATCTACCGGTATATTAGTTCTTGTAGCATTACCCACAAAGTAACATGGAAGGATTGTAAGTTTCAAATTTCAAGTCCTGTAGTCTCCGTCACGATTCTGAGTTGAGTTTTAGTTCGAAATCAGGGGCGAATACAGCTTTTTGAGAAGCTGGGTGCACTGGATTGGATTGCAATTTTTTCTGGGACTCAAAATGCTCTCTGTTGTTTATTATTGCACTGCAAATAGTGACTGTCAGCAGATTCCTTTTATTAGACTGAAACAGCTTACATCCTGTCCAGCGGATTGGTCTGACTTATTAGCTTGTTTGCAAATTAGGATGTGTCTATTTATGAAAAGTCTGAGTGTCAGTAATGGTAGTGCATGTGCATGCAGTGGCGGATCCAGAGGGGGGGGAGTCGAGGGGG
The DNA here is from genome assembly GCA_936450465.1 of Gibbula magus. NCBI lineage: Eukaryota > Metazoa > Mollusca > Gastropoda > Trochida > Trochidae > Gibbula > Gibbula magus. The sequence continues at coordinate 69,499,312 of OW388299.1, read as the reverse complement.
TCCGTGCATGTGTATGTTTCGATTTCTTGATCTATCACGTATCTTAGGGGGCAGGATAGTGCAGTGGATAGCGTGTTCGGCTTCGGATCAAGAGGTCTGGGGTTCGAATCCTGCCAGGGGCACGGCAACTTTGTCTGCAGTAGAGAACTGTTCTACACGCAGTAAGGTTTGGGTGCAATGCTACACTGAATTTCAGCGTAGTACCACCCATGGTTCGCTAGTTCAAGCCGATGATCGCAGGTTTCACCGCAAAGCATAGCCACATGGTGTTGCGGACTTTCTCCCTCCCATAATACTAGCAGCAGTGATATAAGTGAAATACTCTTGAAAGCGGCGTTAAACCCCAACTCACGTATCTTAGCCTGTGTAACACTTTTCTCAAGATTATTATAGTGCTTGTGTCAAAAATACTTTCTTTGTACAAGGAACTATCATGTTATCAGCCAATCATAGCAATCGAACAAACCCATGGGTAATTTCTAGATTTGGGACCTTTAAGTCAAAAGTTTGTTTCACAGAGAACACATTTCCACATAGCCAGTGCAAGAACTCATAAAGGGGCATAACTCTGTAAGGACTATTGCAACTTCTGTTTCATCTTCTCTGTGTACAATATATGATTGATAACTTTCCTTGTGTAAAATGTTTGATAAATATCCTTGTGCTATTCGATTAATGAATTTTCTTGAGATTATTATTGGATTATAGTTTTTTGAATGAAGTAATTTTACAAATCTCCAATATGACATATAAACAAGTGTCTATATACAATGATAATGGTATGTTTTTACTCTCTCTTTGACTGTCCCATAAATCTTTCTCCTTCTACTGTTACTATTGCTGTGAAACTTGAAAGGTGACCCATTATATAACCAACTAAGAGAAGTAGTGTAAAATTTTCTTATAATCATTCCACCAGATTTAAAGTGAGGAATTGACAATAATAGGGTTTTTTTCAGTGAAGATATTTATATCTGTTGATGGGACAATAAACAAGTAAGTCATTTGAAGACATATTTTGAACCCAAAAATATTGTTAAATGTCCAAAAATAGGATTCTGTATACCATTTCAACTCTGATTATATATATCCTTTCCTCATATATGTATGACTTAATTATTGGCATATTGATGAATTTTCTATGGTACTTAATAAATTAACAACTAACATAACAATTAAAATCATACAAAAAATATATTGCTGCTATTCGGGAAATATTTTGTTCCAACTGAAGACTTGAACCGTAAACTTCAGCATGGCATACTGATGCTAAACCTGATAGTTTGTGGCTGTCATGAGTTACCTCCCTTTGTCCATGATTTGAGCGGCTTGTTTCTGTGTAGGTGACACTTCGCCACCCAGCTGGTCCTGTTGTTTGTTCAGCTGAGAGGAATGTGCCAGCTTTTGTTTTCTCTTGTAAAAAATTAGTTGTTTTTTTATATCAGTTTTAAATTTAGTTGGATAATGATGTTATTTAAGGGACTGGTCATTTATTACAGGGGGGGGTGGGCCGGGGGATTTTTACTTGGGTTTGTACATAAAAATATGACCCTCCCCGGCTTGTCGTAATTTTTTAGATGGCCCTCCCCATTTTAGTGTATTTTTTTTCACGACCCTCCCCCAACATACATCTATAAATTGTCTTGAAATTGAACTTCTGAAGATATATTCGGATCTACATTGGAAATATTTTTCTTTTGACACTATAAAGAAAGGTTCTCTCAAGAGAAAAAAAACGGTTATAGAATATATACCAGTTTTGGGTTTAACATGTGTAACATCTAGGGTTAAAAGTATCTGTAGAACAACAGATTCAATGGCTATGTAGCTCATCAGGTACACATTATTACAGGTATTACATTATCTCTGTTAGGTAAAAACTATTTACCTCGTAAATGATAAGGCATTACCGAGTCACCAAATTTATAATCCCCACTGTCAACACACAATTTTAATTATCATAGACTTTTACATTCTAAGGAAGAAGTAACAAATATATATTTCTAAAGTTCACCATTTTCCTGATAAAGGGGGAAGGAACCAGAAATTGAGATTCATAATAATTTGTATTACACATAAATTTTAAAGATGTGACCTCTATTGTTTTGTCTGTGAGAGGTTTGTACAATGGTACCACAATAATCTCTAAGTTCCCCCACTGCTCACACCCTCCCCAGTGATAAATTTACAAATATGACTGCATAGTCCAAGAACTTGCTACTACAAACTAGTGGGAGTCCCAGCAGATATAAGTCACTAAAGTCATTCCCTCAATAATTAGACAAATACAACCCCCAAAAAAACCTGGCGTCCTGGTAACTCGCATCTTCAAGTTTTAGGAGTCCTTTCCAAATGTATTTGGTAAATATATCACTACTTCCCTGACCCTAACCCTACTTTCCAGCCCTCCTGGTATGACCCTTCTCCCCCCTTCCCCTTCCCTCTAATATGAGTCAATATACACCTCTACATAGCACATCTTATAGCAGTAAAAAAAAGGTAAATCACATTGTTAAGAGCAAAATAAAATTTCAAGGAGCACTAAAAAAGTTAGATTGCTAAAAATACCTCTATCTATGAATAAAAGCAGGAACATATTTTAGGTAGCTAATAGTCAATACCATTTTGAAGAAAAGGTGGGTTATTTTACATTCAGATATGAATTTTCAAGCTGACTCTGAATTTTTTTTCCTTACTCAAAATTACAGGAAGCAAATGCTCCCAAATTGATTGCTATATTGAGAAATGATTTTGAAGAACAACTGCCACCCATTTTAGCTTCTTAACTTACTAGTTGTCGAAAGAACATTTCAGTGTGGACACTCTGCCATGCCCATATCTGAGGGGGATCAAGACCAAATGAACAAACTTAAGTCTCTATGTAACAAAGATGTCATTCAGAAAATTTCAGCTTCCTATGTAAACTGGTTTCTGAGAAGATTGTTTTAGGTAAAATGCCTGCCACTTCAATATTTGAGGGGGGTCAGGACCAAATGATCACTTACTTAAAGTAAAAGGTATCTCCCAACAGAAATTCAGTTTTGGGGGTGCAACGGTTTTGGAGAAGTTAAAAATGTCAAATATGAACAATGGTCCATACAATATTCCCAAATATATATGCTCAAAATACGGCAAATATTCCTCATAGGAATATCGACATATACCGGTACCTGTTTAATATATTTTAAATGTGTGTCTGTTGTCAGATATTTGCAAAAATCAAGGAACTTTACAAAGGTTTCAGGAGTTTTAATAGGTGTCGTATTTCCTTTGTATCATAGTCATAACTGCATCATTGAGATAATGAATTTGACTAACTTTATTAGCTTATATAGTGACTTTTGATATGTATCTAGAAAAATATATCAAACAGAAACAAAAGCCTTGAAAATAAACTACCTGCATGGACAAAAAGTGTCAGTTTTACTTTTCTAATTTTGTTTCCGCGAACAAAGGAGAATACTCATGGGGATTTTTTAAATACTAGCATCAGTTTTGAATATCCAGCTGTCTATGCTTTTTTATCAACTGCTTACAATCATTTTTCAGATCCTCTTTTAAGTATGTAACAAAGATTGTTTTATTACGGTCTATTTTTTCATGACCCTCCCCAACTCCTTGTAATTTTTTTCATGACCCTCCCCTTGTGGCTGTATATTTTTTCATGACCCTCCCCTGAAAACCCCCGGCCCACCCCCCCCCTGTAATAAATGACCAGTCCCTAATTTCACAATGGTTGGCATATTGTTGGTGAAGGAAAATAATTTGTTTTGAATACATTTTTGTAGTTATATTTAGAAGTAATTTGTTCTTACTATTTCATAATTTAAATTGTTTTCAATTGTTATTTTTTTTACTTTTCAAACTGAAAAGAACAATCTTTTTGCAACATAAGTAAAAAGTGGAATATTAATTTTATTTTAAAAAATATGAAAACTTAACAGTAATTTCTTTTTTTTATTCTTGTGTTTGATTATTAGCAGTAATCTTTCTTATATGTGTCCATTTTCATAAGTTAAGTTTCTTTTTCAAATATTGTTTTTAATTCATTGTAGAGATACATACAGAGTTTACTTTTAACTTACATATAGGACCTTCAATCCACCACACAAATAGAAATGTGGATTATTCATTTTTGTTTAAAGAATTAAAACATTTTAACAGTAATTTCATTTGTTTGTTTGAAATCAGTGAAAACAGGTGATATTGAAGTAGAAAGATTTATAACAAAAGAATCAGAAGTGTTGAAAATTGTTTAAATTGTAAGTGATTATTTTCTTTTTTAATTGATTTTACAGATTAAAGAAGTTCATGTGAATTACTGTCGGAAAATTCATCAATTTTAATTTGGTTATCTTTGTTAATTATGGGTACTTTAACAAAAACTGTTCAAAAGTAGCTAAAATATTTATAAAGCATTAGTCGCTAGCCACTAAAACATTAGTGAGAGCCACGAACATGGCGAGAAATTGACCAGGGGGTAAATCAAATGATTGGCTCTGACCAACATTATCATGACAATCAGTTCTTGATTAAAGGGTGGAAAGGATGTAATTTCCTTGACATTTTTAGTTCCAGTTTCTTTTATGTATCTTTGGTCTTTGTTATCTTCCTGTAATCTGAGTAGCGCTCTATTGTAAGTAGGGTTGTGCAATATTGCTGGTATCTTGGGATATACAAGTACAAATTGTTAAATACAATTCTTGCAAAATGTTTTTTTAATTGGCAATATATCGCACCAAACAATTTTAATGAAATATATATGCATGTATTATAAGTACATACTGTTTTAAGGTTTGAGATGCAAGGGAATGCTCTTGATGTATAGGAACATTTGTTGGAATGTATCACAAATATATATATATATATATAACAAAATTCAGTTTAAACTTGTCCAACCCTCAGGTCTCATATAGAAAAATACAATTGTCGAAGAAGATTTCTTTGACTATATATATATATATATATATATATATACACACAGTGTGTGTATTTGTGCAGACAATTTACTGAAGATAATGATGATTGATGTCGTGCCTCGTGCTGTGAAGAATAAATGTGACTTCTTGACTTAATCAACGTATTTCAATTTCATAAACAATTACGACCGACACAAGCAGGGCGCTTTGCCTTTATTTAATGCTTGTAAATTTAGTTTTCCTTTTATTTTCTGCAATCGGTCAACTGATGTGCGATAGGTCAATTTTCCATTCGGTCAAACTGGATTTACAATCGGACATGTCCGGCAAATAGACCGATTTCTGCATCCCTGTCACACACACACATATACATATATATGTGTGTAAAACATTAATAATAAAGTTCTTGCAATATATTGCAATATTATCAATTAATTATCGCAATACAGAGGCTATGTATTGCAATATATCGCAACATGAAATCGAGTTCAATTTGCAGCCCAAATTGTAAGAACCCTTGTTGAGAGTGAATTGTTGTTGATGATCTACTTAATCATCACCTGTGTTATCAATATGCTGAAATTAATCAAATTGAACACCTTTTGTGAACATTTAATCTCGGTTTAAAGGATGAAATACAGGTAGATTTTAAAAATGTTTAACATCAATGTTGCAATAATTGTCATCGCCATCATCATCGTTGTAGTCATCACCTTCAAGAAAGTTGTATCTTGACAGTTGTAACATCAAAGTGACAGAGTTGTCTTCACAAAATTTAATTTGGCTTTGATACGTGATAAAATATCATTTGTTCTGATGTAAGTTAAAATCACTAGACAAAATGCAGTATATAAAACAAAGCCTGTCCACCAGCCCACAACCTGGTCGTTACTTGAGTTTTATCTTTAATTTGCCAGTTAATTTGACAAAAACATACTTTTGGGCAGGCTAGTTTTTAAGCTTATTATGCCAAATGCCAAATATATATGACAATTATTTCTTTTCAATGAAAATCGAGCAGCGACCTTATGCAAGTACAGAAAATGATGATGACAGTCAATATTTCTCAATAAAAGAACACTGTTTATAACATTTGACATAATATTATTATGTGACCCCAACAACATACTTCATTTGAAATGTATTTCTTACATCATAATATTTTTGACTTGCATGATGGTCATTTAGCAAACTTTCAATAAAGATCATGGTGCACCTCTACTCACATTCCCCTTCCTCTTCACCCCCAGACCCCCTCCCCTTTACCCCCAGACCCCCTCCCTTCGCCCCGACATCACCCACTTCCCCATTTTCCTCACAAAGGCTTATATCCCTATCCCCACTCCACCTTTCTCACCATCTTTTAAAAATATCCTGTATGCCATTCCAAAGCACCTAATCATCAAATTTACATTTTCATTTCCAATGCTAGCATCCTATGCCACCCCCACCCCCCTCACCCCTCACCCCCCACCCCTCACCCCACACCCCCACCCCTCACCCCACACCTCCATCTCCCACAATCCAAAGCATCTAACCGTGAGAGTTACATTTTCATTTCCAATGCTAGCATCACATGCCACACCCAACCCAGCCTCACCCTCACCCCCACCCCCCTCACCCCACACCTCCATCTTTCACAATCCCAAGCATCTAACCGTGAGCGTTACATTTTCATTTCCAATGCTAGCATCACATGCCACACCCAACACAATCTCACCCCCACCCCCCTCACCCCACTCCCCCACTCTCCCACTCCCCTCACCCCACTCCCCCACTCTCCCACACCCCTCACTCCACACCCCACACCCCACTCCCATCACCCCACACCCCCACCTCCCACCATCCCAAGCATCTAACCATGAGAGTTACATTATCATGTCCACTGCCAGCATCCTATGCCAGGAGTCTCACTAAAGACTGACAAATTATGTATCAAACGAGAGGAGCACTATTACTTCCTGTAGGGCATTAGATATACTTAGTATTACACCGGTGCCCCGTAGTCTGAGTCGTGCATTACGCAGCCCCACTTCTAGTCCGATATACCTTCATAAAGATAGGATTTTCATACTTAAACTGCTTACAACTTCTCTGTGTTAAAGCTTTGTTGCTTAATATCAGGAAGAAGCTGCAACTATTCATTTCCATTTGGAACAAATCTGATTTTCATATGTTTTTAAAAAAGTAATCTGTAACAGGATACAGAAATTGTTGTAATGTCTTCCTAGAAGGAAAGTAAATAACGGGAGACGTAAACCAGTTTGATAATATGTACCAGGAACTGGCCTGGTAATGAATTTTGAAGTGTTCATTATTTTGCTAATAAATATTTAATCCTCGCGTGAAGCAATTTTCTAGTTGTGCAATAATGCAGATGACTAGTCTATTTTTATTCTAAACGTTGCTTGAATTTTGTTTATTGCGGACATTAAACATACGGATGTTCTTTGTAATTGTTTCAGTTGTTACCTGAATATTTCATACAGTTACATTTAAATCATTTTCTGTTAATAGAAATGACATATTATCGAAAGTGATGAGGCAGGGTTTTTTTTATCCTTTCAAGCAATTTAATCTTGTGCTATTAGATATTATTTTGGGCGACTGCAGGGGCTAGTAAAAGTTTGTTACTGCTAGCCATCCTGCCTACTGCCTGAGCTCTTCTGTATGTATATATATATATATATATATAATGTTGTAAGTAAAGTTCCATCTCTGCAGACAGATAGTTTAAATACACGACTGGACCTAATTCATTTCAGTGTCCAAAATACTTTTGTCATTGAGTCCATATAATGTGTTATAAAAAAGTTCAATGTTTCTGACATTGGCACATCACTTATATTTGTGTAACAGTTGGGTTTTTTTGTCAATTAAGAAGTATATCATGAAACCGTCTCATCATTTTTGCCAAATCAGAGAATCCATTTGTCCACCAAATTATGCGTCAGTCAGAAGGAGTTTGCTTCTGTTTTGTTTACCTCCACTTCTTCCAAGATATGGCGTTGCAGGCTTTCTCCCTGCCATAATACTAGCAGTTGTGGAATTTAAAATGGTTATTTAGAAGGTACATATCATTTGGTCCATGATTTGAACTTTTGATGAACTATGTGCAATTAAATTATTTGAAATTTCTCGTCTATCTTGACGCAAATTCGCTTGTAAACTTGCTTGTGTAAACTCGCTCAAACTAGCACTGTCGGTAAATCGTAGTTGGTAAACATTGATTTTAAATTATGACCTATTTTCTGCATGTTATTGATAAATTAATAATTACATTTAATTGCTATCGTTTTATGTTTAATAGTATGCAATGGATGAAGAACCAACAAATAGTAATACTTTCTCATACTTTATTCATAAAAAAAATTTACTTCTGGGTTCGTCTTTTTGGGTCAAAGATGAAATGTCCAACTGGCACAATTTTGAATCTGCATCCCTGGTAGTGATATAAGTGAAATACTCTTGAAACCCCAACTCATCTCACCTCATCTCACCTCATCTCACCTCATCTCACTTCATCTCACCTCATCTCACCTCATCTCACCTCATCTCACCTCATCTCACTTCATCTCACCTCATCTCACCTCATCTCACTTCATCTCACCTCATCTCACCTCATCTCACCTCATCTCACTTCATCTCACCTCATCTCACCTCATCTCACCTCATCTCACCTCATCTCACCTCATCTCACCTCATCTCACCTCATCTCAAAGAAACAAGGTCTGACCATCCTTATCCCTTTGCCTGAGAAACATGACACCTTTTTTGCAGGATTGTGTGTAATAATAGTTCCTGTACTTAAGTCACTCAGGAATGGCAACTCAGAGCTCATCAGCATGCATAGGGTTAATAGTTGTTTATAATATTCATAAGGAATTAAATGCCTTAGACAGAAAATACATTGGCAAATGGCAAAAACTTTGTAAGACTTTGGTACATCATGTTTATATAAGAGATAAAGAAGTTGTTCAAATCAATTGTGAATTTAGCTTTATAGGTTATTTCGTTAGCATTTTAGTAAATAGAATTTGAGCTCTCAATTTAACTCACTCAAACTGAAAACTTTTCAATTTGAAATGTTCATCAATAACAACATATATGTTTTCTTGAAATTAATGAGAAAATAAAATTTGTTGTAACAAAACAACTTTCATCATGACGTTAACATTAATTGAGAAAAGTTAACTTATAACATAAACAAAAAACAGAACATTCAATTACAAAAAACAGTCCCAAATTTAAATATTTAAAAGTTATCGAAAACAACTCACATTTACTTTTAAACAAATTTAAATGTCCATGTAAGCACAAGAAACAAAAATTGCCTTTGGAAGTAAATTCAATATTAGCGTTTTTAGCGTTAAAGCTGATTCAACATGAGGCTAGTTGGGTTCTGTAAGCACATTACTCTGTTGGGCTTTCTTCAAATTGTAACTGTCAGTGTCACTCGCAAATGATTTATCAAATCAGTGTCCTTGTTGCAAGTTTCTACTATCTAACATTAGGAATTGAGGAAAGATCGAGAAAATCTCTGACATTTAAAGATCCACAGATGTAGGCCTTATATTGAAATAATGAAATAAAAAACTCAAGGTGATAAGTCGAATGTTGAAATGAACCTGTGACATTGTTACTTTCAGGGGTGCACGCGAGAAATCCAATTTTTTTCGATAACAGATGATAGTCGCATATTGATTGGGTTTATATCAAATTGTTGGACGCTACTTTAAGGGTCAGTAAATCTTCATTGCTTTTGTTTCAAGCTGCTTTGATTGAGTTGCGACTGGGAAGAAGATTCATTGAGTCTTATACAATATCCAGTTCTCATCTGAGACGTCTGCTCCGGCGGCCATCTTGGATTAGAAATCAAAATGAAATTTATCTACCTGAAAAGTGTTTTGTTTTAGAAACTTTCCTCTTAAAAGTCAAAAAGTCAAACTAAATGACAATCCAAGTTTTATGCTGTATGTATTTCTCCAGTTTTGGTATTGACTGAAACTGAATTCCTACAAATAGTTTAGTAAGCATGTATATATATATACCGGTACCAGTATGAATCAGTATATTTAATCCTGTCCAGGCATGACAATTGTCTATGTGTCTTCTTGATGGGAAAATACTTCTCTCACAAGACATTAACAGCGAGAAACATTCAAACATTGAAGTTGGTGTATCAAAATACAAGCCATTTGGAAAAGTGAATTTCTGGAGGAACTACCCAGCTAGATAGATTTGCATTGTCACGTGAAGTTAGTCTGTCATCCAGACCCTAGAGCAAAAATTTAATGGAGCCTTCATAAGTCTAAGAAATGTTGACCAGTCTAGTTGCCTCAGCTCTAGGAAATTAAGTATTGTTCAGGTCCCTCATTTTTATTTCCTATCAAATATTGAAAAATAAAATATCAATAAATAAAATCTTTTTTTTCAGGGACTGTATGTTAGTCTAACATGAAGTGTAAAAGGTTAACTAGTCCTATGAACTACTAGTCATTTCATAGTCTAATTTCATTTCTGCTAGCCATGGGCTGCCAGACTGATTCTAGTTTGTAAGCCTTTTTTCCTCTCAGAACTGTTTCCCCAAAGTACCGTATTTCCTCTAATAGACATCAGGGTTATGACTGAAAGAAATAGAAGCCAGTTCTCGAAAAGACGCTGGTAAAAGTAATTTTTTAAAAATGCAATGTATATGTTCAGTTAAGCCTTATTATTCACGTTAAACAATGAGTAAATATTCACCAAAAGATTGTTTTGGTTGCATATCTATATGTTTCTCAGTTGGTGATTTATATTATCGAAAAATTAACAAAGGCTGGGGCTGAAGGCGTTCTTTTTTAAAAATTATAGTAAAAGTATAGGAAAATACAGACTATATAACACAATGAATAGGGAATCCTGTAAATTGACTTTTCAGAATTGTATGACATTAATGGATTCAGAACTTTTCATGTTAAGTTACAAAACAGGTGTTGTGTAAGGAATATTTGACAGAAATAGTTCCGTCATATTTTGTGCTGAGATTTATGAGGATGTTATGTCGATTTCTTGGTTGTATTTTGTGCCATAATTTAACACTTGTAACATAAGGTAAAATTAATCATACTGACGCTGTTTTCAGTTGAAAAGTTTGAAATAATATACACATTACAGGGTTCGAAATTAGCACTAGTCCGGTAGCCCATGACTAGTGAAAAAGAAGCTGGGCTAGTAGACTAAGAGTGTAAAAACTGGTAGTCCAAAAGACTAGTAAAAATTTGATGTGAAATGATCATCGCAATGTTTTTGGCTAGCTGGACTAGTACTTTTAGAAATGCATTAGTCCGAATGGCTACTGCACTGAAAAGGTTAATTTTGACCCCTGCATTACGTATTACAGAAAACCTAGTGAATAAAATAAAGATATATATTTATGTTCAGAAATATACATATATCACATTCAAAAAAGAACATTCAATTTCCCAAAGAATTTTTAAATACATTTAATACCGTTTCATAATTTATATATATCAGATAAGTAAATGTCAAAGAAATCCTTAGTCCTTAATTTTTTGGGCCGCATTCTTGACTCTTATAGGTATTTATCTGCCAAAGTAGTCTAAAAACTGTTTTATTTTGATGTGAGATATTTTCATCTTCCTATATTTGCAGAGGAAGAATAGGTGTTAGGTCTGCGCATGATAAATGGGCAATGATAAAAACACTTTGTTTCTTGTGATTTCTCGTATTTCCTCCACGATTGTGAGAGCATGTCTGTTTATGTGTGTGTGAAACGTCTCAAGGGACGGGAATTGATGCTTAAGAATGTGTTATCGAAGATGAAGAGTTAATGTAAAAATGGGAAGTTAGCACCAATATTTGGCAGTCTCATAAATAATTTGCTGTTATTTGATACATCTTTCTCAAGAGTAGATATTTGTATAGGGTATCTGGTCTCCTCCATGATGAAAATTGTTTAAGAAAATATTCTTGTTTTTTTCTCATGTTAAATTTCCGGATTCGCTTCTATTTGGCCGATATACACAATGAGATTTGGTGGAGTGACTTTATAATGCAATAATTCTTGCTTTTATTGATTGTTTTGCTATCTTAATTTTGTTGTTGGGGTTGAAATGATCTTTTATGGTTGGGAAGTGAGAAACTTTTGACATCTCCAAATGAATTCTATCAAGTAATCAAAGTTTAAATTTTCAAAATAACTTTTGAAATCTAATTTCATTTCTCACATCTCTGACACACGTTTTGTTATTTATGATCTTTGGGATTATATTTTCTTTCCAACTAACTTTAAAAGTTATTTCATTGTTAAGATACCACCTACATGACAAAACTTTTTTTTATCAAAAATACCTTTTTTATTCCGAAAATTTATCAGTTTTATCCAAACTGAATCAGTGAGAGATATGCATGCCACTATGCTAGCACAGAAAAGTGAGGGAATGCAGCAAAGCTTAAATTAGGCAGTGATGGAAACTGGTGCAAGTTTTGGCTTTTGTGAGAAGTTGGTTTGATACAAAAAAATTCTAATAGACTCTTGTGTATCAGTCATGATTTCATAACACCCAAAAAAGGAAACATGAAACTCTACTTTAACATTGGTTGTTAAAGAGTAAGGCTGTGGATCAAGAGGTCTGGGGTTTGATTCCCGCCAGAGGCTCAGCAACTTTGTTTGCCTTGGAGAACTACACGCAGTAAGTTTAGCATGCAATATGCTACACTCAATTTCAGTATAGTACCATCCATGGTTCACTACAACCACCCGATTCTCACAGGTTTCACCGCAATGCATAGCTGCCATGGCGTTGCAAGCTATTGCCGTGCAATAATACTAGCAGCCATGATAAAAGTGAAATACTCTTGAAAGCGGCATTAAACCCCACCTAACCTAACAATAGATAAGGGAATGGTTCACCATATACCTGATAGTGAACTTGTAAGTGCAAGAGGGTGGAAGATGCTCTTGGAGCATGTATTTGTAGTTGGGTATATAATATAATATAATATAATATAATATAATATAATATAATATAATTGCAGGTGAAATACCGGGATCTATCAATGAAAATAAACCGTGTTATCAGTCACTAGTGAAAATAACAATGGAACGTGTTATCAGTCACAAGTGACTTATATAACAATGCTCCGACGTCATGACACGTTCATGACGACGTCACATTGTTGCTGAGCCGACTTAACGTAAAGGCAAGTCTATTTCGGTGAATATGCAAAGATTTGGTCAAATAATAAATAGAAAATATAATATAATATAATAACTCTTTGTTGTCCTCAATACGTACATTGTGCATCGTAAATTCATTTTGTGCTTTCTGCACCCTGCAGCCACTGTGCAGTGCAAGTTAAAGCATTGTTCTATCCTTATAATGCTGAGTGTCAAGCAGGGAAGCTACAACTCCCATCTTTTAAAGTCTTTTGGTATTAAACCCGTCCTCCGGGTGATGAGCGGACACTCTACCAACTGATGATGTATTAGAGAGGGGGTGCTAATAACTTCAATTATGGCAAATCGAGGATGTAGATGGTTATCAGTCCGTCCGTGCCCTGTACTTGTGTTCCTTGTTTGTTGTTGTTAACTCATGTTTATGAGTAACTTTTCTTTGTTGATTAAAGCATCTGTTTGTTTTGTCAATGTTGACAGTTGATTATCGTTAGATTTATTGTTTGGTTGATGTGGGAACATTTGAGATATTTATCATGATTCCTGGAGGATATCTTCATAAGGAGTGAACCCACTGACCCTGTCTGCGAAGCTAAGTTAAGAGAATGGTGGGCTTTATAATCAGTTATGACAACTGTTGGGGGGATAAGACGGTGAAACACACACCCCCAGTGCCGCTGCCACTTATTGCCGCACATCATCCATTTGCCTCAAAGAAATGTTTGGCTATTTTCCATGGATATACTCGTCTGTTCAGAAAGGTTTTTAAGAGGCAAATGTTTCGCTATTCTTTTCTGATAATCCTGACAGATAATGCCGACTCTATCTCATAATTTGTGTCAAATCGGTATGCAGCTTCTCCTAGTTATAATAAATCACCTTCAAAACATTTGTTGATATACAGGTAGTTTTTTGGGACTGAAGTTTTGTGTGTGTAAGTGCACTGCCTTGCCCCGTCATAAGGACAGAGATAACAGATGCCAGCATAGGAATAAACATTGCTGTGTCATTTCTTTGAAATTTTATTCAACTGTGTACATATTTTGAAATTTATGTTAATTGTAATTGTAATAATCAATGTAACATCATCGGCGAATTTTTAGCAACTGTACAACAATACATTGTATTATGATTTCACATGAATTCACTAAAGTTCGCTGATATTATATGGATAACGCCAAAGTTTACTAAAGCACACAAATAAAATAGATTATTTGAAAATGCTGAAATTTTTCCTTTCATTGCACTCAAGAAGATCAGATTTATTACTGTGAATACACAATATAGCCTCTTTATTTTGATTTGAAAAGTTATATAATTTTTACAATAAAAAGTAAAAAGAAAATTTATGAATAGAACAATTAGGGGGAGACAGATAAACCAAAGTATTACTGTATACTCGTCCCACCAAACTCCCATTCCACAGCCCACACTTCTTCTACTTCATTATCTTCTAGCTAATTAAAAGAGTTATCAAAATTGTTTTGGAAACAAATTGCTATGAAACTTGTCTGGTATTATCAGTAAAGCCAGATATGTATAATGTAACGTTTTGAGAAAAAAGAGACTTAATACATTCCTAATTGCACATAATAATTACTATTTTTGATAATGGCAACAAATAAAAGAGTTCTTCTTGAAAAAGAAATTAAACAAATGTTAGCATTTTCTTTAAGAGTTGTATATACAGGAATATCAGAACAGTAACTTGAATAGAGCTATTTCTATTGGTAGTTAATGAATTATATATAAAGAGATAATTTTTCAACCAATTAAGATGATCTCAAAACTGATTTTGACCAAAATTATTTTATATTTGATAAAACTTGTAGGGAGATTTAAATCAACAGGAATATCATAATGATCATCATAGAATCTAATGACATGTTGAAATATAATTATTTTCAACTGTAGCAAATGAATTAAATGCAATGAAAGATAAATCATTTTTCAACCAATCAAAATGATCTTAAAACTATTTTTGCAACAACAAAAGTTTTTAAAAAGTCCATAAACCTTACAGGGCATTGTCTAAGAGTTGCCAGGCATATCATAATGGTAGTTGCCGACACGTTTAAAGGGCAAGATGATGACAATTGCTTATGTGGAAAACAGCCAGGGCAACTTAAATTGGGAGGCATCTAACATCTCCGCAGTTTTTGCCTCGAATCTGACATCTCGACACTATCGGGTCATCGCAAGCAAATGGCAGTTTTAGTTTTCACAGCTCCTAATTCAGAGCAGTTCTAGATGCCATATATTTGTGGGGGGGGGGGGGGGGGGGGGGGGGTTGGGAGGAACCAAACACAGTTGCTGTAACTTGTCAAAATGTGTCTTACGGCCTGATGGAGAAGAAAACTGAAATCTTTGTTTCTATTTTACACTCAAAGTTTTCGATGGATCACTTTTTTCATGGATCTCTCCTGATCACTCATTGGTTTACGATTTAATATTGGTATATGAATTTGTTTTATTTGCAATTTATCACCCTTTCTTATATATATATTCTATGTATCTAAATTATGATTTTGATAGAAAATATACAGAAGCTGGTCTAACAGCTAACGGAAAGAATCCACTTGTTGGATGGGTTGCTCTAGATTTCTTATTTGATGGATAATAATATTGGGGAAGGAAGAATAATGAAATTAGGTTATGATTATCAAGATATTTCCATTTATGACAATTTTGAACAATAGACTTCTGTCTGTGGTATCTTCTGGCTGTGTTTTTAAAGTTGAAAGTTATTGCTCCAAAGACCATACACATTTGCTAATGCCAATTTCACCTCAACTAAACCTCATGACCCTGTTCACCTGAATGTAGTACTTAGTTTTCAGAACTGCGAAACAGAAATGTTTCATCATCATTTTAACCCTTTGGAATCCTTTCAATCTCTTTATCTTTTAAAATTTGATAAGGAACAAAACTATTTCATTTGAAAATGATCTAGAAATAACCTTTGAAATCCTTTAAATTCAATCTCTTTATCCTTTATGTTTTGGTTAGGAACAAACTATTTCATAATCTAGAAATAACCTCAAACCTTTGATTTCACATTGTATCCAAATTTCATTCACAAATTTGAAATTTGTTAAATTGTCATGAATAAGAACCTGTAATGTTACTTTCTGATACAGGAAGTATTTTACTTCTGATACAGGAAGTATGCTTTATGGCTACAGTAAACACTTGATGAAGGAGTATCCTGATTGGGTCGACCTGCTGCCCTGATAATACCCCGTGGCAGGAACTAAAGGTGTTGCACCTCCCATTGTCTGAGACTCTTCCAACTCGCTGAACCGCTGAAGAATTTTACCAAATTATGACAAGAGAGGGAAGGGATGAAATATTGTGTGGAAGTGACAGCCTACACCAGATGACTCCCCGCCGTCATCGTTGCCGCGTGGAGGAGGCAATGAGATATGACGTCAAGTCTGATATGCTCAGAGATTTTTGCCTCATTGTCGATGATGAGAGTTGATAAATGTTGTTGATGTGTTGACGTGTACCAGAGAACCTTGTGAAGTCTATTAGGTGCATTCAGGAGGTTCTGTTCGTGTTGTTGGTTTCCAGGCTGCAGAGGTTAGTGTAGTCGTTGGTGTGTTTGACGTTGAGTCCCGAGGTCTGGGTTTGAACCCTGTCGTAGGCTTGGTGGTGCTAGAGAACCAGATGATGTCGGTACAGATTTGGGGTTTAACTTGCTGAGAGTAATGGAGGTAGAGAAGTGGTTGGTATGTTTCACTTTGGATCACTTGGTCTGGATTTTTATGTGTTCTTACCATATTTTATGTGTACACATTTGGGTTTCAATTGCTGATTGGTTGGGAGTCGTGAAGAAGGTAGTGCAGTGGTTTGTGTGTTTGACTTTGGATCATGAGGTCTAGGTTTTGATGTGTTCTTGAGAAACATGTGATGTAGGTACACTTTCAAGGTTTAAACTTATAATTGGTTGGAGCAGTGGAGAGGATGGTGCAGTGGAGAGGATGGTGTAGTGGAGAGGATGGTGCAGTGGAGAGGATGGTGTAGTGGAGAGGATGGTGCAGTGGTTGGCTTGTAAAGTTTGAGTTTGGATCACCCGGTCTGGGTTTGAATCCCATTGGGGCTTTTCAGCGCTAGAGAACCTTGTGGAGTGTTGAAGGTGTATACCCAGTTAGGTTGCAGGCTGAAGGGATAAGTGTAGTTGCCTATATGTTCGACTTTGAGTCAAGAGGTGTGGGTTTGAACTCAGGGGTAGGTTTGGCAGTCCTAGAGAACCACCGATGTAGGTACAGATTTAGGGTGTAAACTCACAATTGGTTCGTTATGTAATGGGTACACTCCTGGGTTTCAATTGCTGAATGGTTTGGGTACTAGAGTGTATATAGTGCACTAGTTGGCATGTGCAACTTCGAATCACAAGGTCCAGGTTTGAATCCCACCAGGGGCTTTCCATTTCTTAAGAACCTTGTGGAGTGTTGAACATATACACCCAGTTTAATAGGTTACATGCTGAAGAGGTTTGTCTTTTTAATAAGAGCTCTGGGTTTTCTTCCTAAATTGAACTTGGTTGCTATATTCGAAGATCTTTAAAAAATGAATACACTAAACCAATTACCCTGTATGTTTTTGAAATGCAAGTTCTTTGTCAAACTTGATTGACAACATGATGTCATAATTTGAGTTGTGATGAACT
This sequence comes from Gibbula magus, assembly GCA_936450465.1. Lineage (NCBI taxonomy): Eukaryota > Metazoa > Mollusca > Gastropoda > Trochida > Trochidae > Gibbula > Gibbula magus. The sequence continues at coordinate 69,481,539 of OW388299.1, read as the reverse complement.
TGATTGACAACATGATGTCATAATTTAAGTTGTGATGAACTTAATTGACAACAAATTTTAGTTGTGATGTGAGTCCTGAAGCTGCATGTTGTTATTTCAGGCTACGCCCCCGCGGCAATACGACCTCCACCCCACAGCTGATCTGTGGACACAATATACTACCAGTGTAAGCTTCACACACCCTCAACATCTATCCTCTAGCCATCTTAACTGCCTCTATCCATGTTATACATCTATATTTGGTGTCACCTCACTTTACCTATATTCACCTCACATTTCCACTATTCACCTCAATTCATTGTATATATCACTATATATATTTTCTTCATTTACACTGTCTCTATCTATGTTATATACCTCTGTCACATCTACATTTGGTGTCACCTCGCTTTTCCTCTATTCACCTCACATTTCCACTATTCACCTTAATTCATTGTATATATCACTATATATATTTTCTTCATTTACACTGTCTCTATCTATGTTATATACCCTTGTCACATCTATATTTGGTGTCACCTCGCTTTTCCTCTATTCACCTCACATTTCCACTATTCACCATAATTCATCGTTAATATCAATATATATTTTTCATTCCCACACCCTCAACATCTATGCTCTAGCCATCTTAACTGCTTCTATCCATGTTATACACTTCTGTCACATCTATACTTGGTGTCACCTCGCTTTTCCTATATTCACCTCACATTTCCACTATCTACCTCAATTCATTGTATATATCAAATCTTATATTTTCTTCATTTATACATCCTCAACATCTATCGTCTATCTATCTAAACTGCCTCTATCCATGTTATATACCTCTGTCACATCTATATTTGGTGTCACCTCACTTTTCCAATATTCACTTTATTCACCTTTCCACTATTCACCATAATTCATCGTTTATATCAATATATTGGTCCTTTTCATTCCCACACCCTCAACAGATATTGTCTATCCATCTTAATTGTAATATCCATGTTATGAACCTCTGTCATATCTATATTTGGTGTCATGTCACTTTTCCACTATTCACCTCACATTTCCACTATTCACCTATGGTTTATCATTATATATATCAATATATATTTAATCATATATTTATTTTCTTCATTTACATTCCCCAAACGTTATTTATCTACACACCTTATCAGTCACTGTATTCGAAGTGAGAAAATGTTTGTATTTGCTGTCACTTCTCTCACTTTCATTTTTACAGCACTTTAAGATAATGTTCTTACTGTATTTATTGTCTTATTGTTTTCACAGTGTATCTCATTATCATCATTTTAAATCACTAATTGTCTTAATGAAAATATTTCAGAGTCACAAGTTATCTTGCATTATTAATATTTCATAATCACTAATTATAAGATAATAATAACCATCTCAAAGTAACAATTGTTTGCCGTTATCTATCTTTATTAATATCTCATAGCCACTAATTATAACATTGATAATATCTTACAGTCACAAGTTATCTCAATATAATGAGAGATACGTGATATCGCACTGAAAACACAAAATCTTCTGTTTATTATATATGCTTTTGTGTTCTGAAATATGGTGTTTTACGTCCAAAACTGCTTCAATTGAACGAGTTCTGGCGATGTCATACCATTGTTGCTATGTCACTTAGCAACGGCGATGACGTCACGTTGATTGTAAACGTGACGTCATACCACTGTACATGTCATCCCCTCTGATATTTCACTGTGTTGAGAAAGTGATATCAAACTGCAGTGATGAGAACACATTTTCTCAAACTGAGAAAACTCAGTCTCACATAATAAAAGTGTTTCTATCACAAGGATATTATCTCACAGTCATGTGTTTCTATCACAATGAAAAATTTCACATTCACGTGTTTCTATCAAAATGATAATATCATAGTGATAATATTTCACAGTAACAAGTTATATCACAAAAATAATATCTCACATTTATATTAAACGTCTCTCGGTTACAAATGGATCTCAATAACAATAGTTTACTTGCTGTCACCATGTAATGTTATTAACAGATAACACATACTGTACAAGCCCAGTTCAGCGATTCTGTGGCGTGAATCCCACATTGTACGAAGCTATTCTTTGTACATATACTTGTTCCATCCTCAGTGTTCAGGCTTCATAAAAATACTTATCAACTAGTTTTGCATGCTTTCTTCCTGTATTGATACTTGCCACTGGACATTGTGGACCATGCGTGAATTTGTTTTAAAGCCCCTTACGCACCTTCACATCTTGTCTCACACTTGCTGTGATAGTCACCAGTAACCATAATCAATGTATATGAAATTAAGATTTTTTGGATAACAACATCTTGTGAAGCAATCTCATTAAAATCATATCTTTGATTCGCTCTCAAGGGTAAACTTTAAAAAATTGGGTTGTCACTCATCTAAGATCTGACGGAATCCCGTGGAGCCCCGTGTCCGCTTTCAGAAATCTGAAAGCACGCATTGTCAACGGGAAAGTAACAACTTCCGGCGAACACGGATCTCCACGGGATTCTGTCAGATCTTGGATGAGTGACAACCCAAATAGGTGTGGCCTTAGGAGCGAATGAAAGATATGATTTTAATGATTACTTGTGAATTAAGATACATGATGTTTCGGAGTAAACGCTCACTCCTTCATCAGGTGGAATATGGGGGTGTAACCAGGTTGGATGCATTTAAACAGAATGTTAACATTTATTATACCCCACATTCCAGCTGTTGAAGAAGTGAGAATATTCTACATGGTTATTCAGAGAATATTGTAATCCAGTGCTAATGTCCCATATAATCAGTACTTGTTTCTAGTGTAGGTTTGGTACTATTTGACATGTGTTCTGTTTCTAATGCCTGGTCCTGCCAGGGGCACGGCATCTTTGTCACAGTAGAGAACTGTTCTACACGCAGTAAGGTTTGGGTGCAATGCTACACTGAATTTCAGCGTAGTACCACCCATGGTTCGCTAGTTCAAGCCGTTGCTCGCAGGTTTACCCGCAATGCATGGCCACATGGCGTTGCGGGCTTTCTCCCTGCCATAATACTAGCAGCCGCGATATAAGTGAAATACTCTTGAAAGCGGCGTTAAACCCCAACTAACCTCACCTAACCTCTAATGCTTGAAAAGTCAACTTTTATCAATTCATTCAAAGTTTTTATGTATAGAGTTACTATTTGATAGAGCAAGTTTGATCTTATTGATTTAATCGTCATCTTGTTGTCAACAGTAAAGAATAATTCTAATGGTAACAACTTTTTTTATTCTGAGGGTACAACATTTAAGTGCAGATTCTTTTATTGTTTCCACGCATCTTTGCAGATGGGTTGTGTGTTCTCTGTGAGATTTCTATATACTACATGTATTGCTTGAGAGCAGTACCAATTATATACATAGAATTAAACCAATACCACTGCTATGATGTAATCACGTCTTATCATTGTGACCTTTCCTCAATAGTTAAGTTAATTAACTTTGTGTTATTCTGTATATTGCACAATGCTCAGGTTTGAAACAATAAGTTTCATATTCTCTCCTCGTGACTCTTGAACTTCTAAAATGACCATCTACGAAATATCAAACACAATTTATATTCTTAATTTTTAGCTCATCAGGCCTGAAAGACCAGATTGGCAAATGGCATGGGCCAGAGTTCAGTGTGATGGATCAGACTAAGATTTGTAAATATCATTATCCTACTCCCCAAAATAAGGGTGTGGCAGAGGTGCAACTTTAATGTGGTTTATTTTGTTAAATGTTATGTGTAAGAAAAAAAATAGTTTATTCCTATATCAGGCATATTTTTTAATGTTTTATTTTTATCCAATTAGCACTTTGAGAAAGTATTTTCACAAAGCAAATTATGAGAGAAGGGACATTGAGGTATTTTTCTACTTCTTCTAATGAACGCACTAAAATTGCATGCTCCATGATGTCTTTCAAACCTATTATTTCACATGTATAAGTCTTGGGTATAAATAATACAAAGTCTGATGACGGAAGAGCCAATGGCTCTATATTTTATTTAGATCTTCAACCTTAGGTCCATTGAATTCCTGATGAGCTACAGAGCCCATGGCTCTATATGTTTTCAATAGTATTATTAAATATATATACATATATATATATACATAATCTCCTTGTCATTATCATATATTTCTAACAACAATATTCTGTTTGATATGTATAAAGTTACTTCCTGGTCATATTTAATTCAATAAAAGAAACACTTAGAGATTGTTCATCTTTCCTTCTACCATCTAAATGTCTGCTTTATGAGAGTTTTTCATTCATTGTCAGGATTTCTTGAGAGAGGTTTTCAATCCTCATTATTTGTATGAGTCTTTCATAAAAACTTGCTTAATTCTGTTTATCTATTGTCATGTGAGAGAGATTTCTTGAGGATGTATTATAAGAATGATTATCTAAATAAGAGAATATATGATATAAGAGCTCTAGGATTTTTAGATAAAAAGTATCTTGTTTACCAAACCGGTTCCTTCTTTTGGGAAATAAATATGTTTAAACAATTAAAGTGTAGATATCATTGCAACAGTTTAGTTTTTGTTTATTTCCAATGAAGTGGTTGATATCTAATAAAGGAAAATTAAAAATGAACTTTGTTTCGTTTTAAAACAAAGTTAATACAATTGCTTTTCCCTTAACAGCAGTACATAAGTCATTCTGTTACAAATCAGTCCGTACTATGACAACCCATTTATCTATGATTATCCTCTTTAATTTGGATTTTGCTTATGTTCTTGTCATACAGCTGTTTATTCATTAACTTGAAATACAAATTAATTATTAACTGAAGAAATTCTTCTTACCTTTGTAATAATGTATAAACAAATTTATTTCATCATTGTCATAGAAGTAGTTAATTAAGTAAATTAATCATTGAAAAACATAAGTTATTAGTTAATCAATAAATCAACTAAAAATGTTTTCATGACAAAAGAAATCTAACATGTTTTTATGAAACTTAAAATCTTAATACCTATTTTCATTAAATAAAAAAAAAATCATTGTGATTAACTAAAAATCCTTTTTTTCATAAATTCAGTTTAAAAGTGACTTTATAAATTTGAACATATTTTTTATAAAGTCTGAGATATTGTATAATGAATTAACTTTATAACAAACTTCATTATGATTGACTTGAAATAAATTTATCATAATTTAATATTTGAGTGATTTTATGAATCGGACATATTTTTATAAAGACCAAGATAGTTTATGATGAAAAATTAACTCATTCATATTTTGATAAAATTAAGTTTAAAAAATAATTTTATGAAATTTAACATATTTTTATGGATATTTTTCTTGTTTTGCAGTGCATCTAAGTAAGGTGAGCCAATGAGGACGACATTTCTCTGATCGAAGTCTCGGAGGTAACTGCCTCCCTCCAGCGGGGACTGTCAGCGCCACACTACAGGGGTGTTGTATGCTGATTGTACTAATACCACGTCGACACTTGTGTGTCCTGATGTTTAGCAGGAGAGCTGCTCCAGTGATAAATCTATGAATTTCCTAAGTAATCCAAGTTGAAATAGCATATAGGAGAGAACAGAAATGCCCTTTCTAAGAAGCCTGAAGATGAAAAAGCCATTTGCCTAAGCCCTGGTCTTAGTTATGGATCGCATTGGAGGATAATAAATTATTGGTTAGTAGGATTTATTGTTTTAATGACAGGTCGCAGAAGGTGAAAAGGGGGCTATAAAACATGTATTTATTTGATTTATGACGTCTGGAGTGGCAGAGTTATCCCTGTTTATGGGCCTGATAGAAAAGCCATTATTTCCAGCGGTGTAAATAATGCAGCGGGCCATATTTGCTTGTCGAGTCTCAGCTTCGTTTTAATCGAGAATCGGGCGAGTAATCAAGCAAGATGAAGACTAATACTGCATTATGAGAAATACTTGCACGATTCTGTCACCACAAGCCCAAATAACGATAGTCGTAGACTTTTGCTGATTTGCTCGCCGCCATTTGGGCCCGTCCCTCCTGAAACCTCGTGGCATGGCAGCCTCTTATGACTTTTGCTTAATACATCTCGGAAAGGGTTTCATCCATCTTATCCGAGTTTATGGTTGCAGAAAGAATTAAGAAAAATGAGAGGAATATGCTGGTGGCTGGGACGGATGGGAGGGATGCCGTATGAGAACTCCTTTGATAGACAATAAGGGATTAAAGTACTAGACCTCCTAGTTTTATCTCCCCCCATTTCGCCCTCTCTCCAACTGGTTCATCTAGCTAAAATGAAGCAGGGATGTGATCAGTCTCATAAAGTCCATTTCAAATAGACTTTTGCGTAGTCGAGCTTTGGACAGAGAATGAAATTCTATTTTGTATCCCAGCCAAGTTGTAACTATTAAATTCAAGAGAGGCTTTTTGTCCGAAATGAATTGAGTTTTCGCTAATGACATTTGGCCAATTTTGTATGTCATTAAAATTCAGTGCTGTCTTTATGACTGTGTGTCCATTATTGCAGATGTTATATATTCATTTGAATAAACTATTTTTGTTACTTGGTATTTCTTATTGATTTTAACCATACTTTTATGTATTACGGATTTGAGTAAGATAGTATAGTTATCCTTAATCAGGGCTTGAGGATGCCTTGTTTAAGCCCTGAATGATCACATGTATATCCTTGATGGATAGGTACACATATACTTGCTAATCAAATTAGTTAATGATTAGAATCATTGATTCGATGGAATAAATGGCTAAAATAGTAATTGAACTTTTAAACCCTGAAAGAAATTGAAAATAATGATCATTATCATAATCAGAATGAAAATATTACAGATGTTTTATTTGGTTCAGAGGGATAATGACTTGCTATTTACAAACAGCTATGTGTCCAACAACAGGTCGAGCATACAATGTTTTTTTCTGATATTTGACATTTATTACAGGGCAAAACCTGAACATTTTTGCAAAACATGACACAAGCATGACATAAAACATAAGCAACTCTATTACTTTTCTAGCATGTGGCATTTAACATATTTTAACAATATTTTCACCAAAATAAGCATAAATTTAGTAGGAACTGCAATGAAAATCTTTGATCAGGGCCCCTTGTGCGATTATGATGCTATTGTTTATGATGTTATTGACCATTGTTCCGTGACATCACACAAATACTGCACTTTATAGCGGGATAAAGGATGGGGTGCTTTTGATCTTGGCCAAAAATATGCTAGAAATAATTATACATGACATATTATTGCAATATGTTGACTTAACTGCCTCTACAAATATGTTTAACAAAACAATGCCTTGCAATGTCTTCAAATTATACATTTCTAAAAAATATGCTAGATATAATGACATCAGACATATGCAGCATATTAAATGAACTGTCTCTACATATATTTTCAACCCAATGTCTTCAAAGAAAAGAACATTTATCCCAAAACATGTTAGAAGTTTTAAAATATGACTAATATTGTAAAATATGACATATATGTTCATCACATAAAATGCCTTTCAGTGCTTTCAAAGAAAAGAACATTACCAAAAAGCTATTGTAAAAAAAAATTGTTTAAAATTTCATTACTACTTTCAGTACAGTCAAGCAATTGTTTTCTGCTCCTTTACATTACAACAATATATATAATTATTTAAATATATGTATTGCAATATTTATTTGTAGTCTTGTTTCTTGTACCCAAAAAAAAAATTTTCTTAGCCCTATATTAAACCAAAGTAATTATCTTTCTTTATAAGTTGATAAGAGTCTTTAAAGGGGCAGTAGCACATTTTTTGCGAATTTTATTTTTAAAAATTTCCCATTTATAATGATAGCTTATGTCATTTATATTTACTTTAGAGGATAAAACATGTTATTACACACACCAATTATTCGTAGTGACAATAACGGTGTTGCGTATAAAGGAGAAATTGTATGGCGGCCATTTTATTGTGAACACATTTTATTATTTTGAATGACAAAAACGATTCCCATGGCATTACGGAAATATGTTCACTCATTTTTACCTTGATTTTCTGAAGAGAGAAGGGTTGTTTTACTATTGGTATCATAATTTTTTAAATACATTTCACACTTATTTCGGCGAAAAAACGTGCTACTGCCCCTTTAAGTCTTTATAAGAAATTATTTTTAACTGAGAGTAACAGAGCACCCTAACTGGTTCAAATTTCAAAATAAAAGTTATGGTACAACTGTTTTTTAAAAAAGGATTTTATTTCTTCCGACAAATATCTTTTCTGAGTATTTCCCCTTTGCTTTTTGTTCCGTTAACATTATTTGTAATAGTTACAGAACCGAATTTCAACAAGAAATATTAACAAGACCATTAATCATATATATTATTGTCATGACTGATGTTATCTGTTAACAATGCCTCATTTATAAACTTTATTCCAAAAATATGTGAAAAAGAGAGAGATTTAGGATGACTTTTATTTTCTGTAATATTTTTATTTTAGGTCCAACAATACATAGCATGTTGGTTTGTTTCATAAATCTTCAAGAAAAACAAAACTGTACTGTAGGAGGCGATAGATACTTAAATAAATCATCTTACCATGTCATTTTCTTTCATAAATATTGTTCAAGAAAAACAAAAAGGTAACATGCTATGTCATATATAAAACATTTTGCCATGTCATTTTCTTTCATAAATATTGTTCAAGAAAAACAAAAAGGTTCTGTATGAGACTATACACACAAGATTTTGCCATGCGAGATTCATAAAGCTTACAAAATGTCTGTACATGTCGTTAATGTGTGTATATATCCCTCAACACACAACACACCAGACAATCTCTAACAGTGACTTGACATATACTTATCAACACATCTTGTGCCCTGAAATAACAACTTGCATCCACAAAGTCTCGTTATTATTTCATTCCCAACAGTAAGCGAGATCATCAACAGAGCAAGCTATGACAGATGGACTATAATATAGCGTTCTTGTATAGTTGCTTTGCTTACTGTTATACCTATAACAAAAACTGTCACAAATATGATATTAATCCTAAACTAGATAAATTCCACAACTATAATGTTAAAAAATATTTACTTTTTACATCTCCTTGAGGGATCTTTTTCTTAATTACTACAAATTTAGTTTATTTCTTCTTCTAAGAGTTCATCTTGTGTACTTATTACAAACTTTTTTTTATGGATAATGCTACGCTATGTTCTTATAGTACTTTATCTATTATATTTATATGAATTAAATGTTCTAGAGCTTTATGAATTATCTGAATAATACAACATGTTGTCAGTGCCTTTAATTAAATTTCAATGATAAAATCTGTATCTTTGCTGACTGAAAAACAACAGGATGATGTCATGTAAAAATAGAATGATGTCGTACAGCAACAGGATGTTATCATGTAGCAATATGATGAAACAATAGGGTGATGTCATGAAACAATAGGGTGATGTCATGAAACAATATGTCATGAAGCAAGAGAATGACATGTAACAATAGGGTGATGTCATGAAACAATAGCTAGGATGATGTCATGAAACAATAGGATAACATGCAACAGCAGGATGAAGTCATTAAGCAATATGTTGATTCAAAAACAATAGGATGTCATCATGTAAGAATAGGTGGAAGTCATGGAATAGGGTAAAGTGAAATAACAATAGAGTGAACTTACGTAACAATAGATTTATATCAAACTAAATAAATAGCAATTGCTTTGCGTGAATCTGATTCGCTGAACGCTCTCACAGGGATTCAGTTCATACTTGCATGAACTTAATTTCATTTCACATTTAGCCACGCCCCCATGACGTCAGGTTCATGGCTAGTTGTCTTGTGCATTTCCATTGGCTGATGAACACGTTGAAGCGGGGCTAATATTTGGTGTCTTCATACATGTAAATAGTACATAACGCGGATTCACACAATTTGCACAGCGTTTCTTAAGTTTATACCTTCATAAACTTAATAAATTTTGAAGTCAATTCTTAAATGTAATAGGATGATTTCATGTAACAATAGGATGATGTCATGTAACAATAGGATGATGTCATGTAACAATAGGATGACATGTAACAATAGGATGACATTATTTAACAATAGGATGACATCATGTAACAATAGGATGACATCATGTAACAATAGGATGGCATCATGTAACAATATAATGATGACAAGTAACAATAGGATGACATTATGTAACAATAAGATGATGCCATGAAACAATAGGATGATGCCACAAAACAATAGGATGAAATGTAATGATTTTAGAAGGTTTTGTTCCTATTTTGATGATGTGTATTCTGTTTTAGTGTATATGAAGATTTGTTCACCGTTTGTCTGTTTTAATCAGTTCACGTTCAGCCTGCCTTTAATTAACCAGTGGCCAATTTTGGTTTATTCCTTTCTTATCTAATTTTGATTTTCTTGCAAATTGACCATTCCGAATTGTTTGGCACCAGTTAATTCAATATAGCTTATGTGTTAAACAAATATTTCACCAATTGTATGTATGGTGATTGAATCGTTTCATAACCCAACATATTCCTTATCAGGAATTATACATAAAACTAGTTTAATCATGTTTGGATGACAACTTATGGTAGCAATTAAATTATGATATGTTCCACAGACAAAGTACATGATACAACACAACCTGTAAAGAAAGCTCTATTGAACCAAGCTGCTCCACTCTCTATATAGTTCATATAAACGATCGAAGACTGCTTTTGATTGGCTAGCGCCATAAATAGGCTAGGGGCAGACGTCTATAATGAAAACGCTGTGTGTATAAAAGATTGTATAATGTTAGACAATAAAGAAAGCGACATATTTGTATAGGATTACAAATTACAGATAGGTTTTTATCGAATGTTTTCTATATGGTGTCCTCTATCTTCAGTAGTTGACCGTAACAAGATCCCGTCTTCCATTACACATGATAGTCCCTGGCTTTGGAGACACGCAAAATGTATTGGCCGAGCCCAGACTCAAAGACACAAGATATATAGATCATCTTACGGAAGATTGTTAATACTAATGCACACACAACTTGTTTACACATCAAAACCAGCCATCTACGCACTTGAAAGGACAAGGAATCATTTTGGTGACAACCAAGTGATTAAATGATTCCTCATCAGTAAAGGGAGATAATCAACTACGTTATTTATGTGACAGCGGTAATGATGGATTTAACTGATACACTAGATCATAGCGAAGGCTTTTTAACTAGTATGCTTGCGTATTTAATTGTATATGACTACAAAGAAGAGTCCGGACCATACAGTAATCAGATCACATGTGATACGTACGATAGAGAGGAAATATAGCATCTCTCCGCAATAGAATTTTGAACAGAATAAATTTTATTTTAAACATTACAGAGTGTATAAATGTTTGGTAAAGTATGCAATGGACATAAGGCATGACGAATTGAGGGAGTGAAGTTTGAGATGGCTTCCATTTCAACAAATAAATATCTCAACTACGAAAGGTAAGTTAAAGAGTAATAAAAAATCCTTTGTGCATTTGAATTTCAAAATGAATGTTACTTTTTCGGGCTGAGTCCCATGCAGGATTCGAACCCACGCCCTCAGAGTAAGGCAACTATCGCCAGCATTGACTGTACCAACAGCTTACCACACGACCATTTCGCCTCGATGTTGATACCATGTTATATTTCCTCACTATCTAAATGGCAAGTATTTCTAAAGGTTAAAGGTGCATTTTAATATAGCAGTTCTATAATTAGCTTGAAATGACACTCCGATAGTTTATGTATACAGAGAGATGATTAATAGAAAACTACTCAACTGTCTTTACAGCGTTAGAAAGCTTTCAAAAGAGTTTATATGCGAGTTACTGGTTATGTCATGATCAGTGGGGGAGACGGAGGAGAGTGAAGAGCTCCAACAATACAACACGCTTTGATTGACAACAGCTTAATCCTGCATGTTCCAAAAGGGCCTTGTTGGGTACCTAAACTACCCTCTCTCCCAGCCACCCTCTCGGCCCCGAGCCTTTCAGCCCCAAACACCCCTCTATGCATCAACATGAATCCTATATCAATCCATGACACATGAGATTATCACCAACGTCGTATAGCATTAGGATTGAAAGATAAAAAGAGTTGTTTCATTGAATATTTTTTAATGATATTTCTGGAATAGCTGATCCTCTTACAAAAAAATTGTCTTTAATAAATTTGTTTGAAATGTGTTCAAAGTGCATTTTTTGAGACGATGTATTCTATTGTTATGAACAATAACACATAGTGATTATAGCAGATAAGATTATAAAATACTTGTAATGATTTCAAGATTATAAAAGTTTAAAGTTTTTGTATCTTTAGAAAAATGTATATGTATAATTGTCAAAATCTTTTGACAGTTTCTTTTATTGTAGTTAATGAGATACTTAGCTAACACTTTTTATTTTTAAAGTTTCAGATATATGACAAGTAATTGCTCTCAAGTCATAATAAAACAATTTATATAAAAAAGAAAAACTCAATGATTTTTCAAAATGTTTGGCTGTAATGTGATTTCAATGGTGCATTCTAGATAGCTAAAACTGTATGTACAAGAATTATCACAAAGCTTAAATCAAATCACACAGTTATCAAATCATGTAATACGAAGAGTGAGAAAAAACAAATATCAATTATCATAATGTTTGAAAATGTTTTCATATTTTCCAGTTATGGAGGTGTTTGGAGACAGAAGGTTACTCATAATAGGATAAAGTAATTTCTCTTCACACGACTGCGTCCTTTGATTCAATAATAACTACCCTGCCCCTAATTGGCTACTATCAAGGTGACAGGGAGAATAACAGATTATGTGTATGGATTGTGATCCCGACGAGGTGGTGAAAATGTCAACATTATCACTTGCAAACTATTGGATATTGGAGAGCCATTATACAAGTGTTAATTATGAGAGTACGGAAAAAAAGACTTGTTCAATTTTCATCGAGGAGAAAGGGCAAATTTTCCATAGGTGTTAAAAGATCGAAGAAAACCCAAGTCTCTGGGCTAGATTGAATAATCATTTCACACAAATTTTGAATAATGAGGAATAAAAGCAGAAAATTCTCCTTTGTAAATGACTGGCTCATGTATTGTTAATAAGCTTCCTTGGTTGACATATCGCCACCGAAAAGTGACTACAATTATATGTCCATTTTCGAAGCGTCAATTGGCGATTTGTGATAAAAACCAAGACTGACAGAACGGAATTGACAATAGTGTGCCAGCATATAGCCAGCGATGCATTTGTAGATGCGCGGGGAAGTTAGTGTCGTGTGCGGACGATATATCTAAGCTAAACTGTCTCGTGTGGTGACACCTGCCTTAACGTGTTTGTCCTGATATCACTGCAGTCGATTTCTCTCAATACCAGCTTCTCTGCTCAGATCGTTTTCATTTATTATATTTGAAATCCTTAGGGAGATTCAGGGGTAACGAACTGACAAAGAATTTTCTCATGAATTCCCCCGCCTATCGAGGTTAGTTTTGAAAGTTGAATAGCCAATGAAAGATTAATGAAGATAATTATTTTCTTCCTCTGGGAGCAGAAGAGTTCCACTTAAAGGCATGACGGGAGGCCAGACTTGACAGGTATGTTTGCAATGATACCGTTCCGATCTGCCGCATTAATCGACACACTTGTCTCCTCAACGCGGAGATTAATCCCCGCTATGATTATTAGATTCTCACGATGGGCAACATTTTGATTAATACATGTATACAGCATAACCCGAGGTGTCTTCGAGACGATTGCAATTTGATTGGTTGGCCAAATGAAGCCTCGCTGTCACTCAGGAGTAGGACCAGTCTGATTAGATATCGTTGCTGTCACATATTACAATATACACCAGTTAATCAAGCCTCTTTCTGGCATCGTCCCAGTGGCTCGAAGTGAGCATCTCCTCGCACAACTAAGTCACTCACTTCATTGGTCTCGGAATAATTGTGTAAGCTAAATATTGAGCAAGAACTCTTTATTACTGTTCTAATCTCCTATTTGTTTAATCTTCAGTCTCCATAGCAGGGAGATTGGTACAACCAATTGATTGATGATCAGTTGTGGAGTTTGTTACAACCAAGATATTGACGGATAATATATTTATTACCGTACTCCTAATCTAAGTCAAACATATTTTCTGATTTTGACTTTTTACCAATCTCTTATTTGTTTAATCTTCAGTCTGCATAGCAGAAATGGAGTTAAGACCAAAATATAGTGATAATATCTTTCTTAATCTAATCTAATTCTAAGTGAAAGTTACCTTATACTCTATTTTACTTTCTTTTATAATTGTTCAATATGTTTATTTCTTTAATCTTTAGCCTTTGTACCAGAGATAGAGTTAGCTTCAGAAATTGAATATTGAACAAATATTTTTGTATCTATTGTAAAGTTTACTTTCTCTTTGTGTAATAATTGTAAAGCAAAATACTGAAGAAAAATCCTTCTATAATATATAACTTGCATACTTTTTTGAATGTTAAGTTTTTTAATAAACTTTAAAGATCCGCTACTTAAATCAGTGGTGGATCCGGGGGTGGGGTGGGGTGGGGGGAGGGTTGATCGAAACTTTTGCATGGGGGGAAATGTTTGGACCCCCCCCCCCCCCCCCTTTTTTTCCATTGGTGGACCCCCCCCCTTTCAAAATACCTGGATCCGTCATTGTAATTGGTTGTAACTGTAAGTGGACTATGAAACAAGAGCTTTGTTATTATCCCACAGATATGTACTGAATTGGTAAACCTTTTCTCTACGCAGTAAAGAGAAACTTACCTTCAACAAAATATAAGTCAAAGATTTCTCAGTTGGTTGTAATAGAGAATTTGCCTGTTCGAAATATTTGTGCATATAACCAAAATATTAACCAAGAAGTGTAACACTGCAATACAGACCACTTAGATAGTGAACAAACGTAAGAATTTGCACGATCTGCATGAGTACAAATTGTTGTACCCAAAACCCAAACAATTCTGGGTCTTCGAACCCTCAGAGTCAGGCATCAATTCATGCATAGACTGTTCCAACAGCTTAACCATCCAGCCACTGAGACCTCAACTTGCTGTTACAGATGTGATCCAAAATACAACTTTGTTACAAGAACTGAACTTTTCTCTTTCTGTTTGTTGTCAGTCAACATAATATTCTCATTTTCAGTTTGCTCAATCATTCTAAGTGGCCGATTTACAGGAAGCAGAACTCATTAAAAATAAGAAAAGTCTGGAAATCCATTGTTTAAAGATCTAGCTTTAGATAGGAGTTTGACTTAATAATTCACGAGGGACAGATAATTCGTAATTCCGAGCACCGAGTTGGTTATTCTTTTTCTAACCCAAGATCAGTTTAATGCATATAAATCGAAAAACAAGAAGCGAATTCACGATCTTTGATTAGACTGCAAAATACAAATTGTACTCATACGCCATTCATAAACTCTCTCACACCTTAAAGGTACATCCATTGTGTTGTTGGGGGTCAAATATGCCAAACCTTATAAATGGTCTTATTTTATCGAGAAGTACCAACTGTTACCGAAAACTACCATTTTGATGATACTCGACTTAGTATATTGACGGTATGAAGGTAAAAGTATCGATTTATGATCGAAAACCGGACAATGCCCCGCATGTGGCGCGCGCCAATGAGTCAAACGTAATTTTGGAATCTTATTTAAACCAGACAAATTACCAAATTTGGGTTGATAATGTTCAATAGGTCATATAACTACTGTGCATGTAAATATGACGTTCACTTTCCGTTTCTGCACATGCAGAATGATGTTACTCGATATTAATTGGAAACTAGTAATTATGATATATTTGGCGATTGGGGATGAATATGCAAGCTGAGTGAATTTGTTTGTATTGTAAACAGCATATTTGGTGTGTTGGAACGTATTAAAACCAAATAAAATTTTATGAAACACAATGAATGCACCTTTAAAGATGCGCATATCTAAATTGTTTACAACTTGCGCTCTTTTTCCCAGGAATATTCTAAAGTAACTGTAGAATTTTATGCCCAAATGGTTTACTGAAGTAATAAACAACTCATTTATATCGTAAACAATGTCGCAGAATAGGAGAAATTTTTGTAAACGTGAACTGATAATCGCTCTGTTGGAATGCAAGATAGGAGTGTAATTACGTCACCAAATGACGTCACAAAGCAATGACGTCACAAAGCCATGACGTCACGGCAGTGCAGTCGGTGACTCTTGCATACTGCTTCGCCTTGCAAGTTTAGTACTGTAAATATGGTCTCGATAACATAGATTGAACATGATTTTATATTTAATATGTTTTACTGACGAGTGACTTCAATTCAGTATGCTCGAAATTGTTCAATTATGTGATTTAGCTTGAACAGGAGAGCTAAGCAATTCATGAATGAGCGCAAAGTAGTTCCGTCAACCAATCAAAATGCAAGTTATATTTAGAAAAACTGTAATTCCCATGACCATTATGAAAACTGTAATACCCGGCATATCTGTGCCCGCTTGGGTAAGAATGAATAGTCTAGAATTATCCACTGAATAGAGATATACACTGTCCTCAAATATGAAATTCAGGTCAGTGCTCTGCTATGCTTGGACAGAAAAGTTAACAAAATGCAGCAATGTTAACATTAGCAAGTTATTGAGATTGGCACAAGTTGTGACTGACAGGGGAAGTTAGAACATTCCTAGACCCAATGAAAACTAAGCGGATAAAATGTTAATTTGGTTATGTTTACAATCCACAGCCCACATGTTTGTTGCTGTGTACATTGCTCAGCTTAAGTCTCCATTTAGCGGTCTGTATCACTATTATTCCCTTAAGCGTTCACTTAAAATTCACTTTTATTTCTCTGACTCTTTTTCTGGAGAAATCTTCCATCTTGAACGGAAATAGCTCAATAATAAGCTGATTGCTTGTAATGTGTCTAATTGCAGACTGGTTTTGTATTTCTCTTCAATAATTTGCCGATATTAAGAAATGATGTGATAATCTATTTGACGGGGCAAAACGCATCAGTTTTCTCTTGGCCCCATGGGTGTGTCTGCGTGGATGGATCAGGGGCTTTTTGATGGTGATCACTTCCTGGAGAAACAATGTATTTTTGTATCTAATGACCATCTTTGTTCATGCAATCTATCTCCTTTCTTTAGTCTCTAAAAACTATTTTTATAATTGGCATTTATCTTTCTTTGAAGCTTCTGATGGATTTGTAATGTACTTTTTCTTTGATGTAAAAAATTGCCACAGAAATCACTTAAGGGTTTTTAAAAAGAAATAGTTCTGTGACATGATGAACAAGAATTTCTTCTCTATGAACAAAAGCAATAATGCAGTGGCTCTTAAATATGAGATTTTCTGCTTTGTTGTTTGTACAACTAATCTGTTTGAATGTTCTAGTGACAAGTTATGCAACAAACAATAGTTGTAGACTATCTGGACTGAACAGAGGGATTTTATAAATAATGTCACTTTCAATAATATTTCATGAATATCATGAAATATTTTATTAAAGAGGAAAGCCTGCAAACTTGTTTGATATGCATTGCAGTGAAAACAGATCTCGACTCTAGAAGGTACAGTGTTCAGCAGAGAAAGTTTCAAGAACTTACATGTAGCTTTAATCTCTTGGTATTATCAAAGGAGGAAAGCCAACAACATCACTGTGGTTAAGCTTTTGTGTGAAACCAGCAAGTTAGTTTGATGTAGAAGGAGAAAAGAAATCAATAAAATTTTCTTAAAATATATTCTCAAAATCAAGGCATTTAGAAGTGGAATACATACAACAAGATTTTCTGGATAACAACTTCTTTATTGTGAAGATAGAAAATAAGGAATTTGTTATCCAGAATTTTTTTTTCTTATCTCAAAATATTTTTAATTTACATAAAAAACAAACAAGCCAGATCAAGAAAAAACTCTTGAGAAGAAAAACATGAGAGGCTGTAGGGAGGGGAATGACGGATGGAGGGGGATGATATTGGAGGAGCGGAAAGGTACATTGAGGAGGGTCCCCCATCATATAATCCCCGCCCCACGTGACTCCAGCTCATAGAGATCCTCCTGATAAGAAGTCATGTTGTAAATTGTTCTCCATTTACTGTTATTGACCTCACGCTGCCGCTACCAAAATATTCCTGCTCCACGGCCCACACTGCCAGGAAGTGACGCTGAGAGATGAGTGCTGGAATTGTTTCAGACGGTTAGGAATTGTTTAATTTTCTCAACGCAGATCAAATTGGGATTAGATCTCCCAATTATGATTATCTTGGAACAAAATGGGAGTTGATATGAATTTCAATTCCTCTCCCAATCAACACGTTTTAAGCTGATGCTTGCTTGCCCCCTCTCGAGATAACGTCCATTTACGCGTCCGCGCTCCATGTCACTGGAGACGAGTCCAGTTCGGACACGACGGCCCAGCAGCAAATAAGAAATTACGAGAGTACTTCTGAGACAAACTCAATACATTTGTGATCAACTGTTACCATACATCCCCGAGCTTAATTATATCTCGTATTTGCAAGTTTATAGAGATCTCCCTCTTAGTAAATATTTGATTGTGTTCCATTACCGCGGAGCATCAGGTGACAAGACTCTACGTGCATCTTGGGTAATTTTCTCTCATTTAGATGCGCAGTTATTTGTTGTATGTTTGGAGAGGGCTCAGTCAGGCAGTTGATATGATTTTGCACCACTGGGTTTGTTGGCAGTTCTAAAACAAACCCGTTCAGACAGCTCGAGCGGCCACATTAGCATATCGGGAAGGACTGTGATGGATTTTGACTTAATCCATGTGTTTTTCTTTCTAATAGCAATATGCCGCCCATCTTCGGAGAGCAACAGAGATGTTCATGCAGGCAACACTCCAGTCAAGTTAAACACTTAGTAAACAATAATCTTTCTCGTGTGGTCTGAGTAATCGTTTTGGACACTCAATTCAGACCTAAAACTTAATTTTCTTCCTTTTCAGTGACAAAATTTAGATGGGAATTTTAGTTATTGATGATCTGATAGTTTTTATAAATGATATATTAAAATAATATTTTGCTAAAACAAAATATAGCTTTTGACATGCACTTAATTCAAACTTCAATTTCTTTTATTTTGTCATTTCTTAAAAACATGTAATTTAATTCATTGATGATGTTGAAATTGTTGATCTGGAAACCTTTCTCATACACCTTTGTTAGAATAGTAGAATAGTACTTCAGAGACAGGATATCGCAGTGGTCAGTGCATACGACTTGGGGACAAAGAGGTCCTGGGTTCGAATCCTGCAGGGTTTTGTTACTTTGTCTATTGTAGATATAACTTTTCTTAGATTTGGGTGCAATGTAATACTAAATTTCAGCACAATGTCAGTCGTGGTTTGGGGGCGGAATAGCGCAGTGGTTAGCACGTTCGGCTTCGGATCAAGAGGTCTGGGGTTCGAAGGTAAGGTTTTGGTGCAATGCTACACTGAATTTCAGAGTAGTACCACCCATGGTTCGCTAGTTCGCTAGTTTCACCGCAATGCATAACCACATGGCACTGCGGGCTTTCTCCCTGCCATAATTCTAGCAGCCGTGATATAAGTGAAATACTCTTGAAAACGGCGTCAAACCCCAACTCAACTCACCTCACCTCACCTCACCTCACCTCACCTCACCTCACCTCACCTCATCTCACCTCACCTCACCTCACCTCACCTCACCTCACCTCACCTTACCTCACCTCACCTCACCTCACCTCACCTCACCTCATCTCATCTCACCTCACCTCACCTCACCTCAGTTGTGGTTCGCTAGTTCCAGCCAATGCTTGCAGGTTTCTCCGTAATACAAATTAACATCTATGTTGCAGGCTTTCTCCCTACAATACTAATTCCTGATATAAGTGAAATACTCACTGAAGCAGTGATGAACCCTTTTTCACCTCCCTATCCCAGATTTATGCAACAGGAAATAGGAATGTCCCTTCTTATTTTGTTTCCACTAAAAATACCCTGATTGAACCCTCTCTTTAATACAATCTCTGCAGACGGTTTAAAAGAGGCAGTAGCACATTTTTTGCAAATTTTATTTTTTCAAATTTCTCATTTATAATGATAGTTTATGTCATTTATATTTACTTTAGAGGGTAAAACAACTTATTACACAAACCAATTATCCGACATGGTAATAACGATGTTACTTGTAAAGTAACAATTGCATGGCGGCCATTTTATTGTGAACACATTTTATTATTTTGAATGACAAAAAACAATTCCCATGGCTTTACGGAATCATGTACACTCATTTTTAACTTGATTTTCCGAAGTGAGAAGGGTGTTTTACTACTGGTGACATTCTTTTTCAAATACATTTCATCGACTTATTTCAGCGAAAAAATGTGCTACTGCCCCTTTAATATATCATGATTCTCAACAGAAGATCAGAAGAGAAAACGTCTAATCTTCACCCATCTTTGTAATTGGGACCGTGAAACTTTTTCACCTTTTTCTTCTCAATATTTCCTCTAGGGTATCCGTAGATGGCTTTCTGTAATTCTCAAAGGAATAGAATATTTTCTTATCTTAAAGTTTCAATTTACAAATTCATTTTCATAGAGCATGATTTATGTACATTATACAAGATATATTTTCAGACCAATGTAAATTACTCTCAGTAAGTCAGGAATGTATTTCCTATTTGTAATCTTGAAATTTTCTTTCCAGTGTCTAACTATGTAATTGCAAATACTAATTATATGAGGGTTTTTTCTTGCAGAGGAACAGACTGTAGATTGAAATTTCATCATTACTATATCAAATTGATAAATAGACAGAATGAAATCCTAACTCTAATTTCCTCATCTTAGCTCCTATATCTTTATAGTTAGCTATGAATTAGCAAATGTAATTTTATTCCAGACAATATAATGTAAAATTCCAAATTGATTTCTATATTTATGAACAGGACTGTGGTGTAATCATTACCACTGATAGGATGGAGAGAAAAATGATAAAAATATCTTGGCTTATAACAACTTTTAATGTGGAGATCAGTTTGAACTCAAATTCTGTCTTTATGAGAAAAGTTTGATTAATGAGTGTAGTAAAGGATGAAAAGGTCACTCTTTTTAAATAACTTGGCTTAAATTTTGTATCCCCCCCCCCCGCCAAATAATGCAGGGGGGTTTAGTCGTTGGCTCTGTCTGTCCTAGTCTAACACTTAGACTGTAAAACAAAATAAAAAATTTGAAAAGGAGCCTTTTTTTTATACATGAAAATTCCATTTCTTACAGTCTCCTTTTCAATATTTAATAACATGGTGATATTTTCGGAATAAATACTTTTTTCATAGTCTGAATGTAATACTATGTCTGTCCTTCCATCCGTCTGTCCATAATCACATTATTCCTGAGCAGTACTCGAAAACTACTTGACCAATCTTCACCAAATTTGGTATACAGCTTCCCAATATCATGTAGATGTGCCTTTTGGGGGTTTCAACTTTTTGGAAATTTTATTATTTTTTGTTTCCATGGTAACAATTTGGATTTTGTCTATTTGAAGGGTAGGGTTTGTTTCCGGAGCAGACCTCTAAAACTACTTTACTGCTTTCCATATCATGTAGATGTGCCTTTTGGGGGGTTGAACTTTTAAAAGAATATTTGTTTCTGTTTCCATGTCAATAATTTTGACTTTGTTTATTGGAAGGGTAGAGTTTCTTTCAGGTGCAGATTTTTAATTGAATAGGGGGAAGGAGGAGACATCTGTTTTTACGAGCAAAGACACCTTATAGTTTGAATTGTACACTGCTAAAACTGATTATTAAACTTATGTTGGACCAGGGGGGATAAGCCATCTCTCCTGATGACTCTTGTTTATAAAAATAATAAAAAGACAAAACATATTTTTCTTGCATATATACACATTCATGGGACCATTTTTTAACATGGCAAAGCCGAGCATAAACAGCCAAAAATTTTTTTAAAATATAATAGTGTGTGGGTTATTTTACCAACATTTTTAATTTAGATGGATTCTGTAAAACTTTTTTCTTCATCAAATTTGTCAAAATCATGTCAGAAGGTTCTGTGATATAAATAGATAAAAAGATTGTGAAAATTAATGTGTCATTTTACAAAGAGACAAATATTCATTACAAATGGTTCTTCTGACGAATCAATTCATGGACATTTGATGATACTATATGTTAGGAAGTTTTTACATGTTGATTTTAATGGAGTAGATCTCTAGAGTATGTAGTAAGATTTAATGTCAATGTGTTTTTTTCTTTCTAGATTTATTTATGATTAAGTAAATGTCAAAATTCCTAATCTATCTTTACAGAATATAATCCTATTCAAGATCTTTAGTTATTAGGATTTTCGTATTCCAATCGGATTATATTCTTCATCCCGAACTTTATTTCTTTTTAACCTTTGAAGAAATATTATCTGTATTTTAAGCTAAGTTTTAAACATATTACTTTACAAGAAATATGATCCCCATAATCTTTCTGGCATCTGTTTCTTGCTTAAGAGCTAATCTAAGGAATGCACAATTTTTAATAATGTGTATTCGTACGTTTGATATTCTTCTCATCATCTCATCTGAGACGTATTCCAGTCTTTTAATTTTTTACCTCATCAGGCCTCTTTCTCTCGAAACATTTGTAACCCTACAAACTTTGTAAGCCTATTTTTAAAACATGGGTTACAATTACAGTTAAGAGTTCTTATTAAGGCTACAAGTGTTTCGATAATAAGGGCCCAGGCCAATAACCTAAAATTTTTGGAATATCACAACATCTTTGAAAGAAGATAATTTAAGTTTGCAAATTATTTCTAGCGTTATTAATTATGTGGATAGGGATGATTTTTCTAATACCCACTAATTTCATGTCTCTAGTCAACTTCCCTCTCGCAAATCTCCATCACTGGCTAATTTAAAAATCTCTGCATTTTGTTAACTTTTCTGTACAAGCACAGCACCACGCTGCACCTGAACTTCATTGGCTAGCACAGATCCGAACAGGTAATGAAATGTAGCAAGGCCTAAATTAGCCAGTGATGGAGACTCACATGAGTTACGGGTTGTTGGTCTGTAGCACCAATAATAAGCAAGATAAGAAGATTTGGTTCATCCCCTCCCCCAGATAGCCAGTTGTCTCCCCCCCCCCCCTCGACAGGTCAAGCTTTAACAAAATATTTCACATATATGTACAAGCTTAACTCCTATGTGACTGGTCCCAGAATATTTCAGGTGACCAATCATTGAAGCTTATCACTCTAACTGCTGAAACAATTGGTGTCATTCCTTCTTAGTGACCAATTTACAGGATTACACCTTGTTGTGTAACAGAAGTGATTGTGAGATCACTTACAGTGGGATTCGAACCCAGGACCTCCAACCCACCAGTTGAGCTAAAGGGATATCTCATTACCTTTAAGCCAGTAGGAACACTTTCATCTCATCCTGCCACAAAGGAATATTTAAAAGTTTTTTTCTGGAAAATCTCGGGATCCACAGATATAGGAATCATAATCAACAAATCGAAATAATTTTTTATTAAAGCTTCTACTTACTGTAATGAATATTCTTCAAAACTTTTGTCTAATTGAAGAAAGAGAAGTTTCTATACAATATTTTATTGTTTGCATTTCCTTTCAATGTAAGAATGAGATTAAATTTGCTGAAAAAGACTCTAATCGTAGATCTTAATCCCTACGAACTGATACATGAACCTATCCTGTAATCCCCGAGTTGAAGTATGTCCAAAAGAAACATGATAGAATATTTTATTGGACACGATAATAGCCCTCTATCCATAGAAATATAAACACCGGAAACGTATCTCTTGCCACAGAGAGATGACGTCGTAAACATGGTCGTAGTTTTAATAAAACCGTGAGCTACGAGAAATACTGGTCGTTAAGCCTATTCATAACGCATAATCACAAGTAAAGGGATTCCGAACGAAGGCATATTTAATGTCACGAAAGCTGATGTATGGTGAAATTGATAAAACCTTTTTTTCCTCTGTTGTCGTTAAAATGATCTTTTCGGCTTTAGGAGGGCGAATTATGCAAGTAAACCCATTTCAATCCGAACGCAAGCATCGAGCACATGAAATGCTGTATTTTACTGACGCGTGTGTCTATTTAGAGCAATTATGTTTCATCTTCTTAGTTCGTTATATGATGTATCATGCACTGCCGAGCCATAAATCAGTGTTACTCGCATAATCATAGGGATTTATGGGAAATTTGTGTGTTGTTTTGCCGTTAATATCACAAGTCACCTACAGAGGAATTGTAATAGGATAGGTCGCTAGGAACACGCCGGTATAATGGCCGCCACCCTGCCCCGCCATCAATTGTGTCAGCATCTTTATTGTCGTAAACTGTCAAAATTCAAGCCCGAGGAAGGTAGATGTCGTGTCTTGCTGATTAGCGACACGGTATTTATAGCAGCTTACATTAATGTGCTCAGCGATTTATCAGTTAATCATCCCATGTCAGGCCGCATTGTGCCGCATTGTGCCGCCGACATGACAGAGTGCGGGATTGCGGAATGTACACAGTCATTGACGCCAAGCCGACAATCAGATTCTGGGAGGAATATTAATTAATTAACTAAACATTATTGATCATAGGCTTGCTGTTTGATTATGTCATTGTTACTTAACGCAGATCATGTGAACATGCCGTTATAGTTTCTTTTTATTAATTTACAAAAACTACATCATCAGTCAAGCTGTTATAGAAATGAAGGGAGTGTGTTTTGATGCAGCCATGCGTTGACGTATTATAGGAGAAGGCAGCATATAGATCACAAACCCATCTCTTTATTACAAACTTCCAACCGTGAGGAATACGTGAGAAGTGAAGCCGAGACTTCACTCATGCTTGCTACTAAATGTTTGACGATGTCAATATGACTTCAAAGATAATTTGTTGTTGCAATAACTGAGATTAAATGTATTGTGTGTTTTGTTATCAGCCATTTGGATATGAAGATTGAACAGAGGTTAACAGCGTGTATTCATATATCCAAAACAATATCATTTTCCCTCGTTAGCTCTTCAATACTTGAGATCAAAAGTCGGTGGCCTCGTATTAACAATACAATGAAATGAAGTGATTATATAGCTCCGTGGGGTAATGGAGACGAACTCAGACATTTCATGTTTTAATGAAATTTCTATATGGATTCAGACAAGAAAATGATTTCATAACATGCTTAATTACTTCTGTTTACATTTAATTATTTCTCCAGATATATTGATGTTCAGAGAGATGTAATTGCAGTGTTAGTTCTTTGTTACAGTATTCTTATATCAAAATGAGTTTTTTTAGCGTGAATATGGTCAGCAGAACTAATAACAACTAAAATCTTCTCATTACTTTGTAAAAAGCATTGTCAATGTCACAGAGTGGATTTTTTCACCCAAATTTTGCGAGTTTCTTGACAGGGTGTTATTGACACTCCGGTAATGTGATGCTCCAGTCAATTTTATCATTTGTAAACGATTTTTTTGCTTCTCGACGAGTTGACATCAATTTTCTAATTTAACAAGCATCAAAAAATGATGCATACACTTTTTTGTAGAATATCACAAACTTGACATCACAGTAAATGATTGTGTCCACAATTTTATATCTTTTTGAGCAATACAAATTGATAACATTATTTTAGATTGACATTCTGGCATTTCATTCTATTTAAATAGTTATTTTCGAGAGGATATTAATGTTTATATCATTGCAATGATTAGATGGTAATTATGAAATACGGACAAATTTAAATGGTGATATATCACACTTTTATTTTGAAAATTAAAAAAATGTATTTAGGAAGTATTGCATTTTGAGAAAAGATTACATTTCTTATATATTATGTTTAAGTCATAATTGATATATGAATATGGATAATATGTTTATTGCAGAAAATGAAATACTATTGTTTTATCTTTAGACAGAGAGAAGAAATAAAAACATAAAATATTTCAGAAAAATTGTTTTCAAATCATTCAAGTAAACATTTTTTATTTACAAAAAGTAAAAGAACATGTATGTATAGAACGTACAAGAACATTCCTGTTCTTATGTATGTTTAGGTTGAATACAAGATGTCTTGATCTTGAAATATACATTTCAAAACAAAAGTTTCTTCATTACAAATGATAACAAATTTACAAGATCCTCTCAGACTTGAAAAATAAATCAAGTTTTTTTCACATAACCAGGAAGGCCCTAACTGTGTGGATGTCTGCTTGTCGAAGAAGTGACTCATTGGAACACGGTTTATTTGAATTTCTTAAGCCCTCATTGGTAGACAAATCACAAATTTCATCTTGCTAACCGCATATATCACTCCTTGGTAATGCCAGCGTAGCTTGTTCTAATTTTGCCAGCACAATGTGCGATCCTTTTGTCATTTATTTGTGTTTCATTGAAAGCTTGTTGGGGGGATTTACTACAAAGTAAATTGGGATGGCATTAGAATTCCTGGCTTGTTTCTTATTTAAAGTATTGAGTGCCAGCGCTGGCTCACAATGTATCACCCTAGAGGCTGCTGTCATCAACTCACAAAATGAATTGCTCATTTTTGCTGGAAAAAGCCTTCATATCGGACATTTTGCCCACTCAATAATACTGTGTAAATCACCTCCAAGTGGGTCCGTTGTGAAGGCCAGTAATTGATACTATCAAAAACTAATATGGGGGTTACAGGGCCGAGCCTCGGCCAAGACTTTCATTTTCTTCAGCGTGAAATGTGTGCTTTGGGGAATATTTGGTACAAGTTGCGCTGGAAAATCATTTCCATGACTTATAGCCGTATTAATTGAATTGTCCCGCGTTCATATCCCTGCCTCAGTCTTCGACAGGAAGCTAATTGATGTATAGATTGTGCAGAAATTGATATTGTCGTTCTCTGTCATCTTGGAAATAGCGCGTTAGCCGCTGCATATGTGTCGCTTTCATGGCTTCTCTGCCCTTATGCAAATTCAATTATAGTTTTCTTAAAATTACTGAGGCTCATAAAGACGGAGGGGCGAAGGTTCAATAGATGGCGCTATCACCAATTGATCTCCACAAGGGCTAACGGTACCTGCCCCCTTCTTCACACGTCGAGGACGTGGAAATTTGCCACGGTTTTGCTGCCCTTTGATTCTGCCACAGTTGAAATCAAATACAGAATATTAATAATCTCCTCCGCACTGTTAATTTGCGAGAAGTCATTTTGTTGGGCTTTCATCAATAAAGCTCAAGAGAGATCTTGCGACCACCTTAATTTTTGATGAGTTTCCATCGCCTCCCCAATATTTCTCCTCCCGAGCAATAAGAACGCGATTATCGCTCCTCTTGATGGGTCCGCGGTTGTTATCTCTCTCGGAGCAATTTCTTCATTTTCCAAAGAAAAGCAATTTCTTGACTTAAAACTTCTTATGAGGCTGGGTGAATATCGAGTTTACTTTAGAAAGAGATTTGCAAGCATATATGTTTCCTGATTGTCTGCCCTGTTGACCTGGCTTCATATTGGAGTCCGACAAAATGGACAATTATTGGCGAATGTGTACAGCTTCCTCAACTACATGCCAAAAGAGGCGTGTCATTGAAGCACTTGGCACAATGTCAATACATGATTTAACTTCTCAATTGTATTTACATGTTAAAGACACGTTCCATAACATTCTTATTTAAATCTGACTTGAAATGAACTCATTGATTAAAGTTTAAGTAAATGAAAATTGTAAAGATGGAATTTGAAGAAATGTTTAATTTTGTTAGTAGAATTTTAAAAATAGTCAGAATGCATTTTAATGATGTAATTCAAAATATTTAAATTTTTTATTTTTAAATTCTTTTTTATTAACATTGTATAAAATCATACATGTTTGAAAGGTTATATAAGTTTAACAGATTTCATTTTATTATATGACGGGCAATGAAATACTGGGATTTATCAGTGAAATAAACTGTCTATCTAGCTACAGTGAAAATAACTTATATTTTCAATGCGAACAGTGACTTATATAATTTGACGTCACAAAACAATGGTCACGCAGTGAATTGGCTTATGACGTCACAATGTTGCTGTGGTGACGGGCTGTTCCTAGCGGCAGTTCGGCAAGAAAACTACCCTTTTCGGACGTAATTATAAGGATAACATCATATAATAAATAGAATATCCATCAATTCTTGACAAATACCATATTAATTAATTGACATTAATTGATTGTTTCCCAGGCAGATTGACGTTTACTGAGAATTAACCAATTTGCTTCTACTGCAGTAGTACATCGAACACAGAATCATCCCTTCTTTAACAAGAATTAACCCTAAACATTAAAATTGGGATAACACTACCTGTAACAAATGTAACAATGTTAAAGGTACATCCATTGTGTTGTTGGGGGTCAAATATGCCAAACGTTATAAATGGTCTTATTTAATCGAGAAGTACCAATTGTTACCGAACACTACAATTTTGATGATACTCGACTTAGTATATTGACGATATGAAGGTAAAAGTATCGATTTATGATCGAAAACCGGACAATGCAACGTGTGTGGCGCGCGCCACTGAGCAAAGCGTAATTTTGAAATCTTATTTAAACCAGACAAAATAACAAATTTGGGTTGATAATGTTGAATAGGTCAAATATAACTACTGTGCATGTAAATAGGACATGCACTTTCGGTTTCTGCACATGCATAATGATGTTACTCGATATTAATTGGAAATTAGTAATTATGATATACTTGGCGATTGGGATGAATATGCAAGCTGAGTGAATATGTTTGTATTGTAAACAGCACATATGTTGTCTTGGAATGTATTAAAACCAAATAAAATTTTATGAAACACAATGGATGCACCTTTAAATTTGTTCACTATCTGAAAGCCTAGTATTTCTAAGAATTAACCCATTGGCTGCTACTGCAGTAAAATATCAGATATGCACTTTCACATAAATGTTCAGGTTTCTTAGTAGTGAAAGAGTTAACAAGAATTACCCATTCATGCTACTGCTGTAATTTTCCAGATATGTCTGTCTATAGCTGAAAATAGAATCATCCCTTGCTTAACAAGTTACGGTTTCAGAGATTCCACCACTGGGAAAAGTTTGGCACTAGTTTACTCAGCAGGTTATGGGTTGATGTATTGAATTCATATTGCTCTACTCAGACGATAAACAATTAACCCTTTTTCTGCAGGTTTTAGCATATTACATTATATAACGGTATATAACCTTCTTCAGCCAGTGGCTGTACCCAGATTGTTCCCTTTGAGTTGTGGGGGTGGCATAGCGCAGTGGTTAGCGCGTTCGGCTTCTTATCAAGAGGTCTGTGGTTCGAATCCCGCCAGGGGCACGACAACTTTGTCTGCAGTAGAGAACTGTTCTACATGCAGTTAGGTTTGTGTGCAATGCTACTCTGAATTTCAGTGCAGTACCACCAATGGTTCGCTAGTTCCAGCTGTTGCTCGCAGGTTTCACCGCAATGCATAGCCACATGGCGTTGCGGGCTTTCTCCCTGCTATAATACTAGCAGCCGCGATATAAATGAAATACTCTTGAAAGCTGCATTAACCCTAACCCACCTCCCTTTGAGTTGTAATTTCTGGTAAAGGATCGGGAGACATATTGTTTTTGGTTGAGTTCCTGTTGGCATCCGCATCGTCATACCAATCGTTTCCGTACCACACATTTGGTATTCTACCATCCCGTTTCATATATGCCTTTTGTGGGGTTGAACTGTTTTCAATTCTATTTTTTTATTATTCCATGGCAACAATTTGGACTTGGAGGTAAATAACTCTAATAACTAATTTTTCAATGTTTCTAAGGTGAATTGAAAATGGGGAGACATCTGTTTTTACGAGTAAAACACCTTCTAGTTGACTTTTCCCCGACTTGACCATTTCTCGTGCTGTCTGATGAACATGGTTGGGCACTACATGTCTACCGTTAGAAGTGTAGAACATGCTTTAACACTCAGACTGGAGAAAGACAAAAAGAAGATTTGCTTATGATCTTTGGAAATCATTTGTTTGAAATCACATAAGATCTTTTTTTTTAAAAAGTGTTTGTCTGTTGTGAGGCAACAATTCTCTTCATGGTGCGTTTAATTGAATCAGGGTTTCACGCAGAAGCCTTCTTGCTCCAGATTACAGCTCCGTTCCAACGTCCGCTGTAATGTCAGCTTTCGTGCATGGCTGCCCAAGTTGATTCGATATATACATGTATGAATTCATGAAGAAAAATCGTTTGAATCAGTAACTTTTGTCATTCCCTCTTGGACGGTGAGTCTGCCCGGGGATTACTGGACATTTCTGGGTCGACTTTTTCATTCCTTCCGGCTGCTGAAAGCTTCAAGATCAAATCATGTTGCGCCATAAGCGGGCAAAAACTGGCGACATTCAATTGAAAAACTTGCGTCAAACTTGTAAAATGACAATGAGAAATTTCTTTGATTTTGATTATTGGTTTGTGATGCTGTTTTCTGGATGACATATTTACTGTCACTGTCTGGCAGGAGGCATGTTGTGAAGCCCTGGGGGTCCAACATAATATAAAGAATTCACAACACCACATGATTCATAATATCTTAGATCTGAAGTTAACTGTAAAATATCTTAACACCTGAACTGATACAAGAACTGATTGATTGATGGTGTAATGGAATAACAAAATATGAAAGTATTTAACCCATAACCTGGGGGTTCAATAATGTCTTGGGATGGATATAACCCTTAACCCGTGGATGCCGCAATTTATCAGCTTGTGTGAGATCAAGCGATATCTCCTAGGAGATATTGTTTTAGCAGTAGATTTTGCAAAATGCCCTGTCACCGTCAACTACATGACATCACAATGCTGTGACGTCATGATCATGATGACGTCACAATGCTATGACCTCACCGCACTGGAAGTCAAATGGCAAAGATGTGCTCAGAGATGAACACTATTTTCACTTAAACGTAAGAAGAATGATATTGGATGATAAATAGAATCTCATCCTCGTGTCTTCTGATATATCAAATATATCAACACTTGTTGATAAAAGTAAAAATATCCTTGGCAAGCCTCGGATATTTGTATCTTTTATCAACTTGTGTTGATATATTTAATATCAGAAGACACTTGGGTGAGATTCTCTATACCCTGGGATAGATCTTGGTCTATCTTCAGCATCTGCAAATTCAAGATCATTAATGTTTTCCCACGGTTTCAATAATGTCTCAAGATAGAAACCCTTATCCTGTGGATACCTCAATATCTTGGGATAGGTCTTGGTCTATCAGCAAGTGGCAAGTTTACGATCATTCTTTTTGGTGAAAATGTTTTATTCCTGTAAATGGGTCACCCAGAATGTATCTGCGCTAATTAATTAACACTTGAGTGCTAAATTTGGGTAATGAATTAATGGATGGCAATAATTAGGGATGGATGGATGGAATGTGAAGGAATGAATGATTAGGTTACAATTGTTTTGAAAATGGACGAGGGTTGATACAAGAGAATAGTGTATTGCCAAAGAGGGTGATGGATGAATGAAATATTGGATATAAACTTATATACAATTTCATCCATATAGGAAAAAGGGAATTAATATTTTGAATCAAGGGAGGTAAAGATGATGATGAAGGTGATATAGACAGTTATTAGTTTTTGTAACATGGTTATATTTGGGATAACACTTTCTTCAATAGTACAAATTGTTGTACTCTTTCGGGCCAAGTCCCTTGCGGGTTTAGAACCCACACGTTCAGACTCTGAAAAAGTTCAAATTAGTAACTACATCTTGAATAGGAAAAAGTCGTATGGAAAATCGTTGGACCACGTGTTTACGAATTTACGTAAATTATATCGCTAAATTGAAAACGAGTTCCTTTGAATTTAAAATGCTTATTTAGAAGGTACATATCATTTGGTCCATGATTTGAACTTTTGATGAACTATGTGCAATTAAATTATTTGAAATTTCTCATCTATCTTGATGCAAATTCGCTTGTAAACTTGCTTGTGTAAACACGCTCAAACTAGCACTGTCGGTAAATTGTAGTTGGTAAACATTGATTTTAAATTATGAACCATTTTATGCATGTTATTGATAAATTAATAGAACTAGTTAATTGCTATCATGTTATGTTTAATAGTATGCAATGAATGAAGAACCAACGAATAGTAATACTTTCTCATACTTTATTCATAAAAACAATTTACTTCAGGGTTCGTCTTTTTGGGTCAAAGATGAAATGTCCGACTGGCAAAAATTTTCATCTGCATCCCTGCCTCAGAGTAAGGTAACTATATATCTGACTGTACCAACAACTTACCACACAACCACCAAGCCTTGAGTAAATAGTTTTCATTGACAATATTTTCATGTGAGTATATGTTTTCGCAAATCTGTCTTCATTTGTTTTATACTGTTACATAATGTAAATCATTGATTATTTCAGATTCCATGATCAAGACACATTTACAAACTATTTTCAGTTGAAATAACATTCTGCATCATGAAAACCTGACAGTTTAATCCCCCTTTCTAGGTGCTCAGTTTGATTCATTTCCATATATTTTTACTGCTTGCTCGTTAGTTTTCCACATAGCAACCTCCATGTAGTCTTTGACGTTCATTAGCAGTTCTGACATAGTCGGGACTGCTATCAGTTTTTGTGCAGTTTCCGTAGCCGCCACCGCTGCATTTTGTATTGGCTATAACTTTTTTCCTAGAAAGTTTTGAGAACTCATATACATAACTTCTTACTTATGCCCCTGGGGAATTTTTTTGACATGTTCATATTCAAGGTCAAAGGTCAAGGTCACGAGTTCTGAAATCGCTAAAAATATCCTTGTAAAAACGATAACTTGAAAAATATTTGTGCTATCAGGCTCTTATTTGGTGTATGTCAACTATGAAGAAAGGTCAAGATTTGAAAAGGCTTCGCTAACATCCGTCAAACGTCAAGGTCACAGCAGGGGCACGACTTAAGCATGCTTTTGCGAAAATGTCTTATTTCAAATATTAACACTTTGAATCATTACATGATTGTTATACACAATGAAAACTGATCACTGATTGTGTGACCTTGAATTTTAAAAGTCAAGGTCACGAAATATGGTCAAGATCACCAGTTCTGAAATCACTAAATAACCTTTTCCTAAGAAGGTATTAACACCTCATATACATAGCTTCTTTCTTATAAACCTGGTGAATGATTTTGACATGTTCACATTCAAGGTCAAAGGTCAAGGTCATGAGTTCTGAAATCACTAAAAAAAATCCTTGTAAACACAATAACTTGAAAAATGTTTGTGCTATCAGGCTCTTATTTGGTGTATATCAACTATGGAGAAAGGCCAAAATTTGAAAAGGTTTTCGCTAACATCCGTCAAAGGTCAAGGTCACAGCGAGGGCATGACTAAAGCATGCTTTTGCGAAAATGTCTTATTTCAACTATTAACACTTTGAATCATTACATGATTGTTATACACAATGAAAAGTGATTATCGATTGTGTGACCTTGAAGGTCAAATGTCAAGGTCATGAGATATTGCTTAAGGCCATGTTAACCCTTTGATTAAATTTTGAAATCTGAAATAGGTTTTAAGATCAAACTTGTGAAAAGTGATCCCAGTGATGATTCAACTTGTTAGTAATAACTCGAATAATGAAAAAAAAATTCCCATTTTATTGATGCTGACGAGAAGGCGGGAAAGGGAAAGGCGAATCCCTAAGTTTCGAGGCTGCTCTGCTTTTGCGGTGTCCCGCAAACGCTCATCTAGTTTTCGTTCTATTTTCTTGGCCTTAGATTATAGACAAGCTGTATACTAACAGCTCCAGATATTTCAACCTCAAGTATGGGGATCTCTCTTTGTTTAGCCAGTGATCCTTCTTGGTGTTAGCATCTGTGATTCCTGTAAACTGACACCTCAGAATGATCTGCCACATGGAGGATAATAAACAACCTTTTCTTTAAAATCATTTTTATTAAATGATTTGATATAAAATGAGCGGAAGAGTTTAATAAAAATGGTATTATATGGAAGGAAGTTTAGTATTCAGTTTATTACTTGCCCAAATTTATCAAGCGAAATTACAGACAGTGTACTGAAACTAAGAATTCCGCGAGTCATGTCCAATTGTGATGGCAGCACATCCATTGTAACGTCAGTGAACTGAACCTAAGACTGCCACGAGTCATGTACCATTGTGATGGCGGCACAACCATTGTAACATTGTACAATATTGTGACGTCATAGTTGCAGCAGTATTACACTAGTTTAATATTGCCGTATGAATATTACACTGCAGTATCTTCCACGGGAGTAATAATCAGTCTTATTTATGCAACAGTGAAGGGTTAAGATTTACTGGTGTCTTATTGATAAATCAGACTAGTTAATATCTTAAAGTCTAGTCCAAAGCCATTTGAGCTAGCCAAATGCATATACAGAATCTTATCATCTTTAAAATCTAACTAGCCTTTGGACTTCCAGTCCAAATATTTAACTAGCAAAGCCACTTTTTCACTAGCCATCTGCTATCAAATAAGTGCTAAATTCTAACCCTGAATTGCAGAGTATTTTCAGAAACAATAACATGAAAATTGGACAATTTAATCTTTATTTTTGTATTCCCTGAGTTTTGCACCTTTCCATGTAGATATAGTAAGTAGTTTGTCAAGTGTAGACCGCAGCGGCGTGGGGAATGATGTAACACGCGGCAATACTGACCACATGGCCGAGCGGAATGTCTTTGAAATGGCTGCTCTTATGAGGAAATCCAGAAAACTTGGCAGCCAATTTACATCCTGCAATTGAACATTCATGTAAATGTAAATTATTATGGCATCTAGATGCTTGTGATTTGAAGGCAGTTTTAATGGTTGCTTGTGCAGGGCCACCAAGTTAGCAGCTTCATCCCACACCTGCATGTGACATTCTTATTTATGGTGTATTTCCACTTTTGTTTAATTTAAGAATTTCTGGATATCTGCTGCTGTCGCTGCGAAGGAACAAGTGCCAAGGATCCGGAAACCAGAATAGCTCAATAAGTTTGACAATTATTACAAATAATGCAAACCATCTATCATTGGCGGGCATGTGTTAGGTATAATCTGAAGTGAGTTATCTGCAGTGATACGCACCGAGGGCAATGTGCTTCAGATTAACTCCATTTGTACCAACTAGCTGGTGTTCCCTGACTCAAGTTGTTGAGATGTGATATCAGAGAGATATAGACTCGCCCTACCAGGCTAACTCAGAAATATATAGACTCACCGTACCAGGCTAACTCAGAAATATATAGACTCACCGTACCAGGCTAACTCAGAAATATATAGACTCACCGTACCAGGCTAACTCAGAAATATATAGACTCACCGTACCAGGCTAACTCAGAAATATATAGACTCACCGTACCAGGCTAACTCAGAAATATATAGACTCACCGTACCAGGCTAACTCAGAAATATATAGACTCACCGTACCAGGCTAACTCAGAAATATATAGACTCACCATACCAGGCTAACTCAGAAATATATAGACTCACCATACCAGGCTAACTCAGAAATATATAGACTCACCGCACCAGGCTAACTCAGAAATATATAGACTCACCGTACCAGGCTAACTCAGAAATATATAGACTCACCATACCAGGCTAACTCAGAAATATATAGACTCACCGTACCAGGCTAACTCAGAAATATATAGACTCACCATACCAGGCTAACTCAGAAATATATAGACTCACCGTACCAGGCTAACTCAGAAATATATAGACTCACCGTACCAGGCTAACTCAGAAATATATAGACTCACCGTACCAGGCTAACTCAGAAATATATAGACTCACCATACCAGGCTAACTCAGAAATATATAGACTCACCGCACCAGGCTAACTCAGAAATATATAGACTCACCGTACCAGGCTAACTCAGAAATATATAGACTCACCATACCAGGCTAACTCAGAAATATATAGACTCACCGCACCAGGCTAACTCAGAAATATATAGACTCACCGCACCAGGCTAACTCAGAAATATATAGACTCACCATACCAGGCTAACTCAGAAATATATAGACTCACCATACCAGGCTAACTCAGAAATATATAGACTCACCGCACCAGGCTAACTCAGAAATATATAGACTCACCGTACCAGGCTAACTAAAATATATACAATCTTACATATAGAGAACACCGAAAACAAGGCACCATACTGATATTGGACTTATTCCAAACAAGATATAAGGTACACTGACAAATTAGTAGCACTTTGCTGGTTGTATCTTATTAATGCTTCACGTTTCTGGGGTAACCAATTCCTTTGAATTAACCTTGGTAGACCCATATAAACCTACCTGGCAGAATGTTAGACTTGCCACCTGATAGACACATAAACCTACCTGGCAGAATGTTAGACTTGCCATCTGATAGACACATAAACCTACCTGGCAGAATGTTAGACTTGCCACCTGATAGACACATAAACCTACCTGGCAGAATGTTAGACTTGCCACCTGATAGACACATAAACCTACCTGGCAGAATGTTAGACTTGCCACCTGATAGACACATAAACCTACCTGGCAGAATGTTAGACTTGCCACCTGATAGACACTCATAAACCTACCTTGCCATCAAATCAAACAAAAAGTGTTTTTTTATTAATTATCTAATATAACAAAATCTCGAACTTTTGAAGTAAACCTCCAACCCTATCAAAACAATACACATAGAGTCAGTAGAAATTATTTCAAATTTCAACATTTTAAAAAGTTAATCCTAGGGAATATTTTTCTTTTATTGTTCAATTTTAGAATGATTCCAGTGTTTTCATTTTTAGCTCATCAGGCCCGTAAAGGCCAGATGGGCTTATGGCATGGGCGTCTGGTGTCGTCCATAAACTTTTGACATTTTTTACTTCTCACAGCTATACACCTCCAAAGCTGATATTTGTGGGTAGGTCCCCTGCACCTAGGGGATCTAATTTTGTACATTTTATCTCTACCCCCACTCAAATATGGGCGTGGCAGGCAGTTTCCCTTAAACCTTTAAGCAACTTCTTCTCCGAAACCAATCGGCATACGAAGCTGAAATTTTCAGAATAACATCTTTATAACATGAAGTTTCAAGTTTGTTAATTTTCACTTGACCCTCCGTCAAATGTAGGCATGGCAGGGGGTCCACCATAAAATCTTTAAACGACTTCTCCTCAATAACCAGCAATGCTATGAAGTTAAACTTTTGGAAATATGATCTTTGATAGATGGAGACTCAGATTTGTAAATTTCATTAGCCAACTCGGAAAGAAGGTGCAATTAAAAGTTGTGTTTTTCATCTCAAGAACCACTAATGCTAGAACTCCCAATTTTGTACAATATTATAATGTTATTAATTAAGTATTTCCGTATTGGCCCAGTTACAGGTCCGAGGTCTGTTGTATTGGCCCGAGACGCAGTCGAGGGCCAATACAACGGACCGAGGACCTGCAACTCGGCCAATACGGAAATACTTAATTAATGACAATTTTATTAATTAACTTCTTTTCATTCTATTTGCACAACACTAGACATCTCATATGTATTGAAATAATAATTATTAGCAAGATTGGTGAACAAATAGCACGGGTTAAAGTTGTGAAGCGACAGCTTCGGGCTTTCACCAAATGTGCAACTGCGCATGCTCAGACTCATATTGGCCCAGTTTGTCTCATATTGGCCCAGTTTTTCCCGTATTGGCCCAGTTTCCCCGTATTGGCCCAGTTGTCGAATCATATGGTCTAGGCCGTAAATGCCATATACATGCCATAACATTGATAGTTAATTAATAATATAATGTTATTAATTAAGTATTTCCGTATTAGCCCAGTTACAGGTCCAAGGTCCGTTGTATTGGCCCGAGACGAAGTCGAGGGCCAATACAATGGATATATTATATTAAATATTATATTAAAATAATAATTCGAATCAAGATTGGTTAACAGATATAATGGGTCAAAGTTCTGAAGCCACAGCTTTCGGGCTTTCACCAAATGTGCAACTGCGCATGCTCAGATTCATATTGGCCCAGTTTGTTCGTATTGGCCCAGTTGTTGAATCATATGGTCTAGGCCTAGGTCGTAAATACCATATACGTGCCATAACATTGATAGTTAATTAATAAAATCCTTGATGACCAAGATCTGAAATTTCATTAAATTACCCCCAAAAGGTAAGGGCGTGGCAGGGATGCATCTTTAATGTGTTTTATATTGTTGCATATAAGGCACAGTCTCTCTCCTACATTTGAAGAGACTGACATGTAACCTAATCCGTCTGTTATATAACCATCAGTGCACTGTCCAGGCCAATGTGCTTTTTATCCCCCAACTCCTTTTGCCCCCCTCTCTGCCCATCTCGTTTTCACTGCTTGGGAAGATATTTTAATATCTTTGTAGGAATTGTGATACTAGGACAACCCATTTAATAAAAATTCAGTGTCCAATCATGTTTTTGTTATGCACTGACTGCAATTTTTCAGGGCTAGGGGTTGTGCATTATATTTAGTCTGTCATCCAGACCCCTTGAATTTAAAGAGCCGAGGCAAGTCTACAATGAGGCAAGTCTACAGAGCTCAGTTTAAATGAACACATCTCAGAGGCTCCTTTTCATTTTGTTTTATTCAAATTTTGAAATTTAAACACAAATTCATTTCAGAGGCTAAATGTCAGACTATATTATATTGGAAACAATCTATTAGTCTTCAACATCAAATAATATAATCCCTGATGAGCTACAGAGCCCATGCCTCTATTTTTCTTTTAACGGTTAAAAAAAACTCACTTGTCAGTATTGAAGTAATTAGGAGTTCATATACTTGGTCCTTTTGATATTCAATACTTCAGTTATCCTCAACATTATACAGGAAATACAAATAGTATAACCCCTCATGTTTTGCATCTCTAATAACTATTTAGAGATAACAGGATATAACACAACAAAAACCAGTTAAAGTCTGTGTAAGCCATCGCGCCCATGTTTTCTCTGTGTTACACTCATTCTTCAAGTAATTACCACAAAGCCCTTTTCTAATTCAAGATTTGAAAAAAGAAAAGTTTAAACGAAAACAGATGTTTTCCTCATTTAATCCATAACTATCTTTTGTCTTGTGGCAATCTCTTAGAATTGGTTATAAAAATACACTCTTAGCAATGAAAATGGTTCCACATATTTCTTTTGTCATTTTTCTCTAACATCAGGTTTTGAAAAATTGTTACCGTTATCAATTGTAGCTGTCAAAAGGTGAAGTTTTTATTACAAAAGTTTATCTGTTGGGGAGTTTTTCTAACGCAGCATGGCCGAGGCTCATCCTCCAACGACAGCTGCACTTGCCGTGGGGCATTGTGGGATTGACGCGGCAGTAATCATATTTTTGTGAGCCCGTGCATATGTTGTAGCCCAGCACTCTCTATCACAGACACATTCGCCGCCGATATGATCGCGCGATGGGAGATATGATGTGCATTTGAGAGATTGGGTCTTCAATATGCACACGCTCGATCGCAAGTCAAGCTATTTGCCTGCATGTCGTTCTAGGGCAGGGTTAAATACATTTAATGATGTGTGTGCATACCAGCTATTCATCACAATGTAATAGTCCCAGCGACTTGGCAAAAAAATTATCTCGCATGGCCGCTTCAACAAGGGAATTGCTCCTTTGACACTAATGCCAGGCTTAAATCAATTTGAGAAGCGACTGATATTTATCACTCAAATTTTCCCTCATATTCATATCGTTTGTTCGCTGAGAATCAATTTGGTGAATATCAGAGGCCAGACGGGTCACGGAAATGCGCGCCCTTTGTACGGGAGAGGGCAGCATAATTAGTTTATGCTCAATATCACTCAAATAGAGAGAATTTGTCGGAGGAGAAAGCAGAGGTGGCCGGTATTCATCGATGAACCATCCGACTTCCTGATTTTATGCATAATTCAGACGGACTCTGCGCGCTATCACGGGCCGATTTCTTCAGACGATATCTAATGCCATTTCTTAAATATTGCTGTGCAGAGGATCATCTTTCATTTAATTTTGAATGCGCTGTTGATTATGGCGTGTATGCACGAGATGTAGCTTCAATGCCGGAGCATGAGAGAGCATTTCACGGGGATCCATGACTCGTGTCTTGAGGAAGACGCGATGATGGATTTGAGAGGCCAAATGGACGTTTCTAAAGAAATCACACTATTTTTCGCGAGAAAATGATCCCGCTCAGTTTTGGCTGAATGAATTAATGACTAATGATAAAAGTGTTGGGGACTGCAGAGGATAACTGGACTTTATGCTGTAATGAAATTGGAATTGCCTCAGCAAGAGCATAGCCAAAATAAATTTCTTTCCACCATCTCTGGCTGGAGATGAATGGCATTGGTTATTAATCCGATCTGCGCTTCTAGCATAACTGAGTTTTGCAAGCTGACACACTGTGTGTCTCCAATCAATGTTGCGGAATTTCACACTTTTTGCCGAAAGTCAGACTTTGATCTTACCAGCTAAGAGTATCTCAAAATTGATGTACATTTTGGTGTTGTCGTTTTTTGCCGTAAACTGTCTCCATTTCTATCTCTAATACTTTCAATTTTAAAAAGATTCTGAGTGATATTGTAAACACTAAGGACTCTGTTGTGAAGTTTGAAAGAGTTTGAATAATTCAATTTTAAAAATTTCAAAAGGATTTTCTAAGTGCAGTGGAACAAAACATTTGGACAAGTATATTGTCTGTGAAGTGTAATTAAAGCATGTTGTTAAATAACTTTTTGAGGTTTTCTAAAAGGCTACTAATAACATGACTGACTTTGAAGTCGAGTACATCCTCATGAACCAAGAATGTGGAAAAACAAAATACAAAGTCCATGAAAAATGACATATTATAAAACAATATTTTAAAGGAAATGATAATAACCTATTGTTATGTTGATTCTCTATCTATTTCAAGTATTTTTATATAATTATAATATTCCCATTCAACATATAACCTCTTTTTCAAGAATAATTCACATTATGAACATGAAGTTCAAATAATTATTATAATAATTGAAACATCTATCTGAACTCTCCGGAAAAAAAATGTGATAAAAATATATTTAAATATCAATTGAACCTATTTATTCCAAGCAAAAAAGTATTGATTAAGTTATAATAAATTGATATTTGTTTAAGTAATTGCAAGCAAAAGATAATCAATTAAGTTTCATTAAATGAATCTTCACTAATGCCCCAATTATTGTGTATTTAATGGAAGAATTAAATTGTGTACTTCTCAAAGAAGTATTAAGAATTAAATATTCTAGATCTACATTTACTTCACAAACTACATCTGTTAAATGAAATTAATAAACTACTTTGTAATTACAAAGGGTTTCCAATAGAAAAAGTTCCTGATACCAATAAACTTTGTTCAAATGCTTTATCAAACTAACCAAAGATTGTTTTATCCTCGAGGATATTTTTATAAGGTCTTCAACAAAAAATCAACATTTGTTTAAAATGTATAATTTCTTACACTTTAAACGTCAATAAAAAGAATGCGAGAAAACAATCCACTGTAGATAAGTATTAAAATGTCTTTTTTTCCATCTACTAGCTTGATAAATATTTGATTTTTTTCTCAAAAGACATCAAGATTTTTTAGCTTAGAGGGGAATGCATTCCTTCAGCTGCCGAGAAAACTTTTTTCGAAACCTTTACATAATATGAATGTGTTTTTTACTTATTTTTTTTCAGTTACATAATATCATCTTGTCGTGTTAAACTGAAAAGCAATTACCTTTTTTAAAGAGCTGATTTGTATTTAAATAAAAGAAAAAAGTTAAAGAAGGCGGACTTTGTTGGTGGCATTTTTTACCACACTTGATAATAGTGCAAAAATGCTTCTTATAACTGGGTGCAATCATAAAGGTCTGTCCTTTTCATCAACCTCAAATTTATATTTTAATCTTTTTACCATTGTTTGAGCTGACAGAAGAATGTTGGCATTAATAAGATCAATTTCAAAATTTTCAATTTTAGAATGAATTTAGAAAAGAGTTTTCACTTCTTATACGTATATGTTAACTAGCATCAATAAGAAAGAAAAAATTCTTTTAATTTAAGAATGAATTTAGAAAATAATTTCACTTCTAATATGTATTATTCTGTTAGCATCAATAAGATGAATTTAAAATTTTCAATTTAAGAATGAATTTAGAAAAGAATTTTCACTTCTAATGTGTTTAATATATGTGAAATAATATGAATATTTATATGTATGACTTCAATGACATTATCAACAGTTTTCAATGTGTAGCATTGCTTCATTATTTTTCTGAAACAGCAAGTTAGTTTTGATTTAAGTTCTGTAGACAAAAAATATTTTAAAGTCAACTTTGGACTGATTTTTGAAGAGAAACTCCTTTGTTATCTTATTTCTATTTTTTCACTTATTTTATAAGTTTTTTTAATGAGTAACAAAGACAGTGGTATAATATGACTAAAATTACATAAAAAGGAAATTTATCATAATTGTTGTTTAGGATTCAATTGATTAGGTTATGTTTAATAGGTTATAGGTTTCATATTTTTTTAATCTAACCAGTAATGACAAGGCAAAAAGTTAAGTGTTACTTGAATTGTCAGGCGCTGAGTAAAGTTGAAAGTAAATGAAAAAGGGAATAAATTATCAACTGAATTGTCTTTGAAGGATATGATATCAATTTATAACAACTGACAAGTAACATTATGATATTACTTATGAAAAAAGTTGAAAGTAAATGAAAAAGGGAATTAAAAAATCAACTGAATTGTCTTTGAAGGATATTATCAATTCTATCAATTTATAACAAATGGCAAGTAACAATATAATATTACTAAGTCTTGTGAAAAAATTAACAAGGAAAAATCTTGAAGGATATGACAGAAAAAAAACCAGTATAATATGACTTATATATATAGTTGAATGTAATTGAAAAAGAAACTTAAAAATATCAAAAGATTTGCCTTGAGGTGTATAATAACAAATCACAAGTAACAGTATAATATCTCTTATGAATATAGCTGAAAGTAAATGGAAAAGGAACTTAAAAATTTACTGAATTCTTTGGAAGGATGTGACATGAAGTTGGTTTATAGGAATAAAAAATCTGATGAAATAGATGAAAGTTAATGAAAATAAACATAACTCTCTTCAGTGAATTAATTTAGTAAATGACTTGAATAAGAACAAAAGTAGGAACTATCTAAACAAAAGATTGTTGTAAAGAATTTTTTTGGTAATTTTCCTACAAAAGAAATTCAAATTTGTTGTTTTATGTTATTAAATATGTTAACGTTTACACCACTGATGATATACTATTACTTTAATTAATTTGGCAATTTTTATATTGAAATTATGAACATTTTATCAATGTTATTCAATTTGATCACTTTAATCATCATATATCTTGTCAGAATTAAGAGAATGAAGTTTGAGCTGAAAATTGTGAAATGATATTTTCATATTCATCACATTTGAGTTTATATCTCAAATAAGTTCTATATATATCTTAATTTCTAATGTTACAATTTACATTGATTAACTTTAAATTAAAATCTCAACTTCTCTCTTTGCAAGACTCTAACTTTATTTTTATCGTCACTTTAACTTAAAGAGAGTTATTTCCCTTTACCAACATCTCCTCTCACTGTGCTGTGAATTTCAACATGAATATAAATACCTATTGGTTTTCAAAGTTAATTTAATCATTTCCTATTTTCAAATCCCTAAGAAAATGCTATTAAAAATGATCATGATGATTACCATAAATTTATGAGTATGATAAATCATAATAATAATTTTTTTTACATGACATGAAAATATCTGTTGAAGATTAAGACGAAGAATAATTATGAGAAAAATTTGATGAAACTTAGGTTAAATCATTTTGTTTCTTCCCTTGTAAGGTTGCTTATTTCCCCATGGCAAATGTTTGAATGCACCTTGGTTGATTCGAGGAATTTCTTGTTTTTTAAGTGTCTGGCCTCTGATTCAATTCCAAAGATTTCGAGTGAAGCGAAGCTCAAAAGATGGAGTATTTTCATAATTCTTCGGAGAAATCAGGTAAGAAATTCCTCTTGGAGCATTTAAATTCCTTCCTGTCATACTTCAGGATGAACGGGATGCCTTCCTTCTATGATATGAAACTTGACGTCTCATCCAGCATGCTTCACATTTCATTCACATTTCTTTCACATTTCACATTCACATTTCACCTGCCCAGGTAGTGCATTCTTTGTGAGGTTTTCTTCCAGGTATTTTGAAGTTCAAACTTTGACAGGTTTAGTTTTAATTATTGAAGTTTGATTAGACAATATTCTGAGGTGATATTTTTTATAGATTAGATTACAAATCATACAGTTACTTCCTTTCTGAATACCTCTTAAAGTTTTTCTTTGAGTTAAAGAAATATTTTATATTTGTGAAACAATAAGCTGTTTATAGTTTTTGAATTGGGATATTAGGATGCTTTGGATGTTTATAGTCTTGAAAATAAAGACAAACAATCACATATTATTTTTGTGCCAAACTCATTTCAGGCTTAGTGAGGTGGAATGGTTGTAAAATTATGTTTGAAAAATTATGAATTATTTTCAAAACATATCTTGTCACATGTCTTGCGGGCAAATATGAGATATGTTACCTT
This sequence comes from Gibbula magus, assembly GCA_936450465.1. NCBI lineage: Eukaryota > Metazoa > Mollusca > Gastropoda > Trochida > Trochidae > Gibbula > Gibbula magus. The sequence goes on along the minus strand of OW388299.1, from coordinate 69,436,833 downwards.
GTATTTAATTGTTACAACTTTTAACATTGTCAAAATGTCATTCATTCTTTTCAACCAGAATATTATCCTCTTAAGCTCATGCAGGTGTATTCTTGATAAAATATATCACTAGGTATTTTACCTATATACATATTTGTTTCGTGAAGTTTGGGAAATAATTTATTTTTGAATTATGAATATTTCCATATTGAGTGTTTCCAGAGTATGATGTTACTTTAATAATTTTGAAATATATATTTGGATTCTGTTGAATTATTTTCAAATTCACTTTACTAGTTGGAAAGTTTTTTCTATTGGCTCTTAAAATTTAACCAGTGAGATTTTGTATAGCAATTAAAAATGCTTTATTAATCAAATGTGTTTAAACTAACATGAAATCTGTTACCATAAATAAATTTGCTAGTCATATGAGCACTGATTCATTAATAACTACACCAGCAAGATTAATAAGATGAATACTTGGGACTAGTTAATTAGATGACTTAGAGAGATAAACTTGATTAAAAACGTTATTATTTCACCTCAAACAAATTTTAAAAACCAGAATTCTAAAGGTATACATAAGATAATAAAAACATTTACTTTTAAAACTAAGAAATACAATAAGGCATGTAATTCAAAGGGAAATGAATAATTATGAACATGGGATTACATAACAAAAAAGTGTTCACAAAATATTTTCACAAAATGTTCTCCTTGAATGATGATCCCCCTTTTGTCCCAAATATCTTGATTTAAAAAACAAGGATGATAATATGTGTGGGGGCCATGGTGGTTGAAGTTTGATGAATAGAAAAATAATGGAATAATAGATTAAACATATTTATTCACATGTGTGGTGTTCACTACTGTATTAATCAAGTCCTTAATATAAATTAATCAATATCAAGAATCTGCATGATACAGGCAAATTATTGTCTTTCAAAATAGCACAATTATAATAATTACAAGTTAGTTCATTAAACACCTTTATTCACTGTTGCTACAATTGATTTAATTTTCCCTTATTTCAAAACATTTTATGTATAGAAATGAATTTTAATAATATCTGCAAATTTGTTAACAATACATCTTTATTCACTGATGCTACAAATTACTTTCTATAAATTCATAAATCTTACCTACAGAAATAAATTTGAATAATATCTGCAAGTTTGTTAACAATACTGGTACATCTTTAATCATTAGTCTTATAGTTGACTTTTTAATAATCAAAACATTTATGTATAGAAATATTTCTAAAATAATCTGCCTTGCTTGCAAGTTATCATAATATATCTTCATTCACTTGTGTAACATTAATTGACTGTCCAAAAATTCAAAACAAAATTATGTCTACAAATAAATGTTAATAATACCTGCAAGTTTGTTGTAAGTTATAACACATCTTTAGTTGACAAGCCATAATTCCAGTACAAGAATTCCAATAAAACAAATATTCATCTATCACAATTGCACCTTTATAATGTCTGCACAGTGGGGTCTGCAGTCCCAATTAATACCAGCACTATCTAATATGTCTGGTGAAATATGCACTTTAAATGAAGATAGATTGAAGATGGGAAGTTAATGACAATCTTTAATCAACGCGAGTCAGAAGGTCAAAGCCTCAGCTCTGGCATTTATGGCGTCGTTTTGAATAGCTGCTGATTTAGTTTTACTTTTAATTACAAAAGTCAATTAAAAGGAGATGATATGTTCTGAAATTAATTATGAAGGAGATATAATGAAAACGAAGAAGTAGACACGACATGAATTTTTCCCTCCTAAGCCAGGCTAAAGTTCAACATCAAAGAGGATATAAATGGAGAGCAATTAAAATGGACTGTTTTGCCACAGTTAGTTTTGGCTTCTGTTGTTTGGATGTCCGTGCATTGATTTGACAATTAACTGTATCTTCCCCTCTCTCGCCTTCGGGGAATATATATTAAAAGGATGTCGGGAGAGACATTAAAGCCCTATCTTTCTTCTCTGACAGACTGAATGACTTGGCTTGTCTGCTGCGGAGGCCGCTCCGTCCATGTTGGCAATAATTCCTGCAATTATGACAGTAGAATACTAATGGCAGCACCGTGTTGTTCTGGGCTTATTTTACTCGCAGATTTTCTTCAAGATGTTTTAGAATTTTAAATTGTCATCTGCTACCCTCTAGGGTATGCTTGCTAACTAACAGCATCACCAAACTGCTTAGCAAGTGTACTCACAATTTACACGTCGCATGTAATTAACATTTACTGTCACTGTTGATTTCCATACTATTTCATTGTTGTTTTCTCTGCATTCTTCATCTTTCTGATAGTAGATATTGTGCGTTTGTAAATTTATGACACATAAAAGCTACTTTTTTGTGAGATTTTGTTGAATTAATGTTATGAATGTTTTCTCAATGTAATATGTTTTTCATTTTTAAGTTTGAGACATATTGGAAAGAAGAGAATGAAATAAAATATTTATAAAATATAATGATAAGACTTGAAGTACACTAAATAAAATTCATGAAGTTATTATATTAGTTCTTTAATCATATACATATCAAGGGATGTTAATATTTGTTTTTTTTTAAATCATAATTTTGATATGACTTCAAACTTATATTAGCCACGGTTGGAACAATTGATCGTTTTGCTTGTTACCAAATAGACTCCAGAGTGAATTATTACATTAAATAATATAGCATAATATTATTGAAATGAAATTAATTAGATTTTAACATCCACATCCACATCCACATCCACATCAAAAGAATGAACATTCTAAAAGATCTGTAAACACTATTAAATTTTTTACAAAAAATGGTAATCAATCATTTGAAATAAATAAATGTTTACAAAATCAAAATTCAATGAATTAAATAGAAAGACTTAAAATTCCATCACAGGCAAGGGAGAAAAAAGGAGAAAATTAGCCAAATAGTTTTGGTAGGCACACACGCAGTGTTAATTAATGGGGATATTGAAAAGGCAGTGTATTGCTTGAGGAGTTGTTTGATAGAGTCCAACACGGCCCCCAATGCTCGGCACTATTGATGGTGGGCCCCCCATTGTCTAACTGGGTACGGCCAATATTTGGGGTCAACACCAAAATGAACTGCTATTATTTCTGGTAGTTTGTAAGTTCAAAGTTGCAATGTCTTAAAATTTTTGAGTTTGGATGAGGAGAGGTTTGTTTAGCAAGACATTTGCTATCAAATAAACTATCAGGTTGGCATTCCACAGATTCAGTAGCAAGGACAATATGGCAGATTTTTCTTGCTTAGACAAAACACTCTTAGTAGGTATTGAGTTACCTGGTTGGGAAGTTTTTATAAGTTGTTTAGTTACTCTGAAGAGAAACAGAATTGCTTTTTTCTCTCTAAAGACATGGTTAAAGAAAGCTTTCGTGTTTATCAGGTATCTGTTAGAAATGTGTGGGATTCCTTGATATTCCATTAAAAGTTTACAAGTATTGTTTTCAAATATTTAGATTATATCTGATGTTTTTTACCAAATGAAGTTTTAGTTTGTTTTCCGAATTATTTTGATTATATCTATTTTTTGTATTGCATGGAAAGAATTTTTAGTTTCTTTTGCAAATATCTAGGATAATGGTTTGCTGGTAATTTCATATTTCTTTTATTAATTTCTTATAAAGTTTCTAATAGAAAAGTCACTTTGACAGGTCAAATAAAACTTAAAAACAAAATACACTCTCTTGTAAAGGTGTTAGGAAATTAATTTCATTTATTTGATACATATTATTGATTCTTTAATTTATATAAATATTTGCAAAAGTTGTTTTTAAAGAATACAACTTATCACAAAACTGCCATTTAAAAAATTGACAGTACAAAGAAATATGGAAATAAAAGTGTGTTAAATTTGTTATGATAATTGTTAAATAATGTATTTACCTAAATTAGAAATTAATCTGGTTTGAATGATTAATTAAGTAGGTTAGTGAAGAATAACTTACAAAGGAATTCAATTTTAAAAGAACAGGTTGTAGGAAAGGAGTGTAAATATATGTATATGCTCTATTATGACCTAAAATTGAGCATGAAGAGTGTGCAACAGTGCCTTTAAATTTTCTTATAATTCCTAAGTAAACATTCTCAAAAGTTATTTTTATACCTAAATAGATTACAGCTTGATCTGAACAGCAAACATCAGGATTTCATTCAGGAAAAAACTATGTTACTGTTACAACAAGGTTCAAATATTTAAAAATGGCAAATGTTAAAAACATTACTGATTCTAAAATGCATGAGTGTAATATTTCAAAATTCATTTGGACTCTTTTTCCGCGTGAAGAATGATATGTCAAAATGTGCTTATTCTAACCTTTCTTTTCTGTTATTATATATATGTTAATGTTATTTTATATGTTCTACAAGTATATCTTTTGAGTTTTATAAAAAGCAGTAAATTGGATAATTCATATTGTACAGACTTACCATGCAAAACTGTCTATTTTGTTTCCTTTTATTATTCAACATTAATCAATGTCAATGAATAATATGTTTTTGAAAACAAAATCTATCCTTTCATTTAATCATTTTCCCTGTAATGGTAAAATTGCATCAAAACAGGAATTTCTCAAATATTACTAATAACGATTAATCAAAATCAAATAATTACAAACAACAGAAATGTAGACCTTTATTTCAATAAGAACAGTAATAAAAGAAAATAGCCGATATCTAATATCTTTTCGAAGTTTTGATTTCTGATTCTAATTAAGGTTATCAATATTAATGAATCAGTATTAATTAAGATGAGTTTAATAACGTTGTACACGGATAGAAGGGACAGTCTGGCTAGAAGTAAAACATTGTTAATCCCGAGGATTGCTGTATCCGCAAGACGTTTTTCTCCACTATTGATCCCATGCACCAGACAGCTCACAAACCACAAATACACTTCTCTCTTAAACAGACAAGAAGAAATAGGTTAAAATAAAGAGTTTTATTTCAAATCGATCATCATAGTTTATTTCCAATTGTTCAAAATGGTACGTAACATTCACAGTGCAAAGTTTACAAATGGATATTTGTTCGTAAAAATGTGTTATGTGTGACTATAATTTGTGATTTTATTGAGTTTGCATATTGTTTGAATGCAGATATTTGTTTAAATCTTATTATGAATTTTGAACATTCACACCCAAAAATTATATTTTATAATGTATATGGAGTTACAACTCAGCTGTTGAATCAATCAGTCTCAAACCATTCTGAGAAGCGAGTTTACAGGAATCTCAGCTCGTCAACAAAGGAAATAATTCAGAATTAATTGGTTCAATATTATATATTCAGTCCAATGTTGTGAACCATCGGCCCTATGTACATCATGATCCGTACATGGTCCATAAATGGTCCGTAAATGGTCCGTAAATGGTCCGTACATGGTCCGTAGACAGCAATTATATTACAGCTTTACACTAACAATTATATATCAAGAGTTTTGAGGCAAACATTTGAAGATACAGAAGTTAAAGATACACAATTACAGTGTTCCGTAATATTCTGTTATACCAGTAGACTAGATGATGCAAGATCTTAAATGTAATTCTTTCTTAAGCAGAGAAGTTGAAGTCACAAATATATAATAAAGAGATGGATTTCTTTATGTTCATTAGGGTAGCATTTAAAGTCCTAGTTATAATCATTATATCTGTAAATGATCATTGTTATAATCATTATATCTGTATATGATCATAGTTATAATAATTTTATCTGTATATGATCATAGTTATAATAATTTTATCTGTATACGATCATTGTCATAATCATTATATCTATATATGATCATAGTTATTATCATTATATCTGTAAATGATCATAATTATAATCATTATATCTGTAAATGATCATAAGTATAATCATTATATCTGTATATGACCAAAGTTATAATCTTTAATAGAGGATATTATATGAGTGTCTATATGTCATACTATGTTTATGACACTATTGCCTGAATATTAGTATTTTCCAGGTGAGATCATATATATTCAGGCATGAGTGTCGTAAGCATAGTATGACATAGATACAAATACAATATTCTTTATCACAGAGGTCGTGAAATTATTGAAAATACGCTAAAAATCCAATTTCAACCAAAGGCTGATGACCTGCTGTCGCCGCATCTAGAACTCAACGTCATAGACAAAGCGTGACATCATAACATTGTTTATGACATCACGATGACAAAGATATATTTTGTCCTATAGAGCATCGTTTGAAAAATATGAATCCCAATATGATTGCCCTCGTATTTAATAAATCAGTATATGACCATCGTCATAATCAGTATATGACCATGCATAGTTATATCCACTGTTTATAAATCTTCTTTGACAATTATTTTAGCATTTAAATCCCTTTCTTTAATGTTACTCGATTACTCATCCAAACTTTTCAAGTGATGACAAAAATCTTTTTGAAAAATCAACTTCAACTTAATAGAATTTAAATTTTGTATACCATGATTGTCCATACTAATATTGACTTTTTTTAAATCTAATATTGGCCTCATGATTTACAAGTAGGAAAAGGGATAAATCTTCATTATTTTCTAAATCATATCAAAAAGGAAGTTTATTCAGAATGATGAATCTGCAATTAAGAGGTTATAACGAATAATGACTGGACATAAATAAATTACTTTAGAAATTAGTTTCATATGAAAAATGGCTTCATAATTTGTTAATCATACAAGAATTGTAAAGATGAGGGAATTTTTTATAACATGAGCGCCACTAAGTAAGATCTACGAGCAAGGAGAATATGTGAGAACGTGTTTAGTCACATAATGTTACTCTGTAGAGATGATCTACGAGACTGTGACTCAATTATCCTCTTCTTCTCCCTAGGTTTTCTCCTATAGGTTCATAAGGACGTTCTTTTTAGTGAAACTATATTTCTTCTCTCATCACCTCCATCATGCATAACCTCACGTTCATCGTTTGATTGTTGACTGACGAGTTTATGTTGAAAAAGACAAACTGAAATCGTGACAAATCATCAACCGACATTACTTTTTAAAAATTTTATATTTGGCATCTGACATGACCAAAAACACGAGCAAAAACCTGTGGCGATAACGCAGCAACCATCAAACAAATTTGGTTAGCACTGTGTCGCTGGCAAAATGTCAGATTTAAAGGCATGGGTTCTATTATGGGAGCAATATCGAAAGAAGCCCTGTTGTATTTTTAAGTCTTCCCAGTGATTATGATTCCGAGATAATATGGTTAGAATCTTATGAAGCTGATGGAGAAATGATCGTTTGTATGGTTGGAGTGCCATGAGTAACAAAGCACGATGTTTGGCAAGTCTCTGATGAAGTGGATAAATCGCTCTTGCTTTTCCCGCCCCTTTCAGCATGTACCATCGACACAATCCATCATAGGTAAACTGGTAATTGTAACTTGGAAATTCAATATTTCTGCCCCTTTTAGCCGGAACTGCCTCTGCCCATCCAATTATTTATAAATTATGCATCAATTTTTGTGTATTGAATTAGGGAGACATATTCGGCGTAGTGGCCTAAGCACATACTAAATTATATTAGTGACACCACTTTCTTGTTACGACCGGAGCTGTGAGTTTTTTAAGCGACCCAAAGGCGGAGAGGGTATTGTGAAGAATTCATGCATACTCGAGCATCTGACAATAGGGGTGACACTTCCAATTCAAATTTTTTACGAAATTTAACAGATGAAGCAATCATTAGGAGGGCTCATGCATCGGGTTAATTTAATTTTTACGCTGTGCGAGGGTGCAAAGTATGAATATGTCAATTAGTGTCATGGAGGTTTGTCACTTAGAGCTTGGAGAAGATGTCATCAATTTATGAATTAACTTCCCATCTGAGCTGGTGCGGCGTGGTTCGACCAGCCTCAATCTCGCAGCTACGAATAAAAACAGATCGTAGCCTGTGTCTTTTAAAGCCAAACGGACATAAATGGCGGAGCATTAAAAACAGAAGCACAAAAGGGAAATTATTTCCAAAGGGCATAGGCTGCATACATAGAATGATTGCTAACCCTAAAGTTATTTGCTATACCTTCTTACATAGAACGATTGTTCAACTAAAATTACTTGCTATATCATCTTACATAGAACGATTGCACAATTGAAGTTACTTGCTATATCATCTTGCATAGAATGATTGCTTAGCTCTGAAACTATGTGCTATACGATCTTACATAGAACGATTACTCAATTAAAATACTTGCTATAGTATCTTACATAGAACGATTGCTCAGTTAAATTACTTGCAATTTAATCATTCATAGAACAATTGCTTACTCTGAAACTACTTGCTATACTATTTTACATAGAACGATTGCTCAATTAAACTACTTGCTATACCATTTTACATAGAACGATTGCTCAATTTAACTATTTGACATACCATCTTACATAGAACGATTGCTCAATTTAACTATTTGACATACCATCTTACATAGAATTATTGCTCTATTAAAATATTTGACATACCATCTTACATAGAACGATTGCTCAATTAAACTATTTGACATACCATTTTACATAGAACGATTGCTCAATTTAACTATTTGACATACCATCTTACATAGAACGATTGCTCAATTTAACTATTTGACATACCATCTTACATAGAATTATTGCTCTATTAAAATATTTGACATACCATCTTACATAGAACGATTGCTCAATTTAACTATTTGACATACCATCTTACATAGAACGATTGCTCAATTTAACTATTTGACATACCATTTTACATAGAACGATTGCTCAATTTAACTATTTGACATACCATCTTACATAGAATTATTGCTCTATTAAAATATTTGCTATACCATTTTACATAGAACGATTGCTCAATAGAAACTACTTGCTAAACCATCGTACATAGAATAATTGCTCAAATGAAACTACTTGTACCATCTTACATACAATGATTACTAACTCTAAAGGTACTTGCTATACCATCTTACATAGAACGATTGCTCAATTAAATTACTTGCTAAACCATCGTACATAGAACAATTGCTCAATAGAAACTACTTGTACCATCTTACATAGAACGATTGCTCTATTAAACTATTTGCAATACCATTTTACATAGAACGATTGCACAATTGAAGTTACTTGCTATATCATCTTGCATAGAATGATTGCTTAGCTCTGAAACTATGTGCTATACGATCTCACATAGAACGATTACTCAATTAAAATACTTGCTATAGTATCTTACATAGAACGATTGCTCAGTTAAATTACTTGCAATTTAATCATTCATAGAACAATTGCTTACTCTGAAACTACTTGCTATACTATTTTACATAGAACGATTGCTCAATTAAACTATTTGACATACCATCTTACATAGAACGATTGCTCTATTAAACTATTTGCTGTACCATCTTACATAGAATTATTGCTCTATTAAACTATTTGCTGTACCATTTTACAAAGAATGATTTCTCAATTAAACTACTTGCTATACCATCTTACATAGAATGATTGCTCAATTAAACTACTTGCTAAACTATCGTACATAGAATAATTGCTCAAATGAAACTACTTGTACCATCTTACATAGAACGATTGCTCTATTAAACTACTTGTTAAACCATCGTACATAGAACGATTGCTCAACTAAAGCTACTTGCTGTACCATCTTGCATAGAACGATTGCTCTATTAAACTACTTGTTAAACCATCGTACATAGAACGATTGCTCAACTAAAGCTACTTGCTGTACCATCTTGCATAGAACCATTGCTCAATTAAACTACTTGTACCATCTTACATAGAACGATTGTTTAATTAAACTATTTGCTATACCATCTTGCATAGAACCATTGCTCAATTAAACTACTTGTACCATCTTACATAGAACGATTGTTTAATTAAACTATTTGCTATACCATCTTGCATAGAATCATTGCTCAACTAAAGCTACTTGCTATACCATCTTGTATAGAATCATTGCTCTATTAAACTATTTGCTATACCATCTTACATAGAATCATTGCTCAACTAAAGCTACTTGCTATACCATCTTGCATAGAATCATTGCTCTATTAAACTATTTGCTATACCGTCTTACATAGAATCATTGCTCAACTAAAGCTACTTGCTATACCATCTTGCATAGAATCATTGCTCTATTAAACTATTTGCTAAACCATCTTACATAGAATCATTGCTCTATTAAACTATTTGCTATACCATCTTACATAGAATCATTGCTCAACTAAAGCTACTTGCTATACCATCTTACATAGAACGATTGCTCAACTCCGAAGCTACTCGCTATTATAAACATCTTTGAACAGCATCGTACCAACTTGCTTACTTTTCCCTCAGGATGTATCAGAAAATTGGAGCTTTTATCGCCAATTTCATTTTCCATCCATGATAGACGCCTATTAGCAGACACTTCAGCCAGAAAGCCTTTCTTTATTTTGCCATTTTCAAATAATATTTTTTAGAGGATAAAGGCTGTGTGTCACTAATGGAATTTTGATTCAAGACTGTGCATTTGACACTCCGAGCCTTTCGACGAGCTCTTGACAATGATTTGCACCTAATCATTGCCTTGCTTCTTCCCCCGGCAGCTTCACCCTTCTTCAATATTTCTTCCAGATAAATTATTCGCGACTTCAATCCCCTGTTTAGCCTTGGCGTTCAACTTTTGATTTCTCAGAGAGGTTTTTCACAAATCATTCCCCCCAACAGTTGTTGACAAGCCTCTGTGCACAATATATTCAATTTGTCTGGGAGAAGTTTGTTTGAAATGATCTGTGAAGCTTCTAGGATACATATAATTCTTTTCCTTCTGAACATCTAAGAATGCTTTTAGACTTATTTAATGGAGAAATGTGTATTAGAGAATATTGATTGAAGTGTTTTTTAGACATATAGTTCTGACATGTTTTGTTTTTATTTTCTATCATTATTTAACAAATAAACTCTCTTTAATGACATTTAAAAGTTTTGTACCAATCATGTTTGGGAACATTGATCAAACTAAAATGTAGAATGTGATTTTCTATTAAAACATCTTGAGCTTTTGTAGACATAGATGTTAAGTTATTTTTACATTTTATATTATTATATGATTATTATAGAACCCGACCTGCGTCCCCATAATATTCAAGGACAGCCTATCTTAGAATGTAGCCACTGCCCATATCTACGTTATATACTACTCACTTCAGCAGCTAAACAAAATAACATTTTTAATAATTAATTTTATGGAGTGAGAATTAAAGAATTTCATTGTCAGGTTAAAAGTGAATTTATATTGTAAATTAATAAAGGTAACACAATTTTTCTTTAATTAGAGTTTCGAAAATCTTTCTATGATTCATGGTAGAAAACATCACCTTGATGAAACTGAACAAGGAATTTTATCAAGAACAGATTTGTAAATATGAAAATTTCAATATACATAATATAACCCAATCTTTAAAAAAATGATTAAAATGAACAACACTTTAGGATCGTCACTGTAATGTTTTTAATCAAATTGTGCCAGATTTGTAAAATTTGCCCAAATGAAGGTGTCTGTGAAACAACAAGCTCAAATTGAAGGCTGAGATAGTAAAGATATATTGCACGGTCACTATTAGATTTTGTTTCTTTGGGGCATCAATCAGCTGTTTCCAGAGTGATTAGCGTGAGAAAAGATTCATCTTGCCCAAATCTTCTAAAGAAGTGAGAAAACCAGAAGTGGCTTGACCACGGTTAATTCTATTCCAGTAATAGGATTTTGATTTAAAGGTGTTTAAAAGTAAAAAGGAAACATCAATGTACGTCTTTCTCAACTGACGTCTTATCCATCACCATGGATACGGGTCAACCCTCTGTCTGTCCTAAAGGATTGTGGGATACATGTCCGTTTCACCTACATGAGAAGTTTGTGTAATAGTTGTATCATGCACGATGCAGTCACTTGGATCTTGACCCAACCTCCCTCCCCAACTTCTCCCCCTCACGATTCCGCCTCCCCCTGGCTGATGGATGGACGGAGATACATAATGATACTCTCAACATGAAAACTTCTTGCATGTGGGCAAAATTGGACTCGCAATAAGGTCTTTACTGTCGCCGGCAAGCGATTTAGTCTCAAAGACCACTGGAATTAGTTGAAAATAACGTGAGCGAAATGGGTTTCCTGAGTCGGGAAGGGGATTAGTTTCGATTACAAGTTGATCTGGAGGCAGACATAGAGGGGACGCTCGGCTCACAGCTTTCCACAAGGGACCTGGACAAACAAGTTTTTTTGAAGGAAAAAATGATCCATTCAGAACCCTCCTGATACAATAACTGTCTGTCAGCTAGCTTATGATTGGTCAAATTACTTGGAAAGGTTTTCCGAAGTGATGTTTGCAATGTGTGACCTCTTTGATGCAATTATAGTGGCTAGTTGAGCTCACTTCCGTGTCTTCGTCGCAAATAATTCATCGCAATATGAACTTCTTTGATGGTTCAAAGTTGTATGATGTCCGTATAAAAAGCCGCGATTTGAACATTCCTCTTGTTTCACGCCTAGCTTTGGGAAATGTAAAGTTAATTATTTTGGGAAAGATATGACTTTTCTTTGATGTTTCTTTTCAAAATGAAGCCAAATTTTAGGTGATGTTTTTAGAGCAGCAAGAACTCTATACCTATAGCGATACTGATACGTAAGACCAGGGTAATTCAACAAGCAAGTGTTTTTATTCTGGATGATTTGTTTTAAGGTTGTACGTTTTAAACAATATCAGAAGAAAATAATAAAGTTCTTATGTACGACAGAGGCATTGTTCTTTGCTAGTTTCTATTTGTGTGTCAGAATGACGCAGAATGTACAAGAAAAGGTACTTATCAACAAAATAAATATAATTTGATGTGTCAAATTCTAAATACTTTGAGAGGCATTTAGAAGAATGAATGAAATGAATGAAATGAATGAAATGAATGAAAAGCATAGGTTTTCATAGGATTTACGACTTTGATAAAGCAAGAGTACGACATTTTGGTGCAATGTAGGTGTCTACAAAAACATCGCACTCTTGCTATAAAGAAGTTGTTTGTCTTCAAGTATAAAGCAATAAAGAGATACTTTGGTAAGATCATCATGAGACCTTTGCAGGTTTCTTTCCAAAACAATGCTGTTGTGGGCTTTCTTCCTACATTATAAGTAGCAACAATCATAAAGTGAAATACTCTTGAAAATGGTGTTCAACTGCAAATCGGCTCACCTCAGTTCACCTTAGCTCACCTTAGCTCACCTTAGCTCACCTTAGCTCACCTTAGCTCACCTTAGCTCACCTCACCGTGTTTCATTATCTACTTAACCTTTTATTTCATTATCCCCCGGCATATGTAATGTAAGGGGATATAGTCGTTGGCTGCATCTGTGTGTCTGTGTCTGTGTGACGGACTCCACAGAGCTGAAATTTTATGTGCAGACTCCTTGGCCAATGGGGATTCTAAATTGTAGATTTCGTGACCCCATGACCCCAAATGGGGTCACAGGGGTCACATCCTTAAAAACCTATTTTCATCTTCTTCTCCAGTTCCAAAAGGTCTAGAGAGCTGAAAAGTTGTGTGCAGACTCCTTGGCCCATGGGGATTCTAAATTGTAGATCTCGTGACCCCATGACCCCAAATGGGGTCACAGGGGTCACATCCTTAGAAACCTATTTTCATCTTCTTCTCCAGTTCCAAAAGTTCTAGAGAGCTGAAAAGCTGTGTGCATACTCCTTGGCCCATGGGGATTCTAAATTGTAGATTTCATGACCCCGTGACCCCAAATGGGGTCTCAGGGGTCACATCCTTAAAAACCTATTTTCATCTTCTTCTCCAGTTCCAAAAGGTCTAGAGAGCTGAAAAATTGTGTGCAGACTCCTTGGCCCATGGGGATTCTAAATTGTAGATTTCGTGACCCCATGACCCCAAATGGGGTCACAGGGGTCACATCCTTAGAAACCTATTTTCATCTTCTTCTCCAGTTCAAAAAGGTCTAGAGAGCTGAAAAGTTGTGTGCAGACTCCTTGGCCCATGGGGATTCTAAATTGTAGATTTTGTGACCCCGTGACCCCAAATGGGGTCACAGGGGTCACATCTTTAAAAACCTATTATCATATCTTCTTCTCAAGTTCCAAAAGGTCTAGAGAGCTGAAAAGTTGTGTGCAGACTCCTTGGCCAATGGGGATTCTAAATTGTAGATTTCATGACCCCGTGACTCCAAATGGGGTCACAGGGGTCATGATCTTAAAACCTATTTTTTGCTTGTTAACAATGTATTACTTGAGATAACTTAGATATTCAACCTTAGATAATAAATCAAATCCTGATGAGCTACAGAGCCCATGGCTCTATTTTTATATATATTTTTCCGATTGCATGGCTACAATTTTTACTTTATTTATAGGAAGGAAAGAGATTCTTTCCGGAGCGGATTTTGATCAGATTGACCAATCCTCACCAAATTTTGTATACTACCTCCTCACATCAATTAGATGTGCCTTTTGGGGGTTTGAACTTTTTTAACGTTATCTATTTCTGTTTCCATGCCAACATTTTGTTCATTTGTCTTTTAGAAAGATAATAAGTTGAAGTGAATTGGGGGAAGGAGGAGACATCTGTTTTTACGAGCAAAAAATCTTATAGTTTTAATTATATACTGTACTGCTAAAACTGATTATTCAACTTGTGTGGGGCCGGGGGGATAAGCCATCTCTCCCAATGGCTCTCGTTATCATTACTAATTAATTTATGAAAGGGGAAAAATACTGTAAATATTCTAAAATATTATTTTTTTTACCTGTTTTAGCCATTCCTATCCCAAAAAATATAATCTTGATAATTAGATCAACCATCAAACATGGCAAATTAAAAGAAATTTATCAGAATTTTTCCAAATTTTAACACAATTTGTCAAAAACATGTCTGTTCACATCTTGCGAAAGAAAAACTATCCCACTGATATGATTTTGTTCATTTTAAGTTTAATCAAGCAAGCCTTAAAATACAAATGGGATATGGTTTAAATTCTCCATAAAATGCCACGTTTTGCTGGAGGGTCAAACTCCAGAGAACCATCAGGCAGGATGATTGTATCTTTTCAGAGGAAATGTCACAAATTGGTCGAAAGATGTCACTCGTTACGGAAACTGCCACCAGAGAAAATTATCTGCATAAAATTCTTTCATATACTGACAGCAATCCGCGTCGCTGATTGAAGGCCTTCTAGGATTTCAATTATGAAAAATTTTCTTCGATTTGATCCGGGCCTGATAGCTCTCAAAATATTAGGATTACATTATTAAAGAAGAAATTCAAACGATGGCACTTTAGGGGGTATTACATTTTGATGACATACGATTTCCTTAAGAAGTATTAGGCCATTTTCAATTTTCTGGAGTAATTGGAATATAATTCTCATATCTTAATTTGTTCATCATATAAGGGCTGATAATGTTAGTTTGCGTGCCATTTCCTGATGAGGTGCCTCGGCAAATAATACAAAGTCCTGTTCAATATCGGAATCTAGCGGAATATGCTCTTGAGATGAAAATTGTCCGTTGGAAGATTGAGCAATATTCTTCCCATGCTTTGAAGTAATCCCTGAAAATGAAGCCTGCCTATCATGTTAATATCCATTGGTAGCCATTTTGATGCGATACGGATGTGCAAACAATACTAATACACTGTCCGGCTACATCGCCCCAGGGATATTTTATCCTGCGTTTATTCTACAAATCAGTCGTTAAGAGATTTTCAAATATTTTTATGGATCTTGAAAAGTTTTGATTCATTTGTCAATATATTTGTCTGCGGTGCTCCGCGAGTGGACTGCCATGTTTGTATAACCCGCGCAGACTAATTTGTGATTAACTTTAACTTGCTTCGGTCTCGTTTCCAACTTATTCTTCCCATTAATATGGAGCTTTGATTACCGGACTGGCATGGTCTAATGTATCGTGATGGTATAAAAATTTGATGTGAAATGTGGTGGGGATCATTAACACATATAACATTGCATGACACAGGGCCATCAGGTCGAGAACTAACTTATAATAGTCCTTTATGAAGCGTTTATTAAGGGTTTGTCCTCGCGTATTTCCTGTTCTGCTGGAAGACAACATTTCCTCCGAGGTCAAGGGGTCTACTGCTTGTTTATTCAGCATTATGAATCGCAGCAGGAAATGATTACCCTGCTATCATTGGTGGATGACTTTTCCTCTCTCTCTTGGGTCATATCACATATTGGCAGTAATGTGGTAAATAGTATTTTATTTCTTCGGATCAGACAGATAACAAAATCTGCAAATGAAATGCTTTTCTTCCTGATATAAGATGAATAATACGTCCATTTAGCCTGGTAATTGAGGAAGGGTCCGTCATATGAAACATTAGAGAAATGGCGGATCCTAGATTGAGCTCATAAATCGGGGTTTTGATGATTGATGGAAAGTTAATCTTGTGGGAAGGGAGATTGGGTATGTAGATGCCTGGAGAGACCTTGCTGCTCCATAGGCTGACATTTATGATAAATGGAGACGCAAGTTATTCCATAGTCGGAGGTAATTACATCTTATGCCTATGTAGAGGCGGCGTCAGTGGGGACTGATGGAGTGCTCACCTCGTCAGACGTTGTGTGGGGAGAGAGGGAGGGAGAGACACCACGTTGAGACGCTTCTTCATGCTCTTGTCTCTCCCTCGCCTCGGTCTCACTGAGTTCTGCTTGTCGTCTGCTCCCCACTGAGGGCGGCCATCTTGCCCTGGGTGACACCTACTAAATGGTCAAGATTCAAGTGACAGACAACTTGCGTTAGACGTCTGTCATACCTTTCTCTTATCTATTACATATTGGTTTGTTCATAATTATTGCATCAATCATATGGGTATTTATTTTTCAATTATTTAATCGTTATTGATATTATTTATACAAACTCTAACATCAATAAATGATCACGAGTCAGTTGTTGAGATACAGTGTATCATTATGTCTGTCATTGCAAATTTGTATACTAATCATTCAATCAATCACCTGTTATTTTTAATTATTTTAAAATTAATCAATCATTTTTGATAACATCTATTGTTGCAAATATTCACCAAATGGCCAATAATTAGGCATTGGTCAAATTTACATGTTCTTTGGACAATCATCTTCTTTCATAACACCTTTAATTCATTGTGAGTATTAATTTTTAAAGTGGCAGGCTGTAATGTTCTGTAGGTTTTGATGAAATAATAGTTTAGTTGTCATCACTCTTAGTTACCCAGTAGTACCAACTAAACAATAGAGTGTCATGTGTTTGTTTACAATGGTTATTGATTTGTCTGTTGTTCAACATCGATCACATTGTCTATCTTAACTTGAGGAAACCTACTACATGATTAACACATCACTGATTTAGAAATACATGCCATTAAGATCATGAACAAATGTAACATTGTTATAAGAACAGAAAGATGTTCTGGATAACAACTTCTTTACAAATAAATACACAACATTTCTGACTCCTTCATCAGGTGGAATGCAACATTGTTATATTTGGGATCACACTTTCTGCAATAGTACACATTCTTGTACTTTTAGAGGAACCCACACCTTCACAATATTGATCACATTGTCTGTCTTAACTTTGAGGAAACCTACAACAACACCTCACTGATTTAGAATTACATGCCATTTGAATAGTGAACATTGTTATATATTTGGGTTCACAGTCCATCTGCAATATGACAAATTCTTGTACTTGTTTTGGAGGAGTCCTTTGTGGATTCGAACCTACATCCTCAGAGTCAGGCACCAATCACCAGCACTGACTGTTACAAAAAAATTACCCACTCAACCACTGAGACTTCGACAAAAACAAGGTCCAACAACTTGTAATGAAGCTATGTGTGTGAGTTTGAATCCCGTAAGGTCCGGGGTTCGAATCCCGCCAGGGGCACAGCAACTTTGTCTGATGTAGAGAACTGTTCTACACGCAGTAAGGTTTGGGTGCAATGCTACACTGAATTTCAGCGTAGTACCACCCATGGTTCGCTAGTTCCAGCCGCTGCTCGCAGGTTTCACCGCAATGTATAGCCATGTGGCGTTGCTTTCTCCCTGCCATAATACCAGCAGCCGCGATATAAGTGAAATACTCTTGAAAGCGGCATTAAACCCAAACTCACCTCACCTTGAATCCCTCCAGAATTTGTGTATTTGCAGATAGCATTGGGTAGTGTGACCCCAAAATATAGAAGTGTTTCTCATTAATGATTAACTATATATAAGTATCATTCTGAGATGTATTTACTTACATTACTATATATATTATAAATCTAGAGTAATAGGATATGCAATTCTCTAATTATACTCTAAATGCAACTTCATTTATACTTATTGTAATGTACATCTTGTTCAAATATCAAATGTTGAAATATTACATATATTGCATTAAGAAGCAGATGGATTTAAATGGCGTTAATCATGACAATTAATGATAAAATCTTTTCTAAAAATTCAAGAAATGAAAATAAAAGAGATAACTTTACCAAAAGAAGATTTTTAAAAACTGCCTACTTACATATCAATTCAATTGACTCTCGTGATTTCACACTTCATTTAAATTTTTTGATAAAATTTCATATGTACACACAAAAAAATGTACCCAATAAATGACAGACATATTTATATTCAATTATATGGCATCCGTAGGGATTTCAAGTCCTATTTCATATGTCACCTCAAATTACATCAGTTATAAGCAATAGAAGAAACTCTCGCTAACAAGTTCTCAATTTTCCTGTTAAGACATGGATAAGCTGACAGAATCCGCCAACAAGTCAGTAT
This sequence comes from Gibbula magus, assembly GCA_936450465.1. Taxonomy (NCBI): domain Eukaryota; kingdom Metazoa; phylum Mollusca; class Gastropoda; order Trochida; family Trochidae; genus Gibbula; species Gibbula magus. Next base: position 69,418,012 of record OW388299.1, on the reverse strand, counting down.
TAGCTTCTCGTGTCAGATTCAAGTCGCGGAGATACTCTGATGTCAGCTCTTCACTATCAAATATCATAACTCCGCATTAAACCGTCAATCAAGCCGTCGCCGCACATTTTGATTTGACGTCTTCACCGTCTTGTTTGCTGAGGCGGCAAAAATATTAGCCCCTGATGGTTTTCAACTACGTTTTTCTTGCTGAATGATGGTTTTCAAATATTTTGGGTTCTTCAGATTATCGGGGATTGATATAACTGTCAATTTTGTTAGATTTCTCTCTTTATTATCTTGAAATATCGTTGAGTTTTTGTGGTGTTGAGGTTATGATTGATTGAAATGAATTAATGTGGGCGTCATTTTTATGACAAATTTCCTGGACTTTATGAATATTTAAGGGTTGTTGTCATATAAAGGTGATTACGATGGCAGTGTATTCAACTTTTTATTACAATGAAATAAGACATTGATTTCAACACTTGAAATTGAAATTAATAATGTTTTTAAAATTTGTCATTGAAGAACTTTTGTTCGCTTGAATTAGAGTGGAATTAAATCATCATTTTTAATTCTGTATTAAAGCATTTAAGAATAAAATGGAATATTTATTTCATAAACCTTGCACCTCTGATGAATTAAAGTTTTTTATATTTAAATTATTTTTTTTAGTATTATGGAAGATGTACAAATATTATTAAATTTTAGTCCATTTATATAGCATTTTCCACACAAAATAGCTTTTTCAATATATGCAGAAAAAATTAAATATAAAGTTTCATGGAAAAGATTATCAAAGTTCTTACTGATGGAAAGTTCTGATTGAGGCAAATCTCTGAAGACATTTTAAAGGGACGTACTTGAAGCTTATAGTATACCCTATGATTGGCATGCTAAAATATGGGAGGAAAAATGATATGTAGTCTTATAGATAGAACTTAATACTATAAGTTCTTCGACTGATACGGATGAAAATGGATATCCATTTTAAAGGTAACAACTTACTTATCACAGGTTTTGTGACTGACATGGAATGAAAATAACCACACCAACTATTTGAGTGACATGTCAAGACATGTTTTGTACCTGTGACAGCTGAGTGACAGGAGACAATCACCTTGTCACCTGAAGAACTACCCAGGTGTTCTGAAGACTACCTTTATCGACCTGAGATTCTTTCACCTGAATATTTGTCTTTTACCTAAATCTACCTGGATTCTTTCACTTGAATAATTGTCTTTTACCTGAATCTACCTGTGATATATATATATACCGGTTTAAGTCAACAAAGGAAGTTTGGTTTTCATCTGTCCTTCATGGACAATTAGAATAAGGTGGGTGTTCTCAAATATGCATGATTGACAGCTATCTGAAGTTCACCTCATTAAAGGTTTGTTATGACAGGTATATTATCATCCGGGCAGGTGCTAACCACATAAACAGTACATGAACCGAGTGGTTCAACAAATGTTGATCAAATATATGATTCACGACGGATCAAGAGAATTAAGAAGAAGGAAATAATTGGTTACAGGCAAAACATGCTATCCTGGAATATACTTGAGTCAGGTTAAAGTGTTAGGTACATCTGTATGTCTAGTATATTAAAGGGACACCGCGTCAAGGATAAAAATCAGATTATGTGTATCTACCTATGCTAATTAACATGTCTTCTATCAAGTCACAGACACCCAATTTCAGACAATTGACGTAATTGGTAATAAAAACTATTGCATGTAGACAGTGAAGCGAAGCGTAAAATGTTAGAAGCTTAGTTAGATAAAGATGAGACTCATTTTTATCCTCGACGCAGTGTCCCTTTAATAAACATGTTTGTCTGCCACATGATATCAGTTTTCATTCTAAGTGTCCAATGTACAGGAACCACCACTAGCTTGAGATATGTATGTACCGGTAAAAGGAATAACACACAGAGTAACATATTTACCGCGATTATAGGTGAGGTAACATACGAGATGCAGCATGCTGTAAAATGACCGTTAAAAAGGCAAATTTAAGGTAAATTTAAGCGATTTCCGTTTGTGTACGGATAAGAATCTACTACTGAAATGTAATGCACATATTTTGAGAATTATTCACAACTTTACATTGTTGTCGGTAAATACTACCGTTAGCGAGTTAGATTTCTTGTCCTATCTCTCCTTAACAAAGTCACTGCATGGTGAAAAATTTGGTATTCTGGAATATTCTCTAAGATCTTTCCGTCTGAGTCTTGCATATCAATCAATGGGTTTGGTTTTCATAACATCTACCTGTCAGGTGAAAGTAGAAGATCCAGGTGAACTGAACTGAAGGAGGCTCCACCTGGAGTCTGTCTGTCACCTACAGGTAGACAGGTAGATTAGGATTATCCCCCTGTCACAATGGGATCTCCCTGCCTGTCATATGTTAATCCTAACATTTGTAGAGAAAAGAGTGACTCGATTTTCTATATCCCCTCCTTCATTTCTCACTACTCCTTGGACCTGCCACACCCCTTCTCCTATATATGCTTGTCGTTTTTCTGATAAATCTGCATTAAAGGGACAGTAACACATTCATTAGTTTGTTTAAAAAAGATTATTAAACCAAATTTCAAGGGATTCTTCCATTTGTGTGTTTGTGCATTAAAGGGACATGAGGGTTTTTAAATAAAAAGTATCAAACAAAATTCTGAATGTTCATTAAACCGGAATTCTTTCAAATACGTTTATGACAGATTTATTGTTGTCATATGTTAACAGCATGTATGCACAAACAGGAATATCCACAAACAATTTGCCTGTTGTACTGTCAAATTATCCAATCATATTCCCCTCATGCATTTCCCATCTCTGTCTACCTTGCAACAAATCATGCAACCATTTCTTTTCTTAACAGTCCCAACAAGTATTTTCCTTTCCTCTACCCCATCATATTGCATCTAACCATTCCATCTACCCAATACATTTCCACAAACTTAATCAACCACTTCCCAACCAAGCATACAAACTCTTCAATGACCGCCCTCATCCCTCTCCCCAAACTGCCCCTCCTCATCCCCCTCCCTGCTAATCCATCTTAATATCAAGCATGTTCCTACGACCTTTGCCCTCACTGCTAATCCCCTAGCAGCGCTCTTCAAGTTATAATCCCCACATTATCTATATCGCACCCTGTTATTTCCCCCCTGCTTGTGCATTACTCCTCATTAGTGACCGGTAGGTGGACAGAGATGACCGGTAGGTGGACAGAGATGTCCGACCCTCATCCCCAGAGTCTAATCCTGCCTCCAGTATGTTTTGCTGCCATTCTCTTGAACTAATCCTTCTACCTGTATATAGTAATTACCTGAGTGTATGCAGGTAACAGGTACCTCTAATGATGGGCCTCTCATCCCCCTTGTCATCAGATCACCTGATGTCCACACTGTACGCTATGACAGGTATCCTCTACATATATACAAACCTTGACTGGTTATTACCTGAGAAGTCTAATTGATCTCTTCATGCTGAGTTGATCTCCACACCTTGTCAGGTATACCCCAATGTCAGCTATACCCCCATGCCAGGTGATTAATTAGCTGCACATATTGGTTCTCCTAGTTTATGAGGGATCAAAATGGTAACTGTTGATGATGTACCTGTATAATCTAAGGTAACAGGTGCCCCTAATGATAGGTATCCCATAGCTTCTGGTCAACAGATTTGCTGATGTCCACCCCTTCACTGTGACACATCTGATGACTGTAACTCTGCTATGATTATCAATCAAGAAGGTTACCTTTTCTGTCCAGGTGATCCCCGGCACCCTTGAGACACACAAATGCTTGTTGATGAAGAACATAGGATAATCAATTAGTTACCGGTGCCTGCTATGAATATATGTTGTTATTCTTTGTAAAACACATTATTAATTGACTTTCAGAATTGCAATATTTATACCTTTCTGTTGCTCAGCTGTTTTCCCCACCCAGTTTATATACATCTACACAGAAACATGTCTTGCCCTTTACTTGTGTAATGTTTCTTCAGTGTAGACTGTTATGCTCCAAGAAGATGATCTTAGACAAACTACCATATATGGTCACCAGATAACTAGGTACCCACTTTACTGCTGAGTGAACAGAGGCACTGAGACGAGTCTCTTGTCAAAGGTGACACCACAAGTTCAGTGTGGTACAATGTATGAACCCTTTCAACTATAAGCTTATCCAGCCATGAAGCAGAACACCCTTTCGGTAATCTACTGTTCCCATTGTTGCTGAAACAACCAACTCTCAACCATAACCCACCTACACCCATCCCTCAACCCATCAAACCACCCAACCATATCCAACCACCCACCCACACCCATCCATCCAACCACCCATCCATCCAACCACCCACCCATATCCAACCACCCACACCCATCCATCCAACCACCAATTCATCCAACCACCACCCTCCCATCCACCAACAGCTTCCTGACATTTCCGCTCATTAAGTAATCCCGACGTATCCAATGTCAGATGCATGTTGTCTGTTTGTCACTCAGCCTCGTACCTGTATTTATGCCATGTTGATCCAGGTGATAAAAGCCACACCTGACAGGTAGAGCCAGACCCGGCCGACCTTGGGTTAAGTGACTGTCACCTGATAATGAACTGTCTGTTGGACTGCGGTCATGTTCCGCAGTCTCCTGTGGTTTGTGCTTCTGTTGTACTTGACACTGATTGGATAATTGTATCAACAAAACTGACATCTATATCTTTATCTATTCTAGTTGTATTCCCTTTTGACTAGCAAGTATATCTTTATCAATTCTAGATGGATTCCCTTTTGACTAGCAAGTATATCTTAATCATTTCTAGACATGTTCTTTTATGACTGGCAAGTAGATGGATTCCCTTATTATACAAGTATATCTTTATCAATTTCCTTTATAATGATGGATGTTTGATAATTAATTTGCTGAATACATTTTGCTGAAATGAAAATCTAATTGATTGATTATAGTGAATTCTTTCTCTGTTTACTTTAAATGACATATATAATATCGTTTTGAAGGACCAGCATTGAAATAGGAATTGTATTCACTTAAATCAAGTAGTTCATGGTGCCTTCAACCAAGCCAAAAACTGACATCCTTCTGAAAAGTTAGTTTAAACATTATCCCACAATACAAATTTCCATTTAATTTCTTACTCTCATCATTGAATAAAATAACATTTTATCTTACTATGAAATTGGAGTTATTCAGTGACCAAGTGTAAATCCAGATATAGGAAGCAGGTCACCCATTCAGTGATATACTGTGCTCACTGTTGCTGAACATCTCCTACCATCAGCCATCACTCTCCCTCCTGAACACCTCCCATCCACCCATCCTCCCACCCTCCCACCCTCCCATCCTCCCACCTACAGGAACCTAACATTTCCTCTCATTAGCAATCTTGACATATCCCATATTAGGGTTATAGGTTTGAAATAACCCTTTAACTAAATACAAAATTAGGGTGTTTTAATCATGTATTAATTGTATATATATCCTCTAGAATTTTGTTTCCACAAAAGAATACCTGATAGAACCCCTACTTGTAAAGAGCCATAGAATATGTTGATAGACATAGTGAAAAAATGCTAAAAATCCTGATGTATCCTATGTCTAGGTTTATAGGTTTGAAATAAGCCTTTATCTTACTACAAAATGAGTGTGTTGTCATTGATTAAGTGTCAATGTAGGTAAAGATTTGTACATGAGGTGCTCTACACCTGAAAGTTGAAGCATGCACAGTTTGTTCAACACAGGTTTCGATTAATGACAGATCTCCCTTCGTCTCAAGAATGAGCGCAGAAGCTTACAGTTGTTGATTTCAAATCCGGTTGATCTCAAACCCATCTGACTAAAACCTCTTACCATTTTCTTTAAAAGTTCAAACCTCCACACTAGTGGACAAATCAGAGCCCATAACTACAAAAAATTTCCCCTGTGATTTAAAAAAGAATTAATCTGACATGAGACAGACGATTTTCGTTATGGAAATGAAGCGATTGATTGACACTTCTACCTGTGTAACGGCCAGGTGAAACCGACGTGGCTATTGTCTCAACGAGCTGCTCATATTAATAAATGTCAATTGCGATAAAAAGCGATGTAAATGTCAGATAACGAGGAAATCAATGAAAGCAATTCATCATTAGTCCCTAAGAGCATTTCTTGTTTTGATACAGATTTTCCAATTTGTCGTGGATCATTAACTCGGGGAATGTTAAAGTTTTTATAATTCAAACCCCAAGAACACTTAACTGGAGATATTTGTAGGATTGCAGAATCCATCAAGAAAAGAGAATTGTCCCAAATGTGTCATTTATGTCAAGTGCTGCTTTTTATTTTCAAATTGTTATAGATGGACATCTCTGAATTATCCGGATGTTCTCATCTATGCTCTCGTCCATCTCTCGTCATCGTTAAACCATCACAACCTCCCTTACAGTAACTCTTTGTATAAATTTTCTAGTACTTACGTTTTGTTTTATACCCCTGCTTTGACGTAGTTGGGGTATATAGCCCTCGCAATGTCCGTCAGTCCATCCAACGTGTCCGTCTGTCCGAAATTGTTTCCAGGGCATATATCGAAAAACTATATAACTTGGAAACTTCAATTATGGTATGGAAGTAACTTATATGGTGCTGTTGTGCTTTTAAAGGATTCCAACTCCAAGATTCAATTAATTTTTGGAATTTTTACCAAAAACGGTTCCTTTACTTTCAGACTTTGTTTCATATCTGGAGCATAACTTGAAAACTTACAAATTTTATGGGCAATTTGTGATGTTGTGTATATGAAGGGTTTCAATACCAGAATGTTGTTTGAAAATTGTCATTATTTATTGACATTTTTGACTACATATAATAGTCCTGAATCAATAAAAAGAGTTAACAAACAAATGGTTTGGTTAGGCCAAGTGAGTCCATTTCCCCTTGAGCGGCCATTTTAAGGGGTTCACACGAAAATGGTCACTCGAAAGTAGTTCAAGTGATGTGACTCATGTAGCGATACCTGAACACTTAGAGTAGAGACTGTACAGTACAATGATGAAATGGTTTAACCATCTTGCTGCATGAGCTCTCAAAATTGCATGAGACCTACAAACCTACCTCTCACACTGAAGAGTTCCACAAAATTGTCGCTTTATACGTCGCAACATTTTCTTCCAATACGGATTACTATGGATATGGCTTATCGAGTCACCTAATGAGATGTTTTACCCTCTATTGTAACAATAATTGTATAACCATTAATAATAAATGACAAATTTGAGTAATAAAAATATGCAAAAAATGTGCTACACCGCCTTTAACTACATTAGCAGGTTAGGGGGACTGATTTCGAATATATATAAAAATATTTCATGACAATTTATTTTCATTTTGATTATTGTACAATATCATATAAAAACTCTTTGAAAAAATATGTCAAGATTTTTGTTTATATTTATGTGAAATATGAGTTTGTTTACTTACAATCAAATCTCGGTTAGTGAGAAAGATTTTTCAGATTTATTTTATTTTATTCAGCTTTTCATTGTTCTATACTGTTACACAATAGCATAAAAGTTGAACTTTGTTAAAAAGATTTTATTCTTTATTTGTCAGGGGAAAGTCATCTGAGTTCAAAATGTCATTTCAATCTAAAACATAACATAATTCATCTAAAATTTTACTTAGAGTTCTAAATTACTTTAAAAGTTTTAAATCTTCCTATTTAACATGATTAAAGAAACGTCTATGAATTACACAGCCGATTCTAATATTAAAACTTATTTTCTTTTTAAAAAAAAAAGACTCTTGTAGGAAAACGTCAAGTTCGTTCACAGCACTCTGAGGTAAATTTAAATGGAACGAGAAAATCCAATATTGACTGTCTCATAGATATCATGTTTAAATGTATAAAAACTCGCTTTGCGCCCGGTGCCATACCAAAAGCTGTCGTTTATGGATTACGGCGCTGACTGCCCATTACGAACAAGTTTTAGAGGGACTCCTTTATAAAGTTTCCATATTCGTACTCATGCGGCTTGAAGTGAATTACAAAATTATTATTGTGAAAGACGATGGAAACGATCGGCCCGGCGACATTTCAATTTCTTCGCACATGCTGTAAGCAATATGAAGCGTGGTTATAACCGCGTCAATTGTAACACAACTGCCCCGTTGCCATAGTTATTGATTTTGCGTCAACTCCGTCGCCATTCTTAAGAATTCCCTAATATTCAAGACCAGAAAATTTCATTTTCACTTGCAAGGCTGCATGTCATACAAGATTATTAATTACATTTAGCGATATTCGCTAAATTTATGTTATGGGGAGCTGTCACAAAACACACGTTATACCCATCACACACTCCCGCAATGTAAACAAATAACACAACTTCCGCTACAGCCTCGCTTTCAAACACAACTTACTTCCTATACGTCACTTCCCACACGTCACTTCCTTTCTCTGTGCTGTCTCTCCATCATACACACGTGTTTTCTCTATCTCTTTGCTAACTTTCGTCTCGCTTTCCCTCGCTAGCTTTCTCTTCCCCTTCAGTAGGTTCTTTCTTCTGCTTTCGTCTCGTCTTTATCATCATGCCACCCAAGCGATCGGCTGCCATCAACCATAAGCTGATTAACAGACAGGCCAAGTCGGCACGGATCGCCCAACCACGTGGGGGGGAGACATCGACAACGGGGGGTAGGGTCGCGGAACCCGTCAACTCGACACCGCCTCCCCCAATAGCTTCAGGTAATAATTTTAATTCTTTCCCAATCATTGACTGTGCGGCTCCAATTGATATTAATTCCAATGCTTTCCTTAATCAAAACATCGCTCCACAGATTCAAGACCCAATTTTCCTACAAAACCTATCCAATCAACAATCGCCAATGCATAACACACAATCACAAACGGAGAAACTGGGTGATTCGGTCAAGACAACTTTAAGAGACAAGATACAGAAAGGAGAATTTGTGGAATTTAGGTCCCTCCTCCCCATTGAAGGTGAACAGTTCACAGAAAATGTGAAATTCTCAATGGAACTAGATGCTACAGGCCAGGTAGTATTCAAGCCAAACACACAGGATACAAAACCACTCAGCATCGGCCAATGGACCTCCTCCTTTCACACCTATATGAGTGTTTATTTGGAATCCCACCCAACAAAAGTGCAAGACATGCTCACATATGCAGAGACAATAAGGGGGGCAGCAGCTCGATTTGGGGGCAATGCATGGTCACAATATGACATACAGTTTAGACGTCGGATGGAGAGGTACCCGACAAGGTCATGGGGCGGGATTGACAGTCACCTGTGGTTGCAGCTCATGTTGCCAAACCAACTAAAATCAACCTCGGCAAATAGCGCTACACAGGGCTTTTCAAGTTTCAAGCAAGCTTCGCGCCCAAATCAACAGCGAGATTTACCCTGCTGGGATTTTAACACCAAGGGATGCCACAGACAGAACTGCCTATTCACCCATAAATGTACCACCTGCAATCGTTTTGGCCACAGCTCAATTACTTGCTTTCAGGCAAAAGGGGGAAAGCCTGCCCCAACAACAAACCAGGTTGATGCAAGACAAGCCCGACGTGGCCACTATGGCAACAACACCAATTAAATTAACACAACTAACAAAATTTCTTCACTGCTACAAACAAACTCAACCAAAGGACAGCATCGCACTTTTTCAAGGTTTTTCTAAAGGTTTTAATTTACAGTACACTGGCCCACAAGGTCCCAGAGAGTCAAAAAACTTAAAGTCAGCTATAGCACAGCCACGGGTGGTTCAAGTCAAGTTAAACAAGGAGGTTCAAGCAGGTCGCATGGCAGGACCGTTCAAAAAACTACCAATCAAGAATTTAATCACATCACCAATCGGTCTAGTCCCAAAAAAGGCTTCACGAGACGGTGTGGCTGATTTCCGCCTTATACACCATTTGTCTTATCCAGAGGGACAGTCGATCAACCACTATATACCTACAGAGCATTGTTCAGTTCATTATAGCACCTTCGACGAGGCACTACAAATGATACAACGACTGGGCAACGGTGCATTCATCGCAAAGTTTGACATAAAATCAGCTTTCAGGCTTCTACCAGTTTCTCCACAGCAATTTCAACTTCTGGGCATCAAATTTCAAGGTCAATACTACGTAGACAAGTGCCTTCCCTTTGGCTGCTCAATATCTTGCGCACTGTTTGAAAAGTTCAGCACTTTCTTGGAATGGGCAATAAAAAAGAGCACAGCTTCCAATTCAGTCTCTCATTACTTGGATGATTTTATAATGGCGGCAACAACCCATCAACAATGTGAGGATATGCTTGTCAAGTCACTCAGTTTGCTCTCACAACTAGGTGTTCCAGTTGCACAAGAAAAAACGGTTACACCTACAACATGTTTAGACTACCTTGGCTTCACCATTGATACAAGTAGAGGAGAGATCAGAGTACCGGATGATAAGCTGCGGGATCTACAGCAACAGTTAACAATCTTGGTATCAACAACAAGTAAAAAGACTACACTCAAGACGCTTCAGTCAATTGTGGGCAAGCTCAATTTTATTTGCAAGGCAATACCTATGGGTAGGCCCTTCCTGCGTAGGTTAATAGATGCGCAAAGCGGAGCTACAAGACCAAACCACAGAATACGACTTACCCAAGGCATTCGCAAGGATATAGAAACATGGCTCAGATTTCTTCAACACTTCAATGGCAAATCAATATTCAGAAAAACAGACTGGCTCAGTACGGAAACAGTACAGCTATACTCGGACGCAGCAGGGAGCAAAGGCTTTGCAGCATATTTTCAAGGACATTGGACAAATGGGGAATGGCCAACAGAATGGGCCGAAAAAGGGTGGCTTAGAGACATTACCTTGCTAGAGATTTTCCCAATCACCCTCGCCATACAGATTTGGGGGCAGCAGCTGTCAAACAACAACATTCTCTTCTACTGCGACAACCAGGCAGTTGTCAGCATAATAAACAAGCAGACAGCTAAGAAAAAAGAGGTAATGTTTCTCCTTCGCCGTTTAGTTTTATTATGCTTAAAATTTAACATATATTTTAAAGCTAAATACATTCCCACGCATCACAACATTATTGCTGACGCACTTTCGAGATTTCAGTGGACCAGATTCAGAGCGGCGGCACCGGAAGCAGATCTGCTACCTACACCAATCCCGCAGGAGGTCTGGGACATTTGACGGTGGAAGTGGACAGGTTGATAGAGGCATCGATGGCAACCAGCACTTGGAGGACATATGCAACAGCACTCGGAGCCTTAAACAACTTTCGCACCACATATGGTTTGGCTGGGGTATGGCCGGTACCAATTGAACAACTTTTGCAATTTATTGGTCACATGTCACTTACTGGTAAGTCCCCTTCCACAGCAAAAACATATATATCTGCTATAACAACTTACCATAACCTCCATAATTTGCAAGCTAATACAAACCATTTTCTTGTCCAGAAAGCTTTGTCAGGGATGTCACGTCTCACCCCAAGGCAGGATGTCAGACAGCCGATTACTGTACAGATGCTTGCACAAATCACCGCAACCTTGGGTACAGTATGCACTAATAGTTATGAAAATTTGCTTTTCAGGGCTGCATTCTTGCTAACATTCTTCGGTTTTTTCAGGGTTGGCGAAATGGTGGCATCATCTAACAAGGACAGTTCAAACCGGGCCTGTCTGCTCTCGGACATCAAACTAGGCGCTAACAAGGCAGGCGTCATTATCAACTTGCGGCAGTCCAAAACAGATCAGCATGGCAAGGGGACAAACATCATAATCCAAGCAGCTCCAAACTCGCCACTCTGCCCAGTCAGCGCACTCACCGCCTACCTCGATGCTAGACCACAAGGCTATCCTTTATTGTTTGTTCACTTTAATGGCTCACCGTTAACCAGATTTCAATTTCAGGCTGTACTCAAGCGGGCCATAACATCACTTCCAGGACACTCGCACGCTAATAATTATTCTACACATTCCTTTCGTATAGGGGCAGCAACCACTGCCGCGATGCGTGGCCTTAGTGGGGAGCAGATTCAAATAATGGGCAGATGGAAGTCCAGCGCTTATTTATCCTATATTCGCATTCCTAAAATTATTTAACCTCAATGCACATGCTTACTCCTATACTCTATGCTTCAGCCTGGTTCCTCGGGGACAGCTACCTAGCCCGACTTCAGAAGTCAACTGCGACTCACGGCGGCAGAACGGCGATTACCTGGTCAGCAAAAGGCGGGATGAGGTGGTCCGGATTGCGTCAGCGGGTCAATCAACTCTTGGCTGCAGGGGGAAGTCACCCGAAGTTCATCCTCATTCACCTGGGATCGAACGACCTCTGCACCACTACGTCCAAGGACCTGTTTGACGACATCAACCTGGACCTCCTCTACATCAAGCTACGATGCCCGAACACAGTGCTGGTCTGGTCGTCGCTGCTGCCGAGGCTCTTCTGGAGAGGGGCTAAGAACACAACCGCTATTGAAGACAAGCGGAAGAAGCTGAACCGGAGGATCGCCAACATTGTGCGAAGCCTGGGGGGCAAGGTGGTGTCGTACACCATATCGCAGGAGATGTACTGCAGGGATGGGGTCCACCTAAACACCATCGGCATGTCAGCTTTTTGGGAGAAGATCGCTTGTGCTGTATGTTGATTCCCGCGTTCAGCATGACCCCAAGCATGTCGAGGGCACCTATTCCTGTTGTACAGTCTATTACGCTAATTTAACCTTTAAGGGTGTGAAATGTGTCTCGCTGCATATTAGCTTCAATTTCTATTCAATCTCATTTCCCATAACAATATCAAACAATATTACAATGTATGTAAATTCAATATTCAACTTACCAATGCAAATCAATGTATATTTTCTATATCACCTTATAGCTTAATTTAATATCATTGATCCATTATCCCCATTGCAAAGTTCTACTTATCCTTTAGGTTGATTCCGCGTAAAAGACATACAATACTACATATTTTCAACATTCATCTATTCTATGCATATATATCACATAATTCTCATAACTGTGATAACTGTGTGCCTGTGATATTCATCTCCTCCAACGCCATTGATTCATGTGTCTGTGACTAACTGAGGTGACATACCTCCCTAAATAATCTGTGAACTGTGTACCGATTCAGCTTACAAGGACAAAGCTTATGGACATTCTTGGAATATCCAAATGAGTACAACATGGACTGTGCTATCAATAATCAACAGTGTTTACAGCAATATTCCTTGTGGAACCAAAACAACTCTTATAATTTAATCTCGGGCAAAACTGAGATCCTATAATATACTGTGTATTATTACTTGACTATTGCATTGCTAACTTCAACGTCATTCCACCACCATTATCACCTCAATATCTTCATTTTATCATGTATCAACTAGGCATAATTTAATTGCATAAACCTGGCTGGCCTCTTATGGCGCTCAACTTTATTATGCATAATTCCATGGTGCTAACATGTATCCTCTTCTTCGTCCTTTCTCTTCTTCTGTATCCCTTTTCAGGTTCCTTCCCCACACATCTTCTTTAATCCCCAACACTCTCATACATACACTGCAGGCATCCACACTTCACACATCCTCACAAACACAACACTACACATTCAGTAACTGCACAGTGTGGCTGACGGGCCTGCCTCACCAACAAATATCGGTGAGGGTGGCCCGTTTGGCTTGGCATCGACGAGGTCTCACGTTAGGCAGCCGGCCTTGGTATGGTTCTTGGGGTAACCCATTAGCCCAAAGCTTCCCCCTGACATCCGTTGGGGTTGTGCATAATACACCTTGGCTTGCTACCGCCCGCGTTTGGGCAAATGCTACTCACGCTGCTTCATCCCACGCTTCGGGAACTTGCTTCATCCCACCTTCGGGAAATTAGGCTGCTTAGCGTGAGACCTCGCCACTGTCACCCTCACTGTGCCCTATTAATCCACAACACATCTTGTTCATTATTTACTTCATGCCCCACCCCCCGGCCCCGGGTGGCGGGTGGCAGCGACTCGCGGTGCCCGAGCCAAGTTAACTTCACGTCTTTACCATATAAAGCCGGGGATCCGAGTGCCGCTGCCTCCCGCCGCCTATGGGCCCGTGGGGTTCTTCTTATTCTTGGGAGGTCTCCACATAATTACATTTAGCGATATTCGCTAAATTTATGTTATGGGGAGCTGTCACAAAACACACGTTATACCCATCACACACTCCCGCAATGTAAACAAATAACACAACTTCCGCTACAGCCTCGCTTTCAAACACAACTTACTTCCTATACGTCACTTCCCACACGTCACTTCCTTTCTCTGTGCTGTCTCTCCATCATACACACGTGTTTTCTCTATCTCTTTCCCGCCCACCCGTCCCGTTTATTTCAGGTTCCTTTGGCATTTTATTTAATAAAATCAGGTACTGTGGCTTGGCATCGACGAGGTCTCACGTTAGGCAGCCGGCCTTGGTATGGTTCTTGGGGTAACCCATTAGCCCAAAGCTTCCCCCTGACATCCGTTGGGGTTGTGCATAATACACCTTGGCTTGCTACCGCCCGCGTTTGGGCAAATGCTACTCACGCTGCTTCATCCCACGCTTCGGGAACTTGCTTCATCCCACCTTCGGGAAATTAGGCTGCTTAGCGTGAGACCTCGCCACTGTCACCCTCACTGTGCCCTATTAATCCACAACACATCTTGTTCATTATTTACTTCATGCCCCACCCCCCGGCCCCGGGTGGCGGGTGGCAGCGACTCGCGGTGCCCGAGCCAAGTTAACTTCACGTCTTTACCATATAAAGCCGGGGATCCGAGTGCCGCTGCCTCCCGCCGCCTATGGGCCCGTGGGGTTCTTCTTATTCTTGGGAGGTCTCCACATAAATGTAATTCATATGTTTTCGATGACACACTATGTCAATGGGGGCAGGGTAATGTGTTTGACAGAGAGCAATAAGATCTCGAGTACTTGCCCTCGCCATTTCAGCCGTCAGATAATGCAATTATTGGCAAAAAATGGGGTTAATGCTCACTGACCTCTCGGTTATTAGACGATCCGAAGATTCTAATGCCATAATCACTGAAGGATTGGAGGGCAGAATTATTAGAAAAGGCTTGTCTCGATCCCTCTGTTGTGAGCTGGTCAATTCATGTCGTGTAGTGACATTGTGGCAATCAAAACGAGGCGAGGAGTTATTTAATTGGCATCTCGATACGTGTGATCCATGAAGGGATCAAATATTGCATTTTTTTACAAAAACTTCCCGAACCCATACCGAGATGAGAGAATAATTTAGTCTACGGAGAATCCTCCCTTTCTGTCACTCTTCTGCCCGGAGTGACGTTCAGGCTCAGTTTTCCATTTAACCTTGCTTTCCGCGGAACAACTTGTTCTTCAACTTTGTTCACTTCGCATCCTTGATTAATAACCGTCATTGTGGGCGCTATGATATTGGGCCGCGAGCTGGATTCATCATATTTCATTATCTGGGTGATAGGCGAGAGATCTAATATGTGACGTCCTCCTCACCAGGGCGGCAAACTCGATCACTCCGGGGTTAAACTTGGGCTTATTATCAAACCATTGTGAAGCAGATGATTTATGAGTGTAAATTATAACAAACACCTATTATCCTTGTCATCTGCTGGTAATAGGAGACAATTTGCTCATATCAGAACTAGTGAGGATTACCAGTAACACAGTAGCATTACACGCTGGAGGAGGGAGGGACGGATGGAGGGAGGAGGGTTATACCAGCTTGATGGAGAAGAACAGAGGGGAAGGGGGAAGGGATGTAAGAGAGAGGGGAGGGGGAGGGGTCTCTGGGTGCCCATCTTTTGGTAAATGTAGATTTGAGATAGTTTGGGACTGAGTGTGAGTGAATATTTTGGGCCGGAGCATGCAGTAACTAGAAGGTGTGTTTATGTAATCTTTGCTCCTTAGGACACAGATTTTGTGTTGGGGTAGTGAGGGCGTCTTGTGAGATGGGTTGGGGTAGTAAGGGTGTCCTGTGAGATGGGTTGGGGTAGTAAGGGTGTCTTGTGAGATGGGGTTGGGGTAGTAAGGGTGTCCTGTGAGATGGGTTGGGGTAGTAAGGGTGTCCTATGAGATGGGGTTGAGGTAGTAAGGGTGTCCTGTGAGATGGGATTGGGGTAGTGAGGGTGACTTGTGACATGGATTGGGGTAGTAAGGGTGTCCTGTGAGATGGGGTTGACGTAGTAAGGGTGTCTTGTGAGATGGGTTGGGGTAGTAAGGGTGTTCTGTGAGATGGGATTGGAGTAGTAAGGGTGTCTTGTGAGATGGGTTGGGGTAGTGAGGGTGTCTTGTGAGATTGGTTGAGGTAGTAAGGGTGTCCTGTGACATGGGATTGGGGTAGTAAGGGATTCCTGTGAGATGGGGTCGGGGTAGTAAGGGTGTCCTGTGAGATGGGATTGTAGTAGTAAGGGTGTCTTGTGAGATGGGTTGGGGTAGTGAGGGTGTCTTGTGAGATGGGTTGAGGTAGTAAGGGTGTCTTGTGAGATGGGTTGGGGTAGTAAGGGTGTCCTGTGAGATGGGGTTGGGTTAGTAAGGGTGTCCTGTGAGATGGGATTGGAGTAGTAAGGGTGTCCTGGGAGATGGGTTGGGGTAGTAAGGGTGTCCTGTGAGATCGGTTGGGGTAGTAAGGGTGTCCTGTGAGATGGGATTGGAGTAGTAAGGGTGTCTTGTGAGATGGGTTGGGGTAGTGAGGGTGTCTTGTGAGATTGGTTGAGGTAGTAAGGGTGTCCTGTGACATGGGATTGGGGTAGTAAGGGATTCCTGTGAGATGGGGTCGGGGTAGTAAGGGTGTCCTGTGAGATGGGATTGTAGTAGTAAGGGTGTCTTGTGAGATGGGTTGGGGTAGTGAGGGTGTCTTGTGAGATGGGTTGAGGTAGTAAGGGTGTCTTGTGAGATGGGTTGGGGTAGTAAGGGTGTCCTGTGAGATGGGGTTGGGTTAGTAAGGGTGTCCTGTGAGATGGGATTGGAGTAGTAAGGGTGTCCTGGGAGATGGGTTGGGGTAGTAAGGGTGTCCTGTGAGATCGGTTGGGGTAGTAAGGGTGTCCTGTGAGATGGGATTGGGGTAGTGAGGGTGTCCTGTGAGATGGGATTGGGGTAGTACGGGTGTCCTGTGAGATGAGATTTGGTAGTGAGGGTGTCTTGTGAGATGGGATTGGGGTAGTAAGGGTGTCCTGTGATATGCATTGAGGTAGTAAGGGTGTCCTGTGAGATGGGTTGGGGTAGTAAGGGTGTCCTGTGAGATGGGTTGGGGTAGTAAGGGTGTCCTGTGAGATGAGTTGAGGTAGTAAGGGTGTCCTGGGAGATGGGATTGGAGTAGTAAGGGTGTCCTGTGAGATGGGTTGGGGTAGTAAGGGTGTCCTGTGAGATGGGTTGGGGTAGTAAGGGTGTCTTGTGAGATGGGGTTGGGGTAGTAAGGGTGTCTTGTGAGATGGGGTTGGGGTAGTAAGGGTGTCCTGTGAGATCGGTTGGGGTAGTAAGGGTGTCCTGTGAGATGGGATTGGGGTAGTGAGGGTGTCTTGTGAAATGGATTGGGGTAGTAAGGGTGTCCTGTGATATCGGGCTGAGGTAGTAAGGGTGTCCTGTGAGATGGGATTGGGGTAGTGAGGATGTCCTGTGAGATGGGTTGGTGTAGTAAGGGTTTCCTGTGAGATGGGGTTGAGGTAGTAAGGGTGTCCTGTGAGATGGGATTGAGGTAGTGAGGGTGTCCTGTGAGATGGGATTGGGGTAGTGAGGGTGTCTTGTGAAATGATTGGGGTAGTAAGGGTGTCCTGTGAGATGGGGTTGGGGTAGTAAGGGTGTCCTGTGAGATGGGTTGGGGTAGTAAGGGTGTCCTATGAGATGGGGTTGAGGTAGTGAGGGTGTCCTGTGAGATGGGATTGGGGTAGTGAGGGTGTCTTGTGACATGGATTGGGGTAGTAAGGGTGTCCTGTGAGATGGGGTTGAGGTAGTAAGGGTGTCTTGTGAGATGGGTTGGGGTAGTAAGGGTGTCCTGTGAGATTGGATTGGAGTAGTAAGGGTGTCTTGTGAGATGGGTTGGGGTAGTGAGGGTGTCTTGTGAGATGGGTTGAGGTAGTAAGGGTGTCCTGTGAGATGGCATTGGGGTAGTAAGGGATTCCTATGAGATGGGGTTGGGGTAGTAAGGGTGTCCTGTGAGATGGGATTGGAGTAGTAAGGGTGTCTTGTGAGATGGGTTGGGGTAGTGAGGATGTCTTGTGAGATGGGTTGAGGTAGTAAGGGTGTCTTGTGAGATGGGTTTGGGTAGTAAGGGTGTCCTGTGAGATGGGGTTGGGTTAGTAAGGGTGTCCTGTGAGATGGGATTGGAGTAGTAAGGGTGTCTTGTGAGATGGGTTGGGGTAGTGAGGGTGTCTTGTGAGATGGAATGGGGTAGTAATGGTGTCCTGTGATATGCGTTGGGGTAGTAAGGGTGTCCTGTGAGATGGGGTTGGGTTAGTAAGGGTGTCCTGTGAGATGGGATTGGAGTAGTAAGGGTGTCCTGGGAGATGGGTTGGGGTAGTAAGGGTGTCCTGTGAGATCGGTTGGGGTAGTAAGGGTGTCCTGTGAGATGGGATTGGGGTAGTGAGGGTGTCCTGTGAGATGGGATTGGGGTAGTACGGGTGTCCTGTGAGATGAGATTTGGTAGTGAGGGTGTCTTGTGAGATGGGATTGGGGTAGTAAGGGTGTCCTGTGATATGCATTGAGGTAGTAAGGGTGTCCTGTGAGATGGGTTGGGGTAGTAAGGGTGTCCTGTGAGATGGGTTGGGGTAGTAAGGGTGTCCTGTGAGATGAGTTGAGGTAGTGAGGGTGTCCTGGGAGATGGGATTGGAGTAGTAAGGGTGTCCTGTGAGATGGGTTGGGGTAGTAAGGGTGTCCTGTGAGATGGGTTGGGGTAGTAAGGGTGTCTTGTGAGATGGGGTTGGGGTAGTAAGGGTGTCTTGTGAGATGGGGTTGGGGTAGTAAGGGTGTCCTGTGAGATCGGTTGGGGTAGTAAGGGTGTCCTGTGAGATGGGATTGGGGTAGTGAGGGTGTCTTGTGAAATGGATTGGGGTAGTAAGGGTGTCCTGTGATATGGGGCTGAGGTAGTAAGGGTGTCCTGTGAGATGGGATTGGGGTAGTGAGGATGTCCTGTGAGATGGGTTGGTGTAGTAAGGGTTTCCTGTGAGATGGGGTTGAGGTAGTAAGGGTGTCCTGTGAGATGGGATTGAGGTAGTGAGGGTGTCCTGTGAGATGGGATTGGGGTAGTGAGGGTGTCTTGTGAAATGATTGGGGTAGTAAGGGTGTCCTGTGAGATGGGGTTGGGGTAGTAAGGGTGTCCTGTGAGATGGGTTGGGGTAGTAAGGGTGTCCTATGAGATGGGGTTGAGGTAGTGAGGGTGTCCTGTGAGATGGGATTGGGGTAGTGAGGGTGTCTTGTGACATGGATTGGGGTAGTAAGGGTGTCCTGTGAGATGGGGTTGAGGTAGTAAGGGTGTCTTGTGAGATGGGTTCGGGTAGTAAGGGTGTCCTGTGAGATTGGATTGGAGTAGTAAGGGTGTCTTGTGAGATGGGTTGGGGTAGTGAGGGTGTCTTGTGAGATGGGTTGAGGTAGTAAGGGTGTCCTGTGAGATGGCATTGGGGTAGTAAGGGATTCCTATGAGATGGGGTTGGGGTAGTAAGGGTGTCCTGTGAGATGGGATTGGAGTAGTAAGGGTGTCTTGTGAGATGGGTTGGGGTAGTGAGGATGTCTTGTGAGATGGGTTGAGGTAGTAAGGGTGTCTTGTGAGATGGGTTTGGGTAGTAAGGGTGTCCTGTGAGATGGGGTTGGGTTAGTAAGGGTGTCCTGTGAGATGGGATTGGAGTAGTAAGGGTGTCTTGTGAGATGGGTTGGGGTAGTGAGGGTGTCTTGTGAGATGGAATGGGGTAGTAATGGTGTCCTGTGATATGCGTTGAGGTAGTGAGGGTGTCCTGTGAGATGGGTTGGGGTAGTAAGGGTATCTTGTGAGAGTGGGTGGAGGTGGTGAGGGTGTCCTGTGAGATGGGATTGGGGTAGTAAGGGTGTCCTGTGATATGCATTGAGGTAGTAAGGGTGTCCTGTGAGATGGGTTGGGGTAGTAAGGGTGTCCTGTGAGATGGGTTGGGGTAGTAAGGGTGTCCTGTGAGATGAGTTGAGGTAGTAAGGGTGTCCTGGGAGATGGGTTGGGGTAGTGAGGGTGTCCTGTGAGATCGGTTGGGGTAGTAAGGGTGTCCTGTGAGATGGGATTGGGGTAATGAGGGTGTCTTGTGAGATGGATTGGGGTAGTAAGGGTGTCCTGTGAGATGGGATTGGGGTAGTGAGGATGTCCTGTGAGATGGGTTGGTGTAGTAAGGGTGTCCTGTGACATGGGGTTGAGGTAGTAAAGGTGTCCTGTGAGATGGGGTTGAGGTAGTAAGGGTGTCTTGTGAGATGGGTTGGGGTAGTGAGGGTGTCCTTAGAGATGGGATTGGGGTAGTATGGGTGTCTTGTGAGATGGGATTGGGGTAGTAAGGGTGTCCTGTGAGATGGGGTTTAGGTAGTAAGGGTGTCTGGTGAGATGGGTTTCGGATGTAGTAAGGGTGTCCTGTGAGATGGGGTTGAGGTAGTAAGGGTGTCTTGTGAGATGGGTTGGGGTAGTGAGGGTGTCCTTAGAGATGGGATTGGGGTAGTATGGGTGTCTTGTGAGATGGGATTGGGGTAGTAAGGGTGTCCTGTGAGATGGGGTTTAGGTAGTAAGGGTGTCTGGTGAGATGGGTTTCGGATGTAGTAAGGGTGTCCTGTGAGATGGGTTGGGGTAGTAAGGGTGTCTTGTGAGATGGGGTTGAGGTAGTGAGGGTGTCTTGTGAGATGGGATTGTGGTAGTAAGGGTGTCCTGTGATATGCATTGAGGTAGTAAGGGTGTCCTGTGTGATGGGTTGGGGTAGTAAGGGTGTCCTGTGAGATTGGGTTGAGGTAGTAAGGGTGTCTTGTGAGATGGGTTGGGGTAGTAAGGGTGTCCTGTGAGATGGGGTTGGGATAGTGAGGGTGTCCTGTGAGATTGGGTTGAGGTAGTAAGGGTGTCATTTGAGATGGGTTGGGGTTGTAAGGGTGTCCTGTGAGATTGGGTTGAGGTAGTAAGGGTGTCCTGTGAGATGGGGTTGGGGTAGTAAGGGTGTCCTGTGAGATGGGGTTGTGGTAGTAAGGGTGTCCATTGAGATGGGGTTGGAGTTGGGATACAAACTTTACAGGGCAATACTGGCAGTAGATAAACTGGTTCAGGTATTGTAATGAGATTGAGCAAGTAAAGATTGAATTAAGGGATAATGGGGATAAAGATTTTTTTTATATGAGTTGGATTAGTCTTGTGAAGTTGGGCGGGGCTGGGGAGGATTTAGGGAGAGCTGCAAGAAGAAGTTGGGTTATTAATTAACATTAGACACTTGGGTAGGACAGTAAGGGCGTACAGCAGGGTAGGAGGTCTGTAAATGAAGTCAGGCTGGTGGCTTAGATTGGGCTGGATTGTATTGGCAAGTGGTTTGGTGAAATACAATATTGATTTATGTTTTGCAGATGGCAAATATTTTTTAAAAATTACATTATATAGTTTATATATATATATAATTTTTTTTTTAATATTTCATATCTTAGAAATAAACACAACCCATTTAGAATGAATGTTCTTACATTACTGCTTTATAAGTACATGTGTTTCAGTAATTTAGTAAAGACATTTGAAATATGAATATGATCATTACGTGTAAGAAATTAATCTCATGATTTGACTTTTCATCAATTAAAGGCCTAGGCCTAGGTCAACATAAGATGAAAAAAATAATTTAATTTCTATTTTGAAAGAAAGTAATTGACCTCATCTTTTTGTATAAATGAAGTAACTAATCAAGCTTAAGTCAAAAATAGAGGAAAAATAATTCAATTATTAAAGGTCCAGGTCAAAATTCATATTTTGTGTAAAAAAATTAATCTAGTGATCTTTTTTGTATTAAAATGCATGTCAGTTTAATAGGCAGTATGGCATAATCCCCCTGTATATGCCCTATCACCTGTATAATCATGCTGGGTGGTTCACAACTAGCAAATGAGTGTAATCACACATGCCATGTTGACAGAAATATTCAATAAGCATTTTTGACACCTATCACAGCCATCAGAAAAGATTTGTGTTGAGAAAGAGCGAGATATAATGACTAGTTGGCGGATTATATCTATCTCAACAGATTTGCCTGATGAGAGTAATAAGCCGTCCATATTAGATGTCATATATGTCAATAAATGGTTTCTATATGACAACACCACTTAGTGGTTGATCCCCTGGCTGTACAGGAATTCCTCTCCACACATGCAGATAACACCATACTCATATAGCTTCTGACACTTCATGGGGGCGGGATAGCGCAGTGGTTAGCGTGTTCGGCTTGGGATCAAGAGGTCTGGGGTTCGAATCCCGCCAGGGGCACGGCAACTTTGTCTGCAGTTGAGAACTGTTCTACACGCAGTAAGGTTTGGGTGCAATGCTGCACTGAATTTCAGTGGAGTACCACCCATGGTTCGCTAGTTCCAGCCATTGCTCGCAGGTTTCACCGCAATGCATAGCCACATGGCATTGCGGGCTTTCTCCCTGCTGTAATACTATCAGCCGCGATATAAGTGAAATACTCTTGAAAGCGGCGTTAAACCTCACCTCACCTCACCTCACCTCACCTCACCTCACCTCACCTCACCTCACCTCACCTCACCTCACCTCACCTCACCTCACCTCACCTCACCTCACCTCACCTCACCTCACCTCACCTCACCTCTGACACTTCACTTCATATATGCAGGGACATATTCTAATACACGTCTCGTCTCGTATGCAGGGACATATTCTAATACACAAGTGTAATTCCGATAGGCTTCAACGTCATCGCTGTCAGATACAATTAGTTTTCTGTGAAAACATTTTACATTTTTCGAGTGCTTCTTTTTGTGTTTTGTTTTACATGCAAATATAATTTGTAATAGGTTTGATTGTCGTTTTTGTAAGACTCAAATAGTTATACAATTGCTTTATAATTTTTATGTACATACAGATTAGTCTTTAAAGGTATGATTAGTTTTCATGGAGAAAATTTTAGTTTTTTTAAAATGTTTATTTATTTGTTTTATATGCATTAATTTATACATACAAATGTATTTTACTTGTGATAGGTTGAACTGTCATTTTTGTATGACTAAAATAGAGTTTTTCATTTTTAAATATTATGAATCTCTAAATAACTTAATTGATTGTATTTTTAGCATTTCATATGATCTTTTATATACATTTGTAAGGATATAGACACATTGTTTACTTGTGATATATTTCAGTGTTAATCTTGTCAGATAAAATTAGATTTTCAGGTAATTTGACATGCTTATAAAAAATTTATTACTTGTAATACGATTAAGTTTATCTTTGTAATTGTTTATGTCAAGCATATACTAGAATACAAAAAAAGTCATTTGAATTTGATAGCTTTCAATTTCGTTCTTGTCAAACATAAGTACATATTTCTGTAGGTTTAAAAAATATTATTAATAAATAAAAAAACTTGTAATTGATTTGTTGCTATTTTACTTTTTTGTTTGAATAAACATGAGTTAATGCCTGCAAGCGAACTAATTCAGTGTCAAACTTGTCCAGAGTAATACTATAACTAATACTATGATTACCGTAAATTACCGGGTATAAGTCGAGAATTTGATACAAAAAATTAGGGGGTCATGGAGCGGGGTCGACTTATACACGGGGTCTATGTTTCAGACCCAAAAATCTAGAGGCCAGGTAAGTATCTGCCATCCCAGCAAGTCGAACGGACGATGTTTACACCAGAAACAATTCACAAACATCAATGTCCAGTCAATATTAAAATCATTGAATAAAAAACATATGCTTTATTGTTGTCTTTTTAAAATACAAATATAGCGTTTATAGCGTTATATTACATTTCCATCAGGGAAGTTCATTAAAGTTTATATTATAATCTTCACTATTACCTGACAAACATCGATCGATATTTAGCCTTGATGTAAGTCGACTGACCCGGTAAGGTCATGTGGACCAATGAGATTTTACATAGAAGCCGGTGACATGCGAGATAGATCCTCATGAAAAAATAATCAAGTGTTTCCGCAGTGAGAAGTGCAAATTACTGGTACAAGTAATCGTAGTAATTGAGTGTAAAATATCCTAAAAAATGGTCTTATTATATGTCATTTTTTTTTTATTGAAAACAGCATTTATTTCAATAGTTGACAAATTGTTATAAGAAGTAATTCTTATATCATATGAACACAAACTTCGATCTCTGAGACAAGTTTTAAATTGTTTAAAAATAACAGATCGACATACCTCTATCAATTCGTGTCTGATTTTCTTCTGGCCACATATAGTTAATATAGTTAATAAGTGGATAGCTACCGGGGATGTAGCTCAGTTGGTAGAGTGTCCGCTCATCACCTGGAAGACCGGGGTTCGATTCCCGGTCGCGTCATACCAAAAGACTTTAAAAGATGGGAGTTGTTGCTGCCTTGCTTGACACTCAGCATTATAAGGACAGAACATCGCTTTAACTGGCGCTGCTTTGTGGCTGCCGGGTGCAAATTGCACAAACCGAATTTCCAATGTACATTGTATTGCGGACAATAAAGTGTTATTATTACTATATTATAAGTTTCACCTACCATTCTTTTCTTTTCTTGGATACTTTATTATCCACATTTTACAAAGTTTAAATTATAATTTTATTTTGAGGGGGACTGGGACGTGGTTTGTGTGGATGAATTTTCACATCACTTGCTGTTTTATCATCCTTTCCCACATTCTTTATAAGAATCTATAGGGAAATGTTGTCATTGTTGAATAACGAAGTTGATCATCCATAGATATCCTTGTCGTCGCTAGTCTTTTAACTGTCATAATTTATACTTACGTAGTCTGTTGACAACCAATTCACCAATTAGTCTCGTCATTTTCTTCGACTAGCTTGAACTGTTACCAAGTATTCCAAACATATGCTGGACATATAATCAAGTTGAAATACTATTAGTCACTATTAAAAATCCAATTTGCTGTTAAACCATGTTCCTTTTTTTCAATGACTGCAGGTGGCTTGTCTGTTGGTTTGTAATGATGTTATTTTCTCAGTTGACCGGTAACATACAAAGTGTTATAATATATACCAACAGCTTACAAGGGCGAGACATCCCAAAAGCTAAAGCCAGTAGGAACACTTTAATCTCACCCTGCCACAAATACAGTCAACTGTTTGAGAGGCATTCTAGAAGTTGGTGTGATGAAGAAGACAAATATTTTATGGATGATCAACTTCTTTATTAAGTATATGCTTGATAATGGTATAAGGATCTATACCGAAACGTTGCTATTTTTAATAAAAAAGTTGATCATCCATAAAATATTTGTCTTCTTCACAAATACAGTGTTAATTATTTTTGTTTGATTCATCAAACTTTCAGTTATTACCAGGATAAAATTTTTAATTAATTAGCTGATAACTGAATCCTCTCAAATAATGTTTGTACATTATGGATATAATGTATCATTTTTGAAAATACCGTTTATTTTTATCTTGTCATGATTGTTTAAATCAATGTCGCAAATGAAGAAGATTAATTTGTTCTTAAAACATTCTCTGTAAAAACAGAATTAATTTTAATCTTTACACAACTGACGCTAAGGATTATTATTACATTCATAAAATGAAAGCACTGTTTAGTCTAATGGAAAGGAAACATTTATCATTTAACCAAAGATATTATCATTATTTTATCAGATTTTCTTGAAAAAGATTTAAATTTCTTGATGACCTCAAATGCCGAGTTAGCAATATAATAGCATTAAAATTGATTCCCCACAGAATATTTGTTTAAAAATCGAATCACATTATCTCTAAAGAATAAATAATGATAAGCTAGATAATTTTTAGGAGTCCCTGGGGTTGGGCATGCATTTCCACTGATGTTAGTTATATGATATTAGCCGTAATGTTAGATTCATGGCAACATTAACTTCTTCCCTTTTCCTTTCCATTAAAAATATCACTCATGTCAATTTCTCGCGAATTAATATGTAATTTAGTTCAATCTTCTGTTGTATTTAAGCTTTAACACATTTTGTATTTTGGGTCATCTCTAAGGATTTTGTTAACAAGTTTAGAATTGTGAACATTACTTATTATGGTGTCGTTATAGTTATAATTTCCGATAATTCAAATTCAATTTCAATTTCATGTCCCTTAACACTAGATGATATGATAAAAACATAAAGAAATTATTAGATCAGTTTTTAAGTACTTTTAAATTAGCTATCACAATTGCCATGAGATCCAGTAGTCGTCAGTAGATTTGCTTTGGTTTCGTGTGGTCTTTTGTCCCTCGTAGGTTGAACATACTTCATGTTTTATTAAAAATTATCTCTTATTATATTTTCAGTTGTGGAGTACATCATTTATATGGGGATGTAGCTCAGTTGGTAGAGTGTCCGCTCATCACCCGGAAGGCCGGGGTTCGATTCCCGGTCGCGTCATACCAAAAGACGTTAAAAGATGGGAGTTGTTGCTGCCTTGCTTGACACTCAGCATTATAAGGACAGAACAACGCTTTAACTGGCGCTGCACTGTGGCTGCCGGGTGCTATTTGCACACAACAAATTTCCATTGTACATTGTATTACGGACAATAAAGAGTTATTATTATTATTATTATTATTATTGGTTAAAATAAAATACATATTTTTGCTGACTTTCAACCATATTACGACATCATAACAATAGGATGACATCATAAGAAGACCGTGGACTGTGGCAACCAAGGTTACGCCATTCATAAAATCAACGTCATTTACAAACTTTTTGCATAATTTCTTAAATCTAATAAATAGAACATTTGACATTTTTTGTCAAATACCATGTATACCTCATCTTTTGAAGTAGGCAAAAAACACATTGACACTCGTGAAACTATACTTTTCTACTTCATTCAATGAGATATAGATGGTATTCTCTAAAAACAAATCAAATATCCTCTGTATCTTTGATAACTTCATGATAAGGCGGGGTTTACACTACGTCCGTTTTTTGGATGCGATGCGTTAAAAATAATCGCACAAGAATGCAACACGTTATTTTCAATGAGTTGTCATACACTACGTCCGTTTTTTTCATGCGTTGCGATGCGATGCGATGCGATGCGAATAAAATAGAACCTGTTCTATTTTATTCACATCGCATTCAAAATCGCATTGGAATTCCCTATATGACGTCATATTTTCATTATCTGAAAGGGGTATTCCAACCACGTGTAGGCAAAGCAGTCATAAAAAATTAAGCTAACAGATATCTGTACATCAGTACATACATACATACATACATACATACATACATACATACATACATACATACATACATACATACATACATACATACATACATAAAACCTGAACATACACGCATTGTATATGCACCTACAGTAATTACATGGATCTGTACATACATATATATGTATATACATTATAACATATGGAACTAAAACAATCGCACTTATAATATTCGCATTAAAATCGCATGCAAAACGCTTGTAATGTAAACCCTCAAATCGCATACGTCAACGCAATGCGATTTATTCGAACGTAGTGTAAACCCCACCTTATGTGAGTTAGAAAACATAAACAACCTGGTAAAGGAAAATACAGAAAGCTACCATTTTGATGGCTTAATGAAATGAGAAAGTTTGTTTTGAAATTAAGTTAAAGGGGAAGATAAATTTTTCATAAAATTTATCTGTTCTTTTCGTCTGATAGATATATCACAATTCCTTTCTTATAATTATAAAGACTTTATTTTACTGTTTTACTGTAACTTATGTATCCTTATATTTTACAGATGATAAATTTAAGTGCTACTTATATTATAAAATACTTCTGATTTTTATTAAACCTGTAATCCATTATTTAGCCTTAAAATATTTTTCCACTTAACGTATGTTACATTTCCCTAACTTTTAACCATGTTATCCATTATTCGACTTGAAAAAATATTTCTTATGTTTCCAATTTATCAATATGACTTTAATTCAGTGGGCAAGCCCTGACATTTGCGTACAAAAAATCCATAAATCACTTAAAAGTTCAATCCCTGAGCATTTAGCAGTAGCAATGTTCCCACAAACACGAATATTTTTTATCATATTTTGTACAGGGATGTGTCCCATTATGGGCAGTTGGTTGCAGTGTATATGTTAAGCGTATCATTTCTGACATGGCTTTTTGTATTATTACCATACATAACAAGACATGATGCTCTTACTGACCTTTTCCGAGGGTCATGACCTTAATGGAAGCACATTATAACAGTATTTCAAAATGTCATAAACTATAACATACATTTCTCTTATCTCTTGGTTGGGAAAATCACACAAGAATTAAATGATTGACATGATAACTTGACTAGACAACAAATGAGCTTTAAAACCTCTCTCAGGTTGTTCTGTTTTATTTAACTTTTGATTATGATTTTCTTTAAGTTATGCAAGATTATTTACAACCAGGAATTTTAAAAAGGAAAATATTTTAAATTCACAAGAAAACAAGAAACATTCCCTTTCTTATAAATCATACATGACAAGTTGCATTTCTGATCTGATTCTAGGACTGTTAATTTGGTTTGAGGTGAGGTGGGGTGAGTTGGGGTTTAACGCCGCTTTCAAGAGTATTTTACTTATATCGCAGCTGCTAGTGTTATGGCAGGGAGAAAGCCCGCAACGCCAGGTGGCTATGCAATGCGGTGAAACCTGCGAGCATCGGCTGGAACTAGTGAACCATGGGTTGTACTATGCTGAAATTCAGTGTAGCATTGCACCCAAACTTTACTGCGTGTAGAACAGTTCTCTACTGCAGACAAAGTTGCCGTGCTCCTGGCGGGATTCGAACCACGGACCTCTTGATCGGAAGCCGACCCCTTAATTTGCTTTGACAACAGATACAAAGAATAATGTCATTAATTTTGCAAATAGTATAATATAGTATAGTATTTGTGTAGAAATACAGTTAAACAGCACAGTACAGTTTAGTACAGTACAGTACAGTACAGTATTATATACATATATAATATTCTCTGCATCAAGTTTATTCAATAAATTCTTCTTGATGTTTTAATACTGAAAAATTCATTTATTTGATCACAAGAGGAGAACTAAAATATACATGTTTGTTGTTGTTTCTGCTATATGTAACTTTTAAACTGGAAAAAGTTTGAAAAAGATGATCTTTTCAATCATTTCATTTATCTCAGACAATAACAATTACAGGTAATGATACCTAATGACTTTTATCTTCAGTTTTGGAATTCTATTAAGAAAAACAATATTTTTACTGGTTGTTATTGACATATATACTTGCAGTTATTTCCTTTCACTTAATATTATATACATTCTAATACCTTCCCATCTAGTATCCACTTGCTACCATTATCTCGTTATAATAGAATCACATTATCTTAATATCTCTACTAGCATTGAATAAACATTTCTATACCCTTATTAATGTCGACTATCTCATATGACTGATGGGAACAGTAATGATTATTGTACTAAATCTGAGCTTTACTTTCAACATTATTCAAATTACAATTTCTTATTGACATCAACGGATGATCTCTTCTTATAATCTTTTAAGAGATCAACTCATTTATTCTCATTTTGTGTTTTTATTGGATGTAAATGTGGTTGATTCATAATGAAACAGCTCATAAAAGAGTAAATGGTTTTAAAACATAGCGATTAATGGTATTTAAATGAGAAATTAAAGTTTTGTTGAAATTACACATTTACAGAATGTTCACAAACATGCAGATAATGCCAGAGGCATTGTTAGAAACATTACTCTCTGGATCCTTTCATTTTGATTGAATAATGCAGCTGAAAATTGAATAATGTATTTGATAAATGTTTTGAAATTTTATTGTGATGTCAATGTTGATGATGACAATGTTGGTGATGACAATATTGTTGATGACAATGTTGGTGATGACAATGTTGTTGATGACAATGTTGGTGATAACATATTGTCATTGATGACAATGTTGGTGATGACAGTGTTGGTCATGACAATGTTGGTGATGACAACTAGTACGCTGATGGTCCCGTTCTGTTGCTATGATATAAATGTTGAGTATTAACAAGAAAATAAAAAGCCTTGATCTTATTGACTCTTATGATGTTTATTATTATAAAAGTAAGGAGTGAGTGAGTGAGTGAGTTGGGGTTTAAGGCCGCTTTCAAGGGTATTTCACTTATATCACGGCTGCTAGTATTATGGCAGGGAGAAAGCCCGCAACACCATGTGGCTATGCACTGCAGTGAAACCTGTGAGCAACGGCTGGAACTAGCGAACCATGGGTGGTACTACGCTGGACTTCAGTGTAGCATTGCACCCAAACCTTACTGCGTGTAGAACAGTTCTCTACTGCAGACAAAGAATATGAAAATTTTAAAAATGTGTTAGTGATGGTGGTGATGACAACAATGATTGATATCAATTATGATGATTATGGCAATGTTGTTGATGATGGTGATTATAATGATGCTGGTTGTGAAAACTATGGTGATTATGACATCATCAAAGATGACTATGATGATAATCATGATGATGATGATATTGATGTTGAAAACAATGATGATATTGACAACAATATGTGATCAACAATGATGATGATGATGTTGATGTTGAAAACAATGATGATATTGACAACAATATGTGATCAACAATGATGATGATGATGATGATGATGATGATGATGATGATGATGATGATGATGATGATGTTGAGAACAATGAGTATGTTGAAAACAATGATGATTATCATCATCATCAAGAAATTACAA
Source organism: Gibbula magus (assembly GCA_936450465.1). Taxonomy (NCBI): domain Eukaryota; kingdom Metazoa; phylum Mollusca; class Gastropoda; order Trochida; family Trochidae; genus Gibbula; species Gibbula magus. Next base: position 69,387,082 of record OW388299.1, on the reverse strand, counting down.
ACAGAAATTATTAAACATAATGTTCAACATTGTTCAAGCATAGGTTTCAAAACCTGGAAATGTTTTCAATTGAATTATGCCAAAAATACAATGTGGCCATATCATTTAGCAATGTCAAAGGTTTTTGAATTTCTCACAGGAAAGTGGTTTAACAATTAATGCGATTATCCTGTTACATATTTGCCAACGTTCACTGATTTGACAGGCATGGCAGAGAGATAATAATTCACTTCATGGCAAAAAAAAGGGTAAGCATTTCAAGTATGGGGCATGAAATGTTCATCCAGATAGGTGGTCCCACACTTCAGAAGTTTTTTCAATTTACTTCATTTTCTTGTTTTCTTCATTTTCCTTCCTCCTGTATGAGTGGAGCGCGCAAGATAAGCGTTGTGTCGGAAACTTGTTTCATTCCACATCTCACATTCGTCTAGCGTTCACAGCAAATAATGGAAACTGTGACACCAGTATAGTTATGAAAAATTTCATCTCACTGTCAGTTGCCTGCCTTTTTTTCTCATTTTGGGCTTTTCCATCCATTCTTGTCGGAGACTGGGGAGTTAATATGCAATTACAGGCAAGGCTGGTGGGTCTTATGGTTCCATGCTTTGAATTTTGTCCTGCTTTGAGATGAATAGGCTGTTATCCCACATTCATCATTCCACGTCAGAATGATGAGAGAAAGAGATCCAACGGAGATAAAGCTGGTAATTGCTTCACAAGACTCATTATTTTATGAAATATAAGACAAGCAACATATTCCTCTCTGTCCCCGGCTTGACAATTTATTAAACTTCTTTTGATAGAGGTCGTTACAGAGAGCAGCTGAGGCCAATGTCACTTCATCAAACAATTTATGGGCCGCGGAAGGTCACAAAATTGAAATATTGCCGGACCTCGGGTTAAAGGATATTTGAAAGGTTGGCAGGCCATCTCTGAGAAGGAAGTCATCTTAGAGCTCGGTAACATGGGCCGGACCAGCCTATGATTTATGACTTTGCAATGGAATTAAAAGGAAAGAGGCTCTCTGCAGAAGATTATGGAAATAATTTCAGTGCAGGAGAGAAGTGAGGTGCAAGCTCCTTCGCCCATCTGTCAAATATGGATGACCTTCCGCACAAAGTGTATTACCAGGATCTCGACGTATTAACAAGGTCGACGAATTCTGAGTAAAAGGATAAATCATGAAATAAACACTCCATATTCATTAGATGTTTTTTTAACGAGGAATCAAGTACAAAGCTTTCCTGTGATTTGTATTCATTTTCGATGCTGTCGTTAGTCTTTTGATTAAATGTGTGCATGGATTTCGGTATTAAGTGTTATTAAACATGATATCAAAGCGATTCAAATTTTGAGTCTGTATTAAGATTTAATCTAATCTAATCTAACTCATGTTTTTAATTTTGCATAGTTTAATTTTTTTTCAATAATTATATATTCATATTCGTATATTTCAGAACCAATGTGATCAATGCTATCCTTCTGTGTCAATACCTTCATACCAACACCTACTCCCATACACCAGTGCTATCAATGCTATCCTTCTGTGTCCATACCTTCATACCAACACCTACTCCCATACACCAGTGCTATCAATGCTATCCTTCTGTGTCTATACCTTCATACCAACACCTACTCCCATACACCAGTGCTATCAATGCTATCCTTCTGTGTCTAAACCTTCATACCAACACCTACTCCCATACACCAGTGCTATCAATGCTATCCTTCTGTGTCCATACCTTCATACCTACACCTACTCCCATACACCAGTGCTATCAATGCTATCCTTCTGTGTCTATACCTTCATACCAACACCTACTCCCATACACCAGTGCTATCAATGCTATCCTTCTGTGTCTATACCTTCATACCAACACCTACTCCCATACACCAGTGCTATCAATGCTATCCTTCTGTGTCTATACCTTCATACCAACACCTACTCCCATACACCAGTGCTATCAATGCTATCCTTCTGTGTCTATACCTTCATACCAACACCTACTCCCATACACCAGTGCTATCAATGCTATCCTTCTGTGTCTATACCTTCATACCAACACCTACTCCCATACACCAGTGCTATCAATGCTATCCATATGTATCCATAAGCAAAGGGATGGTGTACCCATTCCCCGACACAATCTTGTAAGCGTTATCTGCGTAATAACGCGGTGTAAGAGTTCACCGATATAAACCATTTCTCATCCACCTCCCAACCTTCCTCTCGTTCCTGCATCTTCCCATCATGCAACAGACTGTCAGAGGCCGTCCATATGGAGTGAAATATGTCCGACTTGACATGCACAGGTATAATATTGCCCCATAATTCCATGCTGCAAATCCATCCAGGCTTCCCCCGTCACACTTGAGTTGAGTTTGTAATCATGCGTATCCCTCCCCACCTTCTTACCCTTTAATATCAATATCATAGCTGTCGGCCTGTAGTGGGGGCCATTTGCTTGAAAATTAAGCCATTAAGTTTCAATGTACATGAAAAATGTCTTTAAGTACAACATGTTAACGAAGGCATGGAAAGATCTTGAAAATGTCAGATTTGTTAGAGCGGTCGTAAGTCAAGACTTGTATGAAACATTGCGGTTATCTGGTGCTTGGGCCTTCTCTAGACTTTGTATGTCTCTTATAGTGCAGATGAAGCTAAAAGTAGTTAAGTCTAGAATATTATTCAAAGGCTTCATCTGTACTTTTTAATTTAATCCTTAAAAGGAAAATCAAGGTAGCTATTATCTTTTTCTACAATTATTCAAATGTGTTAGAGGTCAAAATGGCCACATGGACAAACTGTTGGTGCCTGACTCTGAGGGTGTGAATTAGAATTCCCATGGACTTTTGAATTTGAATTTGTACTGTTGCAGATAGTGCCCCAAGTTACAAGTTACAAGTTACAAGTTATCTCTCTGTCCACTTTGGATCTTAGTTTATTGAGTTGATTTTATTGAAATATTCTTGACCTTTTAAATTTTCAAATTGGCCTATCAGAATGGGTTTGTATCAATTAACCCAGCTCAAAGGTTACATACGCTTATAAATTTTTTTGATTTCTATTTATTTTTATTTTTGATCACTCATTGAAGATATCGCTGTTTAATAAATCTACAATATCATTACACATTGTGTAATAACATTGTGTACTGCGACGTTATAATGGCATAAATATGACATCACAATATTAGTGCTGCAGCTGCAATGGAAGGTGTTCCATCTATCGGCAAGTTCGTGGGATTTAAATCAGTGAGTAAACATAAAATGCTAAACTCGGTTCCGTTTAATAACTCGTCAAATACCAAACCACTCACTCCATTCAGAAACATGTTATTAAACGGGACGTCGTTTAGTCTTCTCTATTTATATTGCAATTCATAACAAAAACATTAAAATTCCAAGTTGCACATTTTGAAAGATGACATCGTATGGGTTGTTTGAAAGATCAATACTCCAAAATGTCAGACATGTCTATGACATTTAGCATCAAATGAAACATTACTTTCCTTTTTCAATTCTGGAGATCAACATTAATTCAGTAAGAGTGGTAATCAAATTTTTGCCAATTTAAAATATAAATATGAGATTAATTGTCGATTAACACAATAATGTACTTTCGGATAATCATAAACAAGCTCATTATTGGGAGGAATATGTCCTTTGCTCGATGTAAGTTGAAATTTGAGAATATTATCACAAGATAGTAGAGCGAGCAATCCGAATCTTCCCCATAAAAGCAAAACAATGTTAACTTTTCTCATTTTTTCTTCTCATTAAAAACCAATTTTCTCCTTAAGGGAATAATTAGAATATGGCGGTGAACAACAGGATGATTCTATCTATAATTTCCATAGAATTTCCCCAATAAGAAAACAGATCGAAAACTTGTTTTTAGTAAATGTCACTTTGTAACAATGATAATTATATTATTGAGTACCAAAGAAATGGATGATTTATTCCTATGACAATGATTCTTGATTTACTCCAGAAATAATCTTTAACAGCAAATACCATGTGTGTACCGAGAGTTTCTAACATTTAAGTGAGATTGCCATGTTTTTTATTGTGACAATGATATTGATTAATATCATTTGAAATTTCATTACTTTTGAGTTTTTTTAAAAAGTTTCTGTTCTCTGCAGTACTTGCAGATATTATAATTTCCGTTAATAATATATAAGTTGTAAAATCATTAATTTATTTTAATAACAGATCAAATATGATTCATTTTTCATATTTTGTGAAGTTTCTGTTGTCTTTAAAACTTCATTTCATTTTTAATAAGAAACAAATTGTTAAATCACCAATTCCTATCAAGTCCTGTGCTTTGTTCTTTATTTGATGAAATTTTATGAAATTTGATGAAGTTTTTTTTTTTAGAACTCTTTGTATTTCTTATTTTTATTTTAGAGGTTCTAAAATAATCAATTTATTTTTCAAATTTGATTAAATTTCAGTTTTTAGAATGTTTAGTTCTTACATTAGCTTCTTTAAGATTAATTAGTGGAGCACGGTGGTGTAGTAGGTAGCGCCCAAAAGTCTGGGGTTCGAATCCTGGCGGAGGTATCACATTGCACTCAGTCCACCCAGCTGTTTAAATGGGTACCTGACACAATATGGTTTCGTGGAGCATTTCGTCTTCACCGAACATACAACTCCTTCAGGATAATAATGTTTAGCACTCTGAACAACTGTTTGCAGATGGATATGTTATTAGTGTCATAAATGCATCTTGGAACAATATATACTCAATATAGGTACTTTGTCAATTTTGTATTGTAAATTGATCATTGTATTTTAATGTAATGGCACCAACACAGTAATCTAATAGGTAAGACAATCTGGAGATTTGCTACCACTGCTATTCATTAACCCTTGAGGTGCTGCAGTGGGAAAGTGTTGACAGAACTAGGGAATAACCTGGTAGTGACCAGGAGCTAATAATAGTATTACCTGGAACCTGCATCAATAGGTTAAAGGATATATGAAATGACATATGGTCAAAATCGGATTCATTGAAATGGGATGTCAATTTGACAATTGCTCGATTTTAAATTTCTGAAATCGGTCCATAAATTACTTAAATACAGCTTTTTTTAAAAACCCGCCTAATTCAGCCTCGGCGACCAGAATGAAAGTCTGAGGGGCTGTGGCCCCTGAACGGTTGACTTCTGTGACGTCACTGGAGTAACCTGATTTTCAACGATAGTCATAATTCAACGTAATTTCCCACATTTTGATTGTTAATTTCACTAACAAATCTTCAATCAAACAACTTAAATTTTCCATATATCGAATTTTTAGATATCCAACTAAGTAATTCTGCAGATGACAATTACATAATTATTGCATAAACATGTGTTTTTGGCGAATTAACACACCTCATAAATTCATCTAGCGGCAGTGATAATCATCATTAATTAATTAACGAGGCTGCTGGTCACAGACGACCCATCGTCTGTGGTTAATCAGTCACGCCTCGATGATTTTTCTCAAAACGTTTCCAGGCAGAAATCAAGGTATTGTTAAAATGGGTAAATTAAAATCGTCTAAATAATCAATTGCAAGTGTATATTGTCTCGATTTTATGCTCAATTGATTCTGATATACAATATACGTAGAGATACTCATCTGTCATTCTTGAGAAAAATGCATTTCACCAGATCTTTAAGAGTAAGACCAGGTCATCTGAATTTGGTCAGTGTCTCTAATGTTGTCTTCCTCGATAGTTTTCATGTACTGATAATAGAAAGAATGATATTTTCACGACTGTAAACATAATCTGTGTCATAAATATTGCATGAGCAATATCACTATTACCATCAACCCCTGTGCTCTGCATGAGTTGTTTGAATTTATTGTCAGTGATATCAGCATACACTTCAGGTTCTAATGTTATAAAAAAAAGTTGTTATAATCGAAATTGTAATTGTATATAGACTTTATTACCGAAGAAAATGTGTCGTTTAGGAAGACCTCTTCATTGGTATTCCAATCAATTGTATCTTATGTCATATAAAGGATGAAAAAAGATTCAAAGACAATAGTTGCTAGTCACAAGAAGTGTATGTATATTTGCCATATCTATGATGTATCTGACACACTTACAATTCACCATATAGCATTTTTTTAAATTCCCCCTAGGAAGGCGTAGATTTATACCATTCTGAGATGTCCTTTATTAATAAATTTCTTAAGCCTAATTTCATATCTCATATTTTTAATATATGATAGGATGTACGTGATAAATGTGCATACCAGACGATATTCAAAATTAGTTTCACGTGTGACACTCCCTACAACGGAACCATGCATGTTCATATAGACGAGGCTTCACCGGTATGAGAGACGAGGTTGTAATTCATCGTCAATTATACAGGTTCCCAACAAGACATGAACACACATCAAACTCAACTCAGCATAGTTATGCACTTTTATTGCACCTTTCGATTGACAGTAAACAAGAATTCACATACATCTCAACCCTAACCATAACAATAGAACACTCGATACACGACCAATGTTTGCTTTATAACATTTACCAAACAGTGCCGCCTCTTCAGCGCCAGATTAACGACTCCGCCGCTACAAGCATGAAGGAATTATGCCCCATATCACATATGAATAAAATATGATGCATATAAATAATGGTTTATGTCCAATAACCACTTGAAGCACATGTGTGGTGACGTTTTTTCCTGATCTTCCGATTTTATAGACGTTTTTGAATAGGAATGTCATCAAACAAAATCTTGATTAAACAAAATCGTCATAAACTGGATAGCTCGTGATTTGTGGACACAGAACACTTGACGTGATTTATCATACGTCTTTCTAGCGTAAACCTGACAAATCTTCACAAGCAGTTATTGGTTGCCATTTGTGCATCAATATTTAGGATTTTAAATTAGTGGCGCTTAATTTCAAAACAATAAGTATTGTGAAATGATATTTAGAGGATTATATGAGTGTCTATGTCATACTATGTTTACAACACCAGTGCCTGAATATTAGAATATTTCGAGAGCGAGAGCGAGGGATATACTGACCCATATTCAGGCACTAGTGTTGTTAACATGTTACGACATAGACACTAATATAATATTTTGTTTGTTACCAAAGTTGTGAAATTAATGTAAATAAGCTAAAATCCACTTTCATCCATTGGCTGGCGACCGGCCTTCATAGACAAAGCATGATGTTGCTTATGATGTTACTTCACCATGACAAAGTGATATTTTGCCCTAGGGCATCCTATGAAAAATATGAACCCTGATATGATTGCCCTCGTAGGAAATAAAAAGCGATATTTGAGAAGTTATTGAATCAAATCATGACAATATCTTCTTGCATAGTTCGTAGAGAAAACATATGTTATCAAAGATTTTAATACAGAATTATGTGTATATTGATTAAAGGAGGGGCTAGATCATTAAAATGGACTTATTAAATATGTTTAGGCAAATACAAAAATGAAATAGATCAATATGGTTATATTTGTTTCATGATAACTGCAAAATGTGAAGCATGTTGCATTTGTTTGTATTGTATGTTTTCACTGGGATATCTAGACGAATTGGTTACAGTTGAAAATCATCTGGAAAGCAAGTTATGCAGTTAAAGGGAAAGTTCTATCACCGATCTATCGGCAGCATCCGCCATATTGGATTCTTGGCATTACGTGAAATTAAAACATGTACGCTATATTTAACCCAATTTTACACTTTCTAAAAAATAAAACATATACAATGATAGAAAATTCACTTAGTAACAGATAACACATAATGATACTAATAAATAATATGCTGTAGCTCGCAGCGCTGATGAATGGCTTCAGTTCTACTTGTTTTTATTTTTCAACAAATGTGCGCTTGCCTTTATCAATTTGTGAAATATAAAGTGATCAAACTATTAGTTTCATTAGTATCTTTCAATTTCACTGTGTTTTAATCATGTTTTAATAGCATATATGTGTAAACAGGAATATCCTATCGAATTTCGTTTCCACAAAAAATACCCCGATAGAACCCTCCTTTTAAGTGAATCATTTGAATAGAAATACATAGAGAAAATTTGAAGTATTACCGTGCATGTGGCTGAGTTTCCGGATATACTAGCTTTGTCTGGGTAACCAATGTCTTACTGTATATGTGTGTCAATAATATTATCCATCCTAATAATCAAAAATAAGAAATAAGAAAAAAAGTTAAAAATACGTGCAATTTAGAGAGTGTGATCAAATGTACAATGACATTTTTATGCACAATGGGTACGCTGTTGGTACAGTCAGTGCTGGCAGTTGGTGTCTAACCCTGAGGAAGTGCACGAGGGTTCAGATTCTGTAAAGAACTCGTCCAGAAAAATGAAAAGGAATTTGTACTTTTGCAGATAGTGTAACACAAAATATAACAATGTTACAAAATAACAAAATATATAATTTAAAATTTGTTAATTTTTAAAGATTTGTTTTGTTAATAACAATAATTCATACAACGCAAAATATATTTTTGTAATGCCGATTAAAGATAACTATTTTGGAGTGTAACATATTTGAAAGTTTTTGTATTGATACTTTTTCACCATAAGAAAGAGGAAAATGTTTTAACAAGAGTGTGAAATTTCTTTTTGCAATTTAATAAAGATATCAATATTTTTTCTAAGATACTGTCCAAAAACAACCTCTGAGATTAAAATTAGGTTCATTTTATTCACCTTGGTTTGAAATTTCCAAGATGCTGAGAACATTTCATCCTCCAGTGGGACCTGACTTTCATATCCGTGACCAATTTAAAACTTGAGACGAGCAATTGAATTTCATAAATCTTTCGACCTGGTCCCCCTGTCATAGTATCAACCCTATCACAGACGGCATGGTCTCTGTGGTAAATAACAACTGAAAGATGAGCCCATTATGTCTCCGAGGGGTATTGCAGTATGTGCCGTCAAATGGAATCAGATCGGCGGCCATCTTTGATGAGCAAATCATACTATGTTGGGTTGATATGAGCAAGCCTTCGGGACCTACTGGAATAAGCTCGTAATAAAGTTCTGTTCCTTTAGTAATAGCATCTTCATGTGTTCCCTCTATTCCAGATTGTCTTTCTGGCTGCTGACATATGGTTTTTGTATCCGAGGTCTCCTGATATTCTACTTTTCTTCCATCTCTCGCTGATATGGAAGTTTTGATTTGATGAAAACTTGATTTATTATCTATGAAATATTGAAAAAACATCCCAAGAATTTTGTTCGGTGTTCATTGATGTATGAGAATAGTTGGCTGTTTTGTTATAGGAAATACAACATCTATATCTTTGATTGTAACTTTCTTTTGATACGCAAGATGATATATAGTGAAATATAATTAGTGTCATAATTGTCTGATGTGCACATGTGCCAAGTCACTTTCGCCTAACAACCAATGTCTTTGTACATGTTATTGTATCTTATGTCGTCTGTGACATTATACAATTATAGACAAATAATATGAGGTCAATACTTGTTTTTATGAACCCACAAAAATAATATTGAACAAGGATCGTATTCAAAAGTCTATAAATGTTTTATTATGTATTTAATACAGAAACTAAAAGAAAACAATAAAATACAGTCAAAAGGGTAATTTGGTTTGAACAGGTACAACTGTATACAGTCAAATGACGTCACTATACCAATAGCATGATGTCATGCAACAATCTTTTGACATCATTCAATACAGCTTTCGGTCAGACTCAAAATAATCAATATGGTTTTCTGTCGATGGTCAAGTGATTGCCTGTTAACCAATCAGATTGTTGGAAAAATATGCTTTTAATAACATACAATATTTGTGATGCCACTGGAGCCTATCGTAGAAGTGGACAGTTTACTGAATATTTTAATGTGATTCAAATGGATAATGGGTAATAAATAAATTAAATTTAATTGTAGTTTTCTGTCATATACCAATAGGGGAAGTAAGAATACTAGGTTCAGTTTTGTTATAACTGTTTTCACCGGAGAAGGATAGAACAAAAAATGTTCATGTGAACAAGCAGCTTGACATAATTTAAACTGTTCCAAATGTTGATTGAAATCAATGTAGAAAATATTGCTTGATGCATCTAGTTCTTTGTTTTCATGATTAAAGCATTAAATTCTTTCTCCTAGCTAGTCAGAATGTTCAACTTTATCAAATTAATTCTTCTTATTTATGTACGATTATTGTATCCCTCTTGACAGCTAGTGACGAACCCTCCACTTGAAGTTAACTGCGATCTTGTCAAAGCATCAGATCAGTTTATTCTATTACTGAATGACCAAATCTAAGATGAATCTTCTCTATTTAGTTATCAGTGCTGCTTCTTAAAATATCCCTGATTGAAGTTTCAATTTCAGAACTTTTTTCTCGAGGCTGTCAGCTGCGATGAAACCCATGTCTCCATACTTTCTCCTGAAAGATATCATTTTCTGTCAAAATCTGAAAAGGAATTAACTTGCACTGATGTTGACGTTGAAATGTGTCCCATCAACGAAAGGCAATGCATGTAACTATCGAAAAACTTGATTTTTATAAAAACGAGTTATGAATGAATCGTAAGGCTTGAATTTCAAGCAAATTTGCAAAAATCTGTTTAGCTCAAAACTGAACAAAGAGAATGACAAGCTGAATGGGACTCGCAGGTCCGCGAGAGGCGTGCAATGACTATATGAAATGAACGCTCAAAGAAAATGAGTTTTTCTCGTAAATTTGATAAAAACGGGGAGTGAAGTGAATAAAGCGGTTGATGACTACAAGGTGAGGGTCACAGTGACAGGTCACGGGTCAAACTGACAGGCGACACGACGTTAACGTTTTTATAACAAGATATCATAATTCAGTGAAGGGCGAGGAAATCCTAAATGTTCTTCTGTCAGGTAAATCTAATTGTGCTGTCAATCATGTTGAAGATATGATTTCAGCTATTGCTCCATGGCTTCAGCCAATCTAGGGTCGTGACAGACCAACATGAATTGGAGGATAATGTTGTTAGGAAACTTCATTTTCCTTTGTTGAAATTGTTTTCTGATTTTTTAGCTCTTCGGGCTGACGAGGCCAGATGGGCTCATGGTCATTCGTCCGTCCACCATTTGTGTTTACCTCCAACTAACCTATTAATGCCCTTTTGCTGATATTATAGGAGGTTCCTTAAAGGGGCAGTAGCACGTTTTTTGGCTCAAATAAGTTGATGAAATGTATTTGAAAAATAATATCACTAATAGTAAAACACTCTTCTCTCTTCGAAAAATCAAGTTAAAAATGTACATGGTTCGGTAAATCCATGGGAATCGTTTTTGTCATTCGAAATAATAAAATGTGTTCACAATAAAATGGCTGCCATGCAATGTTTGCTTTATACGCAACACTGTTATTACCACTACGGATAATTGGTTTGTGTAATAAGATGTTTCAATGAAATATGAAAAAACATTTTAGAACTTCTTGCGTTAGTCATTCTCATAATTTAAAAGTTTTTATTGTTAAGAGACTTGGAAACTTAAGTATGAAAACACTCAAACAATGATATTTATAGTTTTACATTATATTAATGACAAGAGGACAATAAATACTGTATAATCTAACTGTCAAGGGCTAAATTACAACACACACCTTTTCAATTCAGAAGTAGAAACTCCTCCAAATGAATGATAAATCTTTTCCTACTCATAATATTTTAAACATTGATAGAGCATGTGTCCTATATAAGCAAAAAGGTATTTTTTTCACCTTTTCTTATAAGTAACATTAAATCACTAAATGTCAAATGCCATTGGATAACCATGTCATATCGTAATAGGAATGATATCAGGGAATTATTTCTGGAGATTTGTTTCTAAATAACAGTTCTCTATGATCATACAGACAGAGAAATGTAAACAATTGATATATAATATATTTCTTAATTAGAAAATAATTGTTTTTGAAATATCAGTTGTATTAGAATTCAGTTTTGACTGAATGGCAAATTACCTTTATTTTTTAGCTCAATCAGCAAATATGACCAGTTTGGCTTGTGGCATGGGCCGCCATCAGTTCTTTGTATACTAGCTTCTATGGGGAGATACCTTGTATCTGGGAGAAAGTCTGTACATTTTATCCTGACCTCCTCCAAATATGGGCGTGACACACTTTAAACCTCTAAAACAAAGTCTCCTCAAAACCAGTTTGCATAGACAGTTCAGATTTTCAGAATAACATCTTTGTTACATTGTTATTAAATTTGCTCAGTTAGTTTTGATTCCCTTTCAAAACCTTCTTTTGACTTCTCTCAAGGAACTAGGAACACTTTTTTAGAATGTTGTCTTCGTTTTAGGTAGACTAAGATTTGATAATTTCATTGACTTATTTTCAAAACTAAGGGCATGGCAGAGGTTCAATTTAAAGTGTGAAGCACCCGTTTAATGACTATGATAAAATATAATTATATTGCTCATGTTATGAGCTTTAAAACAAGCCCAATTTCATGTCTGTAACACCATAAAAAAGGAAAATAAGGGCATTTAATTTATATATAAACAATTGGCGTGTTAGGTATCCTCCAATAACTCAACATTCAACCCTGTTCAACTTGTAAAAACAATTCATGGTCCATTCTCATCCCTAGCCTGTTACCTTTTACAATTCAGTGGAATGGCCTAGCACAGATATTGACATGAGATTGAACAGAGACTAATAATAGTTTGATAGAAGGATTGAATGAACATGTAGCTGATTATTGGATATTGAATTGTGAATTGGCCATTTTTAATTACCTCCATGACCTTCTTGACTTCTATGAACAACTTATATACTAATCTATAAACGTCACTTTTCAGCGACATTGAGGGAGATTTTGTAATTTACAAACCTCAGATTTTATTGTTTTCAATATATACACCGAAAATCATACGCATAACATGTCAATATCATATTTTATTACCAATATGGTTGAAAATAACCGAGTTAATATTATTGATACGAGCACATGTGCACATATCAAGTTTGCCTAGCAACCATTGTTTCAACGCGACTTCCTGTATTGTGTTGTTTGTGACATCATAAAACGATTGTTCGTGATGTCACTGTAGGTTGCAAGAGAAGTGGGCCGCTTCCTGCCTATTTTTATGTGAATGAAACGGAACAGAATGGGTAATAAAGAAATTATTACACTTGAAAGTGTACCATATGACTTTTACGAAACTCGTGCAAATTTGTGCATAGCCCTCGCTCTCGCTCGGGCAATAACAAAATTCACACTCGTTTCGTGAAATCCATATGACACACTTCCTCGGGTATTAATCTCTATGTATTTAGTACTCTTGGTACAAGAAGTAGATGAAGATGAAGACCATTCAGCAACACTGACATAATATTCGAACTAGTTGGGGGAGTGGTGAGTGAAGTATATAGACTGTCCTTGGATGGATCCTTGAAGTATAGACTGTCCTTGGATGGATCCTTGAAGTATATACTGTCCTTGGATGGATCCTTGAAGTATACACTGTCCTTGGATGGATCCTTGAAGTATATACTGTCCTTGGATGGATCCTTGAAGTATACACTGTCCTTGGATGGATCCTTGAAGTATATACACTGTCCTTGGATGGATCCTTGAAGTATACACTGTCCTTGGATGGATCCTTGAAGTATATACACTGTCCTTGGATGGATCCTTGAAGTATACACTGTCCTTGGATGGATCCTTGAAGTATATACACTGTCCTTGGATGGATCCTTGAAGTATATATCCCTCGGATGGATCCTTGAAGTATATAGATTGTCCTTGGATGGATCCTTGAAGTATATACACTGTCCTTGGATGGATCCTTGAAGTATGTATCCCTCGGATGGATCCTTGAAGTATATAGACTGTCCTTGGATGGATCCTTGAAGTATATACACTGTCCTTGGATGAATTCCTTTTGGGATTCAAACTCTGAAAATCAGAAATCCACAACCAATATCCAATCACTTTATGCTCTTCTCTTCACAAACATCACTTTTCTGCTCATAGATATATGTAGAACACTTAAAGACTCTGAAAAAAAGTACCTTATCAAAAATAGTGATAGGAGCAGTAATGGATTTTATTGGAGCAGAAATGGGATTTTAGAATGGGACTCTGACAATCCCATTTCTCCTAGGCTCCTTTTCAATACTTGATAAAATGGTGATGTTTAACGAACAAATACTTTTATCAGAGTGTGAGTGAGACTAATGTATGTGTTAAGTTTACCGGTATGTAGTGTTTAGCATGCTGGTTTATCATCTAAAGGGGCCGGGATAGCACAGTGGTTAGCGCTTTCAGCTTCAGATTAGTGGTCCAGGGTTTAAATCCTGCCGGGTTCTTTGTCTGTTGTGGAGAACTGGTCTACATGCAGTAAGGTTCGGGTGCAGTGCTACACTGAATTTCAGTGAGTATCACCCATGGTTCGCTAGTTCCAGCTGATGCTAGTAGGTTTCACCGTTGCAGGCTTTCTCCCTGCAATTATACGAGCAACCACTTCACCTCACCTCACCTCACCTCGCCTCGCCTCGCCTCGCCTCGCCTCGCCTCACCTCACCTCACCTCACCTCACCTCACCTCACCTCACCTCACCTCACCTCACCTCACCTCACCTCACCTCACCTCACCTCACCTCACCACACCTCACCACACCTCAGTCACCTCACCTCAGTCACCTCAACTCGCCTCGCCTCGCCTCGCCTCACCTGAAGGGCTGGGTTTGATTCCTGGTGGAGACATACTTTTTGGCCATATACTGCGTTGTGTCCCTGGGTAAGGCAAATCATCCACATGGCAATCAGCCACCCAGCTGTTTAAATGGGTACCTGGACACAGGAACAGCGGATCTGTATGGTAGCGGCTTCGAACTTACAATTTCAGTAACATTTTAAGGATTGTACAAAAAATAATTAGAATTCAAAGGTTATCAAATTTGGTCAAATGAATATTTTTGTACACATTTTCGAGACAAATGTTGTAATAATAATAATTGCTTACTTTAAGGATTATATATATTATATCTACGTATATAGACAGTTCCTGCTGACATGTTTCCTGTCTTGTTTAAATAATTACTTGTGCTTTCAAAATAAATTAGAATAATTTCCTAAGGAAGTCATTGCTAAAAAGATTTATGATTCTTTTGTTACAAGATTAAAATTTATTTCATTTCCTAACTAATATTCCTATTCTTGTTAATTCAGAATAATACCCGCTTACTGATGTATTTATTTACTTTGGGGTGATTATTATTTCTAGTCTTCTTAGCATGACTTTGACATAATCACTTTTGTTCGCTCATATTTGTTTTCCGTCATTATGAATCCTACAGCGCTGACTACAAAACATGCAGATCATGGGGAGCTTGTATGAAACATTGCCGCTAATCGTCGTGACCCTGGGATGAATAGCAGTTATCCTTTGTCATAATAAAAGATGGATAACTACAACTGCTGCCAGTAATGAAACAATATCCGCGCTCACGGGGTGCCGAGCTATGATGGGCCCGACACACAGCATTCAATTATCGGCCAGCTCTCCTTTGGCACTATGAAATAATAGAATAACTTGATATCAGGCATTGTCTTGGCTGCTGTGGAAGAAAATGTCTCAAATATGCAATTATGTTGTTTTTCTTTGAGTATTAAATGATTTACATGAAATATTATAACATTGTATTGCTAATAATTACTCTTTTGAACTTTCGCCATGGCAACAGAACTACGAGAACATTGATATCAATTTCATGTTTTGAAGGAAAATGGATTTATTAATGATACAATTTGTGTAACTACTTTTTGTATTAATATAGACTTGAGAATTGATGAGTTTAAGAAAAAAATAGCTACATGTGATCAGTGTATGAAAGTTTGAAGATTATAACCAGTCCAAGGTTTAATTTTCTTAATTTAATTTCTTAGTTTAATTTAAAAAGTAAAATTAAAGAAAAACCTCAAAATGTAATCAGACCAGAGCAAAACAGATTTAGGGTCGTGTCACACACTGCACACTGACTTTATATAATGCATACCTACCTTAATATCTTCATATTAATTTTTAAACAAAAATTCAAATCCTTCTTTGAGAGGAGGCTTCTATCGGGGTATTTCGGAGGATATTCCCGTTTACACATATATGCTATTAATAGATGATTAAAACACAGTAAAATTGAAAGATATTAATGAAGTTAATACTTTGATGACTTTACATTTCACAACTTGATAAAGATAAGCTGACATTTGTTGAAAAATAAAAACAATGAGAATTGAAGCCATTCATCGGCGCTGTGAGTGGGGAAAACTTCGCTACGGCCTAATAGCATATTGTTTGTTACTTTTTTTATATGTTATGTGTCGCTATGTTAATATTCTATCAGTGTATATGTTTTATTATTACAAAAATTTAAAATTGTGTTAAGTATAGCGTGTTTTCATTTCACGAAATGGCAAGAAACCAAGATGGCTGATACTGCTGATAAATCGGTGATAGAACTGTCCCTTTAAGATAATCCTAAATTGAACAGGTTTCGGGCCCTATCATACACTGGTTTCATATAAACCCTTTCCAATACCTACCTATATTTTCAAATTAATTTAAAAAATTCAAATCCTTATTAAGATAATCCTAATAAGATAAGCCATAACAATGTACAACATATTCACGTTTATTGTGTAAAGATTTATTCAATTATAAGAAGACATGATGTTTATCTACTTTTCTTCACAAATTAAAATCCATTTCATGTCGTCAAATGTCAAAAAAATTAAACTAGAAAGACATTTATGTTTTATATTTTGCTAAATCTCTTAAACAATTTCTTCACTGTTAGTATCAAATTAAATATACTTTCTATAATACAGGTACACAATTACTGATAATAATTGGTCCAATGTATCTTATATTCTCAAATGTCAAAAGCTATGAACATTTAACAATGAGAGCAATATACATCATAAACCCTTGAATAATCCCTGCATGGGTTTAAAGGGGCACCGCGTCGAGGAGAAATATGAAATCAGACGTATCTACCTATGCTGATTAACATGCCTGGTAAAGAGTCACAGTCCCCAAATTAAGACAATTCAAGTAATTAGTAATAAAAACTACTGCATGTAGACAGTGAAGAAAAGCGTAACTCGTCAGCAGACACGTTAATCAGCAAAAGTAAATAAAAGTGATCTAATTTTTATCCTCGACGCAGTGTCCCTTTAAGCTGAAACAAATAATAGCTGGCTTAATTTGGCCAATTTTGATAAACTTTTAGTCATATAGTAAATACTTTTGTTTAAAGTAGTTCTTTTTTTGCCATTATTTTTTACATTTGAATCAATAAGCATTAAAGGGGCAGTAGCACGTTTTTTAGCTCAAATAAGTTGATGAAATGTATTTGAAAAATAATTTCACCAATAGTAAAAGATCCTTCTCTCTTCAGAAAATAAAGTTTAAAATGAGTGTACATGTTTCGGTAAAGCCATGGGAATTGTTTTTGTAATACAAAATAATAAATTGTGTTCACAATAAAATGGCCGCCATGTAATTTTTGCTTTATACGCAACATAGTTTTTACCACTTCAGATAAATGGTTTGTGTAATAAGATGTTTTGCCCTCTAGAGTTTATTTAAATGACATAAACTATCATTATAAATGGGAAATTTGAAAAAATTAATTTTGCAAAAAACGTGCTACTGCCCCTTTAAAAGAAATGTACAGAACTTGCAAAAACAAATTACAAAAACAAAAATTTGCAGTGCCATATATGGCGATATATCACTGTAGAATATACATACATTTCCAAATGCACTAACTATTATTAAAAAAAGCACTTATGTTGACTAATCATTACTAATTAGATATACAAATTCATTAAGCTTTAATTTTTTTTTAAAAAATTTATTGGCAAACATAAATTCTTTTTAGTTTCTATGGCAATAGATCACAGTATGTAATAAATACACCGCAGATAAGTAAAACTTGCATGCACACAATCAGCACCTTTCGTAACTGTTTGTGTGAGGTACTGAAAGAGTACAAGAAGAGAAATCATAGATTACCAGCTTACAACTGCTGAGGGGGATTGGGGGACATTTGGGGGATACGTTTGACACATTGGCAACCGTAGATGGAGCAAGGGGATTCGGGATGCCACATTGAGATGACTGATCTTTCCGGCAAATCTCTTTAATAATAGAGACGGATAGATGAAATCTGGTTCCAACGACCCTAGAAAATTGTGGGTTTATCATCAGTTACAGTTGAAAGGAATTATTACATCAGCGATAATTCACAATTTTCTCGCCTCGTCCTGTAAGATGGTCGTGGAAAATTATATGGCCTGTCCATCTCTCCAATGGAAGTCAGTAAATAAGATTTTTTGGTGTTTAATTATGACGAACGAGGTCACGAGTGTTCTTGAAATGTCGTCATTACAATATCACGATTATGGGCTAGGTGTGAGAGAGGTTCACCTCGCTAAGCGAAGCTGTTAATTGTTTTGACACACTAATTAACCCCAGTGACTTTAGACAACAGGGGAGCTTGTTCACAGTGTCGCCAAATGGGAGTCCAATCCTAATGATTTTTCTGCTTTAACGAACACAACTTGCACAGAGTGTGGTGTGAAGGATGCATTAGATGCTTCACGAGGAATCCTACTGTTTCCAGATCATATCACTCGCATTACACTCCGGCACGGAGTCAACGCGTTATTAATGCGCGACGTCTGATTTCATGCCCGTGTTATGATTGATGTTCCTAAACTTCTCTTCTTTGTCGATGCTTGGCGTTCTCGAGCTGATCATCAACAGCCCGAAGTGATAGCATATTGTAATCATGGAATATGCATTTAAATTACCGAGTTGATAAGCTGACGGTGCCGATGTGAGCGTGATGTCACTAGTCGCGTTAACACCTTGCTATAACCTATAGAAGCTCCGCTTTTGTTCCTTTTCGTGATTTATGAAATCAATTTTCTAAGACTGTAATGAAATGTTCTCATAGAAAGGCACGCAGTTCTGAATAGAATTATTACATTGGACGATGGTATTGAAAAGTTACAGGCTTTCTTGATTTCCATGGGGTGTCATTTTTGCTGTATGGGCCATATCAATATCTCATCTATAATTTTCAACAATCTGATATTAGACGTCATTAATCTTAGTAAGGAGCCCCGACAATATTAACATCTTGTCTGCTATTCACTGCTATTAATTCCAACTATTCTTGCCCGCCCATATCAATAGGCTCCAGGATTTCCTAATATTCTTTATTGCCCTTCATAAGTCGGTGATGGTTTTGATCAATTCTTGCATATTATTTATAATCACTTTTCTCGGGGGATAATCTCCCCATTGGGAATTGTGCATGTTGTGTGCTACTGATTAATGACAGGTATTTTGCACTTTGCATGGTTCGCTCGGACTACAACTCCTATCAATTAGGACGTCTTTTGAAAGCTTGCAGTGTTCAATCGTAGTTTATCTTCCCAGATCTTGCCAAGTAGGATGTGAATTGAATTTTTCACTGACAATAACGCTACGTCTGAATAGCGGTAATAATCTGGGCTGGGTGACTATGGTTGGGGCGGCAGTTTTACATCTCACAGTCGTCAGTTTAGGTTAAAGGGCACAAAACATATTTCTCATCTGGCGTAATTGAAACTTATTTTTCTGTGAGTTTTATGTAACCGGATGTAATATAAAGTGATGCCACTTCTTGGGAAAGTTTTTGGTTTCTTGGGGACTACAAAAGGATATTGATTTACCATTGGGTACAATTCTTTCTGCTATATTGCTGAAAAAAGTAGGTTTCTATGACAGGAATGAATGAAAGTAGCATAGTTGTTTTTCATCAGAAAGAAAAAACTAGCTACTTCATCTGTTTGGGGGTAATTGGCTGGCTAACCCGGAATGGCGTCCTCACTTTGTGGCAATAACAACTTGGTAACAAATATATCTGTTTCAAATTAATTGAAGAAAATTCATTTCTATATATACCGGTTGGTGTATGGTTTGGTGTAAAAGATGTAGATATTTACAACTTAATATTCTTCATGCATCATGATTTTTCCTTCATACTTATGTTCTTACTTATGTTGCTCCTTAATTGTATACATAATTGTCGAGTCTAGATTTCATCAACAAGTCCAGAATACACATTTGTTGCAATTCCAGAAAATAAAAAGAGGCTATGGTTTGAAAAACAAATAAACTTTTTAATTGTGTGCTTATTGTCTTAAAATTTACGGAATCATATTAATGGTACAATGATGGATAGAGACATGACAATATCATCCTAGCAAGTTTATGAAATGATATGATATTCAATTTATGATAATTTGAATGTTTAAGAACAATACTCAGTGATGATGATGATGATGATGATGATGATGATGATGGTGATGGTGATGGTGATGGTGATGGTGATGATGATGATGATGATGGTGATGATGATGATGATGATGATGATGATGATGATGATGATGATGATGGTGATGATGATGATGATGATGTTGATGATGATGATGATGATGGTGATGATGATGATGATGGTGGTGATGATGATGATGATGATGGTGATGATGATGATGATGATGATGGTGATGATGATGTGATGGTGATGGTGATGGTGATGGTGATGATGATGATGATGATGATGATGATGATGGTGATGATGATGATGATGATGATGGTGATGATGATGATGGTGATGATGGGGATGGTGGTTGGAGTGATGGTGATGATGATGATGATGATGATGATGATTGGGATGGTGGTTGGAGTGATGGTGATGATAATGATGATGATGATGATGATGGGGATGGTGGTTGGAGTGATGGTGATGATGATGGTGATGATAATGTAATGATTATGGTAATGTTGATGATGGTGATGTTGATGATGATGATGGGGATGGTGGTTGGAGTGATGGTGATGATGATGGTGATGACAATGGTAATGATTATGGTAATGTTGATGATGATGATGATGATGATGATGATGATGGGGGTGGTGGTGGTTGTTGGAGTGATGGTGATGATGATGGTGATGATAATGGTAATGATTATGGTAATGTTGATGATGGTGATGTTGATGATGATGATGATGGGGGATGATGATGATGATGATGATGATGGGGGTGGTGGTGGTGGTTGGAGTGATGGTGATGATGATGGTGATGATAATGGTAATGTTGATGATGGTGATGTTGATGGTGATTTATATGATTATGATGGTGAACGTTATGATGATGACTATGAGAATAGTTATGATGATGATTATGATAATGATGATGATTATGGTGATGTTGATGATGGTTATTATGAGGGTGGTTATGATGATGATGGTGTTATGATGACGATGATGATGACAATGAAGATGGTTAAGGTTATGATGATGATGTTATGATGATGATTATGATGACAATGATGATGACAATGAAGATGGTTAAGGTTATGATGATGTTATGATGATGATTATGATGACGATGATGATGACAATGAAGATGGTTAAGGTTATGATGATGATGTTATGATGATGATTATGATGATGATAATGATGATAGTGAAGGTTATGATGGTGATGGGATGATTATAAAGATTATGATGGTGATGGTGATGGTGATTATGATGGTGATGGTTATGATTATGATGATTGTTAAGGTTATGATGATGATGGTGATTATGATGGTGATTATGATGGTTATGGTGATGGTTATGTTATGATGATGATTGTGATAATGATTTTGAAAATGATTATGATGATGTTGATGATGATTATTGTGATGTTTATTATAATGATGATGTTATAACGATGATATTGATGATTATGGTTGTGATGATAATACCACATAACACTCTATCCCTCCTTTATTCCACCTCGACTCTGACAGTGACTGCCGGTGACTATTATTGACGGATACCTCCCTTCATCACACTGACGATCTGTCTCTGTCAGATTTGCTTCTAAACCTATAGTTACACTTTTTTCTACACCCATCATCTTGCATTGAACACTTTCTTTTTTTCAAAGAGACTCTCTCTTTTGCAGAGGGCTCCCGCTTGCTTTATCATTAACTTCTATAACGTGTGTAGAGAAACGTTCATAAGATCTCGACACAATGATGGAGGAAGATGTCGCACAATATTGAGCATTCTTATGTCAAGAGAGGGGTTGTGCTAACGCAGATGAATTGTAAATGTTTCTTCGTTGACAGGAAAACTTTGATCACGTCTTTTGTAGGCAAATTTGCTCTAAACCAATTCCAGTTTTAAAATTTCGTCTCACATGCGGACCCATCTTTCAGATTGGGATCGAGATGAAAGAATGTTCTTAGGACGTTTGAGTTAACTAGACAGTTAGATATTTGTTTAAAGATGTTTAATTAGAATTTTGAATGATTGTTATTTTTTACAAAAATTTACTTACCTTACTATATTTCATTGAAGGTTAACATTGGGTTAAGTGTTTGAAAGGTTAGATGAGTTTGTAGAAAGTAACTTTCTTTGCTGCTTCAACTTTATTAATTAAAGTACTTAATTGAAATCTTTCTCACAGATTAGCTTTTATGTGAACAATATCCTCAAGTATGAGATCTTTTTATGGTTTTGATGATTATTGCCACAAATTTAGTGTCATAGCCAAGGAATGCTAAGCTATAGTTCTTTACAAAAACTTAGCAAAGACATTCAAAACTGATTTTATCTGGCAGCAGTTATTTTTATATTTTGACTCTTATTTAAAAAATTGGCATTGTTTTATTTGCCTAATTAGTTAGTTTAATTCAATTATTATCAACAATAACCTGTATGAATATTGAAGTTGTTGAGAAGGCTGATAAAAGGGGTTTAAAGGGACACTCCGTGTGTTATTGTAGAAACATAGGTCAAAAGTTACCAAGGGTGTTATTTTATCGATAAGTAATGACTGTTGTCGAAAATTACTCTTTTAGTGCCCATCTGTTCAGTATAGTTATATTATTAAGATGTTTAGTCGTAATTATGATCGAAAACCGGACAATGTTCCGCGGCTGGCGCGCAGACAAAGAGAGATATTGGTTTGTACTGTTCAATGGAACATATAACTGGTATACTTGTCAATGAGGCGCATGAATTCGGCTTCTTATGGTTTAAGCTGCTGCTCGAGTTTCATTGAAAGAAAGTTATTGTCAAATATTTGGCGTTAGGGGATACATATATGCAAGTCTAGTGAGATGATTTGGACATAAATCAGGGCATTTGATATGTTTGTATGTATCAAATCTAAATAAAATTTCATGAAAAACACGGAGTGTCCCTTTAACACCAGAAATATGCAATCATCACTGCTCACATGATCAATAGATTTTGACATTGTGTGTACATAATATTAGTTGTGTGTTTCAATCAACATGGATTAGAATTAAGATCTCAAATTAATCAATTTTAAAACATCAAGAAAATTTTCACATGGAAACAAATCTGTATTGTGATTAGTTTACCTGACGTTTTTATGGTAATAGAGAGAGAATGAGTCAAACTTTATCTAAAATATTAATTCATGTATCAATACAAGAGTGTTTAAAATAACTGTGAAATGTTAAAAAAGAATCCCTAATGATGTTATCACACAAATGAACATTGTTAAACTTTTTTAAAAGTGAAAACAATCTAAAATAGGGCAATATGAGGAGGGATAGTGCAAGACAGACACAACTGGAGTCAGGACTGATGTCATGTTAGGAGGCACAGGGGATAACCAGGCTCTTTATGGCACCATCCAAATCATTTATTTTATTGTTAGCTTTTGTCCAAAACTCTATTCATTTGTTGAATTGCATCAAAACTTGACAGTTTTTCTCAAGCATTTTTCGCGTATGTATCTGGCAAATGATTTAATGTTCTCGCTTAACGAGAACCATCACGTTGGTCGTGCATCATGACTTCAGGGACTTTCCATTTTCGGGAATAATGTGTGGTCATACCTGCTGTGAAAACAATAACGATGTTCCGTATGCGAGCATGGCCCCCTAAAGACCCTCCCTCGAAAAAAAACTGGAGGGTTAAGCTCCTTGATTGTGCAGGATAATTCATAGTTATTGCACATTCGAGCCACATTAACAGCAGGAAAATGCTTCTAAATGAGGCATCACATCTTTGGACACATTTTAAAACATGAACGGTGTCCCCGAGCATGTACAAATCTTGTTGGACTGACACTTGTATGATTTTGCCTATGAAAAAGATTGTTAGCTGAAACAATGGCCCTGTTATCACTGCTGCTCAGCGAGAGCCAGGGGACTGACTTCCCTCCGACCATGGATGCTACCCATAATGGTTGTTTTTTGATGAAATGGAAAATGTAACTACATTACGTGTGACTAGAGGTCCTAGCAGCTTCTGACAATGTAATTTCTCCTATTAGGTGGCCATTTCGTAGACAAAATTGATCAGCAATGTCATGCTTGAACTTGCTCTTTGACAGATGTGCTACTGGGGACGATTGAGAGCAGCCATTACCTCCGTGTTCTATTGTCCACTGTCCAGTAGGACTTGCCTCTCTGACCTAATGGACTAGCCGGTAGTTAGTTAATTATAAGATATTGCGTTTTGTTCATAAAGAAAAGCCATTAGGTCCGTGCGTAATCTACTTCATTCTTGAGGGCATCTCTTTCATGTCGCGTTATGCTTGGAATAAAAACGAATTCCCAAATTAATACTTGTTGTATAGTCGTTCTCTGACTAATATTATGTTTATTTCATGTTTTATGGTATGTTTTAAGATGGCTAGTTCTTAGAACAATGGAGGGGACGTTCATCAGACGGTGAAATACGTTAATTAACAATGTCAAGTTTGTTATATTAATGGAAAATTCTTGTTCTTTAACTATACCAGTACATCGCAATACTGTTTTTACTTATCAAATAGTAGATTATGATTTAAAATAATTAGTCTTATGCTATAGTTAATTTATTTTTCTAATGAGAAAGTTGGAAAAAAGGACATTATTGATAATGATTAGATGGGTTCAACAGACAACCATTTCTTAAAATAATTCTTCAAAAATGGAGGCAAACAGCTTCCTAAGACTAAATGAACTTCCAAAATAAAGCATTTCAGAAAATGTCTACTGTTTGCTTGGGTCCACCAGACTTTCTGTGAAGATTATTTTCAAAACAATAGATATTGAACAGTTAACTAAGAATAAATACCAATTTGTTCCAAAAATAGTTAGATATAATAAAGTATGTTTATATAAGAAAATAATGAGTTTTAAACATTCTATCCAGAATGATAATACAGAATTTGATGAGTTTTAAACTAATTTCTGGTCCACTGCTCCACGATAGAAGCAGACAGTAGCATGTCACACTGAAAGACTGCAAAAACACTGGGGCTACTCGGGGCGTCAAACAGAAAAAAATGGTAGAGAATTAGACAGCAATGCCACTTCTTGTAGGTGGCGTTTCCACCTGAATTATCGTCTCATTTCTGGAGTTTCCGGACTGTCTCCTGGAGTATATGTCATCCGCCAATATTTGCTAGTTACCGAGGACTGGTGTATTCGTGATTTGGCCCATGATACCTCATTAGGCCTGCCCATTAGAATCACCAACAGTCACGAGTAGCAATTCTTACAACTTGCAATAATAATGCGACCTCCGGTATTGCCTTTGCTGTCTTGATTTTATTATTGTCAGCTAGATTTGGTGTATAAGGATACGGTCAGGGACGTCAGATCTCTGATAGAGCAGGCGTGCTGTCGTTGTTGTGGCCATGTTGGTATAGATCGGGAATCAAAATAAGTATGGAAATTGCATTTTGTGAGGGAACTCACTTTCTAGGATTTCAGAGTTACTGTCTGTACATTTCAGAGTTACTGTCTCTGTAGATTTCAGAGTTACTTTCTCTGTAGATTTCAGAGTTATTGTCTGTAGATTTCAGAGTTACTGTCTGTAGATTTCAGAGTTACTGTCTGTAGATTTCAGAGTTACTGTCTCTGTAGATTTCAGAGTTACTGTCTGTAGATTTCAGAGTTACTGTCTGTGTAGATTTCAGAGTTACTGTCTGTGTAGATTTCAGAGTTACTGTCTGTAGATTTCAGAGTTACTTTCTCTGTAGATTTCAGAGTTATTGTCTGTAGATTTCAGAGTTACTGTCTTTAGATTTCAGAGTTACTGTCTGTAGATTTCAGAGTTACTGTCTGTGTAGATTTAAGAGTTACTGTCTGTGTAGATTTCAGAGTTACTGTCTGTGTAGATTTCAGAGTTACTGTCTGTAGATTTCAGAGTTACTTTCTCTGTAGATTTCAGAGTTACTGTCTGTAGATTTCAGGGTTACTGTCTGTAGATTTCAGAGTTACTGTCTCTGTAGATTTCAGAGTTACTGTCTGTGTAGATTTCAGAGTTACTGTCTGTGTAGATTTCAGAGTTACTGTCTGTGTAGATTTCAGAGTTACTGTCTGTGTAGATTTCAGAGTTACTGTCTGTAGATTTCAGGGTTACTGTCTGTAGATTTCAGAGTTATTGTCTCTGTAGATTTCAGAGTTATTGTCTCTGTAGATTTCAGAGTTACTGTCTGTGTAGATTTCAGAGTTACTGTCCCTGTAGATTTCAGAGTTACTGTCTGTAGATTTCAGAGTTACTGTCTGTAGATTTCAGAGTTACTGTCTGTAGATTTCAGAGTTACTGTCTCTGTAGATTTCAGAGTTATTGTCTCTGTAGATTTCAGAGTTACTGTCTGTGTAGATTTCAGAGTTACTGCCCCTGTAGATTTCAGAGTTACTGTCTGTAGGTTTCAGAGTTACTGTCTGTGTAGATTTCAGAGTTACTGTCTTTAGATTTCAGAGTTACTGTCTGTGTAGATTTCAGAGTTACTGTCTGTAGATTTCAGAGTTACTGTCTGTGTAGATTTCAGAGTTACTGTCTTTAGATTTCAGAGTTACTGTCTGTAGATTTCAGAGTTACTGTCTGTGTAGAATTCAGAGTTACTGTCTGTGTAGATGTCAGAGTTACTGTCTCTGTAGATTTCAGAGTTACTGTCTGTGTAGATTTCAGAGTTACTGTCTTTAGATTTCAGAGTTACTGTCTGTGTAGATTTCAGAGTTACTGTCTGTAGATTTCAGAGTTACTGTCTGTGTAGATTTCAGAGTTACTGTCTGTGTAGATGTCAGAGTTACTGTCTGTAGATTTCAGAGTTACTGTCTGTAGATTTCAGAGTTACTGTCTGTAGATTTCAGAGTTACTGTCTCTGTAGATTTCAGAGTTACTGTCTGTGTAGATGTCAGAGTTACTGTCTCTGTAGATTTCAGAGTTACTGTCTGTGTAGATGTCAGAGTTACTGTCTGTAGATTTCAGAGTTACTGTCTCTGTAGATTTCAGAGTTACTGTCTCTGTAGATGTCAGAGTTACTGTCTTTAGATTTCAGAGTTACTGTCTCTGTAGATTTCAGAGTTACTGTCTCTGTAGATGTCAGAGTTACTGTCTGTGTAGATTTCAGAGTTACTGTCTGTAGATTTCAGAGTTACTGTCTGTAGATTTCAGAGTTACTGTCTGTAGATTTCAGAGTTACTGTCTCTGTAGATTTCAGAGTTACTGTCTGTGTAGATGTCAGAGTTACTGTCTGTAGATGTCAGAGTTACTGTCTGTAGATTTCAGAGTTAATGTCTGTAGATTTCAGAGTTACTGTCTGTAGATTTCAGAGTTACTGTCTGTGTAGATTTCAGAGTTACTGTCTGTGTAGATTTCAGAGTTACTGTCTGTGTAGATTTCAGAGTTACTGTCTGTGTAGATGTCAGAGTTACTGTCTGTAGATTTCAGAGTTACTGTCTCTGTAGATTTCAGAGTTACTGTCTGTGTAGATTTCAGAGTTACTGTCTCTGTAGATGTCAGAGTTACTGTCTGTGTAGATTTCAGAGTTACTGTCTGTGTAGATTTCAGAGTTACTGTCTGTGTAGATGTCAGAGTTACTGTCTGTATATATCAGAGTTACTGTCTGTGTAGATTTCAGAGTTACTGTCTGTAGATTTCAGAGTTACTGTCTGTAGATTTCAGAGTTACTGTCTGTAGATTTCAGAGTTACTGTCTCTGTAGATTTCAGAGTTACTGTCTCTGTAGATTTCAGAGTTACTGTCTGTGTAGATGTCAGAGTTACTGTCTCTGTAGATTTCAGAGTTACTGTCTGTGTAGATGTCAGAGTTACTGTCTGTAGATTTCAGAGTTACTGTCTCTGTAGATTTCAGAGTTACTGTCTGTAGATTTCAGAGTTACTGTCTGTAGATTTCAGAGTTACTGTCTGTAGATTTCAGAGTTACTGTCTGTGTAGATTTCAGAGTTACTGTCTGTAGATTTCAGAGTTACTGTCTGTGTAGATTTCAGAGTTACTGTCTTTAGATTTCAGAGTTACTGTCTGTAGATTTCAGAGTTACTGTCTGTGTAGATTTCAGAGTTACTGTCTGTGTAGATGTCAGAGTTACTGTCTCTGTAGATTTCAGAGTTACTGTCTGTGTAGATTTCAGAGTTACTGTCTTTAGATTTCAGAGTTACTGTCTGTGTAGATTTCAGAGTTACTGTCTGTAGATTTCAGAGTTACTGTCTGTGTAGATTTCAGAGTTACTGTCTGTGTAGATGTCAGAGTTACTGTCTGTAGATTTCAGAGTTACTGTCTGTAGATTTCAGAGTTACTGTCTGTAGATTTCAGAGTTACTGTCTCTGTAGATTTCAGAGTTACTGTCTGTGTAGATGTCAGAGTTACTGTCTCTGTAGATTTCAGAGTTACTGTTTGTGTAGATGTCAGAGTTACTGTCTGTAGATTTCAGAGTTACTGTCTCTGTAGATTTCAGAGTTACTGTCTCTGTAGATGTCAGAGTTACTGTCTTTAGATTTCAGAGTTACTGTCTCTGTAGATTTCAGAGTTACTGTCTCTGTAGATGTCAGAGTTACTGTCTGTGTAGATTTCAGAGTTACTGTCTGTAGATTTCAGAGTTACTGTCTGTAGATTTCAGAGTTACTGTCTGTAGATTTCAGAGTTACTGTCTCTGTAGATTTCAGAGTTACTGTCTGTGTAGATGTCAGAGTTACTGTCTGTAGATTTCAGAGTTACTGTCTGTAGATTTCAGAGTTACTGTCTGTGTAGATTTCAGAGTTACTGTCTGTGTAGATGTCAGAGTTACTGTCTGTAGATGTCAGAGTTACTGTCTGTAGATTTCAGAGTTAATGTCTGTAGATGTCAGAGTTACTGTCTGTAGATTTCAGAGTTACTGTCTGTGTAGAATTCAGAGATACTGTCTGTGTAGATGTCAGAGTTACTGTCTGTGTAGATTTCAGAGTTACTGTCTGTGTAGATGTCAGAGTTACTGTCTGTAGATTTCAGAGTTACTGTCTCTGTAGATTTCAGAGTTACTGTCTGTGTAGATTTCAGAGTTACTGTCTCTGTAGATTTCAGAGTTACTGTCTGTAGATTTCAGAGTTACTGTCTGTGTAGATTTCAGAGTTACTGTCTGTGTAGATGTCAGAGTTACTGTCTGTAGATTTCAGAGTTACTGTCTCTGTAGATTTCAGAGTTACTGTCTGTAGATTTCAGAGTTACTGTCTGTAGATTTCAGAGTTACTGTCTGTAGATTTCAGAGTTACTGTCTCTGTAGATTTCAGAGTTACTGTCTCTGTAGATTTCAGAGTTACTGTCTGTGTAGATGTCAGAGTTACTGTCTCTGTAGATTTCAGAGTTACTGTCTGTGTAGATGTCAGAGTTACTGTCTGTAGATTTCAGAGTTACTGTCTCTGTAGATTTCAGAGTTACTGTCTGTAGATTTCAGAGTTACTGTCTGTAGATTTCAGAGTTACTGTCTGTAGATTTCAGAGTTACTGTCTCTGTAGATTTCAGAGTTACTGTCTGTGTAGATTTCAGAGTTACTGTCTGTAGATTTCAGAGTTACTGTCTGTAGATTTCAGAGTTACTGTCTTTAGATTTCAGAGTTACTGTCTGTAGATTTCAGAGTTACTGTCTGTGTAGATTTCAGAGTTACTGTCTGTAGATTTCAGAGTTACTGTCTTTAGATTTCAGAGTTACTGTCTGTGTAGATTTCAGAGTTACTGTCTGTGTAGATTTCAGAGTTACTGTCTGTAGATTTCAGAGTTACTGTCTGTGTAGATTTCAGAGTTACTGTCTGTAGATTTCAGAGTTACTGTCTCTGTAGATTTCAGAGTTACTGTCTTTAGATTTCAGAGTTACTGTCTGTAGATTTCAGAGTTACTGTCTGTGTAGATTTCAGAGTTACTGTCTGTGTAGATTTCAGAGTTACTGTCTGTGTAGATTTCAGAGTTACTGTCTGTGTAGATTTCAGAGTTACTGTCTCTGTAGATTTCAGAGTTACTGTCTGTAGATTTCAGAGTTACTGTCTTTAGATTTCAGAGTTACTGTCTTTAGATTTCAGAGTTACTGTCTGTAGATTTCAGAGTTACTGTCTGTGTAGATTTCAGAGTTACTGTCTGTAGATTTCAGAGTTACTGTCTGTAGATTTCAGAGTTACTGTCTCTGTAGATGTCAGAGTTACTGTCTGTAGATTTCAGAGTTACTGTCTGTGTAGATTTCAGAGTTACTGTCTCTGTAGATTTCAGAGTTACTGTCTGTAGATTTCAGAGTTACTGTCTGTGTAGATTTCAGAGTTACTGTCTGTAGATTTCAGAGTTACTGTCTGTGTAGATTTCAGAGTTACTGTCTCTGTAGATTTCAGAGTTACTGTCTGTAGATTTCAGAGTTACTGTCTGTGTAGATTTCAGAGTTACTGTCTGTAGATTTCAGAGTTACTGTCTGTGTAGATTTCAGAGTTACTAACTCTGTAGATTTCAGAGTTACTGTCTGTAGATTTCAGAGTTACTGTCTGTAGATTTCAGAGTTACTGTCTGT
Organism: Gibbula magus; assembly: GCA_936450465.1. Taxonomy (NCBI): domain Eukaryota; kingdom Metazoa; phylum Mollusca; class Gastropoda; order Trochida; family Trochidae; genus Gibbula; species Gibbula magus. Next base: position 69,356,198 of record OW388299.1, on the reverse strand, counting down.
AGATTTCAGAGTTACTGTCTCTGTAGATTTCAGAGTTATTGTCTCTGTAGATTTCAGAGTTACTGTCTGTGTAGATTTCAGAGTTACTGCCCCTGTAGATTTCAGAGTTACTGTCTGTAGGTTTCAGAGTTACTGTCTGTGTAGATTTCAGAGTTACTGTCTTTAGATTTCAGAGTTACTGTCTGTAGATTTCAGAGTTACTGTCTGTGTAGAATTCAGAGTTACTGTCTGTGTAGATGTCAGAGTTACTGTCTCTGTAGATTTCAGAGTTACTGTCTGTGTAGATTTCAGAGTTACTGTCTTTAGATTTCAGAGTTACTGTCTGTGTAGATTTCAGAGTTACTGTCTGTAGATTTCAGAGTTACTGTCTGTGTAGATTTCAGAGTTACTGTCTGTGTAGATGTCAGAGTTACTGTCTGTAGATTTCAGAGTTACTGTCTGTAGATTTCAGAGTTACTGTCTGTAGATTTCAGAGTTACTGTCTCTGTAGATTTCAGAGTTACTGTCTGTGTAGATGTCAGAGTTACTGTCTCTGTAGATTTCAGAGTTACTGTCTGTGTAGATGTCAGAGTTACTGTCTGTAGATTTCAGAGTTACTGTCTCTGTAGATTTCAGAGTTACTGTCTCTGTAGATGTCAGAGTTACTGTCTTTAGATTTCAGAGTTACTGTCTCTGTAGATTTCAGAGTTACTGTCTCTGTAGATGTCAGAGTTACTGTCTGTGTAGATTTCAGAGTTACTGTCTGTAGATTTCAGAGTTACTGTCTGTAGATTTCAGAGTTACTGTCTGTAGATTTCAGAGTTACTGTCTCTGTAGATTTCAGAGTTACTGTCTGTGTAGATGTCAGAGTTACTGTCTGTAGATGTCAGAGTTACTGTCTGTAGATTTCAGAGTTAATGTCTGTAGATTTCAGAGTTACTGTCTGTAGATTTCAGAGTTACTGTCTCTGTAGATTTCAGAGTTACTGTCTGTGTAGATGTCAGAGTTACTGTCTGTGTAGATTTCAGAGTTACTGTCTGTGTAGATGTCAGAGTTACTGTCTGTAGATTTCAGAGTTACTGTCTCTGTAGATTTCAGAGTTACTGTCTGTGTAGATTTCAGAGTTACTGTCTCTGTAGATGTCAGAGTTACTGTCTGTGTAGATTTCAGAGTTACTGTCTGTGTAGATTTCAGAGTTACTGTCTGTGTAGATGTCAGAGTTACTGTCTGTAGATTTCAGAGTTACTGTCTGTGTAGATTTCAGAGTTACTGTCTGTAGATTTCAGAGTTACTGTCTGTAGATTTCAGAGTTACTGTCTGTAGATTTCAGAGTTACTGTCTCTGTAGATTTCAGAGTTACTGTCTCTGTAGATTTCAGAGTTACTGTCTGTGTAGATGTCAGAGTTACTGTCTCTGTAGATTTCAGAGTTACTGTCTGTGTAGATGTCAGAGTTACTGTCTGTAGATTTCAGAGTTACTGTCTCTGTAGATTTCAGAGTTACTGTCTGTAGATTTCAGAGTTACTGTCTGTAGATTTCAGAGTTACTGTCTGTAGATTTCAGAGTTACTGTCTGTGTAGATTTCAGAGTTACTGTCTGTAGATTTCAGAGTTACTGTCTGTGTAGATTTCAGAGTTACTGTCTTTAGATTTCAGAGTTACTGTCTGTAGATTTCAGAGTTACTGTCTGTGTAGAATTCAGAGTTACTGTCTGTGTAGATGTCAGAGTTACTGTCTCTGTAGATTTCAGAGTTACTGTCTGTGTAGATTTCAGAGTTACTGTCTTTAGATTTCAGAGTTACTGTCTGTGTAGATTTCAGAGTTACTGTCTGTAGATTTCAGAGTTACTGTCTGTGTAGATTTCAGAGTTACTGTCTGTGTAGATGTCAGAGTTACTGTCTGTAGATTTCAGAGTTACTGTCTGTAGATTTCAGAGTTACTGTCTGTAGATTTCAGAGTTACTGTCTCTGTAGATTTCAGAGTTACTGTCTGTGTAGATGTCAGAGTTACTGTCTCTGTAGATTTCAGAGTTACTGTTTGTGTAGATGTCAGAGTTACTGTCTGTAGATTTCAGAGTTACTGTCTCTGTAGATTTCAGAGTTACTGTCTCTGTAGATGTCAGAGTTACTGTCTTTAGATTTCAGAGTTACTGTCTCTGTAGATTTCAGAGTTACTGTCTCTGTAGATGTCAGAGTTACTGTCTGTGTAGATTTCAGAGTTACTGTCTGTAGATTTCAGAGTTACTGTCTGTAGATTTCAGAGTTACTGTCTGTAGATTTCAGAGTTACTGTCTCTGTAGATTTCAGAGTTACTGTCTGTGTAGATGTCAGAGTTACTGTCTGTAGATTTCAGAGTTACTGTCTGTAGATTTCAGAGTTACTGTCTCTGTAGATTTCAGAGTTACTGTCTGTGTAGATTTCAGAGTTACTGTCTGTAGATGTCAGAGTTACTGTCTGTAGATTTCAGAGTTAATGTCTGTAGATTTCAGAGTTACTGTCTGTAGATTTCAGAGTTACTGTCTGTGTAGATTTCAGAGTTACTGTCTGTGTAGATGTCAGAGTTACTGTCTGTGTAGATTTCAGAGTTACTGTCTGTGTAGATGTCAGAGTTACTGTCTGTAGATTTCAGAGTTACTGTCTCTGTAGATTTCAGAGTTACTGTCTGTGTAGATTTCAGAGTTACTGTCTCTGTAGATGTCAGAGTTACTGTCTGTGTAGATTTCAGAGTTACTGTCTGTGTAGATTTCAGAGTTACTGTCTGTGTAGATGTCAGAGTTACTGTCTGTAGATTTCAGAGTTACTGTCTCTGTAGATTTCAGAGTTACTGTCTGTAGATTTCAGAGTTACTGTCTGTAGATTTCAGAGTTACTGTCTGTAGATTTCAGAGTTACTGTCTCTGTAGATTTCAGAGTTACTGTCTCTGTAGATTTCAGAGTTACTGTCTGTGTAGATGTCAGAGTTACTGTCTCTGTAGATTTCAGAGTTACTGTCTGTGTAGATTTCAGAGTTACTGTCTGTAGATTTCAGAGTTACTGTCTGTGTAGATTTCAGAGTTACTGTCTGTAGATTTCAGAGTTACTGTCTGTAGATTTCAGAGTTACTGTCTGTAGATTTCAGAGTTACTGTCTCTGTAGATTTCAGAGTTACTGTCTGTGTAGATTTCAGAGTTACTGTCTGTAGATTTCAGAGTTACTGTCTGTAGATTTCAGAGTTACTGTCTTTAGATTTCAGAGTTACTGTCTGTAGATTTCAGAGTTACTGTCTGTGTAGATTTCAGAGTTACTGTCTGTAGATTTCAGAGTTACTGTCTTTAGATTTCAGAGTTACTGTCTGTGTAGATTTCAGAGTTACTGTCTGTGTAGATTTCAGAGTTACTGTCTGTAGATTTCAGAGTTACTGTCTGTGTAGATTTCAGAGTTACTGTCTGTAGATTTCAGAGTTACTGTCTCTGTAGATTTCAGAGTTACTGTCTTTAGATTTCAGAGTTACTGTCTGTAGATTTCAGAGTTACTGTCTGTGTAGATTTCAGAGTTACTGTCTGTGTAGATTTCAGAGTTACTGTCTGTGTAGATTTCAAAGTTACTGTCTGTGTAGATTTCAGAGTTACTGTCTCTGTAGATTTCAGAGTTACTGTCTGTAGATTTCAGAGTTACTGTCTTTAGATTTCAGAGTTACTGTCTTTAGATTTCAGAGTTACTGTCTGTAGATTTCAGAGTTACTGTCTGTGTAGATTTCAGAGTTACTGTCTGTAGATTTCAGAGTTACTGTCTGTAGATTTCAGAGTTACTGTCTCTGTAGATGTCAGAGTTACTGTCTGTAGATTTCAGAGTTACTGTCTGTGTAGATTTCAGAGTTACTGTCTCTGTAGATTTCAGAGTTACTGTCTGTAGATTTCAGAGTTACTGTCTGTGTAGATTTCAGAGTTACTGTCTGTAGATTTCAGAGTTACTGTCTGTGTAGATTTCAGAGTTACTGTCTCTGTAGATTTCAGAGTTACTGTCTGTAGATTTCAGAGTTACTGTCTGTGTAGATTTCAGAGTTACTGTCTGTAGATTTCAGAGTTACTGTCTGTGTAGATTTCAGAGTTACTAACTCTGTAGATTTCAGAGTTACTGTCTGTAGATTTCAGAGTTACTGTCTGTGTAGATTTCAGAGTTACTGTCTGTAGATTTCAGAGTTACTGTCTGTAGATTTCAGAGTTACTGTCTGTAGATTTCAGAGTTACTGTCTGTAGATTTCAGAGTTACTGTCTCTGTAGATGTCAGAGTTACTGTCTGTAGATTTCAGAGTTACTGTCTGTGTAGATTTCAGAGTTACTGTCTGTGTAGATTTCAGAGTTACTGTCTCTGTAGATTTCAGAGTTACTGTCTGTAGATTTCAGAGTTACTGTCTTTAGATTTCAGAGTTACTGTCTTTAGATTTCAGAGTTACTGTCTGTAGATTTCAGAGTTACTGTCTGTGTAGATTTCAGAGTTACTGTCTGTAGATTTCAGAGTTACTGTCTGTAGATTTCAGAGTTACTGTCTCTGTAGATGTCAGAGTTACTGTCTGTAGATTTCAGAGTTACTGTCTGTGTAGATTTCAGAGTTACTGTCTCTGTAGATTTCAGAGTTACTGTCTGTAGATTTCAGAGTTACTGTCTGTGTAGATTTCAGAGTTACTGTCTGTAGATTTCAGAGTTACTGTCTGTAGATTTCAGAGTTACTGTCTGTGTAGATTTCAGAGTTACTGTCTGTGTAGATTTCAGAGTTACTGTCTGTGTAGATTTCAGAGTTACTGTCTGTGTAGATTTCAGAGTTACTGTCTGTGTAGATTTCAGAGTTACTGTCTGTAGATTTCAGGGTTACTGTCTGTAGATTTCAGAGTTATTGTCTCTGTAGATTTCAGAGTTATTGTCTCTGTAGATTTCAGAGTTACTGTCTGTGTAGATTTCAGAGTTACTGTCCCTGTAGATTTCAGAGTTACTGTCTGTAGATTTCAGAGTTACTGTCTGTAGATTTCAGAGTTACTGTCTCTGTAGATTTCAGAGTTATTGTCTCTGTAGATTTCAGAGTTACTGTCTGTGTAGATTTCAGAGTTACTGCCCCTGTAGATTTCAGAGTTACTGTCTTTAGATTTCAGAGTTACTGTCTGTGTAGATTTCAGAGTTACTGTCTGTAGATTTCAGAGTTACTGTCTGTGTAGATTTCAGAGTTACTGTCTTTAGATTTCAGAGTTACTGTCTGTAGATTTCAGAGTTACTGTCTGTGTAGAATTCAGAGTTACTGTCTGTGTAGATGTCAGAGTTACTGTCTCTGTAGATTTCAGAGTTACTGTCTGTGTAGATTTCAGAGTTACTGTCTTTAGATTTCAGAGTTACTGTCTGTGTAGATTTCAGAGTTACTGTCTGTAGATTTCAGAGTTACTGTCTGTGTAGATTTCAGAGTTACTGTCTCTGTAGATTTCAGAGTTACTGTCTGTAGATTTCAGAGTTACTGTCTGTAGATTTCAGAGTTACTGTCTGTAGATTTCAGAGTTACTGTCTCTGTAGATTTCAGAGTTACTGTCTGTGTAGATGTCAGAGTTACTGTCTCTGTAGATTTCAGAGTTACTGTCTGTGTAGATGTCAGAGTTACTGTCTGTAGATTTCAGAGTTACTGTCTCTGTAGATTTCAGAGTTACTGTCTCTGTAGATGTCAGAGTTACTGTCTGTGTAGATTTCAGAGTTACTGTCTGTAGATTTCAGAGTTACTGTCTGTAGATTTCAAAGTTACTGTCTGTAGATTTCAGAGTTACTGTCTCTGTAGATTTCAGAGTTACTGTCTGTGTAGATGTCAGAGTTACTGTCTGTAGATGTCAGAGTTACTGTCTGTAGATTTCAGAGTTAATGTCTGTAGATTTCAGAGTTACTGTCTGTAGATTTCAGAGTTACTGTCTGTGTAGATTTCAGAGTTACTGTCTGTGTAGATGTCAGAGTTACTGTCTGTGTAGATTTCAGAGTTACTGTCTGTGTAGATGTCAGAGTTACTGTCTGTAGATTTCAGAGTTACTGTCTCTGTAGATTTCAGAGTTACTGTCTGTGTAGATTTCAGAGTTACTGTCTCTGTAGATGTCAGAGTTACTGTCTGTGTAGATTTCAGAGTTACTGTCTGTGTAGATTTCAGAGTTACTGTCTGTGTAGATGTCAGAGTTACTGTCTGTAGATTTCAGAGTTACTGTCTCTGTAGATTTCAGAGTTACTGTCTGTAGATTTCAGAGTTACTGTCTGTAGATTTCAGAGTTACTGTCTGTAGATTTCAGAGTTACTGTCTCTGTAGATTTCAGAGTTACTGTCTCTGTAGATTTCAGAGTTACTGTCTGTGTAGATGTCAGAGTTACTGTCTCTGTAGATTTCAGAGTTACTGTCTGTGTAGATTTCAGAGTTACTGTCTTTAGATTTCAGAGTTACTGTCTCTGTAGATTTCAGAGTTACTGTCTGTAGATTTCAGAGTTACTGTCTGTAGATTTCAGAGTTACTGTCTGTAGATTTCAGAGTTACTGTCTGTGTAGATTTCAGAGTTACTGTCTGTAGATTTCAGAGTTACTGTCTGTGTAGATTTCAGAGTTACTGTCTTTAGATTTCAGAGTTACTGTCTGTAGATTTCAGAGTTACTGTCTGTGTAGAATTCAGAGTTACTGTCTGTGTAGATGTCAGAGTTACTGTCTCTGTAGATTTCAGAGTTACTGTCTGTGTAGATGTCAGAGTTACTGTCTTTAGATTTCAGAGTTACTGTCTGTGTAGATTTCAGAGTTACTGTCTGTAGATTTCAGAGTTACTGTCTGTGTAGATTTCAGAGTTACTGTCTGTGTAGATGTCAGAGTTACTGTCTGTAGATTTCAGAGTTACTGTCTGTAGATTTCAGAGTTACTGTCTGTAGATTTCAGAGTTACTGTCTCTGTAGATTTCAGAGTTACTGTCTGTGTAGATGTCAGAGTTACTGTCTCTGTAGATTTCAGAGTTACTGTTTGTGTAGATGTCAGAGTTACTGTCTGTAGATTTCAGAGATACTGTCTCTGTAGATTTCAGAGTTACTGTCTCTGTAGATGTCAGAGTTACTGTCTTTAGATTTCAGAGTTACTGTCTCTGTAGATTTCAGAGTTACTGTCTCTGTAGATGTCAGAGTTACTGTCTGTGTAGATTTCAGAGTTACTGTCTGTAGATTTCAGAGTTACTGTCTGTAGATTTCAGAGTTACTGTCTGTAGATTTCAGAGTTACTGTCTCTGTAGATTTCAGAGTTACTGTCTGTGTAGATGTCAGAGTTACTGTCTGTAGATGTCAGAGTTACTGTCTGTAGATTTCAGAGTTAATGTCTGTAGATTTCAGAGTTACTGTCTGTAGATTTCAGAGTTACTGTCTGTGTAGATTTCAGAGTTACTGTCTGTGTAGATGTCAGAGTTACTGTCTGTGTAGATTTCAGAGTTACTGTCTGTGTAGATGTCAGAGTTACTGTCTGTAGATTTCAGAGTTACTGTCTCTGTAGATTTCAGAGTTACTGTCTGTGTAGATTTCAGAGTTACTGTCTCTGTAGATGTCAGAGTTACTGTCTGTGTAGATTTCAGAGTTACTGTCTGTGTAGATTTCAGAGTTACTGTCTGTGTAGATGTCAGAGTTACTGTCTGTAGATTTCAGAGTTACTGTCTGTGTAGATTTCAGAGTTACTGTCTGTAGATTTCAGAGTTACTGTCTGTAGATTTCAGAGTTACTGTCTGTAGATTTCAGAGTTACTGTCTCTGTAGATTTCAGAGTTACTGTCTCTGTAGATTTCAGAGTTACTGTCTGTGTAGATGTCAGAGTTACTGTCTCTGTAGATTTCAGAGTTACTGTCTGTGTAGATGTCAGAGTTACTGTCTGTAGATTTCAGAGTTACTGTCTCTGTAGATTTCAGAGTTACTGTCTGTAGATTTCAGAGTTACTGTCTGTAGATTTCAGAGTTACTGTCTGTAGATTTCAGAGTTACTGTCTGTGTAGATTTCAGAGTTACTGTCTGTGTAGATTTCAGAGTTACTGTCTGTAGATTTCAGAGTTACTGTCTGTAGATTTCAGAGTTACTGTCTTTAGATTTCAGAGTTACTGTCTGTAGATTTCAGAGTTACTGTCTGTGTAGATTTCAGAGTTACTGTCTGTAGATTTCAGAGTTACTGTCTTTAGATTTCAGAGTTACCGTCTGTGTAGATTTCAGAGTTACTGTCTGTGTAGATTTCAGAGTTACTGTCTGTAGATTTCAGAGTTACTGTCTGTGTAGATTTCAGAGTTACTGTCTGTAGATTTCAGAGTTACTGTCTCTGTAGATTTCAGAGTTACTGTCTTTAGATTTCAGAGTTACTGTCTGTAGATTTCAGAGTTACTGTCTGTGTAGATTTCAGAGTTACTGTCTGTGTAGATTTCAGAGTTACTGTCTGTGTAGATTTCAGAGTTACTGTCTGTGTAGATTTCAGAGTTACTGTCTCTGTAGATTTCAGAGTTACTGTCTGTAGATTTCAGAGTTACTGTCTTTAGATTTCAGAGTTACTGTCTTTAGATTTCAGAGTTACTGTCTGTAGATTTCAGAGTTACTGTCTGTGTAGATTTCAGAGTTACTGTCTGTAGATTTCAGAGTTACTGTCTGTAGATTTCAGAGTTACTGTCTCTGTAGATGTCAGAGTTACTGTCTGTAGATTTCAGAGTTACTGTCTGTGTAGATTTCAGAGTTACTGTCTCTGTAGATTTCAGAGTTACTGTCTGTAGATTTCAGAGTTACTGTCTGTGTAGATTTCAGAGTTACTGTCTGTAGATTTCAGAGTTACTGTCTGTGTAGATTTCAGAGTTACTGTCTGTGTAGATGTCAGAGTTACTGTCTGTAGATTTCAGAGTTACTGTCTCTGTAGATTTCAGAGTTACTGTCTGTAGATTTCAGAGTTACTGTCTGTAGATTTCAGAGTTACTGTCTGTAGATTTCAGAGTTACTGTCTCTGTAGATTTCAGAGTTACTGTCTCTGTAGATTTCAGAGTTACTGTCTGTGTAGATGTCAGAGTTACTGTCTCTGTAGATTTCAGAGTTACTGTCTGTGTAGATGTCAGAGTTACTGTCTGTAGATTTCAGAGTTACTGTCTCTGTAGATTTCAGAGTTACTGTCTGTAGATTTCAGAGTTACTGTCTGTAGATTTCAGAGTTACTGTCTGTAGATTTCAGAGTTACTGTCTCTGTAGATTTCAGAGTTACTGTCTGTGTAGATTTCAGAGTTACTGTCTGTAGATTTCAGAGTTACTGTCTGTAGATTTCAGAGTTACTGTCTTTAGATTTCAGAGTTACTGTCTGTAGATTTCAGAGTTACTGTCTGTGTAGATTTCAGAGTTACTGTCTGTAGATTTCAGAGTTACTGTCTTTAGATTTCAGAGTTACTGTCTGTGTAGATTTCAGAGTTACTGTCTGTGTAGATTTCAGAGTTACTGTCTCTGTAGATTTCAGAGTTACTGTCTGTAGATTTCAGAGTTACTGTCTTTAGATTTCAGAGTTACTGTCTTTAGATTTCAGAGTTACTGTCTGTAGATTTCAGAGTTACTGTCTGTGTAGATTTCAGAGTTACTGTCTGTAGATTTCAGAGTTACTGTCTGTAGATTTCAGAGTTACTGTCTCTGTAGATGTCAGAGTTACTGTCTGTAGATTTCAGAGTTACTGTCTCTGTAGATTTCAGAGTTACTGTCTTTAGATTTCAGAGTTACTGTCTGTAGATTTCAGAGTTACTGTCTGTGTAGATTTCAGAGTTACTGTCTGTGTAGATTTCAGAGTTACTGTCTGTGTAGATTTCAGAGTTACTGTCTGTGTAGATTTCAGAGTTACTGTCTCTGTAGATTTCAGAGTTACTGTCTGTAGATTTCAGAGTTACTGTCTTTAGATTTCAGAGTTACTGTCTTTAGATTTCAGAGTTACTGTCTGTAGATTTCAGAGTTACTGTCTGTCTAGATTTCAGAGTTACTGTCTGTAGATTTCAGAGTTACTGTCTGTAGATTTCAGAGTTACTGTCTCTGTAGATGTCAGAGTTACTGTCTGTAGATTTCAGAGTTACTGTCTGTGTAGATTTCAGAGTTACTGTCTCTGTAGATTTCAGAGTTACTGTCTGTAGATTTCAGAGTTACTGTCTGTGTAGATTTCAGAGTTACTGTCTGTAGATTTCAGAGTTACTGTCTCTGTAGATTTCAGAGTTACTGTCTGTGTAGATTTCAGAGTTACTGTCTGTAGATTTCAGAGTTACTGTCTGTGTAGATTTCAGAGTTACTGTCTGTAGATTTCAGAGTTACTGTCTGTGTAGATTTCAGAGTTACTAACTCTGTAGATTTCAGAGTTACTGTCTGTAGATTTCAGAGTTACTGTCTGTGTAGATTTCAGAGTTACTGTCTGTAGATTTCAGAGTTACTGTCTGTAGATTTCAGAGTTACTGTCTGTAGATTTCAGAGTTACTGTCTCTGTAGATGTCAGAGTTACTGTCTGTAGATTTCAGAGTTACTGTCTGTGTAGATTTCAGAGTTACTGTCTGTGTAGATTTCAGAGTTACTGTCTCTGTAGATTTCAGAGTTACTGTCTGTAGATTTCAGAGTTACTGTCTGTAGATTTCAGAGTTACTGTCTTTAGATTTCAGAGTTACTGTCTGTAGATTTCAGAGTTACTGTCTGTGTAGATTTCAGAGTTACTGTCTGTAGATTTCAGAGTTACTGTCTGTAGATTTCAGAGTTACTGTCTCTGTAGATGTCAGAGTTACTGTCTGTAGATTTCAGAGTTACTGTCTGTGTAGATTTCAGAGTTACTGTCTCTGTAGATTTCAGAGTTACTGTCTGTAGATTTCAGAGTTACTGTCTGTGTAGATTTCAGAGTTACTGTCTGTAGATTTCAGAGTTACTGTCTGTGTAGATTTCAGAGTTACTGTCTCTGTAGATTTCAGAGTTACTGTCTGTAGATTTCAGAGTTACTGTCTGTGTAGATTTCAGAGTTACTGTCTGTAGATTTCAGAGTTACTGTCTGTGTAGATTTCAGAGTTACTAACTCTGTAGATTTCAGAGTTACTGTCTGTAGATTTCAGAGTTACTGTCTGTGTAGATTTCAGAGTTACTGTCTGTAGATTTCAGAGTTACTGTCTGTAGATTTCAGAGTTACTGTCTGTAGATTTCAGAGTTACTGTCTGTAGATTTCAGAGTTACTGTCTCTGTAGATGTCAGAGTTACTGTCTGTAGATTTCAGAGTTACTGTCTGTGTAGATTTCAGAGTTACTGTCTGTGTAGATTTCAGAGTTACTGTCTCTGTAGATTTCAGAGTTACTGTCTGTAGATTTCAGAGTTACTGTCTTTAGATTTCAGAGTTACTGTCTTTAGATTTCAGAGTTACTGTCTGTAGATTTCAGAGTTACTGTCTGTGTAGATTTCAGAGTTACTGTCTGTAGATTTCAGAGTTACTGTCTGTAGATTTCAGAGTTACTGTCTCTGTAGATGTCAGAGTTACTGTCTGTAGATTTCAGAGTTACTGTCTGTGTAGATTTCAGAGTTACTGTCTCTGTAGATTTCAGAGTTACTGTCTGTAGATTTCAGAGTTACTGTCTGTGTAGATTTCAGAGTTACTGTCTGTAGATTTCAGAGTTACTGTCTGTGTAGATTTCAGAGTTACTGTCTCTGTAGATTTCAGAGTTACTGTCTGTAGATTTCAGAGTTACTGTCTGTGTAGATTTCAGAGTTACTGTCTGTAGATTTCAGAGTTACTGTCTGTAGATTTCAGAGTTACTGTCTGTAGATTTCAGAGTTACTGTCTGTAGATTTCAGAGTTACTGTCTGTGTAGATTTCAGAGTTACTGTCTGTAGATTTCAGAGTTACTGTCTCTGTAGATTTCAGAGTTACTGTCTGTAGATTTCAGAGTTACTGTCTCTGTAGATTTCAGAGTTACTGTCTCTGTAGATTTCAGAGTTACTGTCTGTAGATTTCAGAGTTACTGTCTGTAGATTTCAGAGTTACTGTCTCTGTAGATTTCAGAGTTACTGTCTCTGTAGATTTCAGAGTTACTGTCTGTAGATTTCAGAGTTACTGTCTGTAGATTTCAGAGTTACTGTCTGTAGATTTCAGAGTTACTGTCTGTAGATGTCAGAGTTACTGTCTGTAGATTTCAGAGTTACTGTCTCTGTAGATTTCAGAGTTACTGTCTGTAGATTTCAGAGTTACTGTCTTTGTAGATTTCTTTGATGAAGACATTCATTTTATGTCAGTTTAAATGTTTATAAAAATAAAATTTTGATAGTCTGAAAATAAACTACTCTTTCTTTAAAAAAGATTATATCATGTTGATAAGAGAAGAGTGTGCATGTAAGCAGTGTTTGAGATATTGATTGTTTGATCATTTGTTTTACACTGGCAACCATTTTGTGTTTTTCTTTCATTTTGCCATTTAAATTGATAATAACAGGGGGACTACTTTTCAAGCATAAGTGTCTACTGTTGATATAGCTCAGTTGGTAGGGTGTTTCTAATTCACTCAAGTCTGTGTTCAACTCTAGGTAACATCACATCAAAATGAATTCAAAGATGGGAGTTGTTGTTTCCTTGCTTGTTGCTCAGCATTAAGACAGAACAACATTTTAACTGGTACTGGTTTCTCTGGGTAAACTTGAACCTAAACAAGAATTGTTTGACGAAATATATATGTCTAAATTTTCTGCTATGATCAATGTCATAACATGTCAAAAACGTAAATATCTTATAAAAATAAAATTCAGTGCAAGTGGGGTAGAAAAATTAATTTCACAGAATATAGATGAATTGCTGCCTAGTTTTGAGCAAGACCTATTTTCACGATACAATTGATTATTACAACTTTTAGTGCAGCCTTCTTCAAGAGCCATTTTAGAAGTTGTAGGCCTACTTCCCAATGCAAGGCATAACTCTTGCCAGTCTCCATTACTGGCTGATTTAGGCCTTGCAGTATTTCCTTAAAAAATATGTGCTTAGAAATCTAGGCCCACTATGCAATTCTGTTGCAGCGATTCACTATCTAGGCACATCAAAGCGAGGGAAATACCGCAAGGCTTAATTCAGCCAGTTATGCATTTGGAAGTTGGTTGTAGGCATGAAAGAATGATCTGGGGATAGCAACTTTTTATTACAACATATCAGTGCATATACTATCAGTTACACAGAAAAGTCACATTTATTGTACTAAAAAAGTTCATTATCTACAATAAATGCTATGTTTTGGTGTAGATACTAACACCGTTATCTGTGTTATAACTGTGTTAGTATCTACATAAAAAAGTGGTGTTTGTATCTAAACTGGAACTTTGTCTGCAGTAGAGAACTGTTCTACACGCAGTAAGGTTTGGGTGCAATGCTACACTGAATTTCAGTGTAGTACCACCCATGGTTCGTTAGTTCCAGCTGTTGCTCGCAGGTTTCACCACAATGCATAGCCACATGGCGTTGCAGGCTTTCTCCCTGCCATAATACTAGCAGCAGTGATATAAGTGAAATACTCTTGAAAGCAGCGTTAAACCACAACTCACCTCACCTCACCTTGAAACAACTTCTCACAGTGAAGTTGTATACAACTAGTTATAACTATAATTTATACAGAGAAATGGGCCTGTACACCACTTGTTTGAAGAAATGAAAAATGATGTCTCATATCACCATTAGTGTTTGATGTCCACATAGTTTCATAACACATTTTTAATGTAATAATGAGTTATAATAGGAAAATATACTTTTAGAAGAAGATTTGTTAGATTCAAAGTACATTGTTACATTTTTAGCTCATCAGGCCTGAAAGGCCAGATGGGCTTATGGCATGGCATGGCATCCGTTCGTCCGTCCGTCTGTCCGTCCATAAACTTTTCGCTTTTTCGACTTCTTCTCCAAAACCAATGACTCCACAGAGCTGAAATTTTATGTGCAAACTCCTTGACCAATGGGGATTCTAAATTGTAGATTTGTGATCCCGTGACCCCAAATGGGGTCACAGGGGTCACATCCTTAAAAACCTATTTTCATCTTCTTCTCCAGTTCCAAAAGGTCTAGCGAGCTGAAAAGTTGTGTTAATTGTAGATTTGGTGACCATGGCCTGGGACCCCAAATAAAGGCCTATCAGGCCATGACCTAACAACCTATTTTCATTTTCTCCTGAACAAATATACCTAGAAGGCTGTAATATTGTGTGCAGACTCTTTAGCTAATGGGGATTCTAAATTGTAGATTTTGATACCCTGGGGCCACAAATAAAGGCCCCACAGGCCATGACCTATAAATATATTTTCTTCTTCTCCTCCAAAACAATGAGATCTAGAAGGCTGTAATATTGTGTGCATACTGTTTAGCCAATGGGGATTCTAAATTGTAGATATGGTGACCCTGTGGTGCCCAAAATAAGGGCCTCAAGCCATGATCTAAAAATCTATTTCAGTCTTCATCATTAAACGATATCAACTCTGATGAGCTACAGAGCCCATGGCTCTATTTTTTATAACTGAAATGTTTTCAGATGATGTTTTTTTTATTATTAGATAATTCTAATAGGAATCCTTTTAAATGCATTTCAGAATCAATAAAATCTCAACGATGACTGTTGACATTTTGAGATATATTTTTAAAATTATTTCAGACAATATGACATAAAACAATGGGTTGTCAGTAAGAATTTGTGTGATATGTTGATAGAACTCAAGTTATTTTTACAAAACACAAACATCACTAGTTGTATCCCTATTTTCTCAATTCTAAGATTTCTTTAGCCTTTTAAAATTCATTTCATTTATTTAGAAATGCCATTGTGATGTCACTGTCTAACACTATCCTTATAATAAAATTTAATTTATCTCTGAAATGACATTAAGTTTATAAGTTTTGATTAAATTCATTTTAATGTTGACAATTATATTATATCATTGTGAAATTACATATATCCTGTCCTTTGGTTTAATATCAATATAATGTGAAGATTGATTAATTTCTGGAAACTTTATGTCTAGTATAACTTGACTTTAATATAATATCAATCTAAATATCTTATTACAAACCATAATTAAGCTATGCTTGTTTTTCATTGCTTTCAAGTTACATTTAATAAAGATATAAAGTCAAATAGATTTGAAATTGCTGTCTGATTGTTAGAAGATGTTTGAAGATGGGAATATCAGGTTGACTGTTTATTATATAATTTAGAGATATACTTGATTCATTCAATGAGATAACCCCTCCATCAGGCTACAATAACGATAATCTTTATTGTCACTTGTCTCTAGTCTCGTCTCTAGAATACTGCTATGACATCAACTCTGGTAGCCTTTATAAAAGAGCACAAATGTACCTTTAAAATAAGTTTATTAAAAAAAACCCCACACATATGATAAAATAAATATATTATTTGTTTTTGAAAATGGCAATGAGGAATATTGTCAGTTTGAATATATAATTGTTTACAGTTTGTGGCAATTTTCAGCTTATCAGATGGGCATTATTTATCATGGCATGGGCCGTTGTCTGAAATTTTTTGGGAGGTGGGAGGTATCTGCGCCTAGGGGATAAAAGTTTGTTCATTTGGTCCTCAGCCCCCCCTCAAATATGGGTTTGGCAGGTGTTACTAGTGAAACCTTTTGATGACTTCTACTCTTTGACTACACTGTAGTTGACATAGGATCATAAGGATCTACAGTCAAACCGCGATAATCCGGCCACCGATAATCCGAATCTCGCAGTTTCCGAACGGTAGGAAGATGTAACCAAACTAATGTCTTTAGTAGTCCTCAGTACTCAGTAGTCCGAACATTTCATTATCCGAACGTTTTTGATGAAAAACGGAAGCGTTCGGATTATCGAGGTCTGACTGTATACCGAAATGTCGCTATTGTTTTATAAAGAAGTTGATCATCCATAAAGTTATTGTCTTCTTCATCACACCAACTTCTAGAATGCCTCTCAAACAGTTGATGGGTGTCATTGTGTCAATGTACCCAAGACAACTATTTTTAATACTTTTCTTCAAAGATTTGTTGTACTCTTTTGTGTCATTTATCATGATTTGGGGAATATTCCTTTACTCGTTGAATTGTATAAGTTATTTTGAGCGTTTGTCTAGATCATCGCAGGAATGTTGATACTTTGACAACCATGTGATTCACTTTCTTTATTTTTTGTGTTGTCATGTTGGTCTCATGCACTTACACTGGACAGTTTTAGAGGTTTTTGTTTAAAATTGATGGCAATGAATAGTAATTTATCTGGAGAACTATTTATTTTTATCTACCACTATAAAGAAGGTTAGTTGCAGAGCCCACGGCTCTATAGTATTTTTACTTCTTTAAATGAGGGGCGGGATAGCGCAGTGGTTAGCGCATTCGGCTTCGGATCAAGAGGTCCGGGAATTCGAATCCCGCCAGGGGCACGGCAACTTTGTCAACAGTAGAGAACTGTTCTACACACAGTCAGGTTTGGGTGCAATGCTACACTGAATTTCAGTGCAGTACCACCCATGGTTCGCTAGTTCCAGCCGATGCTCACAGGTTTCACCGCAATGCAGAGCCACATGGCGTTGCGGGTTTTCTCCCTGCCATAATACTAGCAGCTGCGATATAAGTGAAATACTCTTGAAAGCGGCGTTAAACCCCAACTCACCTCACCTCACCTTCTTTAAATGAACGACCAGCACAAGGATGCTGAAATCTTATGTAAACGTACCTTTTCTAGCAGTTATAATTACATAATATAAATCTCTTATTCTGATTTAATCAGTAACAATAACTCATACACCTTTATATAAATAAAGTTATAAATCATGCAATTCCTAATGAGCTACAGAGCCAATGGTTCCATTTTAATTTTTTATTAATTCCTCAAATAATTTTATTTCACCAGATGTTCAGACACCTATTAGAATTTTGATTTATATACTGCAACAAGATACAAAATAATTTATGGTTTGCCTCAAGTTTTAGATTGGTCATATAAGTATTTCATTTTAACACTTACTTAAAACATAATTGTATATCTGGTAATCACAGAGCTTGAAAAAATGTTATGAGTCCCAGAATGTATCTCGGTAAATGTTATAATTTCTAAGGGTAGTTGCAGACTAGATAAATCTTAATGCTGAAACTACAAAGTTTCAGATTATAGCTATAAAACTCTAAAGATTTGGTTTTCTTATTGTTTTCAAAGTATAGATATATAATGCAAGAGTGCCTAGCTACAGGATAAATGCTAAATATAGATGTGAAGCTGTTACAATGCCTTTCAATTCTAAAACTATGACGGGACTAAATATGGAGCTCAAAGAGTGTTTTAAAACTAAAACTGCAATAATATTAGCAAATATGAATCTCATAGAGTGACTCTAAAACCCCTAAAAACTGAAAGTACAGTTGATACTTGAAACTTGAAGCCATAAGAAAATCTTTAAATTTAAAAGTTTAACAAGTGGAGTAACTGGAAAGTGTGTGGAAGGGTTCTTTCCGGTAAATATTTTGGAAATAAATTTTGAGGTGACATTCTTTTTTATATGTATATATTATTATATGATTACAATATAAATAATACATGAGAAATTGGTTACTTATATAAGTATATGTCCCTTTGTTAAAAAAATTTGAAATTGGCAAAAATATGTTTTTCTCATTTCACGTATGCAAAAAACCAATATGGCCGATACTCCATTACTACTTTCTCTTTAAATGGTAGAGCTAAAAGTCAAGTATATCACATATACAATCGGGAGAGTTTGGAGACAAGAGAGAGGCAAAGTCTGCGTGGCAGTGATGTATCGGGAGAAGACACGACACTATATTGGTAATCAAAGCGCGATGTTAATTATGAGAGTTGGTACGGTAAAGTGAGTTAGAGGCTGCGGTACCATTGAGAGGAATGTGTAGACGGAGCGTGGTGATGGAGCGATTGTCCCCCTGTTTTACTCTAATAAGATCTGATATCTCTTGCTATAGGATGAACTTGTCATGGGCAGATAACTCTGTATTCATCTTGTTCTTGTAATGTGTTTAGTATAATAGTTGCCGTAAAATGGTTAGTATTAGTAAATTTGAAATGCTAATTTTATCAGTAACTGTTGCTGTAAAATGAATCTGAATAAATCTGTATTTGTCATATGGACCTTTGGTCCTTATTCTTTTTGTAAGTTTAGTATAATAATCGGCTTTATTAGAATCGTTGGTTTAAGACTAGTGAAAATCCATTAAAACATATAAATGAAGATAAGTGAACAAACTCTGTGGCGCTATGAGTAAGGAAAACTTAGACAGCATAACAGGACATTGTTGATTGTCTTATGATATATAAATCATTTGTTACTTTATATTATTATAAACAAGTTTTAAAATTAGTAAAAATACAGCTGTTTTTCATTTCACGTAATGAACATAAACAAAATGGCTGACTGCCAATAGAAACATATTTTAAAGGGGCAGTAGCACGTTTTTGTTCAAATTTTTTTTTTTCAAATTTCCCATTTATAATGATAGATTAAGTCATTTATATTTACTTCAGAGGGTAAAACATCTTATTACACAAACCAATTATCCGTAGTGGTAATAATGGTGTTGCGTATAAAGCAAAAATTGCATGGCGGCCATTTTATTGTGAACACATTTTATTATTTCGAATGACAAAAACTATTCCCATGGCTTTACGAAACCATGTACACTCGTTTTAAAACATTTTTTCCAAAGAGAGATGGATGTTTTTCGATTGGTTCAAATACATTTCATCGACTCATTTCAGCGAAAAAACGTGCTACTGTCCCTTTAAGAAAAGTTATGACTTAGTAAGACTGCTAATATTTTACTATAGGGAGGTTCATCACATGGGTTAACAATTCACTTCAGTTGTTTAGTGTTGGACCATTCTGAGTGTCCAGTCTACATGGATCACAACTCTAACAATGAGCATAGGGCGTAGGAACGGTTCAAAATTTGGGGGGGCAGATTTTGAATTGTTTCAGCAGGGGGGGGGGGTTGGGGGGGGAGACAAGACAAGATCGTGAAGTTTGTAAGAGTGGAGGGGTGGGGATTGGGGATTGCTTCTGAGGCACTTTCGCCTTCTCAAGAACCGCTACATCCCAAAAAACGGACATTTTTGGGAAGGTACCTTGCCATATCAAAGTTTTTCTCTATATATTTGGTCTTGAATATCTGGATTTGCGTTGACATCTTGATGTTGGTCCCCCAAAAATATTTCAGGTTGTGGAAAAGTGGTGGGGGGGATGCCCCTGCCCCCTGGATTCCTACGCCTATGATAAGGATATTGGGATGGTGACTGGCTTAATAGTTGATCTAACATTATTCTGAGTAAAGCATTCACAAAAACATTTAGAAGTATTGCTATTGATTATTTAAAACACTTCTTTGAAGTTTGACTTTATAAAAAAATATTCATTGACTGTGAACTTTAAGCATTAAATTTGTATTGTGTATTTATTTCTATTTAAGGGATTTTATAACCTTGTGTACTTTCAGTACATTTGTTGATTGATCTGATATCGTAGAAAAAAGCAAAAACATTACGTAATCATGACAACCAATTGTTCAGGTATTGACATCAACATGATAATTATGGAATGCAATTCGTCCAAACTCATTAACGAATTGACAC
This sequence comes from Gibbula magus, assembly GCA_936450465.1. Lineage (NCBI taxonomy): Eukaryota > Metazoa > Mollusca > Gastropoda > Trochida > Trochidae > Gibbula > Gibbula magus. The sequence goes on along the minus strand of OW388299.1, from coordinate 69,336,605 downwards.
TAATTAACATTTCATATGAAAGTCTCATTAAATGAAGTAATAATTATTTCACATGCAGTTAGATTTTTACTCACGGAAGTTTTCCATTAATCACACAAAACATGCAATATTTGATTGCATTTATATCTCTGCGATGAATAAATAAAAATGCATAAACCTTGAAATGATTAACAAAATATTGATAATGCATGTAATTAATTGAAGACATTTATCCGTCGCCATAGTCTGATTCAATGTTGGATCTTCATGATTTTACTTGATTAAGGGGTGCAGGACAGCGCAGTGATTAGTGCTTTCGACCTCGGATCAAGAGGTCCGGGGTTCGAATCCTGCCAGGCAGCAACTTTGTCTGCACTAGAGAACTGTTCTACATGCAGTAAGGTTTGGGTGCAATGCTACACTGTATTTCAGCATAGTACCACCCATGGTTCGCTAGTTCCAGCCTTTGTTCGCAGGTTTTGCAATAACAAGGGTGTTGTGGGGTTCCTCCCTGCAGTAAATACTAGTAATCGTTATATAAGGTAAGTGAAATACTCTCGAAACGTTGAACCCCAAATCACCTCACCTCACATGATTAAAGAATTTGTTATTGGAGGAAAGGCAGCAACAGAAGAGAAACAGTAGAACCTGCAGCAGGACGGTAGGTAGAAATAATAAAACCAGACAGAAGGAAATGCATGGTCTCCTGTTGCACTCACATTTTCATCCAGATATTAAAGTCACTGTGTTAATAACAAAGATGAAGAAGAAAGGCTACAAAATCAGTGTGATGATGAGAAATAGTAGAACCTAGATTTGTGCACTTAAAGCTTATATATATATAGAGACTGTTAAAACAAAACATTTCACAAAATCAAACAATTATTTTAAACTGTAATCATCCTTCCAATCTGATGTAGGAGAATGTTAGATCTTGTTATGACGTTTGTCTTTATCTTGGTCAGTGATCAGTGTCCACCAATTGAAAAAGGGGGGGTCCAAAAGTTTTCCCCCTATACCCGCCAATACAAAAAAATTAAATTTTCCAGACCCCCTCAACTACCTCCCCATGGACCCGCCACTGATGACACTGAATTATTATATATTTATTAATTATATAATTATAACTGAAAAATCATATTGAGGTAAGAATACTCGACGGTATCACATGATAGTTGTTAGATATGCTTTCATCAAATATTGTGAAGTCGCTCCAAGGTCTGCGGTAACATAAAGTACCAATGCATCATGTAAATATTCCAAGACAATTTAAATTGAATTCCATGTCACGTTCTGTGTGAAGTTGAGCACACTGCTTGTCTAGACTCGTAACGTATCGTTTTACGTTATATCATTGAAATAAATCATTAGCTTTATAAAAGTATCATTTTAAACGAAAATGCTAATAAAAACAAATATGACATTTCATGTGGAGAAATTAGGACACTATAAGCATGTGTCCTGTAAAAGCAGTCAGATGAAACTTTAAACCGGAATACTGGAAAATGTCAAATTGAGGAAAAAGGGGAAAATTGGCGTCATTTTGTATGAAATATGGTAGATATGACATATGATAGAAATCCTAATTGCACATATGGCTCCCGTTGAGGCTTGTAGGAAATATGAAAGTTTATGAAGGCTGTTACGTTGATATTTTCCTAGTAACTCAATCCCTCTGTGAGTGTATGTGCGGTGTCGTAAAGGGTACGGGTTAGATTTGCTATATAACATAGCCCTGCTGTAAGATGCCGCTGCAATTATCATGTAAGTCCTCTCTCTCCTTTCATCTGTGGCCCTTTTACAGGAAGCAGGGGAAATATTGAAACTCTTTAACAAATGTGAAATGAATTAACATATTTTGAAATTTTGTGTGAAGCAAATTTGAATTTTTTTTTACTTATAAAGTAAATGTATTAGGAGTAATGACAAAAATTAACTTTAAACTTTAGCCTAATAAATTGTTCAACCTTACAAAGCAATACATTATGAAACATAACACCTAATGTCGGAAGAGGTGAAAATTAAACTTTATTATAATATAACCACTGAATTATGTCAATAATTTTAAATTTGCTCAAAAACATCTTCAGTGTTTTAATATCTTACATTTATTTTTAATTGGATTTCACAAAGTTGTTATTTATTGAATATGATTTTATTTTAATTTCAGAATTTTGGGAATTTTTAATATCCCTCTTAAAATCATTTTTGGCCTAACATCATGTCAACATATCACAGAAGGTTAGTTATATGTAAAACTGTTCTTTTCCCTGTCAAACAATAAAAAATATAATTCAAATTTTAAAAGTTTCACCCCCTGGGAAATCGAGGAACGATTTGTTCCCCTCGAGCTCCCACTAGGACATTCCATTGGAATAAATTTACAAGCTGTAAAGAAAAAAGTTCAAATGTCAAACTGGTGGGATAATTTTCTGGATCAGCTGTTAGTATGGTCTATAAAGCTGTCCGGGACTGATAGTGCCCCATAGTAGAATAATCCCGACTTTCCGCAGCTGTCATAGGGAGAAAAAAGCTGGTGTGTATTCTATTGTTGCCTCCTGTGATTGTCTGATTTCTCCGCTATAAATACTTCCACAGGTTGCTTTTTCGTTATTGAGTTATGAATATGTGGTGTGTAATTCCTATCAAAGCAACGTAGCAGAGTGAGTTTACCTTTTTCCTAGCAGCGTGTGTGTGGCGTCCAATATACGCTCAGATGAACATCATTCACGGAACATGGAAAAATGATTTCTGAGGCGAGAAAAAAAGTTTTTATGACAGAATTGTTGTGCACAGGTGTGTTTTTTAGAATTGAATCGTTTATCATTCTGTAGGTCTTCCTGTGTGTCCCGGCACTTTCTACACGCTTACCAAGAGATGGAAAAATAATTTCTGTGAACAAATAGAGAAAAAGTGTAGGCAATGATCTGATTTGCATGATGTATGATCTATATCGACATTCCAGGCTATTTCTATCAGAGCTGATGAATTTTCGCTCTGCACGTATTGTGATACTCAGAAAGCAGGCGCAAAGGTTATCCCAAGTACACGGTCGGTGCTATCAGTCTCGTTCAGGTACCCAACATCAGAGAAAACATGTGCTCCTCTTTGATGGTCAATTCAATGGGTGAAGTTTTACCTCATTCCACTTAATTCAATCAAATTCAATTTGAAATGATAACATTTTCCCTGAGTATTAACATGGAGACAGGCTGTCGGGTGCGTTTGGCCTTACAGGGGAAGTAATGTTAATTCGGCCTGATACTCCAATAATTTCATTACATCACTGGATTGAAATGATAACCCATATACAGTGACGGATCCCGACCACTCTGCCATGATTGAAGTGGCTCTACCATAATCACAAGCCCAGCTTCACTCTCTCTTCCCGCTAATTTTCTTTATTGACAGAATTGATGCTCTTGTGGGCCAAATCATACTCGAGACCCGAATATCGCGCTCATCCCTCGACCAGCACAGAAAAGGAAAGAATTTAAGATTTCCATCATTAGGAGGGCTTATTGATCAAAGCTTGTGGTGTGTATGTTGGGGCTGTATCATCTTTCTCACCTACGATTTGCCGGCAAATACCAATAATTAGACTCGCGGTCCAGGCGGAGGGCACATTAGAAACTGTGGCTAGAATAGAGATTTCAGTATAAAACATCATTAAAGGCAACATGGGGAGATCAAAACCAGCAATTTGATACAGAGTCTCTGCAAGTGCTTGCCTCACTTATCTGAGAGGGGATGACATCAGATCCTATGGAGAGGTCAGCTTGATTGATACCGGTCACTTCGGATTCTTCACCAATGCCATTCGGTGCCGCTCAGGATATTGGCAATTTTACTGCAGACAGATTGAGGATATTTAGTGGTATCAACATGAGTATAGAATTGCGCCCAAGACGGACAGATGTGATCTTCCATTCATTTGCTGTATAAAAATCAATCTTTAATATCTCGGCCGGCTCCTCTTCAGTTTGCCTCTGTCTTGGCCACGTTTTGTCCCTCCCCGATCCCACATTGACATGACTCTGGTTGCAGTGTACTTACTAAATCAAATATCGGTCAGTCCAAGACATTAACTGGCCAGATTACTGGTCAAGGAATCGTGTTGATGTCCATATGGTCATTATTGGCCCGAGGGTTGAAGAAGTGCGAACAATCAGAATAAATCTTCCCAAATCTGAACAAATCTCCGGAAAAAAATATTTGAATGTCCCTCGTAAAAGCATTTTAGATATTAATATGCTTTTTTAAATTAGAAAAAGGATGAGGTTAAAAACTATCTTTGTAAGCTGTTTTTGTGAAATTATATCAAGAAATAATAAAATACGTTTTTGATAAATTTTGTTTCAAAACTTTATTTTTTAAACAAATTGAGAATTTAAATTTTTTAAAATTCTTTAAAAAAAATTACACTTCATTTAACTATAAAATCTATTTCTAGAATTATAAAATCCTAATAATTTCCTCAATAGATGTCAGCTATATAATCACAGATATGTACACAAACACCAAAGCTATCAATAACAAGGTGATTGTCTGTTTACAGAATTATATTGATATCATAAATGGTGTGCCCTGGGCGATTCTCTTTCACAAGATATATTTGATATTTCCATCAAATCGAGCAATCCCATTGGCTAGCAAGCTGTCAATCATGCAGTACATATTCCTCTTATCGCCTATCTCTGCAAATCTGACAGGCGAATCATGGGACACATAATAAAAACATCCTATAATGCATTTCTGTCACATCAGTGGGCAAGGTTATGAATTTATCATCACTGTTACGAGACCGTTAGGCCAATCAATAACAGAGAATTATTTAATCATAACGCGATATTACCTGATTGATGTATGTTATGATTGGAGCGTTGTCGCGGAAATTACGCAGGGCACGATGCGTGTTTCACCTGCCTATCATTAAACACGTATTTGTCATAATAACAGTCGTGAATATTGATTAACGAGGGAGAAAAATATTGTTCTACGACATTCATCAATTATGGAGGCTTGTCAAAAATATTACGTTTATTGATTTAGAATGGATAATAATGAAAAATGATATCTCATAAATACAGGGGAGAGCTTTATGGATGGGATTGTTGGAGATGATTGATGAACGGCAAATTATGTTTTGAGTTACATTCAAGATCGCCAAGAGGATGTTTAAGATTAATTCATTGATTTGTTTATTATCACTTCTATCAGTGATTCATATAATAATTGATTTAGGAGGATTTTAAAAAAAATAATCTCCAATTTCTATACGACCTTGTCTGGTAGTTAAAGGAGGAATTATGGATTTCTTTAAAGCCTGGATATTCTTAATGAATTGAGATAGATGGGAATAACTAAAAGATATCATTGTAATCTCTTTTTATGAGGGAAGTAGGCAATATTGATTCAAGTTCGTTATAATGTTTCATTAATTCTGACGAATGATGGGCATTACAGGAAGATAGTCTGAAGTTTATTGTTCCGAATAGTATCTTGTAGTAAGTTCTGGTTAAGACATTATGTAAACAACTAATCAAAATTTAAATAATAGAAGCCCCAGACACAATAAACATACCCAATGTCCTTTTAGATTTAAAGTTCTAAAGAAGGAAGGTAATTTTGCGAAAGTACAATGGCTGACCTGCAGACTAATAAAGTGTATGTGTTGTTTAACTTGAAGATCGGGGTTTTATTCCCAGCATCTTGAGACATCACTGTGAGAACATTAATCTCATTCACAGAAAGGACAAATAGAAATGAAGTATTTACAGACAGATATATAGAAGATATTTTATGAGTATCTATGTCATACTATGTTTACGACACGAGTGCCTGAATATAAGTAATTCCCGAGCGAGTATGACATAAATACGAATATATATTCTGTTTATTACTTAAGTCATGAAATTAATGAAAATACGCTTATCCACTTTCAACCTTTAGCTGGCCATCACCGCATTTAGAATGCAACGTCATAGACGAAACGTGACGTCATGGCATTGTTTCTGACTTCACATCACCACGACAAAGTGATATTTTGCCCTTGGGCATCGTATGAAAAATATGAATGCTGATATATTTGCCCTCGTAAGTAATAAACATGCATCATACAGGACATGAAATAGCTGAAGTAGTCGTAAGCCAATGTTTATGTATTTATGGTACTTACGACTATCTTTATTATGGATAATGTCAGAGAGTACACGAGTAGAATAACTCATTATTTCAGTCAGTGAAAATATGGATTTTGTAATAACTGATAACTGTTGTGTTTCACCATTGAAAATATAATCAATTGTTTCATCATTTATATTTGTGTTTATTCTTAAAAGTTATTTTCATTTATTCTGGAGGATAGCGCATAATTGTTTCAGTATATTTAAGCTCAAATTGTACACAGAAAGAGGTAATTTCAATTTACAAAAGTAACAAGTTTTTCACTTGTATTAAAGTTTTAGCAGATTTTGTAATCTATATTACATTTACTTATGATAAAATTCATAAACTTTGGTGATCTAGATATATCTATTCAAGTTTCATTCAATAACATCTTAATTCTTAATTGTCTTCAGTGTCATTATTTGAAACAGTATATCAAACTGTTAATCGATTTCCAGTTTATCAATTCCTTGGGGATCAATAACTTTAGTTCTTCAAATATTACATATATTGATTGATATATTGATGCCAAGGACATATAGGTGGCCTTGTGGAGCCTGTTTGACGGGACATCAACATGTCTTGAGTTTGAATCCAACGGGTTCAGTGTTTAGTGGTTCACTCTTCTGTAAAAAAACTTCCCTTCATTTAGTTAGGATTGAGTTCAATGTTACAGTGAAATGTGGAGCAATACAAACCATGGTTTGCTAGTTCCAACCAATGCTTACAGGTTTCACTTCAATAAACTACAACGATGCCATGCAGGCTTTCTCCCTACAATAATAATAGCCACTGCTGTATAATCAACTGATCTTGAATCAGTGTTAAAACTCAAATCAGGGGGCCGTTCCACTTACCAATCTTAACCCTAAGATCAATCGTAAGCCATCTTCTATCATTGGCTAAGATCAGTTGGTGGATTGATACCCTGGGTGCCGTTGCCCGAAACTCGAAGGTTATTAGGTACATCCATTGTGTTGTTTGGGGTCACATATACTAAACGTTATAAATTGTGCTATGTTATCGGGAAGTACCGGTACTGACTGTTGCTGAAAATTGCCATTTTTATCTTAGTCAACTTAGTATATTGACGATATGAAGGTAAAAGTAGTGATTTCTGATCGAAAACCGGACAATGTACCACTTTTGGCGCGCGCCAATGAGTCGAACGTAATTTTGGAATCTTATTTATAACAGACAAACTGATAAATTTGAGTTGATCATGTTTAATAGGTCATATAACTACTGTGCATGTGAATGGGACGTGTAGTTTTGGTTTCTGCACATGCATAATGATGTTACTCTATTTTAATTCGAAACTAGTAACTATGATATATTTGGTGATTTGGGATGAATATGGAAGCCGAGTGAATTTATTTGCACTGTAAACAGCACGTATGGTGAGTCGGAACATATAAAGCCTAATCAAATTTTGTGAAACACAATGGATGCACCTGTAAGTTTTTTAAATCACTAAGGTAGCTTTAGTGCAATGTTAAAAGATGGCACTAAAGTTAGCCTTAGTGTTAAGGTTATTTTGTGCAACAATCACAACGTCACGTAATATTTATTTCATAGAAGCAGGTTTCACTGAAAAGGATAGCCTTTCCCTTTTACAGGCCTTCCTCCTCTTGAAAGATGCTTTATAAACTTCATCACTTCAGTTAATCATGCTAGTCAATTAAAGTACAAATATTGAAGCTCTTTTTGTATTTTCTCTAATTCACTCCAACACTTCTCTGTAAAGGTTACTCATGTTTAAACTAGTCAACTGAAATCAAATATACAATATCAATCTATATCAATATCAATCTATTTCTTTTCAATATGTTCCTGAGTTTGTCTTCTTAATTCAGATTCAGATTCACCACCAGCTATGAGCTAATTATAATTATAAATATAGCAAAATTTACCAGATGGATAAAGGCAGTATGGGTTTAAAGGTGCATCCATTGTGTTTCATAAAATTTTATTTGGTTTTAATACATTCCAACACACCATATGTGATGTTTACAATACAAATAAATTCACTTATCTTGCATATTCATCCCCAATCGCCAAACATATCATATTTACTATTTTCCAATTAAAATCGAGTAACATCATTATGCATGTGTAGAAACCGAAAGTGAACGTCCTATTTACATGCACAGTAGTTATATGACCTATTGAACATTATTAACCCAATTTTGTTATTTTGTCTGGTGTAAATAAGATTCAAAAATTACGTTTGACTCTGTGGCGCGCGCCACACGCGATGCATTGTCCGGTTTTCGATCAGAAATCACTACTTTTACCTTCATATCGTCAATATACTAAGTCCAGTATAATTAAAATGGTTGTTTTCGGTAACAGTTGGTACTTCTCGATAAAATAAGACCATTTACAACGTTTGTCATATTTGACCCCCAACAACACAATGGATGTACCTTTAAGTAACTTCATGAAGTAAGGATCAGTATCTCTTGGAAATAATACTTAACAATTTTGCTGGATTTTTCAATCCCCAAGTATCGGTTCTAGACACTGTATAAGATTACTAAATTTAATATATTTGGTGAAGTAAAACGATAATTGTCAGTAAACTGTGCCCGCTGGTGTGGGAGAGCCTCACACTTCAGAAGGTTGTTGAACTACTAGTCTATTAATACTATAGCCAACTGAAGTCAAATATACAAGTAGGGATTGATGTTGAACTAATTTTTATATTGAATGATCTTAATTTTCAACGTTTTTCACATATATATTACATTTTAGATGAAATCCCTTGCAGAGGTTTAGAAAAATACAATACATTTCTAAAAAGGATTTAAAAAAAAATATAAACAGCAGAATCCAAAACAGAAACTTTCACTTGTAATACAGCTCAGCAAATGTTCTTTCACATCAAAAGCATTTGTTTTTATCTAAACCCTGCAATTTTACCTTGAATGTATACTTTGATATATATATATTTCACTTAAAATTGTTTGGTGCCATATCCATTACCAGATGAAAAAAACATTGCAATAATTGTATTATTGCACAATTTGTACCTGTATACCGATATACCAGTAATATTGCACAACCTTAAACAAGTTTGTGATATATTCCACCTGTAGCTATCGAGCCCATCGTTAGGAAAACCACTGTTTATGTCTCTATCATAGACCTCTCTAGCAAATCTTGCAGGAAAAACAACAACAAACATTATTGATGGTTTACTCACGCTCTATGTGCAAACATTTTCAGTAATGGGAGTTTTATTTTAGTTTATACATTTGTTTTGAACTCCGAGCCAAGATAGTGTTTTCTTGTTTCTATATCATAAGAGTGGCTTGATTCAATCAGCTAATACGAACATTGTCACTGATATCCTTCTACACAGGAAGTAGACACATATGCACCTCTTTGTTTAGAGAGTTCCACTGTCTTTTTATCTTCTTTCTTGATACTTTTTCTTCGGCGGATATTTCAACTTTGAATGGCGAAAATGGAGTTTATGCACCTGCTAAATATTTGCAAAAATTTGTAGCTTTGTTTTGGCAGAAGAGGCCAAAATGGGCACAGATTTTCTCTGTGAAACTAAATCCAGGAGATAATCTGGCCAAATCCTTTGATGTTTTAATATATACCAGTGTTATTTCTGCTTCCCTTGAGGCAGAATTTCCCAAGTTGTGATAAAAAATAAATAGTCCTAATTTGTCAAGGGGGGTTTGGGGATGCTTGATAACCTGCAGATGCTTCGGCCTGCCATTTTCACCGGAACCCCACAATCATTTAGCAAGAATGTTGCAAGTCGATATTATAACACCGCAAAAAGATAAAAGCCTTCTAAAGGCCATATAATTTCCAGAGTGTTAGGACATGAAAAATGTGTTGGGAATTATAGCGATCTGTAGCCGCTTTGGATATTGTAACACAAGAGCTTCCTATGAAATATGGTCTTTTGATAAACTTTCCCCTTTCTTGCATCTCCACAAGTACTTCTATTCTCCGCCATATTGTTTGTGATATAGTTGTCTTTGAAAAATGTTTTAATGACTTGCAGAGCCGTTAGGACTGGCCTAGAGCATTAAGTGTATACACATTTGATATTTCTGTTTGGACACATGGCTGTGACTATGCTGGGAAGAATTCCCTGGAATAGAGGATTACAACAAGTGGAGAGAGAGAGTTGGTTATTCGTGTTAGAATCACCTTGTTTACTTTTTTCCGTTTAAAACATTTTTATGCAAAAGTAAAACCTTTCACGTCAACAGAAACAAATCTAATTCAATACTGAGAGTAAATGGATTTGTAATTGATTCAAAGTGAAGAAAAAGAGATTCACTGAATTTACTCCTAACTGAACAAAATTGAGTAAAATATCTTCAAATTTTCATATTGATTTAAGTTTAATTATATTAAGAATATCGGGTTATTTTCAGATTATTTCTGCATTTTGAAGATAATTATTTCATTGGACATCTAACATCCCACTGCTCCATTCAAAGTTGACAATAATCTACCTAACAAGATATGTTGCTGACATTCTCCGATATTATTCTGAAGCAGATCTTTAATAAGAAAATTGAATTAATATAAGGATGTCCTCTGGGCCAAATCTGATTGCATTTGGCAAAAAAGAAATTTCAACTTTTCGAGTGTTTACAGTTAATGAAAGGTTCACCTTTAGAATCTGATTTGACAGGTGGAAAAAATAGAAGAAACGGGGTTGTCTCCCTTCCTTAGCATCTCTCATAGATGGGCTCGGCAAATTTGGTTAAAATTGATTTTTCCTCACGGAGCGAGTTGTTTACAATTAAGGTGAATTAATGTAAAGGAAATGTAAACTTGCTTGAATTTGACATTGCCATTGATGCGCTTGCAATATTCATGGTTATGCTGTTTGCTTTAAAAATAATTAGAAACCACATAATCAAGTTATCATTTTTTTTAGTTCTGATTAATTCAATTAAGCTTCAATGCAAACAAAGTTTTGAAGCAAACTATTGATTAAAATTTTATCTAGTTTCTGTGGACTTAATTTCATTGCTTTTATATATGCAGATGTATGATATTATTTATAAAAAAAATACCTTCTAAGAATTATACCAAATTTGTTTTGTTTATTTTTTTCAATCCCACTTTTTCTTCACTTTGATTTAATTTATTAATATTTATCATGAAAAAATACAGTCTTTTTTAAAACATATTTTATCTCACTTGATAAAACTATAAATCATTTTAAAACAAAGTAGATCATTTGTCATTTGTTTTGAAGTTTGGATTTATTATTTCCTCAAATTTGACAAAACTGGTTCCATCATCCATCATTTCCTCCACCACCCTCCCCCTACAGATACCGAGGGCTTCTTTCACCAAGACCTAACCCCTCTAAACTTTCCCCTCTAAAATCCTGGATGTTAACGAGTTGTGATTCCTGTAAACTTGCTTCTCTGACAGACAGACAGACAAAATATTTTATTAATGTGTCACATGTTTTGTATTTAATCGGGTACAGTGACAATTAATATATATAAAAATAATAAAAATAAAATAGTATACAAACATCAGGCCATATGGCCAATGAGACACACAAGACATTGTATATACAAGTTAAAAATTAAAGATTAAGATATGTATATATACATCATTTCAATAGCTGCAGTGTTTATGATCCTTAACTAGGATTCTGCTTCTTGATCAAGGCCTTAGACTAAACCATAATGTAGGATTTTCTAGCAAGCAACATCATAAACTTCATGACATATATCATCATTATCAATGCCAAATCCACCTCATCGACTCATTTCCCTTTCCTTCTCCAACTTACCTCCGTCAAACCGATTAAGTTGATATAAACATGCATGAATTTCCATCATTATATTATCATCCACATACATGCACAATTATCACTTGCTCCGTCCCCATATTTTACTAAATACCTACCCCTTATCTTTGTTACCTATTTTTCTTCAACTACAACACTATTCCCCATCTTCCTATTGGTCGTCAGCTTCTTTTCCTCATTTCTTGACCATTTCTGCCCCCCTCTTCAGCGCAGTACAAACTGATTCGCTAGTTCCAGCCGATGCTCACAGGTTTCACCGCAATGCCTCTCTGGTCCTTTCCACTTTTTTACCTCAACTCTGCCCCCACACCACTCTCTGGGTCCCTCACTGCTTGACCACAATCCTGTACCCACACACCTTTGACCTCTAACTGCTTGACCACAACTCTGTCCCCCACACCCCAGTCTCTGGACCTCTAACTGCTTGACCACAACTCTGTCCCCCACACACTTCTCTGGACCTCTCACTGCTTGACCACAACTCTGTCCCCCACACATCTTGGACCTCTAACTGCTTGACAACAACTGTCCCCCACACACCGTGGACCTCTAACTGCTTGACCACAACTCTGTCCCTCACACACCCTGGACCTCTAACTGCTTGACCACAACTCTGTCCCCCACACACCCTGGACCTCTAACTGCTTGACCACAACTCTGTCCCCCACACACCTCTCTGGACCTCTCACTGCTTGACCACAACTCTGTCCCCCACACACCCTGGACCTCTAACTGCTTGACCACAACTCTGTCCCCCACACACCTCTCTGGACCTCTAACTGCTTGATCACAACTCTGTCCCCCACACATCCTGGACCTCTAACTGCTTGACCACAACTCTGTCCCCCACACACCTCTCTTGACCTCTAACTGCTTGACCACAACTGTCCCCCACACACCTCTCTGGACCTCTAACTGCTTGACCACAACTCTGTCCCCCACACACCTCTCTGGACCTCTAACTGCTTGATCACAACTCTTTCCCCCACACACCCTGGACCTCTAACTGCTTGACCACAACTCTGTCCCCCACACACCTCTATGGACCTCTAACTGCTTGAACACAACTCTGTCCCCCATACACCCTGGATCCCTTACTGCTTGACCACAACTCTGTCCCCCACACACTTCTCTGGACCTCTAACTGCTTGACCACAACTCTGTCCCCCACACTCCCCTCTGGATCCCTCACTGCTTTGACCACAACTCTGTCCCCAAACCTTCCCCAAATACACAGTGGTCAGTCCCATGTTAAACTCTTGAGCCAATTTAATACAGCTGTTTGTTAACTATTCTCTTTCCCTGACCCATCCCAGTGCAGTACAGGGGGAGGAGAGGTTATGGCTGTTTGCCATGTATAACTTTAGCACAGGATAAATGATACATCCAAATGTCTTCTTTTCATGATTACAGACCAGTTTTAACGCTTTTCTTTACCACAGCTGATAAAAGGCATCAATAATTTCAAGCATATGTCTGCCCAAATGCTTATTATTGATTAACTACAATCAGTTTGCTAATTAGGCTTCAGAATGTTCACTTATCAGGAAGACCTATACCTCGTACAGTGACCGTCCCGACCCTAATTCATCATGTAATTCCAACGTCACTACCTCCTCTTCATCTGCATATTTCTTTTTTCTTTCGAGAGCTGTAAAAACGAGAATTCATTCCGGTGGAGCATTAATCTATCAAGAACAAATGACTTATCACATTAATATGTGTGTATCTGCCCTGTATACCAACAAGGAATTGGATTTTTTGCCGACATTTCATATTTAGTATGATCGGCCGACCCTGGCCCCTCCATTTGGCCGCAACAAACCTCTCCGTCATTGACCATATTGATTTTGATGTCACATTTAGTCTATGAATTCACTAAAATAGCATCGCATACACAGTAGAGCTCTGTCCACGCACAATGGGAATTAGAAGCATAGAAGGAAAAGTAGAGCTGGAGTACTGCTTCTTTCATCTCTCTTTCATCTGGTGCTCTTTACTTATTGATTATTTTATTCTGTTGTAATAAAGAAGAAAATTTGATATCGTTAGACAAGGTTTTCATTTGGTTATCATGTTTGTATTATTGGGGAATGTTGAGATGAAGGTAAGAATGCTTTGAAACAAAAAATTGTGAAAATGTTTAGTTTTAAAGAGTCTGTACTATAATTTTAAAATCTTTTAAAAATTTCTGTAAATCTTCATTGCAAATATGTGATAGATTACAGTATGTATTTTGTATTTGATTTTGTCAATACAACATCATTTAATATGACTAACAGATAATAAACATTAAAATGGACATTTCATATCAATTGAAATTTATTCAATCATCTAATTTACATTTTCTTTTGCAAAAGTAGCGTAAATAGAATGCAGTATAAAGAATGGGATGAAAATTAAAGACCCTTTGATTTTAAAAATAAAGATCAATAAAATCTGCAAAATATTGATTCAGTTGATAATCATTTATAGTAACAGATGAAATTGTAAAATTTTCATGATTTTCTATCTGTATTATTTCTCATATTGATTGTCTAAATATAATCATTATTACTGTTAATAATCATAATGGAATATCAAAACTTGTATTCAACATGATCAGATATGGTGCATCACAGCCTATGATTATGGGTTTAAAAGTTATGATTATGATGATAATAATCATAGAAGCATCCAGGTTTGAACCCAGTGAACCAAACCCTCCCCCTCCCCCTCCCCCTCCCCCTCCCCTCTAGTTCCACCATAGATAATGCAACGCAGAGAAGGAGGGGGAGTGTTTGGATCACGAAGCATGCATGGGAATCAGGTCTTTTCACATAAATTATATAGGGAAAGTAGTAATTATTATCATCTCATAACATGAAAACAGACAAAAGATGACATAATTAGTTTCATAATTATATACTCCTTTTTCATATTTAAACAAAGTATTTATATATTGTGCTTTAAAAAATTATGAGCATTTTATTTTTCATCTTTAAAGTTGAAAGTTATAATAATGTGAAAATATTACTTTATAAACTTAACATTTACTTTATCGATAATAACATTCCTTTTTCATATTTAACTAAAGTATTCATATATTCTGTTTTTTGTGAAATTAAATATATAAAAAAAATCTGTTTCACAGTGGAATTCCCATAAATTTGAGATATATATAATCCCTTAATTATCCTATTCTTTGTGATTTATGTATTAAAGTTCCTTTATACAACTACAGTTGGGCAAAAAACATTGTTTTATCTTTTGCATCAAGGTAATAATGTCATATGAACCTTCAGCTATCATTACCTTATCATCATAACATCTAACTAGCAATGACATGCTGTATAGATTGAAAGCTGATAAAATTATTTCATATAATGGAGAAAAATAATTTGAAATATGGCTTATATATTCATGAAAGAACATCCTATTGAAGGAGATTTTAAAGGAATGCAGAATATGGCTTTAAGCTGTTTTTTGGATATAATAATGCTGATGATATTAGATTTCCCTCTGAGGAAATTTGAACCAAATGTGGCAAATATAAATCACATATGCCAGGCATGTAATAAAAGGGATGCTTAATTTGTGACATTATTTATGACAATGCACTATGGCCGAAGTCTTACAGCTTTTTTATACTCTTTATACTAAATTGGATTTGTGACAGAGATAAATAAACTTGAACGTAGAATCAGGATCACAAACTTGTAGAGACTATGCCGTGGGAACAGCGATGTCCCATCAAGGATGTACAGGACTTTTTTTCGTCGCATTTATGCGCCTTTTCTTGTATGTCCAACGATCACTCAAGTCCTCTTTGAAACATCACTTCTTTTACTTTTCATATTAACAACCATAAATTTCTCATCTCGCTCTTGTTAACATCAAATTAGAGGCTGCTTCGATATATCATACTCCGACAGTACATACAATTCCTTGTTGCTCTGTCCTGGCTAATCCCATGTTGTTTGACTACCTCTCGTCTTCTTTATGGATGTAATATGTCATGTAGCTTTCATATATTGTCATCTACATTATTTTTACAAGCTTTACATCATGTACTTCCTAAGCCTCGGAAACTCCCAAGGCAAAATGTTTCGATGAATTCCTTAATTGATGTAGATATACATATGAATTCCTTAAATACTGTAAATATACATATGAATTCCTTAAATACTGTAGATATACATATGACATCCTTAATCGCTGTAGATATACATGTGAATTCCTTAATTGCTGTAGATATACATGTGAATTCCTTAAATGCTGTAGATATACATGTGAATTCCTTAATTGCTTTAGATATACATGTGAATTCCTTAAATGCTGTAGATATACATGTGAATTCCTTAAATGCTGTAGATATACATGTGAATTCCTTAATTGCTGTAGATATAATATGAATTCCTTAGTTGTTGTAGATATAATATGAATTCCTTAGTTCTTGTAGATATGTGTATGAATTCCTTTATTCTTGTAGTTAAGTACATAATTTCCCTAATTCTTGTAGATATACATATGAGTTGTTCTAAATACTGTTGATATGATATGATATAAGAAGTACAGTTTTTCATTAAATAATATATCAACTAAAGAAAAATTAAGAAATTAATTCCTTTATCATTTATGTTTGATACATGATAAGAAACAAACTATCAAACCATCAACCTATAATATGATTAAACCAAAATTAAATTCATTAACCTATCTATATCAAGCCTTATACCAAAGGTAATTAATCATATGCCAAATAAACTAAATGACCGAAATTATTAAATATCATATCACTTAACCAAAATCACTTTAAAATTATGTAAATCCATTTAAAAGAAAACAAAAAGCAAAAGAGAAATTTATGCAATAATGACCCAAATTATCATATGAACAATAATCCCTTGTAAGACTTAAAAAAATGACACAAGTTAAGTAAAAGGCACAAGTTAAGTAAAAGGCACATTCTAAGTAAAAAGCACAAGTTAAGTAAAAGGCACTTGCTAAGTAAAAGGCACATGCTAAGTAAAAAGCACAAGTTAAGTATAAGGCACATGCTAAGTAAAAGGCACAAGTTAAGTAAAAGGCACATGCTAAGTAAAAGGCACAAGTTAAGTTAACAACACATGCTAAGTAAAAGGCACAAGTTAAGTTAACAACACATGCTAAGTAAATGACACAAGTTAAGTAAACAACACATGCTAAGTAAATGACACAAGTTAAGTAAACAACACATGCTAAGTAAAAGGCACAAGTTAAGTTAACAACACATGCTAAGTAAAAGGCATATGCTAAGTAAACAACACATGCTAAGTAAAAGGCACAAGTTAAGTTAACAACACATGCTAAGTAAAAGGCACAAGTTAAGTAAAAGGCACATGCTAAGTCATAACTCAATCCCTCGATCCCTAAGGTAAACGTACTAATGTTTTTTACCAAGGGAAAGAGCCAAGCACATGTTAAAGGTCGGTAATAGCGAGAGATGGAGTACATAGCTTAAGAGTTTGTCATGTGAGGTATAAGTTGACATATGACAACAGGATAGAGTCTGGCATATAGAGAATCTCTTATTAAAGTCTTCTTTGAACTTGGTCTCTCTCTATGGGAAAATACTCACACTAGAATTTGAGCCCCTTTCTAGGAGTGTCGTGAGAGCGAAGGAGAGAGTGTCGGTGAAATTGTGTTGTTTGATGTCAATATGAGAACTCTGATACACTCTTGTCTATGGGAGAAATACAATACATTTTGATGTAGCGGTCATTGCAGTCCATGTGAAGATTGGACTTTTATGGTCTCTTGTTTTCGTTTCATTTGTTGTTTAAATTTGTAATAATTGGTAATAATGAAATAGGTAAATGAAAAAAAATTAACATATTTAAAATAAAGAAATATACAAATCTCCAAAATAAATAAATCTCCAATGAATAATCTACAAATTTTTACCACCATGAAATCCTTTATTACATGGAACAATGGTTACTCTTTATGATATTTGTATGTACCTGTGTGTATGTTATCAATGTACCTGTGTTTTATTGAATTTTAGGTGTAATTTCACCCATCTGTGGACCAGTGTTAATTGTGTCATATCTAAACTGAATGTTTTTTCTTACATTTAACACTATGATAAACTATATTATCATTACTATTAATAATAATTTTAAAAATATGCATTTCTTTTCACATAACAAAATTTCAATTTTGTTTAGTGCAATAAACACAGCAGCGAATATGACAAACATGCTGAGAGGCAACTGTGACATAGTATACACAATCAAAACATGGTTATTATACTTAATGATTTAATTATCAACTAATTATTCATAATTCTGTAAATGTTCAGCATCATTTGTTGAGAGATGTTTTTCTGAGATAATTTCAATTCTATTTCTTGAATATTGTGTAATGTGTAGTGTATCATGTGTAATTAAAGGAAGTCTTATTCTCCAAATATAATTTCATATATTTTTTAAAGATGGTTCTGACATAAGT
Source organism: Gibbula magus (assembly GCA_936450465.1). Classification (NCBI taxonomy): domain Eukaryota; kingdom Metazoa; phylum Mollusca; class Gastropoda; order Trochida; family Trochidae; genus Gibbula; species Gibbula magus. Next base: position 69,318,169 of record OW388299.1, on the reverse strand, counting down.
GATAATATTTTAAAGATGTTTTTAAAGTAAAACATTATTTTATCAATTTACAATATTTTGTTTATTGAATTTCATCATACAATGATCATTATTTTTGACATTCAAATTGACCTTTTTTGATGGTGTTCAATAATAATGCAAATTAGATTTTCAACACATGATTTCTTTATTTTACTTTGATTTCATCTTACATATTTTCATAAATGCTATAATTATGTGTCTCTGTTTAATTTCAGATCTCCTATCATGATCTATTTCAACAAAGGACCTTCATCAAGACTCTCCAGTTGCGACTAATGTTCAGGTATTAAATCTAAAATAAAGGAGATAAAAACAATGTGTTTGACATGCATATATTTACCCTCCCAAATACGTCAAAGCAACACAGTTCTCTGATTGAATTTAGTTAAAAACTGTCTTCCTGACGACTAGCTACTTATTAAAAGTACATAGTGCTTTCCTAACGACTAGGTGTATGGTCTTGAAGTGAGCCATCCATCTGGATGAGGGATGAGCCTTAACTTGCTATCATAGCCGCACCGCGGGGCAATCGTTTTCTGTCACCCTCACACCTAAAATTTCTTCGTCAGGGACCGACCCTTTCCTCCGACATCTTGCTCCTTATGGCTCGATGCTCCATCTTTTTCATCGATCGATCGCATGAGAGGGACAAGCCAGGGGTTGTTTTTTCAGGGGGACAGAGTTAGTGCCCCCCTGATTGTTTGCCCAGGACTCCGTAGGGTTTGTCCCAAGATGACCCAGGGGTTAGGTTGAGAGGGGATGATTGCTTTCATAGAGTCTTATCGGAGAGATTTGTGTGAATTTGTAATTCTTGAGATTGTTGGAGCATTTCACAGGTTGTTGAAACAAAATGATAGTTCAATGTGTTCTTGAAGGGGAATGTTTCTTCATGTCACCAAGAGGATTTCAGAGGGGGGGGGGGGGGAGAAGATGATTGGAGGGGGAAGCAGGGAGGATGTTGAATCAAAATGATGGTCCATTTGGGGGGAGGGGGGACAGTTTGTCATGTCACCTGAGTGGTGGGAGGGGAGTAAACAGTTAAATGGAGACAACAGAATGGGAGGCTGGTATTGGGAAGGTAGATAGATATAGTGATTAGATATGACAATGTCGTGTGAGGATGACAGGAGAGGGGGTGGGAGAGGAGTGGGACAGTTTGGTGAACTCACCTGAGAGGGCGGAGGAGGAGGGTGAAGAGTTACATGCAATTAAGACAGGTGTGTGGGATGGTTGATGATGTATAACACTAAAGGAAGAGTTAGAAGGTATCAGAAGATAGGGTTTGGGGTTGAGAGGAAGGGATGCAGTACAGTCATCTCACCTAGCAGACAAATTCACTTGACAGGTAAAAGGCAATGAAAAACTGGTTATGTATATTTTTAGAATTTTACAAAAATATGGTATTTGGGGAGTATTTATGTTAATAAGTGCCCCTGCTTAAATATCCTCTTTATACTTTTCACTGCTAATTTGTGAATGAAACAATGATACGTAAACTGTCGATAACTACTATTCTCTGTACAACCAGTTCATCCACCTTATCCTATGAATACAAACAGGAGGAGGGGAAGTTGGTGGATAAGTGTCGTCATGTTTTTGTCACCTGGGAGAGAGAACTGAAACAGGGGAGAGGTGACAAGACTGGAGGGGGAGAGTCTTGTCTCTAGAGAGATGGGGAGGGGGGTTGACGTCGATGGAGGGGGTCAATAGGGGGTGAGGATGTCCCTTCTTCCCACAGTGGCTATGGATGAGATGTATGTGAAATATGTCCGTCCTCTTGCCGTGTCCAGAAGCAAAGGTTTGTATCCTGTATCATATAAAGATTGTGTGTTTTGGCTGGGGCCATATTGTCTCTGGGAGGGACTGGAGAAGACTAGCAGAGACAAATCATATTCGTCAACCCCTCCTCTCTGGGCTGTGGGAAAATCGTTTGTTTAAACAGCAATCCCGACCCCTGAGTCTCAACTTATTGTGAGTTTGCCAACATGGCCATATTGGTTCATGTAAACCCAAGCTCCCCGATGATCACCAATTTCAATACAAAATTTCCTCGTTCAAAGAAGATGGCAACAAAAAGAACATTTTATGTTAACATTCTGATCCGGCAAACAATTCGGAAACTGTTGTTGTACTTTTATCTCCCAGATTTCGGCATCAATTTCTTCAACTCGTTGCATGTTTTTGTCATGGAGTAAATTTTACAGCATGATTTGAGTCCCAAGTCCACGGGGATAGAGAAAGACATTGAAAGCGTCATATGTTGTAACGACTGCCAACTCTTAAATACGGGAAAGCAATGACTGATTAGCAAAGTGTTGACACTTGTCAAATTAACTTAAAGCAGGTTTAGAAAACCTCACCTCTAATTAAACACTTCAAAGATAGAGAAAGTTGAATTCTTTAGACCTTATCAATCGTGATGGCAGCCAATGTGAAAGAGATGCATGGTGCAGTGTATTTATCAAAGGAAATATTGACGTTGTTGTTGATCCCAAGATCAACTTTTTAAAAAGTTTGTTTTTGAAATAGTGTCACCTGCTCTGTCAGTAATTGTTTCATGGAGTAGTTATGCCTTTGTTATCTTTATTCATGATGAAAAATTAAGAATAAAATAATTCTGACTCAAGTTAATACTTGACATTTAAAGCGAGCCATCAACATTATTTTCACTTTTTAAGTCGCATAAAATGAATGTTTCTTTATTGCTTTTGAGTACCTGAGTTTCTTACAGGTAAGTAATTAAAAGAGAAAGTAGACATATTTAAAACCTAAGAATATTTCAATTGATATTTTCAAATTAATGTTTTCATACAACAATCATTTATAAAAATAAAAGTTTCTTCAACTTTGTTATAAGGAGGGTTCTATCAGGATATTTTTTGTGGAAATGAAATTCAAGAGGATATTCCCATTTACACATATATTCTATTAATGCATGATTAAAACACAGTCAAATTGAAAGATATTAATGAAGTTAATTCTTTGATGACTTTACATTTCACAACTTGATAAAGAGACGCAAACATTTGTCGCAAAAATAAAAACAATGAGAATAGAAGCCATTCATCGGCGCTGCGAGTGGGGAAAACTTCGCTACGGCACAATTGCACATTGTTTATTAGTTGTATGATACCTTATGTGTTACCTTTTGTATATTCTTTCAGTGTGGATGTTTTATTATTACAAACAAAATTAAAATTGGGTTATATATAGCGTGTTTTCATTTCACGAAATGCCAACAAACCAAGATGGTGAATGCTGCCGATAAATCGGTGATAGAACTTTCCTTTTAAGTGATCTTGTGAAAATATTGAATGTCAAAGATCATTGTGCTACTTTCCTTCTGAAAGATCAAATTTACAGCTTAAAATTCCCAGGATGTACTAAATAACCATAGATCACTTAGTACATCTACAAAGCATAGCTGTCTATGTTAAATCCATTATACATCTCTTGATCATTGTCTTGTTACTGTGCAGCTAAGCATGTAAAACAGATTACCTCCCCTTGTTTGAAAGAGAGCCACCTGGTAAGTTAGTGAGGCTACATGACCATTGTTTCTTAGTTTTGTATGATATATCCTCTGTGTTAAATACATTATAGTTTGAGGGTTTATGCAGATAATATATTAGGTCAGGTCTAGTTAAATGTGCTATGAAACACAAAGGTGACCTGAAGTCACTAAGGTAGCCTTAGTGCAATGGTAAAAGATGGCACTAAGGTTAACCTTGTTTGTGCAACGACTCCTTGGGCCTATTTTCACAAAGCCTCTTAGTGTTAAAGGTACATCCATTGTGTTGTTGGGGGTCAAATATGCCAAACGTTAAAAATGGTCTTACTTTATCGAGAAGTACCAACTGTTACCGAAAACTAACATTTTGATGATATTCGACTTAGTATATTGACGATATGAAGGTAAAAGTGTCGATTTCTGATCGAAAACCGGACAATGCACAGCGTGTGGCGCGCGCCAATGAGTCAAACGTAATTTTGGAATCTTATTTAAACCAGATAAAATAAAATATTTGGGTTGATAATGTTTAATAGGTCATATAACTACTGTGCGTGTAAATAGGACATGCACTTTCGGTTTCTGCACATGCATAATGATGTTACTCGATTTTAATTGGAAACTAGTAATTATGATATATTTGGCGATTGGGGATGAATATGCAAGCTTAGTGAATTTGTTTGTATTGTAAACAGCACATATGGTGTGTTCGAACGTATTAAAGTCAAATCAAATTTTATGAAACACAATGGATGCACCTTTAAGGTCACCTTTAGCCCACAGTTTTAACATTGAGTTACGATCATTATGCTAAGGGAACTTTGTGCAAGTGACCCCAGGGTCTACTTAATTCACAAAGCCCCCTTATGCTAAGGTGATCATAACTCAATGCTATCACTATAGGCTAATTTCAGGCAACCTTTGCCTTAGTGCAAGTAGGCCCTGTACCATTTTACAAAACACTATGGTGATTGTAATTAACTCATTCATTTGTTTTGGTGAATTAAATGCCTTTGAATTAATAATTTGGGAAAGCAACGAATACAAATATCCCTTATGATTTGAAATAGTTATCCCAAAACAGAACAGGAACACATGTCCAGTTTCTGATTTATCAATAACCAAATAGTGAGTGCCAAAACAATTTGACATATCTCAAACAATGGAGGTCTGTTTTTGAAGCCTTTCTAGAGATCCATTAAATTTTAATATCCGGCATAATTGCTGCCAACTTAGTTGGTTAAACCAATGGGAAAGGAAGATTTGCTTTGGAGCCTTGTTTGTTTACAACCTCTAGGATTCTAAAAATCTATTGTAGACCATTTAGGTTCCCGAAGATAATACAGGCTATTAATTATTAATTATTTTGCTGCTGAATTAATTAGTCAAATCATAGTGCCGAGTTTACAGAATTGAACATTTGTTTACAAAGGGAATAATCAAGGGTTCCATGGCCACAGGTTAAAGATTGTCCATACCAGAAACTTGCATAACCCAGACATGAAGATTCAATATTTAAGGTGGGCGGGATAGCGCAGTGGTTAGTGCGTTTGGCTTCGGATCAAGAGGTCCGGGATTCGAATCTCCCCAGGGGCACGGCAACTTTGTCTGCAGTAGAGAACTGTTCTACCCTCAGTAAGGTTTGGGTGTAATGCTACACTGAATTTCAGCGTAGTACCACCCATGGTTCGCTAGTTCCAGCCGACGCTCACAGGTTTCACAGCAATGCATAGCCACATGGCGTTGCGGGCTTTCTCCCTGCCGTAATACTAGCAGCTGCGATATGTCGGTAAGTAAAATATTCTTGAAAGCAGCGATGCAAACTCAAAAGGTGATAAAAGATAAAAGATTCTCCAAGCTCCTACAGTTTCTATATGTTGTGTTTCTGTTTCCAATCAACTTCTTCCTGCCGGACAGTAGCCGCTGTACCATCTGTCCAGTACTGGATGTGGTCAAGATGGTGTTGTTCTATGTCCAGCAGGTAGTAAGTGACCAGTCTGATAGCCATTAGACACTCAGACCGGTTTTATTTAAGTTAAGGTCTTAAAGGGACTGTGTGTCCTGAGTATGTTTGTGGAGAGGAGATTCGAAGCATGGATACTCCTGTTTGTACTATCTTTTGGGGAAGGGGGTGGGATAGAACAGTGGTTAGCACATTCAGCTTCGGATCAAGAAATCTGGGGTTCAAATCCTGCTAGGGGCTCGGCAACTTTATCTGCTGTGGAGAAATGGTCTACATGCAGTAAGGTTTGGGTGCAATGCCACCTGAATCTGTTCGCTAGTTCCAGCCAATGCTTGCAGGTTTCACCACAATGCAAAGCCACCATGGTGTTGCAGGCATTTTCCCTGCAATAATATTAGCAGTGATACAAGTGAAATATTTTTGAAAGTGGCATTAAACCCCAACTAACCTCACAAGTCGAGTCGAGAAATTTTATCAATTATCACAATGACTCAAACCGCAGTGGAGAGATCATTCCTGTACAAAACATCTGCTGAAGATTCACTCACTCGCTCATTAAATTGTACCTGGTAATCAATGTCAAAGATGGGAAAAGTGTCATAAAATCATAGTTATAACATGAATTGCTCAATTTTCCAGAAATGTTTTACATTGGTCCATGGAAAGCATAAGAGCATAGCAAAAGTCACCTCAACACAGTATTAATTTTCCAATGTTAATATCATAAAAAAACATGACAAATTCATCTTCAATACTTTACGAGCCGTAGGAATTGACCTTAGACTAAAATTTTGTCTATGGAATTTTTATAATTACTTAACCTTCATCCTTTTGATTACATATTTTTCCATAGTTCCATGTGTATTCAGTTTATCTAGACTTGCTGAATAAAGATCTAGACTTATTAAAGGCTCTTAATAATACACAGTCATGGAGCAGGACTAGAATTGACCTGTGTCCAGATATTTCACATGCTCTCTCATTTGTTCCAGAAATGTGTCAAAGTGTTAGAGAAGATGACAAGGTGTATATTTATAGCATTCCATGAATTAGACTTTAAATGCCCATATGACATTCTCGTTTCCTGTGGAAGTCCAGAGATGTTCAAAATGTCCCAGGTCAAAGAAAACAAGACAGGGCATCATAAATTCATCTTCAGGCTGTTACCGCCACACGACTTGCTCATCAAATCGACCTCGCGTCCAGAGATGTTTAGGGCAACAAGGGTCAAAGGAATCATGGCAAAGCATCATAAATTCATCTGCAAAGTATGTTCTAGGATTTGATAGACTCACAGGACCTTCATCAAATTGACCACATGTTTAATAGATGTTTAGGTCGACATGGGTCACCGCAAACATGACAGGGGATCATAAACTGCTCCTTAACTCTTGTAGTTCTCATGTAGGGACTGGTCAGAACAGTGCTTGTACCTTGCTTCCAGGGGAGGGGGAGGGGGAGGGGGAGGGGGAGGGGGAGAGGGAGAGGGAGAGGGAGAGGGAGGGGGAGGTTCTGGTCAGAACAATTGTTGTACCTTGCTTCCAGGGGAGGGGAGGGGGGAGGGGAGGGGGGAGGGGGGGGGAGGTTTTGGTTAGAACAATGCTTGTACCTCACTTTCAGGGGAGGGGAGGGGGAGGTTCTGGTCAGAACAATGCTTGTACCTTGCTTCCAGGGGAGGGGGAGGGGTAGGTTCTGGTCAGAACAATGCTTGTACCTCGCTTCCAGGGGAGGGGGGAGGGGGGGGAGGAGGTTTTGGTCAGAACAATGCTTGTACCTCGCTTCCAGAAAATATCACCATTTTATTAAATATTGAAAAGGAGACTGTAAGAAATGGAAGGGCTCCTTTTAATTTTTAAAAAAAAATTTTTTTTTTACAGTCTAAGTGTTAGACTAGGTATCTGCAGAACAAACTTGTTGCAGTGTTAAAAATCATTTGGCTAAAGGTTCAGAATATCCTCTCTTTAAGTCAGGGTGAAATCGAAAGTAGTAGTCAATATGTCAAGGCATCATATAATAAATTCATCTTAAATAGCATAATTTTGCATGCTAATTTCACAATCATTAGGTCTTCATGACCAAACTTTATGAATTGTGCAAAGCATTTTAAATTATTATTCTCAATTATTATATCTCTCTCATTATGACAGGGCATCATCATAGCATGTTTAGCAAGAATTTAGCTTATTAATACCATATGACCATCTCATTTGTTTTCAGGAGTTAATAATAATGTCCCAGGTCCAAGAAAACATGACAGAGCGTCATAAATTCATCTTCAGGCTTTAAAGCCACACGACAGGCTCATCAAATTGACCCCATGTCCAATGATGTTAACGTCCACCAGGGTCACAGAAAACATGACAGGGCATCATAAACAGATCATCACTGCATGTAGTTTTCTCTGTAGGGGATGGACAAGGAAAGTAACTGCTTGTTGATGCTTGTAGCTTGCTTTGAAGGGGATGGGAGGGGGTGAGAGGGGAATGGGAGGGGGTGGGATGGGTTGACTGAAGGTGTAGGGGCACGTGCCCTTTTTGACCCGAACAAAGAGGGGTTAACTTATTGGGTGCCCAGATGGTAATGTGATTGTCAGTTTTGCTTTGGTGCACACTCTGAAGATCTTAAATCACTCATGCTAGTACATTATAAATCCTATACAGGCTATACTTGATAGGGAAAAAATGAATTTATGTTTTAAAAGTAGATTTATGGTTGAAAAAAAATGGATTTATGAGATGAAAAAATGATATATGTTTTCTTACCTTGTATTATCTTACATTGTTCAGGTTCAACTATTTTGAGAAAAAAAGGGATTTTTTAAAACCTTTATGTCGTAACAAGAGAGAAAGGCCACACAAGAGATGATTAAGATCAATTTGATTTTTGTGTGTCTTTTTTACGTATGTACATAAAATCACATATCCAATATGTTTTATTTTGTTATTTATATTTTTCGAAATAATTTTAAGGAAATTTCTTGTTTTTTATTTTTTTAAATCAGGATTATGTTCAATAAGGATTGTGTATTGATGAACTAATTATCAATGCGCTCTGTTTGTGAAGATTTACTACACATATTTATCTGATCAATGCAGGGATGTAAACATTTCTTCAAGACAGAAATTAGCAGTGGGATAGTAATTTGAATGAAATTAATGATAGCTGTACAAATATCAAAGCTTTAATTATGTTAATATACTCGTTATCTCTAGTACAGATTTAACTGCCAGTCATTTTGTACCACGGTCCCACGAAGAAATGAATTATGTAAGATTAAATGACGTATTGCAATCATGCATAAGTTAATTGTTATGATTTATACAGTCAGGGCAAAATAAATTTGCAAGTCAATTTCTTGTGAAAGAACATAATGACAGTGAAATTGACATGCTAGTAATTTATATTGCACATAAATTAACTTTTATTATTAATTTGTAAATAACAAGGCTGTCTGGAGGGAAGGGCCAGTCCCATACTTAATGAATCTATTGTGAGATTCAGCTAACGTTTCCTTCAACCCCGACCCCCCATATTCCTCCATGTTTAAAAGGGTCTATGCCAGTTTTCTTCAAAGGAAGCTGACAGCATCTTAAATTTACAGCCATGTTGCTGACTGAAATGTTTGATAGGAATTAATCAAACCCATAATTAGAGTGTGAGTATAATTCTGAACAGTGTGTGCAGATACCCAGAGACGTAACTAGATACTCACGGAGGTGAAGATTTAAAAGAAGGGAAATTGGTATAGATTTCCTCCTCTAGGTTCCAAACTGTAGCATAAATCAATTTCCTAGAAATCTTACAGATGTACGCTGTTAAAGTGTTTGAAGGTCAGAGGTCAGAGAAGCCAGCAGTAAATTATTCTGGCACCTGTACTGTGCTATTGTCATTGAATGTAAATAACAAATTTGTTAAATGACTCATATACACTGGGCTATGCTCAGGTTTATGCCTTTATCTATTAAGAGATATTTTACAAGGCATTTTATTCAATGGGTCTGAGGACTATGTAAGTGTTTACAGCGAAATACGAACACAATAGAGTGCAGTACTTTCTCCATGGCAGAATTAAGAACAAGGTGGATAAATAACGTCACAAAACAAAGAAGTTTAGTTTTGTATAACAAGTGGTAGTGGTAAATAATACAAGTAGAAATGGGCGGTGAGTTTGTCGCTTTTCTGATAGTAAGTCAATTTGAGATTTACTGGCCCTTCACCTCAGCATGATAATTAACAAAACTGTTTTGTGTCCGTCTAAGTGCGAAATCAACTGTAATTTGAAGTTTCAGATAATGATGACATGCATTGCTGATAATTTTTCAACATTTTATCTTTAATTTACATGTAGATTAAATGTTAATTAGTGTGGGAATTAAAGTTTTTAAAGACATCACTGTTTTGTAGATATATTAAAAAGGAACATTCTGATTCTGAACTTTACAAAAAATATTTGAAAAATGAAGCTTGGTTGTTCAACGTTACTCGTGGCATGCTGTCATTAATCACAAATGATTTGACAATTAATTTGATATCATGACATACTTTTTAAATAAAAAATGTAATTAAGTTGATATTTGTTACATTATTCATAGTTATTTTTCTCAAAATACAATAAATATTTGACTTGTAAGATGTATGAGGCATCACAAGAAAGAGGAAAATGATGAATTTATGCCCAATATGATAGTTGAACAATGGGAAACCGAATCCTGATTAAGAGGCAATCGACAAATCTAGAAATGAAATTGATCAATCTGACAACATTAAAAGATAAGAAAAAGATCCAAATGCCATGTCATAGCTGTGTATTAATCAACAGATTTTTTTTCATTTTTTTTCATACACAAGAAATCCTTTCATCCATTGTGGCCACTACCAAAGTCAAAATTCATATTAACATTGTGAAAAGGCATGAGTGAAATGGATTAAATTTAAAGATTAAATTCAAAAATTCAAAAAGATATTTCTGATATTGGATATATATTTCATTTTTGAAAGATAGTTGTCAACAAAGATTTATATTTTCAATTTATTTTTCATCTAAGGTTGTGTTTTAGAAGTAACAAAATATGTCAAATTAAAAAAGGTAGAGGATGAAAGTAGAGAATATTATAACTTGTAGACACATTTGAATTGAATTCAGTACAAGTACAAACTCACTTCAGAAAGATTGTTGTGTAGAAGTAGGCAGCTGCCCATTATCTAATCTAGGACTAATATAAATTTGACATATATTGGCCGATATCAAGGAAGCCATTTCTTCCCCATTTACTGTATGCTTTTGTGTGATTTGTCAATCCAAGTTTTAATATCAGGCAGACATACATTTCTATTAGACGAGTAATGCCCTCCTGACAAGGAAAGGGGGGTCAAATGTCAAATTAATTCATGTTACAACGTCAGAGGAACAAACATATACCGAGAAATATTTCATAATGTCCAATGGCTCCTTGTTTGCTTGTACTGAGCCAGTTGAAAGGGAGATATGAAACGAAAATATTAAACAAATCAATCATATACGGGAACAGGAGACAAACAATATATTATTGTAAATTTGATAGGAGCCTCGATAACTATCCCTGTTCGAGACTCCATGATTTAAAAAGCAAACTGTAAACATATCAATCATTTATAAGTGCAGAGGGAAGATTGAAATTTGGGTTGGCTCACCCCATGGAGAGACTTATGAGTCTTGTACCTTTCATATCATTGTTTGCGTAGAGACTGTCTCCATTTCATAACGGGGAAACACTCTCTTGATCTTGGAAATCATTCACCAATAATTCATAACATCTATACTCGATGGTCGCCATGTCGAAAAGAGAAATCTTTGTTAACCCTTACCATTGTGAAAAGTTTGAAGAGAAACTTTTTCATGTATTATAATGAGAGAATTATATGTGTTTTTGTTTGAATTGGATAGTATATTATATCTTAGCTTTATTGTTTTAGTTGTTTGTATGTTTAGCCGTCATTGTTATAAGTATAATTGAAAAATAAAGTTAACTGAATGAAAAGGTGATAGTATCGCAATTTACTTTGTATCCACCAGTATCATTCCCCTCTAAAAGGTATATATACAAAATATCGGAAATATTTTTTCAATCAATTAATTGGAGGTGGGTTGAGTATTTCACTTTTATGACAGCTGCTACTATTATTGCAGGGAGAAAGCCTGCAACAACATGATGATGTGTATTGCGGTGAAACCTGTAAGCATTGGCTGGAACTAGCAAACCATGTCTTATTTAAGCAAAGTAAGGTATGTTTAATTTTCTGTTAATAATTGATTATCGATTGATGCTCAAAGAATCAAAGGAAGCATTTAGTAGTGTGTTAAACAAGGAAATCTCCTTTATACTTTTCATTTACATTGTCTGCCTTATTTAAACAAAGTAAGGTATGTTTAATTTTCTGTTGATCACTGATATTTGATTGACACTCAAAGAGTTAAAGGAAATGTTTGATTGGGTGTTAAACAGGGCAATCTTCTCTATCCTTTTCATTTACTATGTCTGTCTTATTTATTACCCTAGGGTTATGGCACTGTTTCTGACACCTCTATTTATAAGGGATTGATATCTTTGAACTTAGTTGTCCTTAGTGTAAAATCATTTTTTTACGAGACACTTTTCACAAAAGTGTTTAAGTTTTGATTTAAACCCCTGCTTTGTCACTCCGCTCTCGAATGTAGCCAAGAGATTACAAACCTCGATGACAATATCATACCAGCGTTAATGATCTATGGTCTCATTTATTACATCTCCCATTTTCTTCTCTATCCCTTGTCTCAAAGCTATATCTATTATAATGATTCATGTATATTGATAAAGTACATTAAAGCCATGTTGAGCTTCTTTGTTCAATTCTTTCAACAGATTCTTTGATCAACTTTAAAGATGACATCAATGTGGACACAGTGGACAAGATATGTTGATGACATTTCTTTTATATGGAAAAGTTATCTGCTCTTTATGTTTTGATCTATAGTAATGTCTTTCTCAATAAATGAAAGAGAAATGATAAAAATATTTTTTGTTTGACATTGATGTCAAATGTGTTGTTTACATTTGGAATCCAAATAATTTTTTCCTTAATAAATTAGAGGGATTATGATCAACTAAAGACTTTGTCCATAAATATCAAAGGATAATGTCTCTCCTTGCTGAAGATTTATAAATACAGAAAAAACATTTTATTCAACCAATACAGATGTGGTCATAAAGAGGACAAACCTGAAGTCAAAATCTGAAAAAAGGATTTGAAATGATGACATACAGCATTGTTGCATTGTACAATTTGAAAACAAAAATGAATAAAATCTCGGAATTAAAATGTCTAGACTTTATCATAATTTCTAGACTTCATTTTGTTCCTTAATATTTTTTGAACAGCATATAACTATACTGAATTAATTCTTTCAGCACAAGTGTGTTGTAGGCCTTTTTCCATTTCTGTGCAAATGAGGTGTACCCACTACACATAACCTTCCATCTTCTATGAGACTTCCAATATTACCTTATTTCAATAAAGATATGTTTATCACCACCCTTTGTCATACTCCCCTGCAATAACCAGCAACTGTTATCAATGTTATCAACTGACTGTAGTATACACATTCATTGGCCCCCTTTTGGCTTGTACATGATATTAACTGCCATATCAGAATGTTTATATTCTCATAGCTTACCTATATTAATATAGGCATTATTAAGGTAGGACATAAATACAAACTTCTTAAAGCCTATCATACATGTGGATCGTCTGAGGGGTGGGGTTTGTTGGGGAGGGGGTCAGGGTTTGTCGGGGAGGAGGTCTGGGTTTGTTGGGGAGGAGGTCTGGGTTTGTCGGGGAGGGGGTCTGGGTTTGTCGGGGAGGGGGTGGGGTTTTCGGGGAGGACGGTTGGGTTTGTCGGAGAGGGGTGGAGTTTGTCGGGAGGGGGGTTATATTCCGCCTTCAAACTTGACAACCCCAAAAATGTTAAATAAAATGTAGCCAAAGGTCCATTAGTTTGTCAATTAGGCATTGTTTCATGTCTCTAATTAGCAAATGTGGTCCCTCCTAGCTTAAAGGGAGGATTTTATCATGGTATTATTGTGGAACTGAATTTGAGGGAACATGTTTATACATATGTTATGAATACATTATTATAAAGAATCCAATTGAAATTTCTGAGTGTATTATTATGATGACTTTATATTTGACAAGTAGGGTCATTCGTCAGTGCTACGAGTGTGGAATGATTTGCTACGACATAACAAGAAATTTTTTATGTGTCTAATGATCAATTGTTTGTAACATGTTTATTTTATTTTATCAAAAAGTTGTAAACCAATCAAACCCTATCTTTAACAAGGTTTGTTTGCTTTAAATTGATGGTATGAATTTCTTTTTTAAATGGAATTTTTGATGAGATGAGAAAAATGTTATGTTTAGAAGATAATCAGTATTAGATAAAGAATATAATATTTAGATATTTATCATCACAAATATGGAATTGTTACATCTGCATAAAATCAACAACAATTGAGAACAATAATGGAGAAATCTACTAGAGACATTGATTACTTTAAAATCTTGAACAAATAAAAGATCACATTTTTAACTCTACAACAACATTCATTGTCAAAAACAGCTGTCTCCTTATTTACAAACAATTAATTTGAAAAAAGAATCACAAATTTAACAAAAAACTGCTAATCCTCAAATCTAAATTCACATGTAGCCTTCGTTACGTGGGAGACTGTTCAACATTTGCCCTCTCCGATTACCGGAACACCCATTTCATTAAAACCAAATTCACTTTTTCCGATTTGCTTTCATAGCAGAAAATAGGCTGGGGCAATGGGCTGCCCTTTTTGACAGCGAGGGTCAGAGGTTAAGCTACTTAATTACTTTACTAATTTTCTACAAGGTATGACAAACGACGTTGGGGTTGTTTTATGGAAGGATAATTGACTATATCCCTGACTGCCACAGGCATGACTGACACTTTCCAAAGAAGCAGCCGAAATTAATCATATTTGGTCCGTGGGGCGATGTTGGGCTGCCTCTACCCCGGGGCTAGTCTCCGTCGTGATACAACTGAAACAACTTACGATGGTAATGTAATAAACATAAGTTGCGCACAATAATATCCCGTCCGCTCTCCAGCGATGTTTCTTTCAGCTTATCAGCAGAAGAAATAGGGGGATGTTCTTTTCACGCTTTCCTCGATTCAAATTTGCATTGTTTCTTCATCATCGAGTCCCCCGAGGGGCGAGGGTATTATTTTACCATTCTGAGCAAACGATATAATTTTCTTTTCTCCTTCCAATCTCGATAACCCCCTTGAGTTATGTAATATTAAGCAGTGATCTGGCTCTTTGTAGCTCAGAAGCCGAGGGCAAGTTATTACCAAGATTATTGTGTCTAGAAAATTACTTAGCTGTGCTTTGGTCAGCTCGAGATTACGGCGGGGACGGTGTTCCATACAAACGCAACTTCTCCCACGGAGCAGGGACAGATCAATTCCCATCACAGAAATAACGTTTCATTTTCTGATGTCGTGTCAGCAGGCCAATCTGACGACATGTCACCTACAGGGGCCTCAAACATCGACGCTGACAATTTTGACTAAAAACATGATCACCTTTTGTCATATTTTTTATTAGGTAGAGGAGGCTGTGACAGATGCTAAATAGATTTGAATCACTACAACTCTGCTTTTGACTGGCCACCAATGAGTGTCAATAATTTAACCTAGAAACTTTGTTTTTATGGCTTTGTAACACTTCGGGTCCCATTGTTCGAATCCATTGTTAGCATGGTTGTACTTATCTGGGGACCTTTATTTCAGTGAAAGGATTAAATTAATGAGTTAATCATTTGAAAAGAATATCATTTTATATTGTAAAGTGATTTCAAATTTCTGTTTTATTGATTGATTAGAATATAAAATAAAAATTTTAATTATTTTATTATTGTTAAAATTATATCATATGTTTTCTTAAACATTTCTTTGATATAGTTTTATATATGATGTCAAATTACTTTACCTGCCAACTTCTTGATAAAAAAAAAGAAGTTTTAATTTCACAAAGGCTAATATTCAAAAGGATTTTAAAAAAATATATGTATTCTCGGGAATTAAAAAAGCAATAAAAATGGTGTATAACTTACATCCTGAATTAAATTCAGATTTGATTAGATTATCAATATTGAAGTTTGGAAATATTATTTTAATGAAACTCCCTATGATGAGATTTGTGAGAAAATCAAACCTGACACATGAAACTGAATGAAGATTACCCCTCGCTCTCTTGATGCAATGTTACCTGTCAACACTTAAACAACGAAACATTCCTCCAGTAAGGAGGCAGACATATATTAATATCTGACGTTCAATATTTGAACCAACTTTCACAATATTTGAATAATTTTGGGTGAGACCCACCCACCCATTTATTTATCTTCAAACATTTCTTTTAACAAGTCGAAGATATACCTCTGTATTTTTGGCATGAAAATTCAATTTGCGTCTAATATTTCTATGCACAATAAACAAAAACGTGCATATAGTTGTGTGTGGGACAGAATTTTACCGTTTCAAGTTGAAGATAAGTGATGTGGTAGGCACAAAGTCAACAGAAAAGTAAGGTTGTCTAAATATTGAAACAATTATGTTTCCCCGTCTTTAACAGGTGCATCGTGCCAGCTCCAGCCCAATATCTCCGTTGACATATTGTATGGCAGATTTGCAACTTCTCCATTTTACTGTTTTTACTAACGTTTTTTGATGTGTTGATTGAAGAAAATTCATCGAAAACAGTATCAAAATACTAAATACTTCACATAGGTGTGGCTATAGAACTTGCATGTTTTTCACTTAAGAAAACAACACATACGTGAAATTTTGAAATGATATATGCATTTAGCAGTTGAGTTATTTTATGATTTATAACAAGAACCGTATCATATGTTTGGTTTGAAGTGAAAAATGGGAATTTTTGGTAATTGTGGTTTGACAGCAATTAAAAAAATAAGTATCGAATGCGTAACTAAATATTTTTTTATATTTTGGAACTTTTCCTCCCTTAAACTTTGTAATTTGATAAAAGGAATAATAATGCCAGTGGTGAAGTGTATAAATGAAGAAAAGTAAACTTTTTACTCCCTAAATTGCTTCCAGATGTTGGAGTGTCATGTCTTAAATGTGTCAATATATAAATTGGAAACGAAGTTAAGAAATTATATGAATTGTTAATATTGTGTTTCACTTCAAAACTATATTAAATAAACTTCTTAATTTTCAAGTGTTGTACATCATTTTGAAGACAAAAGTAATCAATTGTTTTGTGTTATTGAGAGTTTTACTTGAAAACTAAAATAAAGAACACAACTGTATGATGTCACATTATTGACAGTTTTGCTGTGTATGCATATCAATATTGTTTTGTTTTAAAATCATTTATGAAAAAACTTCGAATTGAAATTATCGTATTGTTTCATCTGTAATTTAAAGATAGATAGATATATAGATGTAAAATCAATTCTTAAGTGAGGTTTCCATTTTTAAATTAAATGCATTTTGAAGGTCCAAGTAAACAATTGTAGGTTATCTCTTTAGTATACATGTGTACAACTAAAAAACAAGATGTTTAAATTGAAATATATGGTTGATAGATGTAGTAAGACAAGGCAGGGGTAGCTTAGCCATGAAAGTGTATATACAGCATATACTGCACAGAATTATGTACTGTTCGGGCTTAAAGATATAAGGGGGGGGGGGGGGGGGGGGGGGGGTTGGTGTCTTGCTTATACAATTCAGGGGAGTGGGAGGGGCTGTTAAGAGACAGGCCAAGTATATTTTAAGTTTAAAAGCTTGTAGTGTCAGGTTTGAGGTATATTGAGTGTGAGATGTGGGGTGAGGAACACCGGCAGGAGGAGCCCAGTCAGCTGGAGAGTGAGGATCCATGTCATATCTCCTCGCTACGATCGTGTTACTAAACCAACCCGCTTACTGTTACACAAATACATTTCACAAATTACTTGCCGAGAATTCCTTCAATTTTCCATCCCTGTTAGCAATTCTGGCCAATTTCTCTCCCCTCAGCATTGGCAAGTTTATCACTGGTGCCACTCTGAAATGGCAATTTCTTATGTCATGAATTTGTCAGAAGCAATTGCTAATCACATTTGAATACTCCCTCATTGCTCTATGCTTTTATAATGATGTCTATGAGCGTAGGTTTCTTGCCGGTAATTATGGGATGGCCACCAACAGAGTTAGGTAATGTGCCGTCCCGTTAGGTTTAAAACAAAAACACAACTCTATATGCTTGATAACTGCTGCTCCTTTAAGCAGTGCAGAAGAGGTATGGTTTGTTTTGTGAAACTGACAAAATAATTCTTTGTTTTCAAACCGGAAGGTATGCGATACAAAGTATTTTTGAATTCTGTGGCATTTTTGAGTTTTAGTTTACCACTATTTGGGAATATTTTCAGTAATAATTCTGACACTCACATGTCGACAGATGATTGAATTACACTTTTCTATCTTTAAAGGTGAAAAGTTTTAAAAATAGTAAGTAATTAAAGGACTTGCAAGATTGACTTAAATATACTTATACATTTCTAAACTAGCAAAGGACCATAATATTAGATACAAAATAACACTGTAAATGATTTAATTGCTTATCAGTATATTCATAATTTAATTATTTAACCTACAGGTAATGAAGTTTTGAAAATGAAACCATAAAAATAAGCAGGATCAACATTTTTTTGGTTGAAAATAATAACAAAAAGAATTTGGCATATCAAAAATCAATTTAAAAAAATACTTATGAAGAAATTTATGAAATCAAAATTAAATTTAACTGCTTACACATTTAACACAATCATATTGTACAAGAAAAGTTACACATAGCCAGTCAGAAAGTAATCAGTAAATTGGGCATAATCTCAAGGTGCTTGGATGTTTAATGGACTTGTTATCATATAAGACACACTTTTGTTTATTTGTTTTTTTTTCGTTTTTTTTTCTATCGTTGTTTGTTCACAATTATTTCTTCCTTGGACTCTGTGTACCAAAATGATTCAATCTAAAATAGTTTTGTTATAAAAATTATCTGCCAGACAATACTGAAAAGTTTTGTTATTATATTAGACATTCTATTGGAGTTGGCATGATGAGGTTTATATGGCAGTGTTGACTTGTGGGTAATGGGCTATTAGGGCTGTCAGGAACACCCGTACTGGCTTATTACCGCTTAACACGGCTTATCATAACACACACGTACATACAGTGCTCTGTTCCCCTATACTGCTGAATATTGCTTCTCTATCAACACTGAATACTCCATAATCTAATCACAAAATACTCATAAACACAGTCATAGAGAGAATTATAAAATTGGCTTTTCATAGCATACATCTGCAAAATACCCATATATCGTGTAATATTGGTGTTATTTAACTGTTTTCTATCAACACAGTAGAGATGTGAATCTAATCATAAAATCCTTTCTGGACCTATGAAGTCCGAGTATTATCACAACACATACATAATGTACTCTCAATGGCAACTATTACAAAGTTACAGTTGATGATCATGGTAGATGTTCATGTGACACAAAGTATTCTTCATACACTTTCATAGAGACAATTAACAATAACTAATTTACTAAACTAAAGTTTTAGGGTTAGGGTTAGCAATAAAAATAAAAAATGAAAAAACTTCAACAAAAAAAAATGATAAAAAATTCTTTTTTTACAAGTGAGGGGTAGACTAAAATTTAGTCTATGAAATTCTTATAATTACTGTATTTTCATCCTTTTTATTGTATATTTTTAATACAGTTCATATGTGTATTCAGTTTATCTAGACTTGTTGAATAAAGATCTTGACTGTATTAAAGGCTCTTATTTTTTACACCATCATGGAGCAGGACTAAAGTGAGGGGGTTAGGGGTCATGTATTATCTCCTTAACCCCACCTCCCCCCACCCCAAACTCCATCCCCACCTCCATCCTCACCTCCACCCCCATCACCATCCCTGCAACTGATATCTCTCTGTATATCAATTATAGACAGACAGACAGATATAGTTTATTTAAGTGTCACATATACGTACACATATTTAAAATACGTAATATATACAGTGTAGATGACATAATACACTGTTACCGGTATATTAAATACTTATAAAATAAGAAGTATAAACAAACGGGGATAAGAATTTACACTAATGGGGCAGTAGCACGTTTTTTCGCTCAAATAAGTCGATGAAATGTATTTGAAAAATAATTTCACCAATAGTAAAACACCCTTCTCTCTTCGGAAAACCAAGTTAAAAATGAGTGTACATGGCTCAGTAAAGCAATGGGAATCGTTTTTATAATTCGAAATGATAAAATGTATTCACAATAAAATGGACCCCATGCAATTTTTGCTTTATACGCAACACTGTTATTACCACTACGGATAGTTTTACCCTCTAAAGTGAAATTAAATGACACAAACTATCATTATAAATGGGAAATTTGAAAAAATACAGCTACAGCCCCTTTAAATACTTATTAAGCAGAATCAAAGGGGCAGAATACAAGTAGTAAAATGTAATCATAAAGAAAGATTTCCCTTCATTTAAACATTTCATTCTTAGTAACTGACAGGTCTGATGTGTTAGTCTTAGTCTTTTATCATAGCTGATAGTATTAGTGATTGGAATAAGCCCTCATCACCATTTAGCTATGCATTGCAGTGAAACCTGCGAGTAACAGCTGGAAGTAGCGAACCATGGGTGGTACTACGCTGATATTCAGTGTAGCATTGCACCCAAACCTTACTGCGTGGAGTTGTACAGCATACAAAGTTGCCAAACCATTGATGGGATTAAAACCCCGGACCTCGTTATTATTTATCATTATTAGTAATTTCTGTTTTCTTGGATACATGAAATTGCTGTTTTATCAACGTTTTCCAAAATAACAATAAATGTACAAATGCTTAAACAGAGAAAAATCTTCAGCATTATTTATAGATGTGTCTTCATAGGCACAAGATAAAAGTTTATCTAATCAAACAATTCCCGTAAATACACTGTCATGAAGAGATTTATAAACTTGACAGTCATGATTTTCTTAATACAATTTACATTTAAACAGCTGAAAGGTTGAGTTTTGATGAGAATAAAATGTTAGCTTAATCACAAAACAACCATCAACTCCGTCATAGAGAGAATTATAAAATGATATTATCAGCAGTCAGCATTTATGACTTAATATTTTTAAATACAGCCTTTTTTAGGAGAATATAATGTTTACTAAATGTCAAATATCAATCACATAAAACTATTACTTACATCTATCTTTTACTCTAATGGCCTTAAATCATTGTAGATAAAGGTTAAAGACTTTGACATTCACTTACTTAAATGATATAAATGACTATTCACATTTATATGAATTTACATGTAAATAGTTTATTTCATTTAACTGTGCACACGTCAACAATAAGGCTATGTAAATATGCATTGTAATACATGGTCTTATATTAGGTCCGGGTTTCACCACAGTACATCATCACAGTGGTGTTGCAGGCATTCTCCATGCACATAGTGGAGCACAGTGGTGTAGTGGTTAACAAGCCGGCCTCTCACACCAAATAACCGAGTTCGTATCCTGATAGAGCACCAAACGTTTGTGACCTTGGTCTTCTACTGTGTTGTGTCTTGGCAAGGCACTTCATCCACATTGCACTCACTCCACCCAGCTGTTTAAATGGGTACCTGGACACAAATTGTATGGACCTACATGGTCACTCAAATCACTTAGCTACTTTGAAAGTATGATTCCTTCAGGGTAATAATATGTGAGTTGCATTAAAGAGACACCGCGTCGAAAATAAAAACCAGGTCATGTGTGTCTACCTATGCTGATTAACATGTCTGCTAACATGTCACAGACACCAAATTTCAGATAATTGACGTAATTGGTAATAAAAACTACTGCATGTAAACAGTGAAGTGAAGCGGAACTCCTTAACAGACACTCTAATCAGCTTAGTGAGATAAAGATGAGACTCATTTTTATCCTTGACGCAGTGTCCCTTTAAGCATGCATTTGGTGTGGAACAGTATGCGATATAAATACCATTAATGTTATCATCATTTCAGTGAAATAAGAGTACAGCTTTTAAACTACACATTACCTGATATTGACATGGTTACATAAAGGGTTTTTAATCAGAATGTACATATAATGTTCTTTGAAAACAGTTAAAATGCAACACAGAAGTAACTTAAAACAATTGCAAAGACATATATATCATTTATTGAAATATTTATGGTTTGTATCATATCTAGATTTGTCAAACATTTTTGCTTCATAAGTGTGTCAATATCTGCACTGCATGTATACAGAACAATAAACAAGTTGACTTTCTAACCTTTTCCCCTCTATCACACCATCATCTAAAATGCCTCTCAAAGAAGGAGTGGTTATAGTATCAGAATATTGCTATAAAACCATTCTTTCAAGTTTCAGGAATAATTCCCTCTGTACCCCTTCCCCGGGGGTCGTTCCTGATATTTGGGGGGATCTTGTTCGGGGATCTTGTTCCTCCTTCATACCACCCATTCAGAAACCTTCAGATATGCTGTTATTTTTCTGATCTGCTCAGGATTAATATGTTTGTGTAGAAAATATGGAGGAGCCCTCGCTGTCTATATAGGGGGAGAGAAGACACCTGTTGTCGTGCTAGAGTGGGGTTAGGGGGGTATTTTTGGAAGGGGCTGGTGACTGGTGAAAAGGGAAATGATTTACTATTAATGATCAATGGTTATGATTTGAAAAATGCTAATTTAGTAATTATTACCATGAGAAGTGCAGGTAGTCAAAGCATATTGTTGAAGGTTCAGCAACAATGAGCACGGCTTGCTGGATGGGTGACCTGCTTCATGTCTGAGAGTTTGAAGAGACCAAACAGTGTTGAAGGGCTTGTGGTGTTACCCTGGGCATGACACTTTATTCAGTATGTTCTCTCAGTTCACCCTGCAGTATTAGTGGGTACCAGGTGATGGTTGTGGGCGTGACCTTCAAGCAGTGTAATTGGCAGCTCGGGTTAGACCAGCGTAATAATAATGATACTTATATCGCCCTAAATCCACAACACAAAGGGCTTTGCTCAAAGTGCTACACACACTATTATCCTGGTGTAAGGGCCAATATCGTTCCTTTTTCATTCTCAACTCACTATGGAGTTTGCAACCTGGGCTACCAATTAAGGCGTTCGAAGGTTATCAGTCACATTGGCTTCACTTCCAAACCAGGTTCTCAATTGTACTACTGAGTGAACAAAGGCACATTTCGAATAAAGGTGACACTATGAGCCTCTCAACTCATGTCTCAGTGTGGGGCAGGGAATCACCCTTCAAACTCTCAGTTTTCATTCGGCAACCCACCCATCCAGCGAGCCACGCCCGTTGTTGCTGAACTTCACTGATAGCGGTCGACTGAGCTATGTAAAGGACCACGTGCCACCACATATCTCTTACTTATCTCTTACATATCTCTAACTTATCTCTTATATATATTTTGTAAAGATTCGTCACGTTTATGATTTTAATATATAACGGCATTTGAACATCATCATCATAACCTTAACCATCATCATCATAACATCATCATCATAACATCATCATCATAACATCATCATCATAACATCATCATCATAACATCATCATCATAACATCATCATCATAACATCATCATCATAACATCATCATCATAACATCATCATCATAACATCATCATCATAACATCATCATCATAACATCATCATCATAACATCATCATCATAACATCATCATAACATCATCATAACATCATCATAACATCATCATCATCATAACATCATCATCATAACATCATCATCATAACATCATCATCATAACATCATAACCTTAACCATCATCATCATAACATCATCATCATAACATCATCATCATAACATCATCATCATAACATCATCATCATAACATCATCATCATAACATCATCATCATAACATCATCATCATAACATCATCATCATAACATCATCATCATAACATCATCATCATAACATCATCATCATAACATCATCATCATAACATCATCATCATAACATCATCATCATAACATCATCATAACATCATCATAACATCATCATAACATCATCATCATCATAACATCATCATAACATCATCATCATAACATCATCATCATAACCTTAACCATCATCATAACATCATCATCATAACCTTAACCATCATCATAACATCATCATCATAACATCATCATCATAACATCATCATCATAACATCATCATCATCATAACATCATCATCATAACATCATCATCATCATAACATCATCATCATAACATCATCATCATAACCTTCACCACCATCATAACATCATCATCATAACATCATCATCATAACATCATCATCATAACCTTAACCATCATCATAACATCATCATCATAACATCATCATCATAACATCATCATCATAACATCATCATCATAACATCATCATCATAACATCATCATCATAGCATCATCATCATAACATCATCATCATAACATCATCATCATAACATCATCATCATAACATCATCATCATAACATCATCATCATAACATCATCATCATAACCTTAACCATCATCATAACATCATCATCATAACCTTAACCATCATCATAACATCATCATCATAACATCATCATCATAACATCATCATCATAACCTTAACCATCATCATAACATCATCATCATAACATCATCATCATAACATCATCATCATAACATCATCATCATAATATCATCATCATAACATCATCATCATAACATCATCATCATAACATCATCATCATAACATCATCATCATAACATCATCATCATAACATCATCATCATAACATCATCATCATAACATCATCATCATAACCTTAACCATCATCATAACATCATCATCATAACCTTAACCATCATCATAACATCATCATCATAACATCATCATCATAACATCATCATCATAACCTTAACCATCATCATAACATCATCATCATAACATCATCATCATGACATCATCATCATAACCTTAACCATCATCATAACATCATCATCATAACATCATCATCATGACATCATCATCATAACCTTAACCATCATCATAACATCATCATAACATCATCATCATAACATCATCATCATAACCTTAACCATCATCATAACATCATCATCATAACATCATCATCATAACATCATCATCATAACCTTAACCATCATCATAACATCATCATCATGACATCATCATCATAACATCATCATAACATCATCATCATAACATCATCATCATAACCTTAACCATCATCATAACATCATCATCATAACCTTAACCATCATCATAACATCATCATCATAACATCATCATCATAACCTTCACCACCATCATAACATCATCATCATAACATCATCATAACTATTCTCTTAATCATCATCTTAACGATCACCATCATAATCATATAAATCACCATCAACATGGACGAACATTGTTCCTTTCTCATTCTCAACTCCACTTGGAGAATGCAATATTCCAAATAATGCAGGAACACCTTGGGTATGCATTCAGTGTGGATATGTGTGACATATAGATGACCTTATATCTTTTGAGAGATGTTTTAAGAATGATGATGGTTTAGTCATCCATATTGTTGGAGCATGTGAATATCCATCTTCCGCACGCTTCATTTGCATAATATAAGTTTCAAAACAGATTTTTACTTCAATGGGAAAATTAAACAAGAGAGTTATTATCAGATCTTGAATAAATTGTGGTTTGTTGTGGTTTACCCGCACATTGTGATTTAGTTTTATCATTAATTAATCGAGTGCAATCAGCGTAGTACGGGTAATTCAAATTAAAAGATGTAACATTCACCCAACGTGTCTGTGCGTGATTTGTAAACTCTCATTTGGTCTACACCATAGGTCAATAGTCGTGTAACTTCCTTCTCAGAAATCCCTTCGAGTTGTCGCAAGGGTCAGTATGCATTTTCTAAAAGTGCATATATGGCCCAATGCGTGTGGAAGATGGTGAATATCATAGGATCCTGCTTGTTAGAGCTTTCCTCCAAATATAACACTGACATGTAGATCAAGGAAGAAACACTACATAAGTGCTTATCATTTACCGCTAACACCTAGTTTGTGAAGGAGGTGTTTATCATATAGATTACAGTACATCATTAAATTTGTGTCATTACTTGGATGATGTTCATAATTTCATAATAGTTCATAATTTGAATTAAATAATTCAATAGTTTAATTATAATTAGGGGTGAGACTATTAAAATTGGGAGTCATACAAGAGGTGGTGGGAAATTAAATGTATGATAAATAACTATAACAGTCTTTTCTCAGAGGATGCTTTCCAATATTTGATTTTAAGTCATTTTTGCTAAGAATAAATAAATTAAAATTCATAAGCATTATCAGAGACTAACTAAATATGCAGCAACTTTGAATTCACATGTTAATATGTTTAATAAGTTTTGGTCAAGTTGTCACCTGCATTTTAAATGATCGACTGATAAATGTTCAATGTATGCACAGTGTATGCGCAACTCATGTAAAATGCAACAAAAATAAAAAAAATTATAATTTTTTTATCAGAGACTATCAGTCTGCATATCGGCATAAATCAATGAATATCATCAGATACATTTTCATAAAAGTATGATATGGAGACAAGAATCAAGGCTAGGATATACCACCGCTCTGACCGGCATATCTATCATAATCTTCTGTATACCATGACCTTAAACACATCCCCTGTAAATTTCACTTGTAATTAATTTCTGACATTTGTGATACTTCATTTCTGACAGGAGAACATTTTTTCCATCTTTCGAGACATTTACTATCATGATAGGGGATATTTTGTATGAAATTGCACAAGAAGTTATAAGTGCCTATCGGACTACTCCGAATGCCACATTCCTATGTTTAAGATAATATATATAAATTGCTTAGCCTTGGATTGCAGACAGAGTGACATTGCTATATACATTCATAAATAGGAGTTGTGCTGGAAGGCTGTGAGTAAACAAGTAGCGTTATGGCACATACCAGCCCCTGCCATGTGTCCCTACCCCCAGATGAAGCAAAGTTATGACATTCCGCTCATATCATAATCACTCTGAATATACGTAAAGTAAAATATATCATGTAACCCTCTTTATCTTTGGAAATGCTGTCAGAAATGATAATGCCATTTTATAATTTATATTCAAGTGTACTTGGTTCGGGAATCAATTAGGTCATGGATGACGCTGATGAAGATGATTTCATAATGTTTACTTATATAAGTTTAGAATAAAGTTATTCTTAATAATCTTGAATTTTTAGATATAAGATATTGTAATCAGATCATAATCACTCAGATATAAGTAAAATGAAATGAATCATGTAAACCTTTATCATGGGGATTCTGTAAAACATGATAATGTCTTTTTGAAATATATACTTACATTAGAGAAAGTTTATCTAATTTAATGTAAGAAATGTATGACATTTAGATAGTGAACAAATGTAACTGTTATATTTGGATCACACTGTCTACAATTGTACAAATTCTTGTACTTCGGGACAAGTCTCTTGCAGGATTCAAACCCAATCCCTCAGAGTTCGGCACCAATCTTCTGACCATTCAAACGTCTAACCCTTGTTATCATTGACAATGTTGAAGGTGAGCTTATTTCATGATTGTTTATCGTGGCTTTCATTCAACCGATATGATGACGTTCCTCTCATATCCTAATCAGTGAGGAAAATGGTGGAATATAGCTATAAGTCAATCGCTATCAGCTAAGTTCCTCAACACTGACCTTAGCTTAATGTATGGGTGACCCGCTTATGCCTGGTTCGTTTGAAAGTTTGAAGCCAGACTGCTTGCACCACACTGAGACATGAGTTGAGACTTGTGTCACTGTCAGCAAGAGACACTGTCAGAATGTGCCTCTGTTCACCCAGCAGAAGAGTTGGGTACCTGGTCAAAGTTGTGTTGGAAGTGACCTCCAAGCACTGAAGTTTGCAGCTCGGGTTAGATCAGGGTAATAATGTAAGGAATGCATTCATTGGGGATATGTGCATTGTATATAATAACCTAATTATTAATTAATTATATTATTATGTAAACACGTGGTGAAAATACATGGGTGTCAATGTAAGAGAAGATGTTTTAAGAGAAGATGTTTTAAGAGAAGATGTTTTACTGATATCATTATTTTTCCACTACTAAGTTGACAGGATTTAGTAACTAAATATGAGTGTAAACGGGATCATTAATCAATATACACATTGATCAACATACACAATGATCAACATACACATTGATCAACATACACATTGATCAACATACACATACAAGAAGCAATACCATTTATTCAGAAGAAAAAAACAAGACTACCAAAATGGCACCATCTTAAAATATGGTCTATCAAGCTCAAGATGGGCTAATCCTTCTATGGACACAAGAAACTATAGACTCCAATTAGCAGAGCTACGGGACAGGAAATGACGTTTATACCGATTCGAAACCTCCCATTTCAGAATATCAGAAGCTGGCACTGGACCTGATGATGACGGGGGACATTTATGAGGAGTGTTTGTGTGCGAGGTGGAGGCATATCCATACCTACGATGTTTATAGGCTACTCTGCGGTAGACCAAGTGTTGCTGAAATTTCTCAAATGGTTGAAATTCGACCTTACATCATCGTGTATATTGCGCCACAGTCGTAAATTATCCTCAAGCAGAAGGGGTGTCATGGTGGCCGCTACTGCTTGTGACGAGGCTCCCTCCTCACATCTGCAGGAGTAATTTTAGGTCATCCTGCAAATGATTTGTCAAATGTATGAGATGGTTGTAACTTAACCCTTCAACCTGACATACAGCTCTTTCCGTTTTCTCTTTCCTTTTCACAAGTTAGCTTGTGCTTTTTGCTAAAAGTATTAATTTCATCAAGGAATTAGATGGAAGGAATAGCAACCCTGTTAAATCTCTCAACTGATGGTCGCCTCGGGTGTAATAGATCGCACATGTTGTCGGCACCCCGCTGACATCTCTCGAGCAACGGTGAACCCACGGTGAACCCATCTGGCGCATGCGTTCTAGCTCCCCCAAACAACTTCCTTAGTGATATAAACACCCGGTTTAGGCTTTTACTTCGTGTGTCAGTTGTGTTTCGTCCTTATTGTTGAAAACCCACTATAAATAAAATGTACATGGATAGGCATTTCGTTACTAGGTAGCAGATTCCATGCAAGAAGGTGTCCTATCTTTGCCCTGTATGTGAGAAAACATACTCATCCGTGTCTGGTTTCAGTGGACATATAAAGACCCCTTTCAATTAAGTCTTCATTATCAAATCTATGTGACCGTTTTCATTAAAATTTTTAAAAGATATCGTAAGTTCTTTTCATCAGACATCAATAATATACTGGACAAATAATTTAACAGTGTGTCGGTGAATAAATATATCATTATTTAAAATTGTAAAATTGAAGTTTATTTAACTATTATTGATGGTTGTTATGTGATGAATGCAGGTTCGACATTTTTTAATTTTTGATAGCAGATTTGCTTTCTCACAATATTTTTTTGCTACATGATATAATAAATTAAATGACAATATGAACAGATAATGACATGTTCACAGTTCAATTATTTTATTACAATTTTAATAGACATTGCAGGATCAAATACTGACATGATGATTGTAACAAGATAAATAAGCATAGATCTAAATGATGAACATTAACTATTTGAAAAATGTATGTATGTATATATGTAAATAAATGAATTATGCCATATTAAATACACAGCTAAATGGAAATGAAGAATAGTTTTCATTTCTATTACTAAATAAGTTATTTGTGCAATCAGAGAAAATAGGGCGAAGACTTTCATATTCATCAAAGGTTTTTACAATGTATATATATGTATATATATATATATATATATATATATATATATATATATATATATATATATATATATATATATATATATATATCATGAACATGATTATTCCAAATTAAACTATAAGCATAGACAGGCTTTATCCCGATTTTCATTTCTTTCTTTATACACTATCTTCAAGGAGGCAGAGACACAGAAACCAAAATGTGACTATTTTATACACGTTTTTGTTTTTAATATGAAAAGAACCACGACTTATAAAATTACATGAGTACAATCACCATATACAGTAGTATGCATTGAAACAAGTAATTAGGCTGTGAAAATGGTTATAACCGATATTTTGTGTATAAATTGAAGACATATTGTTAAGATTATTTCGTGAGATATCTCGATCAGACGGAAAATTACACATTTTCAATGCCATTTTTGTTGAATACACAGAACAAAGTTTCACAATGAATGGCAGAAGTACAATCCTTGGTTATGTATCTCTCATCTGACCTTTGTAACTAAGGACTTTCTACTAGACATTAGCCACATCGGGAACTCAAGTAACCGTAATTTTCACAATTTTTCCTAAATCGAGCATCCGCCATCTTGTTTGAATATCGCGCCGATGTTGGCGACTGGTTGTCGAATGGAATTGGTCATTTATACTATTTCTAAACATTGTACCCTCAAATAATGGCAGATATGGATTCGTCACTAGTTTTTATTGAAAGCACATTAATATACATAACGTTATGAGTTAGGAATACTCGTCAATTGACCACGAAAAGTTGGCTTTCCATTTGCGGTTCTGCGGTCAGTGAACTTAGTGATTTCCCAGCATGCTCAGCGAATCGGGCACCGACGGCCCCCTACAGCGTAGGTAAACACGAGGCGCGCATGAAATTAGGGTCCTGCTAGCGTTTCTTATCCTTGTAATATACGTCCTTGATTTCATGTATGAACTTTTTTACAGCATGGGCGTAGGGGGCTGTTATGTTTCAAGAAAAAGGAAATATAAAAATGTCTCCCAATTTTGAAGAAAAATGCATAGGACAACATCGGCTTTAGTTTCGTTTCCTTTTCCTCTTGCCAAACAGTGTGTCACAGTGATAATCATCGCTTCTAGTTTTTGTAGCTTTGGGCAAGCTTGATGATCTTTCCAATTTAGACGGGGTTGGTTCACAGCTGCAACAATACGTCCTCCTCTGATGCACAAGTCGTCTTTGGTCCCATTGAGGCTGTAAATTTTGAATAAACTTGGCTTTTATAATAGCTGTATGGTGTCTGCGATGTACAATATGCATTTTGTAATGGCGAAGTGCTCGGGGCATGTATGCAAGTCAATACTGTTACAAGACGCAGTGTGATCAGAGATTCTCAGATTCTTCTTTCAGAGGGTAAGGCGATATCGGAATAAAGGACGTAGTTATTTTGTCATAAGATAATAACAAGCGTATTAATAACTATGAACAATATTTATTCAACATTATGATACAGGGAAACGTTAATTGATTGCAAAAGTTTCGAAAGGAGAAAACATGAGGTGTAGACTACTTCAAGTTATCTTCAAATATCGTTAGTCATAATTAAACGTATATATAGCAAACTTATTGCATTACGTTCGCTTTATGTCAATTTAAAAAGCTGAGAAAACAGGGACCAAACACGTCATTTTCTTAATAATATTACAAGCTAACAGAATTCGTATACCAACACATCTAACTTGATTAACGATTATGAAATGTATATATGTGTAAAAGAAATCATGTGCCTCTTTATTACTTGAACTGAGCCATATTGTTCATTTTAAAATCATTTTTAAAGTTGTCACGAAAATTAATTTCCTTTATGAATTCCTCCTGTTGGTGTGTCATCGATGTTTGGGGATCCTGAAAGAAGCCGTGAAGTCAAATTTAATATCGTTCATTCTGATATCCGATGTGAAATCTTCTCTTTGTATTTCTATGACAAGTTGAAGGATTTTTTGTTTGCGAGTAAAAGCGGTCGTGTCAATGACATAATGCAAATATGGATGACACTTGGAGAAGAAAAAAACGCCATCAATCAAATCCCAATAATCGGAATACAATCACTTTGACAGTTTTTGTACAAGTCATTGGAAATTCCTAATAGTTACTTCAAAGCCTTTACAAAACCCCAGCTTTGATGTAATAAAATATCATATCGTTCTCTTCAGATTATGACACTTTGAAGGGATAGTTTGCAGGGGGCTTGATGAATAGCCCGGGTCACGACTCCCTGTCGTCCATCAAGACTTCTGTTTCTGATGGGGTACAAGAGGCTTTGCAACTGGAGGACCTCACAACGTGCATTTTGCAATATGACTCCAATCAATAGTTATGATGCATAGGCTGTCGTTGTCTCGCAATCAAGCTAAAAGTTTCTGACATTTTTGCGCAAAAACTTGACAATAAACTCTCAAGTTGCTTTCAATGGATGAAGTATGAAGGAGAAATGAAATGCTGATTTGACAGACGCGCTGTAATATTTCTCATATCGAACATGCCTGACGAATGTGTCCTAGTCTTAATTAATGAGCAGTTTTGTAATTAATCAGGCTTATTTCGAGGGTCCATGTCAGCGCCAAGGAGAACATGCAGCCATCTTCTTAGTTCTGACACTCCGCATGGAAGCCTTGCACTTGATTCTGACAGTTATGACTCTCAACAATCGCCAGATTCAGAGTTGCCCGAGACGACACAAACAATGGCCGCCTCACTCAAAGCTGTATTTCATGGACGGGTTCAATCTAAAGAAGAGACATCAAACAGGACTCCGACATCTGCCCCAATAGACCGCGGGATGCTGCTGTTATGTGGTGGCAGCCATGACGGCCGATTGCGTCAACGTCACCGATCCAGCACATGAAACGGAAGTGACGAGTTGTCGCCCTTGATGGACGGAATATATCGTCTGTTGAGATGACGTCTGATGATCCAATAACTGATTAATGAGCACAACAAAGAGGGTTCTTCACAGGATATAACTGATATTAAAGTTTACATGGTTTTGATAGACGTGATTAATAAACATAGGCCTCGCGAAGGGGACGGATTTGTCAAACCGATGTCAGTTTTCATAGACAACAAAAAGATGATAAAAATCAGCTGAGCCAATAACATTCTCAAAGTTGTCAGATATTAGGGACATTATGAAATTTGGTTTGTAGAGATCATGACTTGTATCATATCGTACAATGGGTATAAAGAGATTATTTCTTTGAGCTTTATGTGCATGGTTAGATCATGGACATGTCATTGACGATCAATTCTCATTAAGTGAAAGTACAAATTACAACAAGACAACCTATTAATTGTTAATGTAATGAAATACATGTGTACATGTGAAATGATCTTTAAAATATTATTTTTGTCTTACTTACCTGAACATGTCAAGCACATCAGCTATTCTTGAAGGCGATCTATAGCATGTTACTGCCATTCGAACATTAAAGGCGGGTTATCTATGACAATATAGCCATCTTATTTGCAAATGGTCAGACAGAATTGTATTATTGTGTTCTTGTATAATAACAATTGAATAAACGAAAGAAAGTCATTTAATCCATTTATTTTAAATAAAAAAATATGATAACGACAATCACATTGTTTTCATTGATACCAGTTCATCGGCACCAGTTATCTGAGTAGAGAAAATAAAGCTTGTTAAGAAGAGACCTTCACAGACCTTTGATTTGGTAAATGAAATTCGAGATGACTTTTTAATATGATTAATATTTACACACCTTTATTAATATGTACCACATATGTTACAATGTAACACATTTATTACAATGTAACATATCTATAACAATGAATCACATGTATTACAATGCAACAAATCTATATCAATGTATCACATCTGTTACAATGTAACAAATCTATTACAATGTATCACATCTATAACAATGAATCACATAAATTACAGTGTACCATGTCTATAACAATGTATCACATATATTATAATGTATCACTTCAATAATAATGTATCACATATATTATAATGTACCACTTCAATAACATTGTAGCACATATATAACAATTTACCTTTCCTGGTACAATGTACCTTTTCTATTATAATGTACATAATCTATTACCATGTATCACATCCATTACAATCTATTACAATGTACCACATCTATTACAATGTACCACATATATTACAATGTAACATATCTATAACAATGAATCACATAAATTACAGTGTACCATGTCTATAACAATGTATCACATATATTATAATGTATCACTTCAATAACAATGTATCACATAGATAACAATTTACCTTTCCTATTACAATGTACCTTTTCTATTATATATAATGTACATAATTTATTACCATGTACCGGTATCACATCCATTACAATCTATCACAATGTACCACATATATTACAATGTACCACATCTATTACAA
Source organism: Gibbula magus (assembly GCA_936450465.1). Lineage (NCBI taxonomy): Eukaryota > Metazoa > Mollusca > Gastropoda > Trochida > Trochidae > Gibbula > Gibbula magus. The sequence goes on along the minus strand of OW388299.1, from coordinate 69,284,237 downwards.
TGTACCACATATATTACAATGTACCACATCTATTACAATGTACCACATCTATTACAATGTACCACATCTATTCCAATGTACCACATCTATTAAAAAGGTGAAGAATCGGTAGATGCAATTGAAGAAAACACACATAATTAAAGTTTACCAGAAGTTATGACGTCAGATTAAGATTTCTATACCAATTGTTTATGAGTTTTCAGTTTTCCCAATTGCTGATATGAACCTGGATCAAAGAATTGATCACTGAGGTTTACAGAACGGTTTCAGTGATATGAAGTCTGAGCATCCATCTTACTAATAAAACAAGTCACCCAATATACATAGTCTTACTTCATTTATTAAACAAATTATTTCTACAAATGGATTCGAACCTTTTCCGAGAAATGTACGTTCTGCTTCTTTGAGGAAATACATGGGAAGAAACGTACAATCACGATCATCCATTTATCTCTAATCAAGATATTTACAGAACAGGCTTAACAATACAGTTTATCCGGTCGGGGCAATGGAATAATAACCAAAACATATGACTCTACAAATTTCAGTTTGAAATAACATCCTGGTCTAACACATAGACTCTGAAAAAAAGATAGTATCTACCAAATAATATTGAAAAAGAAATATTGAAGAGGAGTCTTTTTCATAGAAAAAATCCATTTCTTACAGTCTCCTTTTCAGCATTTGATAAAATGGTGATATTTTCAGAATAATTTGTTTTCAGAGTCTGAGTGTAAGACAAATCAAGTCCCTACACGAATCATGGATTCGAACCCGTACCAAGTATTTCCCATTGTGACACTATGATACCACCGCAGGAACTTGTATCACTTCAATAGCGTTAACGTGTAGGCATAAAGACCCTACTACCTGTTATTATATATAAGGACATTTATAATGTAATATGGTAGGGTATATTGACCTATAATATTTTATGAAAACTATTAAAGCGATAAAAGCTCTTATGGCTACCAACAATTTTACTGTAAGGTTCATTTGTGTCATCCGCAAAACATTCAGTAACATCTCCGTTTATCTTACTTGATGTAGAGATGTATTTCTGCAACATTGGATTCGAACACCTGACACGAGGGAAGTGTGCTACCACAACACGGACGGTAAGGTAACGCCGTACCCTTAGTGTTCTATGATTTACACCAGCACAGCACGCCAGGAACAGATTCACAGAAGATGAGGTATTTCCGAGCTTCAAAACATAAACATGCTTTGATTTATCGACAATAAAAGATATTTCCAGTGGAAAAATATCTCTGCAAAAAGCCACGTGCTTTTCTTCTGGCACTGGATGTTGGCTAGATGGCTTGTTAGTTACCAGATGTGGTGGCTGGTGCGAAGTGTACGGAGAACAAAAGTTACAGACATATAGCACGTAGCATCGGTGGGGATATGGCCATAACGCCATGTGAAGATATAGAGCGATAACCACCAGGGTTATGTAACACCTGCCGTATCCCCGGGTCTATATACCAAATGTACGTTATGTATACACGCTGTATGTGGCATTTTCATGTTCAGATGTTCTGGTTATCATAGCCTGTTTAGTGAGCTACATCTGATATACATAGCAATTGTTTATGTATATATATTTCTAGTGTATGGGTTTGTATATGAACCTAAACAATAAGCACCAAAACATTGACTCACGATATGAGACCATTAACAAATAGTAATTGCATATCCGGTAAGGCATACGCGTTGTTGACCATCGTTGTTTGCGGAGGTCAGGATTCGGAAGAGCTGAAGGTAGAACGGACATCGAAAAGATGCTCTTTTAACAAAGTCAGAGATTGCTCACCATTACGTCACTCACACGTGTTTAAAAGTAGAATGTTCATACGTGGATAGTGACTGCTGAAATAACCAAACTAATCACAGTATTCATGAACCCTGAAGCAACCACGATTAATGGTTTGATGTGGAATAGTGTATAACGATGACCAATTTATGGAATACATCAAATGGTTGAAATCAGAATGAAATCAAAGACAGTTTAAGATTGTGGAAACTGTTACCATTGATCAAGATTGAAGTTAAAGAGTGTAATCAAAATAAAGGTAAGAATATAGGTAGTCTGGTTATTTAGAGATCATCTCTACATTCTACTTTCCACGAAGTTATGTCCGTTAAATAATGAACACACTATAACACTGTTATGGTAGCGATAACAATATTACAGTGATACAAATTCGTGTACTACTTTGGGACGAAATCACTGCGGGATTCGAACTCACACCCTCAGAGTCCTGCCAGAACCTGTCGCTGCTGTGCCAAGGTGCCGGACTCTGAGAGTTTGTGTTTGAATACCACCATGGATCAGCCCTGAAACAGTAAGTAATTTTTACTTGCAGTTAGTGTGATCCCATCGCAATGTTACATTTATAGGAATTCGAATGAAGGTAGAAAGTAAATGCTAGAACGTACAATTACGATCACGTCACATAATACGCATACTAAGTGTATTTCGAGATGTCAACATTTTCTTGGAAGTAAAATTTTCATGTACAGATCATACGTGATTATCATGCTACCATGAAAAAATGTTCACATTACTTTACTCAACAAGAAGTCAAAGGCTAAACAGGGATGTGAAGTACATGCGTAACACACATAATTGAGATAAAATATCACAAAGACGTTCACTGTGCTGAAACCAGCAGAGATCGTGTTCCCTTACACAGATCACAAGTGGTTGCACCAAAGACAGAATGTCACTTGACGACTTTTGGTTGAATGGTCAGGGACATGCATGTAGTTGGTGCTGGAATAGTATTGTTCGGGTCACCTGTGTAGTAAATGGTTGCAAAACGTTAAGTTCGTCTTATTTTAAAGTAAGGATGTTAGTATGTAGATGTTACATTCTAGGGCTGTGTATTGCCTCGATTTTTGTATTGCCATACGTATTGCTGAACTGTAATGTATTGCAATATGTACCACAATGTATTGCAAAATTCTCTGACAATGAGATATTTCTCTAGAAACCAGTTTAACTAGTGCCAAAGATATAGCAACATGCTAAATGAACTCTACATTCAACTTGTATACTTCTTTTTGCAGTTTAAACATGACTCATCTTATAAAATGACTTTCAGATGTTGAAAAAATATCATTTGTAATACAGTCCAACACACATTGTAACATAAATTTGACTTTGATATTTGTTGGTGCTATATATTGCGATATGAAAATCGTATTGCAATACGTGTATTGCACACCTTTGTATTGCAATATATTGCTATTGCAATAATATTGCACAGCCTTATTAGATTCATCATTTATGTATATGGTAGGACATAAATTAGATATAGACTGAGATGTTAAAATATCTTTACAACAAATGGTTGAATAAGAAGAATAGATAACAAAAAGGCAGTGATGTCAAATGCTTTTCACTTAATGAAGGATAAATATATGAAGTAGACCGCCACGTTGAATGATCTTTAGTTTACTATTAATTGGTTGAATATTAAATAGATCTAGACAGAGATGCTGTATGCTTTTTAGTTGGTTTAAACATATTTATTTCATGAAATCAAAAATACATGAATTGGATTGGTCAACAAGCTCAATTGAACTTATGTGAAGACCGCTCCAGTGTACATATGCTAAATATGAAACGTTATCATGACAAGAAAGGCAATTTATAAACAGCGAACAAAATGTCGAATGAAAGATACATGCCAATAAACAGGTTTAGGACATGATAGTTTGATACATTTATGATATTTGCAGACAGAAACAGAAAACATTTGCATTTTAGTTTACAACAAGTGGTTGAATATGAAGGATATGTGAAGTAGATGTAGACAGAGATGTTCACGTAGATGATGCCATGAGTTAAGATGGCGCTTGACACACTTCACCACAATGTTGAACTGCTATACATAGGGGCTCACTTCACAAAGAATTGAACTAGAAGTTACAAATACGTAAACTTGTTGAAAGCGATATCCATTATAATAAATATACATGTAGCGAATTGGTTGACAAAGAATCCACTTCATGTTAAGTCACAAGGTCACCAATGGTGTATGGTCATACTCTGATGTTCTCTTCACTTGACTGTACAGTAAGTGGCTGGAGGCTGGAGGTGTGGCTGAAGCTTGAGGAGATGTCAGTCTACACCTTCTCCTCCACATCACTCCTCACTGAGGAGCTTCCAGTCTCCAGCTCACCTCTCCAAGTCACCATCAAACCGTCTCCAGCTCACCTCTCCAAGTCATCATCAAACCGTCTCCAGCTCACCTCTCCAAGTCACCATCAAACCGTCTCCAGCTCACCTCTCCAAGTCACCATCAAACCGTCTCCAGCTCACCTCTCCAAGTCACCATCAAACCGTCTCCAGCTCACCTCTCCAAGTCACCATCAAACCGTCTCCAGCTCACCTCTCCAAGTCACCATCAAACCGTCTCCAGCTCACCTCTCCAAGTCACCATCAAACCGTCTCCAGCTCACCTCTCCAAGTCACCATCAAACCGTTTCCAGCTCACCTCTCCAAGTCACCATCAAACCGTCTCCAGCTCACCTCTCCAAGTCACCATCAAACCGTCTCCAGCTCACCTCTCCAAGTCACCATCAAACCGTCTCCAGCTCACCTCTCCAAGTCACCATCAAACCGTCTCCAGCTCACCTCTCCAAGTCACCATCAACTGTTATTCCTCTTGCAGGAACCGGCGTCCATTGCATTCGGAAAACCTCGTGTCAATTCAAGTCGGTGCTAATCGCCAGCGACTTTATGAATGTATTTACCACCGTTCAAGCGTCCATTAATACCTGTCAAGGAGCATGTGTTTACCTCGAGTTATTCCGATATGCTCATTGTTGTCCAGATGTACGAATCAGAGTAATTATGATGAAGGCGGTTTGCTTTCTTTCACTGGCCGCCGCCGTCTATAGTCAATCTTGCTATTCAAACAGCTTGACAAGACAACGCGTATTAAAGCGACAGGCTATTGCCGGTTGACTAGGATCATACAGACCAAATATTGAATACATATTGGCGCGGCCCGCCGCCTTGTGTGGTCATTCATGGCTTGTTTGGAGTACACCTCGAGTCAAGGGGAGCACTTCTCGTTATCAGCAGACGAGAGCGAGATGTTGACACGTGCTGACACTTACCACGTGACCTGTCAATCACGTGACACGGGTAGCGCTGTTGACTTAAGGTGGTTACTGCTAGAAAATTATATACTTTATCTTTTTTGTCACTTTGTCGTTGTTTGAATAAAGCGGATTATCTACATTTGAGAGATCTCATGTAAACATTGTCAATTTTTGCTTTTATCTTATTTTGAGAGTTTGGAAACTGACGTTAACGACGACAAATTGTCAAACAAGGTCCGTGAATGAAAGTAGAATGATACGGGCGAAAAGAAAGAAGACTTTGTAGACAATATTTAATCAACCGTTCTTTAGTAAATCAATCATTTAAACCACTAGATTATTGTCAATACGAAAAAATGATGCCTTTCATTAGCGTTTTATGTAAAATCGTTAACTGAATTTTGTAAATCTTAGTGAGAAATAAATATGTTTTCGTCAAGATAACAAGTGACATAAGAGAACATCAAAAAAGCGTTTTCAGAAGATAAAATAAGATAAAAAGGAAATTATTTAAATGATCGAAAATACTGAAAATAAACCAACATCAGACTTACAACACCTAAGGTACAAGTATTGCTTTTTGAAAACAGTATTAATAGCTTAGTTAAAGAACATTTTAAGAGAGTTTGAAAACAAGGATTAATCTTAAGCAACATACATGACATATGTTATAGGGCAAATTACTTATATGACGGATGTACATTCGTTTGATTAGACGTGTATACGCCGTTAGTTAGTTGGCTCCTGTAGCTGTGACGGACTACCATTAGAGGATTGGTGGGAAGCTACCCCCAGCGTACCATTCCCCATGGGAGTTGAAGTGGAATTCTTTTTTAGAAATTCATTTGATTTCCAGACTTTACATTGGAATTGGCAAGACATTAGAAGGATTTCGTAATGTTTTAGCATCAATTGGTGCAATTTGAACTTTAAAGTTAAGTAACTGTTTACGACTGAGTGTGGAAAGTGGAATGTGTTTACGTTCCGTGCTTGAAATGTTAGATATTGGTATCCAATTTATTTAATCTGAAATATTAAAAAAGGCACAATTCTGGTACTCACTGTAAATTGGGATTTAGATTACTAAAGTGCCCAGTGACATTTTCGTGCATCGACAAGTAAACTCTAAATAATACAAACAAATTTTCAGAAATTATTATTTTTAATGTCAGTAATTCGTTTATGCCGACTAATACTGACACTGTTTATCATATGTTTCATAACAACATTTGTGAATAAGAGACCCCTCCCATATTGTTAATTACTTTAGACTACTTATTAAACAGTTCCGAAGAACATGACACTTTTATGCAAACTGTAATTCCTCGACTGGTTCCATGAATAATTCTCACTTAAGACGATGACCAACAAACAAACCAACCACCACTAGAAGTAATCACATTATTGCGTAACAGGGTCCCCTTTAATTTCCATCATATTCTCTAATTAAAACGCTCCAGAAATAGTAATGTCCCCCGCGCCGCTAATTATCAGGGGTCCGAGCTCCTTGGGTGACGTGACTAAAATATTCCACTTCAAATTCAGCAATTTGAGACGGAAGGTAGAATTTATCAAGTGCCCATGTGCACCTGCACCACTTTAAAGATTGCTTCAAATTTGGTAAACAAAGCATAATTAATGCTATGAATCTAGACTTGTATGCTTCTTGTAATTTTTTTTCAAATAAAAGACATATCTATACTGATTACTCATGGCATAGATTTTTGCTTTTCCCGTATTTAATAGTCAACAAAAACAACAATCTGACAGATTAATTTAACGTCAGCAATATATTATGACATACCTTTTTGGATTATCATGAAATAAAATCATCCTGTATGTGTCGACTGCATACCTGGTTTTCAATTACAATATTTAAAATCCAGTTTGTGCTTCCGTTACGTTTTGGTTTGCTTTGCTTTGCTTGCCGTTTACGTTATTACTACCAAGCACTTCAACAGAAACAACAATTTTACAGAGTAATTTATCTACGTATGCTTTTCTAATGATATACATTTTTTTTATTATCTCATGTAATAAAAGCATCCTGTATAAGTCTACTGCATACCTGGTTTTCAATTAGAATGATTCTCTAACACCCAGTTTGTGCTTCCGTTACGTTATGGTTTAGTGTCATTGACAGCCTTTCTTTCATTATTTACTTCATTTACATTTTTTTACTTACTTTGTTACTACCATTTACATTAATTTGCTTTACCATTTACGTTACTTTCCTAATCCTTAATGGTATTTTGCTTATTATTTACATTAGGTACTCTGCTTATCATTGCGTTATTTCTACTAATCATGCATGTACGATTCTTTACTTATTATTTACGTTACTTAACTTACCATTTACGTTATTTCTATTAACCATTTACGATTCTTTACTTACCATTACTTTACTTTACTAACCATTTACGTTATGTTGCTAATTATTTACCTTACTTTGCTTACCATTTACGTTTCTTTACGTACCATTTACGTTTCTTTACTTACCGGTTACTCTGCTCATTATTCAAGTTTCTTGACTTACTATTTACGCTACTTTGCTCATTAATTACGTTACTTTGATTACCATTTACGTTATTTCAACTAAGCACTTCCACCGAATATGCCTTACAGCAGATCGCAGAATTGTAAAGTTAGAATATGTTTCTGTGTTCATATCCACTGTAACACGTCTCACAAAATTATCATACAAATCACGACATTTTTACCAACTTTACATACCATGAGATCAATTTGGAGTAACAGAAGAATTTTAACGTCTATAATTAAACAGATTTACATACAGTAGACTTTCATACATAAATCGATAAATATTTTCATTTTGTATGTTACTGATTTATTAAAAAATCATTTTTGAAATGATTGTTCAAAAGTTTCTCAACAACAATAAAAAAAACCACTCTCGTCTGATAACTTCATCAGTATTCACAATGACAACAATTTAGCCAAGATCAAACACCTCTCATTAAAAAAGAGTCACTTTTCTCAGAAGTATCAAGCTTACAGCTACAATAGACCAAGACTAATGCACGTGCGAATCCCCAGGTAGCGTTTACCTGTGAACTGGTTTGAGGATTTGGGGGACAACTGTGAAGGCGTTTGTTGAATGATGATCATATTTCCCTGTCCACTACTGATGACCACAACTGCTTGTAATTGGTCAGGGACGACATGTGGGGCTATTTGTCCTCTTTCCAGGGGGCGGATGGACACGACCGAGGCACGCAGGGTCACACATGGACAAATATTAGTCCGCATCTCGATGAGCCGTGGTAAATATGATCAGAAAATATCTTCAGCCCTCTTGGGACCCTGGTCAAGAGTGTTGGCAGCTTGCCCCCATCACTTTCCCGGGGGTAGTGCGAGCTGGGTCAAAGTTCAAGCGAATTTATGACCCCCTTAATGCTTGCTAAAGGGCCAGGAGTATCGAGTTTACCAATAAACTCTCCGTGCATTGTATCAAAACGAAAAGTGAGAATTGTCGACTTTGTGAATAAACAATTACAGGTGTGAATGTTCTGTTTTCATACTTCTCGTGTCAACAAATCATTGCTGTTTGTCTGTCCATCAAGGACATGGAACCGATTTATCTCTTGAAACCAAAGACGTATGGCCATCTAATTCCTTGCTTGAAACACATTTATTTTGTCGGTAACAAATTAAGTTGATCAAAGTCATCTTGAGGGGTTTTATTTTCATTTAAAAAATAAATTAGATGATTTTTAAATATATGTTTTTTTTATTATCTATTTAGTCTACATTTACTACTTATTTTGATAGTTTTGTTATTGAATTTCATAAAATAAAAATGGAAGTGAATCATGTTCTCATAAATCCTACATGTTCAACTTAACAAAATGGTATCTAGTTTTATAAACTGATTTAAGAAATACTAACTAAATACTAATACTAAACTATTGAATCAGGATTTATCAAAATAACAGTAGCTGCATGGTAGAGTTTGCCCATCAAGTCGAAGTGTCGAGTTGGTAGGGATATAGAGTTGGGGATAGCGTTGGGGGGATTTCGGAGGGGTAGCGTCGAAGGGGGATAGCGTGGGGTCAAGCAGATTTTCGGATGTCGATTAAGAGACTGATATCCACGATAAAACACTAGAGGCTTAAAGCTAACACAAATCCACCGGCTCTCATTATCCATTTAGGCACTTTCCGGCAAACACACACTCGGCGCTTTTACCCATAACCGTCTTCTAAGACAACAAAATAAAATAAATGTTCAAATAATTCAAGCTTTTCGCGGATTAAGAGCCCGTTTGAACCACGTACAGCTCGTGTTGGGACACCAGGACAACATCGGTGAGATTTGTGTCACAAAACAACACTTTGAAACTAAGAATGATTGTCTATCATTTGATACAAGGCATGTCACATGTTAACAAAAACACATTAATCCGTTTCGTTTTCCGTAATATTTCCAGTGATCCTTATATATCGGAAATCTCAATACCATCTTAGAAACTGTCAAGTATAATGGGTATTTGGAGACGTCAAGCCTTTCTTTTAATTCAAAAAATGGAATCCTATAATCCCTCAGTTTTTTCATAATGGAAATTTCAATTATTTATCATGATAAACGATATTCTTGTGACATTGCGACTTCAGTGCTTGTAATTAGTGAGTATTGAATTCGGGTCCCGAATCAAATTAAACTCCACTAAAATCATATTTCTGTATCATACGCCAGTTGGTTGTATGAAACGTGCTCTTGAGCGAGTTTTAATTAGAGAGACATCATTGACGAGACATTTGTCCTGTCCCGCTATAGAAAGCTCATATGTTACATTTCCTTCAGCTAATAAACACAGTCGCTCATTTTAATACAATGTGTGACAATAAATACTAATTGTGATAATAGGTCGTGAAGATTCAAAATTAAAGATTTCTGCTTATTAGTTCAAATTCGGATACGGTATTATTACAGATGGCCAACTAACTAACGTAAATGGCGCAGCAGTTCAAATAAAAGAGGAAACACTGATTTAATAAAGGGGTGTAATTTTGTTTCTTTGTTTCAGTAATTTTGAATTGGTCACATGAATGACTTTTACAAACACCAACCAGAAAATATGTTCCATCATTCAATACCTTGAGTTAAATTGGCTTTGAAATTGTTAATGCCAATTGTTTTCTTGTCAGTGTTTTTTGCATAAGGACCTTATCAGTGACGTTGGGTTTATTAAAAAGAAAATGAATGACTACCTTTGAGAAACAAAGGCGTTAAGTTTTATTCCTGTAAAATTATTAACATCTATTTGGGATGCTGTTATTCTCTCAATGAATTTCACGTAATCCTTCATTGTGTGTGTCAACTAAGTCAAATGGTGTCGATATGTTTTCTGATTAATTTGTCACGATTATCGATACTTCGATTGATCCTTATAACTGTAGTCCTAACATTGACTCTTTTCAAGAGAAATCAGTGATTTCGCCCTTAAAGCAACACCCCTCTCGAATAGCGAGAAGAATAAATTCAGAATCATGTGTACCTTTCGGAGTATTTACGGTTCAAGCAACAAACAACAATGCAATATGAACCGCCACGTGTACATTCATCACTGTTGTTTCACAGTTTCCCTCTTAGTTTAAATTCTGGAATAAAATGTGTTACCAAAAGCTAATTATAACATGGTTATATTTGGGATAACACTGCCTTCAATAGTACACATTCTTGTACTCTTCCGGACCGAGTCCCATGCGGGATTCGAACCCACGCCCTCAGAGTAAGGCAACTATCGCAAGTATTGACTGTACCAATTTAACAGCTTACCACACGACCGTACGGTAACCATGTTATATTTATTCACTATCTAAACGGCAAGTATTTCTAAAATGCTAATTAGTATTTACCAATCAGAGGTTAAGAGTCATTAACCCACAGATTCATTCAGTCATTACATCATTATGAGGTAACTGATATAATCATTCGAAACACTACGCTAAAATGCATTTAAATGGGCATAAAGCCTTTTTAAGATATCCGTTAAATTTATAAATTTATTACATTGTGTTCAAACATGTCTTGACTGTACGGTGGCACCAATATAAGTTAAACAAGAACTAACAGTTTCTATTTCGTAATTATTAGAATATATTAATTATAGTCTAAATAGATTTTACATGAAAACATCTTCCATCTATATTTGGTTTTCAAAGTCTAAAATTGAAATCAATTCATCAAAATGAATTTTTAAAACCTGGTTTCTTTATACAAAAACAAGGCAAAGTTGGTGTGAACCCACTCTCTATGTGTATACTCATCTAATCCCATACGTCACTGAAGGTGCATCTATCAACACACAGATTCACTCAGTAATCACATTTCCAATATTTTATGTCAGAAATAATTGGAGACAGCAACGCCGTTCTATATTGAAATTCCGGACGGCTTGTCTCCCACGAGGAAGAGTAAAAACACGAGCGTCTCGGTGTTATTTAGCGTAGTCTGGATGTTGAGAGCTGGTGTTGTCCACGTCTCTCGATGGTGATATATACATGCCACTGTTCGCGATTTAGCATCTCAGATTCAAAATAATATTCTGTTTATCCAATCTCTGGCCTCTCTCCGGGGAGATTTCAGTTTCACTTATTTATTGGGAATATTATTTTTGATCAGATTTTATGCCGTTTGGGACGATTTATCCACGCTGAGATGTCTGCAAGTTACAACTGCCCTGTCAGATTCGGTTGTCAACGATTATTAAGGAACGTTTACTGACAAGACGATATGTCAATGGCGCTGCCATACTCTTCCATTTTCCATTTAGGTCGTGTTAGAAGCGAGTAATGAAATTTCATAATCATATGAAGAGCGCGACCCGCCTCCTGGGATTATTTTCTCTCCTCGGGATCAAGCTGTCTGGAAAAATATTGTCTCGGAGTCGGCTTGAGACAGCTAGAAATGAGATGATTTTGTTTCATAAAGTATTGCTGATTTTCACTTCAGAAGGTTTAAATGGGCTATGAACTAGACAGGGTTGCACATTCACTTAACACAACTGAAACATCCTGATGGCGACAAATGGAAATTAAACGATTTTGTTTGTTCTGGATTTGGAAGTCCACTTTATAGAGACGTATTGCGGACAATGTCTAGTTGCAGTATTGCGGACAACGTCTAGTTGCAGTATTGCGGACAATGTCTAGTTGCAGTATTGCGGACAATGGCTAGTTGCAGTATTGCGGACAATGTCTAGTTGCAGTATTGCGGACAATGTCTAGTTGCAGTATTGCGGACAATGTCTAGTTGCAGTATTGCGGACAATGGCTAGTTGCAGTTTGAAGTTGTCACTATATATATCGCTGTATAATCTGGTAATCTGATTTTGATACGGGGAGTACAGACGGTTGCTGGCTCATACAAATTAAACATGAAACAACTTAAATTGTGAACTTAATTGTAGACTTACATTCAGTTTCTTCAATTAAACTGGATGCCTGTTAAAATCATGACAAAATAAACGGACCCTGTAAAAAGGACACTGAAACTAGACTTGCTATATTTAGTTAGACTTGATTTGTCGTCTATTTCGTCTCATATTTAGAACATTGAAACGAAACATGCAACATGTGCATACCATTTTACCTTTGTAGTCTCTCGTAATCCCAATATGGGATGGCTCATCATTTAAATTTTGTTGTGTATATAACCAATTTGGATGAGGCGAGACTTGAATATAATATCTGTCTGTCTGTCCCCATTAGGAACACTTCATTTGTCATGTATTTCGTTTCACATTTAGAACACTGAAAATATAATACTACTCAGTCTGTATGAAGACGATAAATCAAGACATATATTATTTGAGTACTCAAATTCATATGATAAATTTAACAAGAGTTATTATGATATATAAAATGATCGAGTTAATAAAGATTAATAAACCAGATGAATCTGCATTTTCCTAAATTCGATGGAGTCAGTGAGAGGCCACATCATGGAGTAGGAGAAAACATGTGCTGTTGTTTTTATCGACAAATTTGACTATAAAATTTGTACACTTGATTCAACTTTCTTATATATATATATATATATATATATATATATATATATATATATATATATATATATATATATATATATATATATCCGTCAATTTTTAATTCCAGTGACGTTGTTTTTTTTAAAGGATTTGGTTCCTCAATGCCTGATAATACTGTTCCGTTGCTAGCAGATAATGATATTGACTCAATAATGTTCACGAATCTGCAACTCTAGTCTAACACTCAAACTCTGACAAAACCATTTATTCTGAAAACATCACCATTTTATTACATGTAAATATTGAAAAGGAAGATTTTCAGATTTTCTGTAAAAAGAGGCTCCTTTTCAATATTTTCAATATTTTTTTCAAGTGTTATACTACTCTGGTAACTCCTTCCATGTGAGACTTGGAAGAAGAAAGTCGCTGAAAAAAAACAAAACACAAAAATCGTACTCAAAGACGGGATTTTCTAATAGTTAACCTCAACTTAACTAAATTTCTTGAAAAGCAAGTCTAGACTTTTGTTCCAAACTCCCCGACATCCCCATTTCCCAGAGGCTTATTTACAATATTTACTAACACAGTAATTTTTTAACAATACCATTTCTTTTGGAGAATCAATGTCAGATTATTGAGTACAACTAAAGGTCTTCAGTGTTACACATGAAAAGGAAGGGAAGGAAAATCAATCCCTGGCGATTTAACACTCCCGTCATCGTTCGTTTTGTTTGTTTATCAATAAATAATGAATTTTAATCAAAATATGGATCTAATGTAATTAATTTGTGCATGTCTAATATGCAATTTCACCATAGCCCAAGGCCATACCCTATCAAAAGCGTATTAGAAACACGAAAGTGCAGAACAAAGTCCATCCAGTCCCTGGATAAAAAAAACTCCCCCGTGATAAGTAAAACTGGAGGTGTATCAGACAAACTAGACTCCTTGGCTTCCAATAGTGTCATATTTCATATTTATTTCATACGCCGTGCTTTTTTATTACGAGATTGTGTTTTTGCACATGCGCAGAGTGGACAAATTTGGGGTTTACCAGGTGCATGAAGGGAATGATCTCGTGTCGGACATTTCTTAGTTCGGCTTCGGGAACAATTAACGCCAAGTTTTTGCACAGACAGGAAAGACGTTCGTGATGAATGCCTATTGAGGAGACCATTTCACCATTCCGACCCTGTGAAATCAAAGAATTATATCCCAGGGTCCGCTCCCTCCGTTGATGATTTCATGTGGCCGTAGATTTATTTCATATCAGCTGCTTCGTTATGAATTATTGATAATGCCTTCCACGTGGCGACACTGAGAAAACAATCATCCCGGCTCAGTGGGGCAAGAGCCTCATCCAAGCAGTACGCTTCAGTGACCTCCTTCCATGTTGCATCTATAACCATCCTTTCCTTTTGTCTGAATTATCAAAGATTCTTCTTTTGTGTTTTTATGAATATTGTATGCGTCGTTGTGGTATTAAAGTGGTGCTTTTCTTTTATGAACAAATTCTAAGAATCTTGTGTTAATAAGATGTTCTGCATGTATCCATTGGGGGTACACATCACTAATAATACTGATGTAACAAATAATAACGGTAAAGATTTGAGGCAATTATTTTGAATTTTAAAATTTCTTGTAGTCTAGGTCTGTTAAGGTCTGTCTAGGTCTGCCCAGGTCTGTCTAGGTCTGTCAAGGTCAGTCCTGGTCGGTCTACAGGTCTGCCTAGGTCTGTCCAGGTCTGTCTAGGTCTGTCAAGGTCAGTCCTGGTCGGTCTACAGGTCTGCCCAGGTCAGTCCTGGTCTGTCTAGGTCGGTCTAGATCGGTCTAGGTCTGTCCAGGTCAGCCTAGGTCTGTCCAGGTCTGTCTAGGTCTGTCTAGGTCTGTCAAGGTCAGTCCTGGTCGGTCTACAGGTCTGCCCAGGTCAGTCCTGGTCTGTCTAGATCGGTCTAGGTCGGTCTTGGTCTGTCCAGGTCAGCCTAGGTCTGCCCAGATCTGTCTAGGTCTGTTCAAGTCTGTCTAGGTCGGTCTACAGGTCTGTCCAGGTCTGTCTAGGTCAGTCCTGTTCGGTCTAGGTTGATCTAGGTCTGTCCAGGTCAGTCCTGGTCGGTCTAGGTCTGTCTAGGTCTGTCCAAGGTCGAGTTCCTTGTTGGATTCGAACCCACACCCTCGGAGTCTGGCACCAATCGATACATTTGTACACATCTACAATATGTTTGATTAATGGAAATTATGGAAATTGCAACTTGTTCTTTCAAACAAGTATGATCTCAACAGCTTATCCACTCAGCCACGTTGACTTCGCGAACACGAATGTGTACTATTGCAGATAGTGTAATTTCAAATATAACAATGTTACATTTTTAAAAAGTGTACACTTACAATAAATGTCTTCACTCTTCATCATGTCATACATGAATAAGGTCAAAACAATACATTTCAAATGAAAATTAATCCATTGAGAAGTTGTATGGAAACTACAGCAAGAAATACAAGTTTGTGGCTTTGCACCTTCTTTATTGCAGTGATATGCCACGTTTCGGAACGATTTGATGTGGCTATTTTGTTTAAAATTGTAGCACCATAATACTAACTTATACGTCGTTTAACGAATTGATTGACAATGAAGGATGTTTTTAGTCTTTCAGCGAAAGAAATCATTTTATTCAGTGTAAACTTACTTGGAATATGGTATGTTACCAATAGAAATCAAGTTGAATTGACTTATCTTACAACAAACTGAATCATTTTGTTGAATGGCTTTTAGAAGTAGAGGATACATCAACAGAAACACAAGCTTATATGTTTAAGGGGCAGTAGCACGTTTTTTTTTAAAATTTATTTTTTCAAATTTCCGATTGATAATGACAGTTTACGTCATTTAAATGAACTTTAGGGAGTAAAAAATCTTATTGCACAAACCAATTATTCGTAGTGGTAATAACGATGTTGCGTATAAAGCAAAAATTGCATGGCGGCCATTTTATTGTGAACACAATTTATTATTTCGAATTACAAAACCTATTCCCATGGCTTCACCGAATCATGTACACTCGTTTATTAACTTGATTTTCTGAAAAAGCGAAGGGTGTTTTACTATTGGTGATATTATTTTTCAAATTCATTTCATCGACCTATTTGAGCAAAAAAACGTGCTACTGCCCCTTTAAAGTTAAGGGGACGCCATTCATGATAAGAGAGAAGTAAGTATGAACTCGAATTCTTTCAAATAACGAAGTTGGCAGCCAGAAATATTACTATTGCTCTTAAAGCACTGGGTATTGGGTAATTTTAGTTATATAAAATGGTACATGTTGTTAAATATTTCACGAGTTACCTTAAGACCGAACCTATTCCCCTCTGTTCCGACATATTGCGTGTAGAGAGATCTTCAGATCGATATCAGACTAGTATACAACCCAAACAAATCAACATTGATGTATTAAAGTTTTTATCAAACACACAGGCGTTACTGATTGTATATCCCAGCTAGGCATGTACAACTTATATGGAGATGAAACGCAAATCATGCATGCACGTGCATTGTTTTTGTGTTCACTGATGATTTGATGTAAGAAACACATTTTGTCATAGTTTGTTGTTAACAAACTTAAATATCATGTTCGTTTGCACCAGGAAGAGACTACAATTACCGTACAGCGTATATGAAGATGAAACGCAAATCATGCGTGGAGTTGTCACGTGCATTGTTTGTTTTGTTCATCGGAGATTTAAGACTTTAAGATTATGTTCGTATGTATGTATGTTATGTATGTTATGTATGTTATGTTCGCTTTCGCTCGTTAAAATACCAAACCATCCACTCGTTTCATAAACATATTATCAAACGGGAGGTCGTTTAGTATTCTATATTTTATTACCTTTTGAGAACAGTAGCTTTAACTTATTCCTGAATAACTAAAGTAAACACAAACAACTCTTCTTTGCCTTTTGCTAATGAATATTAAAACGATGCTCTCTGGACCTCGATGTATCTCCTTCAATAATAAACACGTTGTTTTGTTTTAATTCCATAACGACAAACAAAAGACAACAATTTATTTGAATAACCTAGAACTGTAGCCATTCAAGGATATCGGATATGAAATATTCATTTCTGTATCATACACGTTGGTCCTAATAAATAAAACATTATTTTGACAAGAGATTTTACAATTTCATCTTTGAATAGTTATGAGTATCTCCCGGAAAGTCTCTGTCATTTATGTAAGATTCTGTTTGGTATTACTGAATTTAAAATTAAAATATAATACCTATAAAACAAAGAGAATTGTTATTGAAATGCATGTCTGTCGCGCGTCCAATAAGTATTCCAAAGGGACGAATAGTAAATGTAGTATTTGTCTCTACACATTTAGACACTGTAAAACAGATGTTTTATACATGATGTTCGGTCTACAGTTAGACAAAAGAAAATCAAAAGACAGAACAATACAAACATCGATGGTTTCATTTTATTGATTAGTTATGAACTTATGATCTAGTCTTTGGAGATCATTTAAAAAGTGGAATAGATAAGGAAAACAAGACTACTTTGTTGTGAACATACCCGAGGTTTCATAGTATAACATCATGTTTACTCCTTCTTCGGGTGGAATGTGAAAATCACCAACATGCATTATGCATAACACATATGTTCATACTATTTTGATGATTTTAACGATTTCACATTTTATCATTTCGTATACAATGGGAAATGCTAAAATAATACTGACTATATACCATTTTTAAAAAATAATTTTATTTCTTTTTCAAATACATAAACATATAAAACATATTTCATTCGTGTATAAAGGCCAACCATATAAGGAGTTTCATTATATTGGTACAGACCAACTGCAAATTAATTTCAGCATAACAAGTTCACAAAGAGTTCAGAAGACTTCTTTTTGGACCTGGCATCGTACCTTCACTGAAGTTGCAGGGTGTTTTAATCTTTAAAACGATTATGGCATACAGACCAGAATTTCATCAATTTAGAATAATTGCAATGGGAGTACAGATGAGTTAATCAATCTCGTATACGTGTTTTAAATCTTGTTTTATTATATTGAGTTGCGGTAAAGATCCATGTTTCAAGTATATACACCATTCTTCACCTTATAGTTACCATCTGCATATCAAAGAACACAATATATTTTAAATAATGATAAGCTACAAATAACTATTTCTTCCTGAAGCGAAAGGTTTTGAGATATGGTTAAGATACATAAAAAAGAGAAAAATCTGACTACCATATATTTACTAAAATTCCTTTAGATCATCCAAACAACATGAATATAAAATATTATCATTTTAAATATGTTTCATTACTCTCCCTAATCAATATATATTGTCCTCTGCAAAGAAAAGTTTCAAGACTCAAATCTCGGATGTTGCAATGCCTTTGCAATTCAAAATATGAATTTATTCTTTTTGTAAAGAAAAGGATTTCTTTCAACATTCCCATGTCAGATCAAAAGTGATCTGGTATATGTGCATACCAAAACCGAACTCTTGAAACTTGGTTTACACTTTAAAAAGTGAATATATCCATTTATAACAAAAAGAAAAATGACTTCAAATGCATTCTTCATCAAGTCAGATTTCTTGTGATGCTATAGTGCATATCCTCTCCTTTCACTCAACAGGCACCTAGAAGAGACAAACTTCCGGTCGTTGAGAGATGGAACCATTGGTCTAGGATCAGAAGCTGGGGAGTTATGACTTCTGAGAGCACCAATCATCTCTTCCCTTTCCTTCTAAGCTCACTGGCCACGCCGGGCGCCATGCATATGATACCATATACATGAAATCTTCTCCGTAATGAATCGATGAAATATTACTGGCGCTAGCGGTAGGCCTTTCGAGCCAGTAAGAACAGCCAGAACGGCGATATCGCATCTTGCGGAGAAGTGAGGAATTATGAGTCGTGAAATATGAGTCTTATCCAGCGGGGACACAAGATCTGTGATTGTCCCATTGCATGTTGGCCGCGAGGTTATAGCAATCAGTGAACATAGAATATGTGTATGTTCATCGCTGACCTGTACATCAGATCATGTGCTTGACGTATTCTGCATGATGTGGAGTCAATCTGTCACTATTGCTAGTCGGGCCAATTAATGCATGGAGATGGCAATGATATAGAATAACACAAATAGGCTTAATGCGCCCTCTGCCCGTTTCTGGCACAGAACTGTGACTTAAATAATGATTAATGTCTGGGGTCTTTAAGTCCTTCGTGATTTTTCCATACCGTGATTTATGATAGCGTCTTCCGTTGAATAGTCATATTGCTTCTCAGGCTAGTCCTTCTTGCCATCGGAAAAAAAGTTCAAGTTATTGATTACATATAAATCATAAAAGAAAAATTACGTTGGACAAATTCAATTTGTAGTTTGACCTTTTAAGTTGTTACTTGAAACCGAGGTTTCTTTAGCGTCTTCTGTTGTTATGAACTACACTTTTAATAATCTCGTTTTTGAAACAATCTAATCTTGCTGAGCAGCGGGTTATTACTGGACTATTTTAGCGAGGAAGAGTTACATTTCATCTTTGTGTAAGCAAATATTGATACTTGCAAGTTTATAACTTTTCAGGCACGCCGGAACGAATTTAATTTAAATATTATGTATCTGTCTTGAATTTAATTAAATTCACATATAAAAAGATCTGGTTTCGTGTATGATCGGCCTTACATATCTGATTAACACAATAACTTTCTGTAGTGACGCTGTTATGACAGCGTTTCATGATATGTAATGTATCTTCTATGTTCGTTCTATTATAGTACAGTTCAGCCATTGTCGTATTTCATGATATTGATTAAAATGTTGCTTGAATAATATTAGATATTAGAGTCATAAACGTTGCAACCGATATATGTATCTGTATCTTTAAAGATACAAAAATAAAATGTTCTTGCCATTTTGTAGAGTTTCTTCTATGTGTTATGAAATAATGTGAAAGTTATTATTCTGTGTAATGAAATCTAATTATTAAATTTTATCCACCAGTAGTCGTGAAATGTTCTTATTAAAATCAAATAAATCGGGTTTGAAGTTTTATAATTGAAAAAAATGCACTTTTATACTAATTAAATGATTAACGAGAGTTGTAATCAGAAGTCTTAATTATCCCGGTGAAATGATGGAACGCATTTAAAGACTTGTCTGACAAATGTTAAAGGGCAAGTGTATATTCAGTTGTTCCATAACTCTCTTCAAAAGTCAGGATTTGTTTTATATACATGTCCGATTGTGTAAGATCCACAACAGAACATGGCGTTGGTTTCGCAGGCCTTCCTCCGTCTAGAAACCAAATCAACATACCATGCTGAATCCTATTGATTTTGGTTAGCATAGGCCTATTCCTAAAAGGCTGATTCTAAAGGGGCAGTAGCACGTTTTTTCGCTGAAATAAGTCGATGAAATATCTTTGAAAAATAATGTCACCAATAGTAAAACACCCTTCTCTTCAGAAAATCAAGTTAACAAATGAGTGTGCATGGTTCCGTAAAGCCATGGGAATCGTTTTTGTCATTCGAAATAATAAATTGTGTTCACAAAAAAGTATCGCCATGCAATTTTCGCTTTATAAGCAACACCGTTATTCCCAATACGGATAATTGGTTTGTGTAATAAAATGTTTTACCCTCTAATTAAATAAAAATGACATAAACTATCATTAAAAATGGGAAATTTGAAAAAATAAAATTTGACAAAAACGTGCTACTGCCTCTTTAAGCCACAACATTTTAAGTTAAACTACATATATCGAATCCGAAAACTCTGTATTTCCTAAAGCCTTCCGCAGAAAACAAAACCGTTGATGTTAAATGGTTTTTCGGTATCACCATCTTGTTCAGTTCAGGATCGACAACTGCAGACGTCGACGTTTGTTCCAAGAATGTGGACTTGGGAAAATAAGTTTCTAATTAGTAGTACCAATGTTACTTGGATTCGAACTCGGCTGCAGTGCCGGAGGGTTTGTCAAACGAGCGTGTGCCAGGACGCAGACTATTTGGGGGAGCATGCCTCGTCTTTTGTTTTCTAATTAGAATGGGTGTCCATTTTTGTAGCAGCTTTCATTGTATTTTAGATTGAACTTCATTATGATAGCGTCTTAATGTGTCAAAAAGACCTGGCTGTCCCAAGAGGACGATGACAAAACTGTCATGTAATTATTTCTTCCAAAGATATCAGACTTTTAAAATGTCGTCTGCTTATTCATATCGCAAGGGCACGAAAGGTCAGGCGGCACGTGACCCGCGTGTGTCGCGAGCTGTGCACGTGCGCTACATGTCGGACGGAGCGCCCTCTTGTGTCTGTCATCTGAAGTTGGCCGAACAGTCATCAGTGTCATGTCCACTCGCAATAAGAATGGCTAGAAATGGCACCGCGAGCAGATTAATCAGTGTTTGATATGCAAACATCAATTTCGGCGGGCAAAATCAGTCAAGTCGCGTTTTGCATTGTAGATCATGATGGAAGGAAATCCATAAATTCGGGATGAATAGTGGCCGATTCCCGCTTCGGTGCCCCGTCAATATCAGCACAGTCCGGACCAGTTACCCCGCGCTGCTAGCACGCACACATCATGAACACTGTTTATTTCATTTATTCAAATTTGTATCTGTTTCCAGTCGGGATAAAAGCTTCAAAATCAGTTTTCCTGTGGCTGTAGCGGGTTATTTGCGAGTCTGGAGCGCCTATAGGACGCGAGCAGCCGGGCGATGAGAACACCGGTCCTACAGAATGAATATCGTCTGTCATATTCAGAAGCAGACGATACCGGTGTTTATGAACGGAAGCTTTAATGACTTGAGTGACATGTTTTAATTTGGGGCCAGTTGGAAGTTTGACCGGCTGACTTAATAATTACGACGAGGTCACAACCTCAGCGAGGAGTCAGAACTAACGAGGGCCGGTCTGGCAGGCGGAATTCCACCACTCATCACCCCTATCATTTTTGCTATGATTCGCCTTTCTCGCTCTGATGAGAGGGGCATCTAGACTAATGCAGAAGTATCTTTTCAAAGACGGGCCCGGAACATTAATGGACAAACTCTTAAAATATCTGGCAAGCGTTTCCTTCGCACTTGACAGATGAAATTTTAAAACAGTTTGCACTCCTTTGTGGGGTGGTAGCGTTTGTTTGGGGTACGGTAGAGTTACACTAACGGCAATATTATGATACCCTTTCAATAGATAATCTTGAAAGAAAAAATTCACATATCTGTCGATGATAGGAAGCAGCGGGCGGCCATGTTTCTCATCGCCTGCAAGAAGATCAAAGAGATAGGCCGACACAACACGGGCAACATCTCTACAAGAGAAACCCGAAATGTCAAAGCACTCGGAAATACAATCATAATGTCCCGTGTTTACCATCATACATACCTTTAAATTGTGTATGCTTCTAATTGCTCGAGTCGGCGTGAAGTTATTGTGTTGAAATGCCCCCGTCCTTGCTCCAGACACGAACTGAAAAGCTTTTTTTACGCTGGGAAAGCAATGCTTTTTAGTTGGAATTCATATAGACATACGCTTTGTTGTCCCGTGGAGCTATTGTGTGGAATATACAGATCTTAAAACCATTTCTAGCCGCTAAGTACAATTCGTGTTCAAAAGCTACTCGGCTGAGCTTTTAAGAACCATTTTCAAAGAAGGGAACAATGGTTATTAGTTATGTGTTGTTATTTAAACCATTCTGGGGCCAGGTTAGAGAGGTTGTATATACATGCTGGAATTAGTGGCGGTGGATTTAAAGAATGAATCCGAATCCAATATAATTTAAATAAATTTATTTGATTTAATTTTATTATTATAATACATAGATTTACGAAGATACACTTTCAAATATGCCACTAGCAAGGGAAACTTAAAGGGTTACCTCGTTTTAGCAATGTCAATATGCAAAGAGAATCTATTACTGGTTTCTTCCAATAAGAGCAAATGGCAGGAACACAGTACGTACTTCAAAAGAATTTTATACACGTACTGCATTCAAGGAAGTTAGTAATCAATTATTTACAATGACTTTCTGTGAATAATTTGGTCAGCATTGTGACGAACTTTAATACCAAAACTAAAAATAGTCCTAATGTGATGAAATAGGTTGAATTCGTGCACTAACAATATGATGAAGATCATCGGTGAAGGTTTTTAATCGCTAAGAACATGGAGAACAGTCAGATACATGGAGAAAATACAAACGCTCAGGGTCAAACAGATAGACTGAGCAGATAGGCGACATTATTGCCATTATACCAAACAAATCCAACCTCAGTTTTTGTCTAAACCCCAATTCATACTCTACTCCCCAATGTATCCTAAGACAAAGCAAGAACTACGAGATATTAACAAATCTTATAATTTCGAAGACAAAAGCTTCCAAGCCCTGCACTCGTTTCATATACATAAATTCAACAAAACTCACTTTAGTTTGAACCCCCCCCCCCCCCCCCCCCCCCCTCCAAGAAAGCCAGTGGCATCATTTCTATTCACAAAGCGCCAACTGAGGGGCGATGACAACCAGTAATACTAATTTGATTCCAACTCTGCCCGACCCGTGTGCCTCACTTGTCCATACTGTTTATACGAACGGGCCAGTAGCCCAAATATTAATTAGCCAATTTTCTCTCAATTCTGTCCGCCTAAGAAAAGAAATTTATCAACAGAGAGTTAGTTATTACAGAAATACAGATCGGTTAATCACATTTTCTGGTTTAATCTGTGCCACTAGGGCATCGGTCATTCTCATAACTTCTTTAACCCGTAGCGACGCCGTCCACGGTGAAAGACAATAGAGGAGTTGAATATAAAATCAGTTTCCGTGAGTAACCTATTTTCATTCACCATTCTTTAAATTCGTTTCACGGTACATGGGTTATGTAGGTTAAAAGAGTTACTTTTGAATTGAAAGTTGTTGTATTGAATGTCTGATTTGACCCCCCGAGGAGAGTATATAGTTTATATGTTTGCCATAGAATGATAGCCTTTGTTTATAACAATATCAAACTTAATATACTATCAACTATTTACATTTTTAAAAATCTTGAAAGAGACGATCTCATTCGGTATGTGGTTTTGGAAATGTATGACATTATTGTCAATCAAAATTGCACCATTGTTTTTACTGAAGTTTCAATGGCCGTTTTTTTTAAATTTTCACTTAAAAAGGGCATGAGGTAATGCGCACCCTTGCACCCCATCCCTCTATCCGCTAAACGTGAGTCTAGAAGCCTCGTAAAAAACACGCGGAACTCTGTTTTAAACCATGTCGTAATATCGCGGACAGATGTCTTTCCACAAGGGGCAAATCGAACAAGAGAAAACGATATGTCAGTTGTAAATCTGTAAGTTGTTCAAACGTACTTATACGAGCAGAGGAACAATTCATCTGGCAGAGGTGATTAAAAAAGGGGAATAGTAAGTCAGTTGTAAATCTATAAAAGTTATTCAAACATGGATACAGGCCACAGAACAATGCATCTGGCGGCGCTGATATCAGGGAAAAGACGAGAAACACTTTAACAAGAACAGTGAATGGAGAAACGGCTGTCGAAGACGTCAACCGGAACTAAACGTGACCACCCAGAATGCACGCGTCATGAAACGTTTCGTGATTTCAGCCTTGTTTTATAAATATACCTTTGTATTGTAACAGCTTTTAACTCAACATATGCGTGTATGACGAGCTCCGTACGTGCACTTTAAGCATGGAGTTGTTCTAAAGAAGTATTGGTTGTTGTGTTGTGTTTTGATCAAAGTATAAACAGGCGTAGGCGAGGATTAATGGTGGTGTATTACATGAAGTTCTAATGTTGGATTTATAGTTTAATAAACAAAGATAAAAGAATATTTAAAAAAAAAACGATTGGACTGATGCTTCAGCATAAATGCTAAGATTACTGGTAGTAACGTTATTTTGGTATTTCCTGATAAAAATACTCTACTTTTGGCCTCTACTTGGCTTGCAATTTCAAATAAAGTTTCAGAGGGACATTTAGGAGTGGAACAAATAAGAACAAGAGTTTATGTATACCAGCTTCTTTAATACACGACGTTTCGGACAACATGTTCACTCCTTATTCAATCATTTTATTATTTATCTTCGCAATAAATAAAATAAAGAATTTGATATCCAAACAACATTGTTTATTTTATGAATTCCAAATAGACGTATTTAAATAAAGTGAGCATATTCTACGAAACGTCGTGTATCTTCACAATAAAGAAGTTTATATCCAAACAAAATTTGTCTTTTATGAATTCCAAATAGACGTTTATATATCAATGTGTATCCAGTTATTAATACCTGCTCTATTAAATAATTACCCTACATTTTGCCACACAGTGGATACATGGATTCAATACCTTAATTGAGATGGGTTGTCGCACTGGAGGGCGGCATAGCGCAGTGATTAGCGCGTTCGGCTTCAAGAGGTCCGGGGTTCGAATCCCGCCAGGGGCACGGCAAATTTGTCTGCAGTAGAGAAGTGTTCTACACGCAGTAAGGTTTGGGTGCAATGCTGCACTGAATTTCAGCGTAGTACCACCTATGGTTCGCTAGTTCCAGCCGATGCTCGCAGGTTTCACCGCAGTGCATAGCCACATGGCGTTGCGGGCTTTCTCCCTGCCATAATACTAGCAGCCGCGATATAAGTGAAATACTCTTGAAAGCTCACTCACTCACTTGTCGCACTGTATGGTGTCTAGATTGTTCATTTCGCAAATCCTGTCATCGTAGTTAAAGTTCAAGGGAAAAACAACAAGTTTTGCTTTCAATTAACAAATATAGAGGAACTTTTAGTTTGAAATGATATAAGAAGGACATAAACATTTAAAAATATAGAATAAGGATCGGAGACAATCTATCTATTAGAATATGTGGTTGATTTCGATTATATTTTGATCTGTAAAATAATTTCTGTACAGTGTATCCTTTCAAATATTGTATGTTAAGTATCAAGCTGCATTAAGCAAAAGAAAATACCATCAATTCTGATAAAATCTTGAATTTAACTTTAAACACAGAGCCAACTCGTTCCTTCTGTTCTCACTACAAACTTGCAAGAAACTGGACGATAAGAAAACTACTTTATCTATCTATATATGCTATCAAACAGCATATATACATGTAAACTTACTCAACAACAATCACGCACATGCATGTAGATCGTCTCAAACTGAAGAAGCTCCGATATCAATTAAACAGTGAAACAGCCCCGCTCTGTTTTAACTTAACTGTTTACACCCGGCTGTCAGCCCAGTCTACCTATCCAAAAGGGCGTAGGTGCATGTAAAGCTTCCGCCGTTTGGCGCGTATGTATCTCTTCGCGATGTAGTGCCCAAGATAACGCCACCCCTGTGACCCCGGGGCAGGCTAAGTGACGGCGAGGGAGGCGATTAGACTCGGGGTTGACAACAAAATTAAAACTATCTGGATTTGTTTTCTTGTCGAGCGGTACTGACGGCAACCTGTGCGTTCGTCTGGGGCTCCTGCGTGTTCAGGAGATGATGTAAAGCTGTCTGAAGACGAGTACGACTCGTTGTTTTACAAGCGTGGAGAGGGGGCGAGAAACGTGAACAGTTTTAATCAGTTTTTAACATGGACATGCTTTAAGGTGTTTGCTATTTTTCTCTCTATTCTTGACTTAAATTGTAGATATGATTATTGTGACGCATGCATGCTTCTTGGTCTCTGGTTCCAGTAAAAGTTACTGATTTACTCATAGCACCTTTGAGTTAACTTCAGAACATGTCAACTGTTCAGTGAAAGTAAATACTATTCAACCGTTCGTTGATCGCAATAAAATCTCGAATCTAAGTCAATTAAGTTTATGTCAAATGAACAGATATCCCAAATCATTGTCACACTTCCCTTTGTACATAATGTGTCAATATTGATGTATACCGTTATGTCAATGTGCTACCGAAATCATTTTAAAATTAAACTTTATTTCTGATATCCTGATAATCATATAGAAAGAAATATGAACTTGTCAAAAATTTCAAAACGAATAGAGAGATATATAGAGATTATTAACCAAGTGTGTTTCCGTATCATTAATATCATATTTTTGGAATAAAAATTGTATTATGCGAGCCTTTGGCGAGCATAATACATTATTTTTTATTCCAAATATATGATATTAATGATACGGAAACACACGAGATTAATAATCTCTTTATCATATATGTCATTATAAAATAAGCGTGTTTTTGTAGTAAAAGTGGAAAGAGAATTGACCTAGTTTTAGCGGAGTAATATCACTGACGGTACATCAAAGTGATGGTCACGACATCGGCTGTGAAGTGCCTAAAATAGTTCTTAATTAAAACAATTTAAAAACACATGTGCGCGATTCTTTAAAAAATCAACAGTTGGTCCCTGGTTTCTTGTTCATGGAGATATTTTCAATCAGTTCATAAGCATCTATCTAAAGCACTCATAAATAATTTGATCCCGTTGCTAGAACAAGGGAAGTAACTCTAGTTTCAACGTTTTGGAAGCTGCGTTGCCGGGTTGATTCGGATTGCTGCATAACAGTATCTTTCGCACTTAAACGGTACTTATTTGTGAGGTGGGGTTGTTTCCTTTGTTTATGACAATAAGTACCTATTAATGTACCTAATACCGTGTACTCATCCCTCAAGAACAACCAAAATGCTAGTGTGATCGACGAGGCGCGTCAGTAGGTCACACACCGACACATCGAGATTCATTTTGTACACAGGACACTGCAGCTACTTGCTGATGCTGTTGGTTAGCGCATTGAAGTTTTGAATGATTTTTTAAAACAAATCTACAATTATCTTGACTTTGTTAACACTATAAATGCACAGTGTACCATATCAGATGATTTCGTATTTTCGAATATCCATTCTTTCAAGCGGAAATACTCTGGTAAACTCCCGGTTACGCTTTTCAATGATACGTAAACAGTTTTAGGATTCGCACGAATATTCTGCAAAAGTAGTTCGTGTATTTGACCTTTGACCTGTTTTGCATATTTATCAGATTTGGATACCAAGTTTATCAGATTGCTTTATTGCATCGATAACACCCTCCATTATATGATAAATACTATTAACTGTAGGAGTCATTGAAAGGTTCCACGGGCTCTTTGCTAAGGTCCATATATATGAAGCAGACATTTATAAAACAAAATATTATTTTATCTATGAATGTTCTTCAATAATAATAATGTTGTAGATATCAAACATGTCACAAATATTATAGGTACATATAATTTAATATGCTGCATTAAAGAAACTGAAAGGCAACCCCTCTCCCTAAAACAATATATAAAAAGATGTAGCAGGCACTAAAAAAAGTTGCTTACAAAGCTGTTTACCCTAATCTCAGAAAAATCATTAAGATTGATTTGGAAGTAAGAGAAACTTTAATTCTTAACGAGACGTGGCCCGGAATTAAAAGTGTCATGTCTGACTGGTCATGTGGGTACACTTGATTGGGACGAATCTGTTTTGCAGCGTACGCATGTCGAGTGTGGAGCAAACTGAAGATACACAGGCACGGTGCGTGTTGGGGCCAATTTCAGATATCTTGTAGAATTAATTACTGCATAGACAGACTTCAGACTTATCAACGTCTAAATTGCTGCAGAAATTATTTAGTGTGAGAAGAGGGAGGTTTAGCTGATGACCCCATCATATTACATCCCCTAGGGGTCGGGGTCATGTTAGGGGGGATAGGGGGGGGGGGGGGGGGGGGGGGGGGGGGGGGGGGGGGGGGGGGATGAATAAACCCGGAACACGATTAAATTGTATCGAAACGCGAAAGGAAGAGATCAATTGGAATTGATATAAAGGTTCCAGCGAAAACATGGTTACCATTTGCAAGATACAGAACAAGAGAATACTGATAAATGGTCCCCCTCCCCGCCCCCTGAACGCTCGGTGCTGTTTGCACGAGCAATAACTTGCTTGTTAATTTCTCCACTGTTTCTAATTTGATTGAGCATACGGTGCGAGGACGAGGACAAGAGCGGACCGGAGAACATATTGATACAGTGCTGGGTCGGGATCTGGCAAGATGGAATAATTCCCTATTGTGAAGATTAAACATTAATGCCCGGGAATACCTAGGAATTTCTACGTGATGGAAGTAATTAAATTTGGGGCTTTCTTCCCGTCTTTGCGAGCAATGGAATTCAATATTTTCTTTGTATGAAGGCGGGTAGTTTCCTGCTCAGACAGCTCGGGTTTCTATCGTACTTCGACCCCGAGATGTAACTAATGCCACCAATTGAATTTCGGTGTAGTTTCCGATTGACTTTGGTAACTTAATATGCTGCCTTTCAAGCCGTTTTGGACATTTCCGATATAAGGTGGAGATCTGTGGAGACGATCTAAAGAGAAGGCCGAGCGCTCACTTCACCCCTAGGCTTAGCTTCTCTAGACTTTCAGCACGAATAAAAGAGGCACATCGCTAAACGTTGCGATCCGTTTTTCTTGAACCTTGCCACGTTGTCGACATTGAGTTGTTTATTAATTATGGGTTAATCAGGGAGGTCAAGCGGGCTAATGCAGGGGGAATCACGGGTGATTTAACCAAGAATATAGCAATATGCGCCCGTTGCCTCGAATTTCAATATCTAGCGCCTTTGGAGAGATCAGAGTCTGCGTAACGCGACCAATCACACTGTGACGAGACAAGGCGTAAAAATTGGATTTTCATATGGTGTCTAAATTTACATTGTAAGGGAGATGGAAGACAAGTTTTTGAGCGGCTGCCCTTGGTTCATTCACTGTAATATTGTAAGGTTTTAATACAAATACTCGTCAACAGAAATTTCCTGTCCATACCGCATGAGTTGTCCATTGCAGACGGGGTACAAACGTCATTGCTTCTTTAATGTGATTTTCGCGCCGAGTTAGATCCTGCACGCAAGATTGTTACGCCTCTGACGCGTTCGTCCTTCGCTCGTTCTTAGTTCCTTTTGCATGACCAACTTTTTACACTTTTTCCTTTCAAAATCATAACAACTTGAATTTTGTCGCTTGCTTTCTCTTAGACAGCCCGAAGCAACGAAATAGCGAGAATATGTCAAAAACTGCAAAGCGGTACGACTGTGAATCGTCTGCCATTCCGTCGTTGGGATTTTATTCCTGCGCAACGTCGGTCTAATTTACGTTTTTATTTTGCGCGTTATTGATCCTGAGAGACAAGACAGTGAATTGACAAAGTGACATTTTGTAATTTAGACAATTTCATCAAGCAAGTTCATTTCGGAGCTATGTTGATTAAAGACTGGGCGATGCGAACTCTACAGCAGGAACGCTGCAGCAGAAACCGTGTGAGGAAATTACACACTTGGCGGGAGAAAAAGGTAACGCGGTTATAGAGATTTAAGAAGTAGACAATGCAGAAAAAACGTGCCATCGTTCCAGTTTTGAAATTAAAACAAAGCGCTAAGATGATGTCGGGGAATTGAAATTTCGCTTTCTAGCACGTCTTTCTTTCGAACTAATAACGAATTTTGGTATGCCTATTTTTGTGTGTCCTGTCACAATTGTGTCCATTATTATTTTCATCAAAAGAAACAATTGAAAAATTGTTTGTATTAGCCAATTCTGTTTTTGTAACATGGTTATATTTGGGATGAAAAATGTCACACGTGTTTAGTATCTGAAAGACATGTTTTTTTTAAATTGTCATATTGTTTACCTGAATTGATGTAAATGAGTAATGATTTAATCAAACACGAATGCGAGTTGATTAATATCTGTCAACATTTAATTTTCGAATAAAGTCTGTTCTTATTTTCTTACATTATACATAATAATTATTCATCAAAAAGAATATAATCAACGATTATATAACACGAACAAACATATGTATACCCATCAGCTTAGAACGACCTATATACATTTCGTTACAATTACAGTCGTCGTCACAATAAATATCAAATACTGGCTGAACTTACATTCACGCAGCTACTGTAAGTGAAAAGTTAATTCAATCCGGATTAAAGTTGGTACTTCACGACTCCTCTTACTGATTAATGGGGTAAAAAACGCGATCATTTATTGGAGAGGGACGAACGTGTCACCCTCTGTGACGTCACAGTGCTATCTAGCACCGACCCCTGCAGTTAGTGTATGGTGATATTCGACAAAATGTGCAATTACAAGTCCGAATCTCCCAATCAAGTACAGACTCCGTGTTTGATCCCACTCTAAGCTGTCCTCTGGCCTTGCAGGCCATTCCATTGGGGTCACGCACCCCGAGCACGCTACGTCATTATCTCTTTGTTCGTTAATTATCGGGAGTTTCCGTATGTCAAAAACTCGTGATTTTAATATTCGATTTAAAGAGGCGCTTTGTTACCGTTCGAATGGAAATTAATTAAATATCTCTTATGTTTGAAGAAGTACAATTATGTAGTGTAATAATATTATCAATTGGGGCTTTAAAAATTATGATTTTCATTCAGTAATGACAATATCGTGTCATTTGTGCCTACTTGATCAGATTGAAAATATAATAATGACGCCTTTATCACGTATTCTTATTTTCATACAACTGTAAAATTAAATTTAAGTATAATCATTTAAATTTTTTGAATAGATAAAATGTATATAAATGTTAATTTCATATTCATTAATCAGAGGTTGTTTTTTTTATCTATAGAACATTTGAATACACTTTCAAAAATTTAAAAAATAAATAAAATTACAGATTTAGTATGCCCGTCACTACGTGTTTTTAAACAAATCCAACTTTTCATACTTCTTTCTTTTCAAACTGTATGCGCCCGCCTTCAAGTGCTATTGGAACCGACCATCTTTATATATACTGACTCGGTAATCAAATTCCTTC
Organism: Gibbula magus; assembly: GCA_936450465.1. NCBI lineage: Eukaryota > Metazoa > Mollusca > Gastropoda > Trochida > Trochidae > Gibbula > Gibbula magus. The sequence continues at coordinate 69,252,244 of OW388299.1, read as the reverse complement.
CACAATAGATCGACTCGTCATATTCAGCGAAATGGTATCTTTTTCGTATTTGTTATTGTGAAAAAAAGCATAAAGGACAATTTTCTAGTGTAATACAATTGTTCCTTGACGTCAGCAGTTCGCCTCGTCTCGGGGAGAACTCATTGTAGTCGGCCGTGCCGCAACCGTTGTTGCAAATAACACTGATGGGTAGTGACAGGCGACAGTTATTACATTTGACCTGCCGTCATTAGCTGGCCTCGTATAATACATTTCTTTCAAAATATAATATCTTCGCATCCTGGGATCGTTAAAGCAAATAATGCTTGATGCCCTCTTCACACTACGCAGAGCTAAGGTCGTCCGATCAATTCCGAATGACGGCATTCGGCCGATGTATGGAAGCTGGTAGCTCTGGCACTATATATCATGTATGAAATGATCGGCAATTACTCATTTCCGAATAATGCTGTTGAAATGTGCATTAGATCGTGTTATCCCTTTCATAGTTATATGACGATCAATAGATAGACGACGTTTTGCCGTATGAGCAAGGAGACGGTTATGATAGAGCGATGTGATCACTGACAGCCCGCGGAACCGCTTATGGTAGCCCGAAGCTTGCCAAGTTATTATAGGGAGCATGAAAAACTGCCTGTGGTCGGCGCTATGATCGGCTTGGTTATGATATGACGGGAATGCTACAGAGGCGGCGCTGGCATTGACAGCGTTTAGAGTTCTACATTCCCGACATGCTTCTGGAATCATGCTCAGATTTCATTCATTTCTGGGGAATTGACAAATGAAAAGATTATCCACACTTGTGTTGAAAGTGACATATTATGACAGTGTTGCGTACATTTATTGAGCAGTGGGACTTTAATTGTACTTTACGCTTTTGTTTTTCGTTACTGAATTGTCAGAATTGTGTCGTATCAGAATTGGTCACACTGATGCCAGCCGTACACTTCACTTTTGAAGTTATGCTTTCCCACAAAGACGATTCACATATTTTTAAAATACAAAACCCTTATTAGTTTTGTTTGAAAGTGGAATCTACTTTTATCGTAAACCATATTTGCGTTTTGTAAAATAGCGTGTAAAGACGAATATTTTCACTTCTTAAACTTAATCATATAGCTACATGTTTTCATACAGACACATTAAGGTTCTGATGTCCTCTGATGAGCGCATACAGACTCTTTATTTACATACTTCTGATTGGCGCTGTTGATTTGCTGAGCAATTTCAAATATTTGAGTTTAACTGTCAGCAATCAAGGAAAACATCAAAAGTGCAGCAAGTTACAGTCCAAACGACCCGACTAATGAAAGCAACCAATCAGAGATGACTTAAGCCTTGTCCTCACTTTCAGGAATCAATTTCCCATTCTTGTGTTAAATGTAAAAATATATCCTAGTAATTTCATCTGGCAATAAATGAAAACTGTTCGATGGCAAAATGGCAAATTTAATGTTATGCATGTATCAGCAGTTAATATTTGACATTTTGGTGCTCGATATGCATGTAAGTCAATGTGATGCTCCGGAGTTATCGTCTGAAATATTGAACATTCAATAAAACTGTAAACGTAATCATTAGTCCTACTCAATGACTGCGTATAACATTAAGAGCCTCAAGAAGTCTATGTCCTCATCAAGCAAGTCTAGATTCACTTCTAACACAATTGCATTATCAAGAAAATAACTTAACAAGAATTAACAATATTTCATCTACTAAATTTTATTTGACTGCCCTCTGCAAAAACGTGTTGGCGACGTACGTTGCCCTCTGCAGGATCCGTATTAAGTTCAGTAAAATAGTACCGTATTTCCTCTACTCCCTCAGTACACAATTAGAACCTGAGCTTAGGGACATTGTGCTTTAAATCGGAGACTCGTTGCAGAGACAGTAATTAAATTATTATAAGGATTATTGCATGTTATAAATATAACAATATTGAATATAAGTCTTTGAGGGGTATATAGACATGGAATACAAAAGAAACAAGATTTTCAGGATAACAAATTCTATATTGTGTAGATAGACTATAAAATAATATTTCATTTCATCAGGTGTAATATACACAATATATATAGAAGTTTTATCCTGAAAATCGGGTTTAATATATTTGAAATACATTGAAAAGTGTGGCGCTGTTAGAAATACGGCGCTTAGTGTAGACCCGCAACTTGGTTCATGAACAGTTGTTTTACTCTCGGCGCTTATTGGAGACCAGCTCTTACAAAACACCCGGCGCTTTGTCGTCATTAGAGGAAACACGATAATTGAAGTATCACGAACCCACTGATTCAAGTTGTACCCTAGACTTACAATGGAAAGATTGATACTGACATAGAGTTGAGAGTCATAAAACGTAAACCTTCAATAACACACATTTGATGTCTCCGAGGCAGATCATCTTGATTCTTACTGAAACAAAAAATTAGTTTACCGAATCATAAATACGTGTAAAACTATTTAAATTTTTCTGATTATTTTTGACACTCATTATGAAAGAGTATTGGTCTTGTACTGGTATATCTCTTTGTATGTCAGCGCGTTCGGCTTCTGATCAAGGGGTCCGGGGTTCGAATCCCGTCAGGGGCACGGCAACCTTGTCTGCAGTAGAGAACTGTTCTCCACGCAGTAAGGTTTGGGTGTAATGCTACACTGAATTTCAGCGTAGTACCACCCATGGCTCGCTAGTTCCAGCCGCTGCTCGCAGGTTTCACCGCACTGCATAGCCACATGGCGTTGCGGGCTTTATCCCTGCCATAATAATAGCAGCCGCGATATAAGTGAAATAATGTTGAAAGCGGCGTTTAACCCTAACTCACTTCACCTCACCTCTCTTGGTATGTTAATCCTAAATATAAAATGTAAGCTCGTTTGGAAGTTTAATTTCACTTACAAGACGAAAAAATCATGATCGTGAATGAAGATGCTGTTTTTATTTCAACATTTTGTGTGATGGCAAAAATAATTATATATAATTAGAAAGGAAGCTTGTAAGAATAGCATAGTTATTCACAGATGAAAGAGTTCAATACTTATACGACAGCGAGGACACTAACTTCCATTTCCGGTTCCTTGCTCCTTCATCCGGGCATCGCCGTGGCGCGTGGAGCGGGCACGGGGCGCCATATTGAGCAATCGCCATCCTTTCTGAATTCAATTTTGAAAAATGACATCTTGTGGTGTAATTACTCCGTGCGCTAAGCTATCTCCTATTGATCTTCACCATCGAAGATTATTTTTATTTCGTAACACACGCTACGTGACCGACCAAATTGGCCAGATTGTGCCTGGATGTTGAGTGAACTATCGGCTTTATTAACATGCGTTGACAGGACACGATCCAATACAAAATAATTTCATATATGCTTCATTCGCTTCTTTTTATTAGTCTTAAATAAGTCGTAGTGCTGATACTTAAAAACGTTGCGATCGGTTAGATTATCCCAACTCTGTCGTTTAGAAGTCCAAAATCAGGAGAAAACTGAGATCTGGAAGCATATAATATTAGGCCGTCGATAATCGTATATATTAGAGGAGCGCCCGTGTCTCCCCTCGGGGCAGATATGAAATTTATCAAATACGTACAATTAGAGGCCGGCATATGATTGGGGCGCGGATGTTATTTCATACAATTGCCCCCTGTTGACCGGTGATTTCAGATTTTGGTAATTTGAGGCCCGGCAAATATGATTATAGGGTAACGAGAACGTTATTTCTTGTGATTGCATAGATGCATTGGCATTCCGGATGAATTTCGGAGAAAACATCGATTTCTATGATTTTTTTTGCCGTTTCGCCCTTTCAACTGCTCGTTTTGTGAGGGATGCCACCGTGGGGGAATGCTATAATGTCCGGCCTAATGTTCTCAATTAACTTACGAAAATATTCCTGATTTGGTATTTTGGCAGAAATTGGAAATTATCTTTCATTTCATCACCTCATATTCGCTGCAATTGTATGTTATTTGCCGTTCACCTTTCACAACCAAAGCAGCTTGAATGTTTTTCGTCTCGCTAAAAAGCAAACTTTTAAAACAAAAGTTAGAACACAAAGTTTTGTGTGCATAATTATTAATCTCCATTTCATTCTGAAAACTTTTTGCTTTATGAAACCCACGGGCAAAGAAACATCGACAACAAACTATTTTCATGAATTATAAATACAACTGAAACAAAGTTACACCATGTCTCCAGAAGCCAACTTAACTAAATTTCATTTTTTAAAAACATTATGTGTCCATTTAAAAAATAACACGCCTTTAAAAATCTTCGTTTTGTAATCTCTTTGACTAGGGGAGGTAAGAGAATGTGACAGGGCTGTATTACTTGCTGTATGATGTCCTATACAGATATGATGCGTCAACACACTAAAGTCCAGAAAGTCGACAACATCTGTTATTAAATAAAATATGTTATAAATTAAAGTTGAATGCTAAACATTCTGCCCGGAACAACTATTGAAATAACAATTTTAGCGCAACCCGCGCGTATGTGACACAAATAAAAAATAACAAGTAACGTATAGGTATCGTAATGAAATTATACATTACTTACTTTTACAAAAGGTATGCTTATGGAAGGTATTCAAAATCGACTTTCTCTGGCAGTAGTTTTTCGTGGTTTTACTCTATTTTTACTTTTTAAAATTCAGGGACTTTTCTTTTGCCCGGGAGTATATGTGTTTATTGTCAGATAAACATTAAGTATTTTACCCATTTGCAAAAAACTCAAAACATTTCATATTAGATTGTAAAGAATATGTCTAACCTTTTGCTTTGCCAGATTCTGAGCGTATATATACTAGTTCTGTACAGGCCTGTGCATTGAAATAACGTAACATTGTCTTTCATCAAGACGTCACATTTAACAAGTCAGAAGACATTTAGAGCAAGACAGATTTCTTAGAGACTGAATTAAAGTTGAGGACACATTTCTCAATCTAATTTCCATTGGTCAACTTGACTTTTATTGAGCATATTTAAAAAATAAAGTATATCACATTTAAAATATTTATGTCATTATAGATTATTATTAATGATTGCGCTAAACGGTCTTCTTTAGAGACTAACTTTCTCAAGCTTAAAATTGTGTTAATAGCACTCTACACACGTCCTTGATAAAACAAAGTCTTTTCCTTTTCAGACCTTAATCGTGGACTGGGAATAATTAACAGTGAGAAAGCAGCGCAGCGTCTCAAAGCCCGAGTACCATCATCGTGACCTCTTGACACTGTAGGTGGCGCTACGAGAGAAATTACCCATCATTGTTCGTCGAGTACTGTGCATTGTTTCAATCACTTGCTGCCTATTGAGAGGCATATTTGAGACTAGCCTTAAAATAGTTTACTATTGATTAATTGGACCAGGAAATCAATTATCTAAACAATCGGATTTGATCGGAGATCTCCGGTCGATTGCGAATAGAGGTTCGGAAGCCACTTGTTTTCTCGCATTTGTAGCAACTCGACTCTCAACGAGCTAAAGAAACAGTCAGAGGAAGGCGAGGGATGAACATCTCTATTTTCAATAATATTATCTTTTGTTGGGAATACCTCCTCGGCAGTGTGTCGACCGGCGTTAGCCCCTCCATCCCCTCCAGTGCCCCTTCTTCAGGGCAGTTTGGCAACCCTCTAACTGATCTTTGGAACCTCGATCATTTGAGATTAACTACGATTTTCTTGTTTTTAAATGATTTCGAAAGAATACAAGATGTGAACTGGATATAATGCTTCACAATCTGGGCTTCATGGCGGAGATTTAACAATTCTTAAAGAACGAGATTAAAGAAAATTGATTTAAGAAATATGATTACAAAGAAGAATGGAATATGTCCAATGGATATAACCTTGTGCTTCTTAAAATATTCGATTTAAGTATGTAACGGGAATTAAGATTTTATTATGTCATTTATTTTCAACGTGAAAAAGTATCACTGACATATTATAATCTTAACTTTGTAAAGCATGTGTGAAATAATAATCTGCTCTATGCTAATGGAATTATTGAAGAAAGAGAAGTTGAAGAAGGGGTAAACACATCATGCATTAAATAGCCTTACTTTGAAAACAAAATTTTGTGAAGTTGACATTTGTCGTCGTGTGTTGATTTAATGATAAAGAGTATGACATTTGGATCAATATTGCAATGCAATTTTCGGTAACTCCTTTTATACTGGATTTATGAAACTTTGTACACTATGAAATGATACACACATGATTATAAAGTTGAATATATTATTTATCATCTGGGATATACTTTATTTGAAAGTACAAGACTTCAAAAAGACGCAATGCTGATATAAATTTAGACACATAAGGATACCCACAGAAAAGGAGACTTAAGTAATTTGGAGTTCTGGGGGATACCCTTTTATTGGCAGTTTGTTAAATTTCAAGATATACAAAACAATGTTTATATTTGGTAAAGTATAATTTAAAGTTAAAAGTCTCTTGATTGGTTCGCACTGCATCTATCGAGTCATATCAATTATCTAAATCATGAAGACAGAGTGATTCAACTTCATTTCCACTGAAGGAAATTCAATTTTTTTTGCTTTTGGCTGTATCTCAGTGTCTCAATTAATGAGAACATATTAAGAAAGCCATTTCCAATTTGTCCAAATCGGAAAACGTTAAACAGCAGAAGCCTTACTCGTACAATTGGCGAGAGAGAGAGACAGCTTCTGGGTTGATACACGTGGGTTGGAGAGGATGTCCAGTGAGAGAAGACGTGGGGGACTAAAGTACCATAGTTCCATGGTCGGACAACATGTTAATAGGTTGAAGAAACCAAATAAAACAATGTTGAGTCAGTATTTGAGGGGAAGTATACAGAACAAAACCTGAAAATAGCAGAACAATTTAACTGTGATGTGGATTTTAATATGAACTACTAAACACTTCAATATTGAAAAATCTGCCCTTAAATTGTGATATGAGGGGAAATATACTGAACACAAAGTGAAAATAGCAAGACACTTTAACTGTGATATAGATTATAATTGGAACTACGTGTATACTAAACACTTCAATAATTGAGATCTGGGGTTGCCCTTAAATTGTGAGAACACATTTACAAAACATTTGCTTATCAAATGAATTCAAAATCGACTTTCTCTTGTAGCAGTATTTTGTTTTTAAATTTGTTAAACGCGTGACATCATTTCTTTTGTTCGTCAACTTATTACAGAAAGTGAAAATAACAAGAAATTTTAATTCTGATATGGATCATAATGGAACTACTAAACATTTACATATGGGGGTGCCCTTAAATTGTGAGAAAACCATTTACAACACATTTGCTTATAAAATGGATTTAAAATCGACTTTCTCTGGTAGCAGTACTTCGTTTTTAATTTGTTAAACGTGTGACATCATTTCTTTTGTTCTTCGGAATATTATGAAATTTGGAGTTACCATGCATAACGTTTTCTTGAGAATATATGGATTAGGAAGTTGATAAGTGAATGAGAATGGTGGTTTATTCGGGTATAGGATCATTATATATTTGTTCATGAGATGTATAAGTGACATGAGCACCACATTAAACAATATTCTCAATTTGCAAAACTATGCACGAAAACCAACCAATGGAAGAACAGTATATTGTGGAAATATACTCGCCTAAAAATGTGAAACTACCCAAGTATTCAATACTTAGATATATATAAGTGTTATGGATTATGAAAGAAGCTATTTAACATTAACATATCGAAATACACATGATGTATATAAACTAGGAACAGTTGCTATAGTAACACATACCCCCAGACACTACAATCATAGATGTTTAAAGTTGCACCTGTCTTGTTCTGAATGTCCATGTATTTCAATAAACGATGGTTTAATGTGTGTATTTTATATACAACACTATTTGGGAAATAATAGAATATCACTAAGTAGATATTGGTTGATAGAGCAGTAAAAGTAGACTTACACTTATACTCTGAAGTACTTATTCTGAAAATGTCACCATTTTATTAAATATTAAAAAGGAGACTGTAAGAAATGGAATTTCTGTAAAAAGAAGGCTCCTTTTCAATATTGTTTTCAATACATTTTTTCAGATATACAAATTATTTTTTCAGAGTCTAAGTGTTAGACTACAGTAAAAGTGACGATCACCCTTACCAGATTTCCCTTAAATTGTACATTGTATATCAATAAATCAGTTTATAATTTACCTGTTTATCGATAACGTTAATTAATGGCCACTTTGAAATAATTTTAGTTGTTCAGAAAGATTGTTCCAGTTTGAAAACGCCTTCCCAATTCCCTTTGTTAAGAAGAAATTGTTTAAAATACCGAAACAAGCAAAATACTTCAGGCACAATGAACGTCGTGGACATTTTGGAAGAGACAGCGTGGGTCCTACCCTCTCTGTATATAACAGTGGCAAAACAACGCACTTCAGGATGGGTGATAGGTAAAAGTTTAATAAACAATATTTCGATGTACACGAAGTCACAGTCTATTTGTTGAGACGAGTCCTTTGTGAGATTCAAACAGACACCATCAAGCAATCAATGCTCTTTAGCTGTTAAACCAAATTAGATCTTAAAGGGACAGTAGCACGTTTTTTGCTAATTTTATTTTTTCCAATTTTCGATTTATAATGATAGTTTGTCATTTATATTTACTTTAGAGGGTAAAACATCTTACTACACAAACCAATTATCTGTAGTGGTAATAACGGTCTTGCGTATAAAGCAAAAATTGCATGGCGGCCATTATATTGTGAACACATTTTATTATTTTGAATGACAAAAACGATTCCCATGGCTTTACTGAGCCATGTACACTCATTTTCAACCTTATTTTTCGAAGAGAGTAGAGTGTTTTACTATTAGTGAACTTATTCTTCAAATACATTTCATTGACTTATTTGAGCGAAAAAACGTGCTACTGGCCCTTTAACCAATGTTATAAGAGTTACTCGACGAAACGATAAAAATCAGATAAGACGAATGGTACTATTTATTCCATTAGTTCTATTTCTTTAAAAAATGAACGAAGCAAACACAATTTGTTTTAAAAATATACGTTTACGTTATATTACCTTATATTGGTTGAACCGTTCCTCTTGTGTTCATCCTGCACTGTACATGTATCCCCGAAGGTGATATTAAAACCGCCATCCAGAAAAAAATTAAGTTATTTGTTCATTTATTTGTACACTTCAAGCCATCATACACCTAAACGCATGTGTAATTTATATAAAACTTTGCTATAAATATGTTAAACGATTAGTACAATAACCTCTTTCTGACGAAAGATATTTCCAAAACATGTTATACAAGTATGTTTATACCTGTATGTCTCAGAGTGGTTTTACAACTTACCAGGGAAGGTCACAAGCAGTCTAACTAAGACTTATACAGTATTATCGGTACCTACATTGTTTTCCAGCACACAACATACCTGCTATGTGTTCAACGTCTTGTAAAATAATACCGAAGCAATCGACTTGTGCCGAGTCCTTTATCTATCTCGTTCTGTATTTGAAATAAAAAGTTTTCCAATACTCACTGAGGAATTTTATTAACGAATAAAACAAAGCTAATAATGCGTTTGAAAATGGTTGAAGATTGATGGCAAAATGACCAGGCCTCGTCTCCGAGAAGGCAGATATGGCGCCATTCTTCGACGATTAAATCCGAAATTCAAAACGATAAAACAGTTGAGGAAGCGAGTCTGTTACAGAGGTTAATTTAGTCTGAACTGTTTAAATGTTGAAAGAGCTTATGAATATGTATTTTGTCTTAAATGGCACATAGGGGAGATATTTAGGTGAAAATTGGTTCTTCTTGTGAGAAAGGGCCACATTAATATCAATGTATATTATGAATATGGAAATAATAACTCACTCACACGGGTTTCTCCCCTCAGAGAAGTTCTCGCTCGCTATTAATCAGCGTTATTATATTCTGAATAATTGATTTAATCTATGATTGTAAAAATGGGACTAATTGAAACGCCGACAGATGTCTAATTAATTTGATAGAGTCTGCCAAAACTGTCTCCAGCTCTTCCACGTTGAAACTACCAGTCTCTAATTATTTCGCATTTAAAAGTTCACAGTAAATTCAATTTTATCCGTGAAACCATCCCCGCGCTTTGAACCCGTTCCTCCTTAGCCAACCCCTTCAATCAAACGGACGTGACGTATCAGGGAGCTGCGCTGGAACAAGCGACTCCAAGCGTTGGCAGTTTGCTCACGGAAACATATCACGGACCCGGCGCACAAAAAGTGTGTTTTAATATCGGTGCTTATAATGTATTCCCCACGTTGCTACTTAGATGGAATCGTAATCGGCTCAAATTGAAATATTCAGCTCATGATGAACTGATACTGGAAGAGCGGTCGCACTTCAATTCGTCGTCATGTCAGCGTTGACGGCGCGCTTGGCAACGTGTCGACGGTAACGGCTTATCAACAGCGGTATATAGGCTTCCGATATTTATCTAAATTGTTTATAGGGAATGAGTCGGGAAAACCTTCCCCGATTGCCTATAATTCGAGCTGATGAGATGTTTTGACGAGCGAGAGCCGACTCATCTCGACTTGAACTTAATGCCATGCAACTTTTTCGCTGCGTTCTGACTTGATGATTTATAAAGATACGGTATTATAGACTCCCTAACGCCACTTGATTGAATTAGGCCTGCTCTAGAAAGCCACCTCAGAAATGACACCAGTCCCTAACAGAATAAAATAGACAATATTTTATTTGATTATACTAGAAACAAAATATATCACTATTTATTTTTTTGGTGGGTTATTTAATGGATTGTGATTATACGTGGTATCAAGGCTTTTCTCGGCAAGCTGTAATTAGATTTATAAAGACCCTGCTGTAGCGGTGACAAGGGAACAAGGATGGGAGAGTTACCAGTGTCTATACAATTAGTGTGACGAGTGGAGTTTGTTCTGTCACAAAGCCGATCTGTACTTAGTGTTTCAACCTTTTCAATTTCTGAAAAAAATATCTGACGTGTTTATTTCATAAAAATGATCGTCTTCGTCGATATCAACATTGCGCACCGTCATCTTCGTCATCAATATTATCATCGTCGTCTTAATTATCATCATCGACGTCCTTATTATCCTCATAGTCGTCATCATTATCGTCATCGTCGTCATCATTATCATCATCATCGTCATCATTATCATCATCGTCGTTGTTATTATCCTCTTAGTTGTCGTCATCATCATCATCATCATTATTATCATCGTCGTCATCATTATCATTATCGTCGTCATCATTATCATCATCATCATCGTCATCGTTGATGTCGTCATAGGCATTTCCTACATTATTATTATCATCGTCGTCGGCGTTAACAACGTCATTGCAACTTAAATGAAAACATCACTTTTATCATCATCATTATATATAATTATATCATCAAACGTGGTCATCGTTGCGAGCGTCACCTTCATCGTCTCGTCGTTATTGCATGTCACCAAGTATACTGCTCCATTCGTTACGTTCCTGGTCGGAATCGTCATCAACATCCTGAAACTTCCCTTCATCATAAGTACTGATAACTATTATCACAATACTTCCTACCTTTGCTGTCACTAAAACTTGTTTTGTTCATTGCACTCATCACCATCATCACCATCATCAATACCACCACAATCATCACCGCCATCTTCATCATCACCACCACCACCATCACCACCATCATCATCATCATCATCATCATCATCACCACATAATCGCCCTCACATTTACCATCATCATCATAATCATCAAAATCATCATCATCATCATCATCATACTCAAAATCATCCTCATAACCTGCATCTTTAAACTCATCACCACCATAACCATTATCAGTGTAATCATAACCATAATCAAATCCATCACCACCATCATCTTGATCATCATCGTCACCATCGTCATCACTATCACCATCATCACCATCGTCATCATCATCATCACCATCATCATCACCATCATCATCGTCATCACCATCATCATCATCACCATCGTCATAATCACCATCGTCATCATCATCATCATCATCATCATCACCATCATCATCATCACCATCACCATCGTCATAATCATCATCATCATCATCATCATCATCATCAATGGCCACGGTGGTCGCCTTCAGAAGCAAAGACATATTTTATTTCTTCAGTATATCCTTTCTAGTCAAGGATGGAACTGGTTTTAGAACGCTACGCACACTATAAACAAGTTGTATCTCAGATTGCATATAAGTATTGATTTGTCTGCAGAACAGTGTTTTAGAACGCTTACATCTTTGTCACTTAGCGCTGTTATTTACATCGGAGAAGGATCTGTTCAAAACTTTATTTCACGATATTCGATTAGCAATTGTGACAGAGTACTCCATTTTTGTGAAAAAAGTTATTTCAATGTCCACGCATCCCCCTATTTGACAACAAGATGATAGACCAGAAGTTTTCAGTTTCGTGTCCGCAACTAAACCAACTTAAACATTCGAGTATTGATGATATCCTTCAGAATGCGCAGTAAGCGACTAGACACTGGCAATAGAAACTAATGGTCCACTTTTCTAAATTCTAAATCTTCCTTTTTCCATTTCCAGACTTGTTTTAATTACTCGGACTTTGTCTGTATCCACGGAATGAGTTCAACAAGACTATAATTCACAGAGAAAGTCAAAACAGAAATATCCTTGGGTCCATAACCTAAGGTACTTAATTCAGCCCTTCCGGCCGAGCCGTGCTTACAAAAACTGATAATATCCTCTGAATTAGTACGGGACTGTGACAAGGGTCGTTATTAGACCTTCGTTATTATCACACAAGACTTTTATTGACTTCACCTCGTCACTGGTTTAGGAATCAAATTCCTTTTTACTTAACTTGCTAATTTACAAGAACCTACTCTTTTTTTATTTCGTCTCTTATATTGTTGTCTATAGTGACCTCAAATACTCTGTGAACGTCTGACATTTCTGAAAAAAATGAAACACGTGCACTCTTTGAGAGCCATGAATCATAAGATGAACGTTTATTATTTTTAAAATATTAATGAAATGCTTTCATTGAGGCGACGAAATGTTATGAAATCGATCAGTTCTTATTGATTATTGAGAAATGGACGCCACGCGTTTAAGTGTCACGAGTAGCAAACTGACACCCTTTGTTAATTATAGCATGCATTACGTGAACTGATGAAATTATTTGTTTTATGAGAGCGAAGAAAAAAATCGTTACAAAAGTTTGGATGTCACGGATGTTAGTTTCTTTGTTTCATATTTTAATGAACTGGGTGACACTTTATTGATAACATAACCGTCTCGATAGCACGACATAAAGAACGTTGAAATACTGTCACGGTTGTACAGTCACAGTCATTAATAACTAACTTGATAATACTGTCATAAAATGAATATAACAACACAGAACTGTGTCGGGAAGGTTCGAGTATACATGAAATATTCAGCATTTAAACCATCTCCTTAACACGAATCATCTTAGACTTGTTAACTCTTAAAGAGTCAGTCGGACCAAGGAGACGAACGTCGAGTAGATACCTGTATTTGTGCATGTTTGCTGTCACGCCCATGAAAGACACCCCATGCTAGTGTTCTGTGGAAATATGGAAGTTATAATTTCATAATTTGTCAATAAAATCGGCTGTTTATTTTCCCTCTAAACATACATGGATTGATATCAGAATTATATCATTTTAGTAAGAGAGGTTTGCTTATGCAATGTATAATAACTTCATTAACGTATAAACAACTAAAATACAGTCTAATGCATTCTCAAAGTGTACCTGTTCATTTGATCTGGCTCGTTTTTCTAAGCGCCATTTTGAAAGGAATGCGTTAAAATATGTGGTGGTAATTCAAAACAGCCGTTCAACGTTCCAGCACTGTGTTTATGTTATATATACATGTAGCATAACTCACAAACAAGAGAAATCTCTCAATTGTTGTTCACGCCAACTATATCTCGTTCTACTCCTTTTAACGCCTCACCTCACCGTCCTTTGCATATTTTAACAACCCTTCCATAGTTAGCATATTCACCCAAAACTTCCGTTTGATATTCTTAATGATAGTAAAAAAATTGTACAGGCGCTATTAGTTTTTCTGTCTGAAGATGGCCTTTCTTTAACATTAGTAGAAACATTAATGTTTAAAATATAAATATTAAGAGCATTCCAATCGATATATAAAGTTATAGATTGATACTTGACAGTTTAAGACGCTTGCCCAGTGAGGTATAACAATATCACAAAGCTCCACAGGGAGTTGTGTGTGATCATTGAAGCTAACATGGTTATTGTTTTAAAATGGAAATTGCTTTCATCGCTGAATACTCTTAATGCGATGAGTGGCAGGCAGCTTATACGCTTTTAGTCGATATAGACATATTCATTTCCAATTCAAACTATTATTCTCTGACTTTATAATTCATAGTTTCACTCACAAGCGGAATAAACCGTAACTGACTTACCATAAAGCAGATAAAACGTTATTTATAATTCATCATTGTGTATCTGTTAACCCCGAAACTATGTGGTTCATGAAAGAGAACTGGCTCCCGTTGAGAGATTATTGTTGATATTTGTTGAATAACACTTAGCACGGCCAAAGCTTAATTGTTATAAATAAAAGTTTTTCATTTATTTAGCATTTTGTATTGGTTCACCCTAAAACCTCAAAACAAACCCGGGTACATCGGGTGTGAGTACTCGTATAACTCCAGTCATTTACAATACACCCGTCATGATATTGCAATAACGTGTATTGATTATATTTTGCAGCTAAAAAGGCTTTCAGTCCAGGCTCTCCTCTAACTACCACTCCCCTCTTATCATCCCATCCTCTCTACACCCTCCACTTAACTATCCATCCCCACTATGCACCCTCCTCTCGTATCACCCCTCCCCTAAACACCCCTCTAACCACCCCACCCTTTTAACCACCTCTTTATTCACCCTACCCCTCGAACCACCCCACCAGTTTAACCATCCCTCTAAACCCCCCCCCCCCCCCCCCCCCCCCCCCCCACCCGACGAAACAGCCGAGCTAACCATTCTCATCCTTCTAACAACTCTCTAACCCCCTCTTATAATTCCCATCCGACGAAACACCCCCTCCTACTCTTTTAAACAACCCTCTAACCATTCCAATCAGACTAAACACCCTTCCTAACCATTCCCACCTGACCAACCACCCCGCCCTTTTAACCACCCCTCTAACCACTCCAACCAGACGAAACACCCTATAACCGTTCCTACTCTTCTTACCAGCCTTTTAACCATTCCCATCTAACTAAACACCCTTCTAACCATTCCCACCCGACTAAACAACCTCCCATCTATCCACCCTCTCACCCCTTCCCTCTTGTAACACTCTCTCTATATACCCATTATTTCCTAAGAGTAATCATTCCTTACCCTCTCTCTCTCTCTCTCTCTCTCTCTCTCTCTCTCTCTCTCTCTCTCTCTCTCTCTCTCTCTCTCTCTCTCTCTCTCTCTCTCTCTCTCTCTCTCTCTATATATATATATATATATAATCACCCCTATACCCTATAACCATCTCACATTCCCTTGCACGTCATTACCCTCTAACCCTCCCTACCCTCTAACCATCCCTCACCCCCTATTCCCTAACCATTCCTTACCATCTAACCACCCCCTACTCTCTAACCACCCCATATTCCTTACCATCTGATCACCCCCTACCCTTAAACCACCCCTACCTTCTAATCACCCCTACCCTCTTGCAATTCCTTACCATCTAACCATCCTTACCCTCTAATAACCCCCAAACCATTCCTTACCATCTAACATCGCAACCCTCTAACCATCCCATATCCTCATACCATTTCCTACCCTCTAACCATTCCTTACCATCTAATCATCCCCTACCCTCTAACCATCTAACCACCTCTAACATGTCCTCTTTAATCAGTCATCCTTTGTCCTCTTTCCCCACATGGACGATGCTCGTTCAAATAATTCTTAAACAGGTATGAACTAATTAGATTGATTATTTATTGTCTTTAGTTGTTCATGTAAACCATGTACGCCCCCCCCCCCCCCCCCCCCCCCAAACCCCCCCCCCCCCCCCCCCCCCCCCTCAAGACGTCGGTAGACACTCCCCATTCTCACGCTCCTCATCTTCTTACACCAACAATATTGATGCAATATTGTTTCTGTATTATATTACCATATATAAGTAATATGTAAGTAACACATGAAATGATTTGATGTACGTCGACCTTCAGAACAAGGTATACATGCATTGAATATATGACATAGTTAACACTCATATTTACCTTCTCCCCCTCACTGCCCACCCCACCCCCGGGCAGTATCGATCCAATAAGTCTGAAACATACACCTCCCCCAAGAGCTGACCTGTCAACAGACGACGCGTCGTTTAAGACACTGGATGTAATTAGTTGTGAGACGAGTAGCACCTGATCGCAGTGTTACACTCGACTTAAAAAACTTATTGTCATCTTTAAACAAAGAAAATCATAATTCAGAGAAGGGGAGTTGAGAAGTACTAACTACACAGCATGCAATGTTCTCACTGCAATTAATTTCTTGATTGAAATTGACATGAGAATCGTTGCTTTCACGATCTTTATTTGCATTTGGTGTTAAACAGAACATATCACATATCAAAATGCTTTAGAAATAAAATTTGTTTTTGAAGCTAATTATAAACGTTTACAATTAATTGTCTATCATATCCTCAACAATTTATAATGAAAGTGGCCCGGGGATTGACCCTTTGACTTGAGTTCAATTAATGTGTTTATTTCATATTTTATGTATATATCATTTTTTTATTTATCTAACAGCTTTACTTTCAATATTGTGTCTAATGTTAAATAGGATGCATAAATGATATTTATGCATATTGTATTGCGTTATTGTCGTGTTGAAAAATAACACATAGTTTCATATTGGAATATACATGAACAGGACCAATTATGACTTTTCCGTTAGGTGCTCTGAATAACAAACATGTTCCCCCTTGTCGTGAGCACTAGTCTATTCATACGACTGACATCGCAATTTATTTGATCTTCTTAGTAAATAGCGAATCTGTTATTCCCCTCTCTACACTACTTAATTCAATGTTTAGGCGTCGTAGTGAATGTATCCCACTCTAAATTGTTTTATCATTTTATCCAGTTTGTCTTATATTTTAACATCTATTTTAAACTTTAATGGTATCAAAATGTCCATTTGTCCATCTCGAGGTGGTAAACCATACAGATGCATCCATGTAGACATTTGAGTAAAATCACTGACATATACAACATGACAGGAATGAGATGTTTCATATTTTAAAATTAAATCCTGAAAGTGAATCTTAGTTCAGAAATTATTTAAATGCTTTACACTAGTTTTGAGACAGAACGCTTGTCATATTACTTACATACATCGAATAGTATATATAATAAAAGAAGATACTGTGTGAAAACTTTCCTTAACCAAGTAACTTTCGAAGAGGAAAAACCACCATGATGTTTATTACTTCTAAACTCCCTTGTGTATTGTACATGTTGGATCTCAGCTCCACGTGGCTTCGCCGGGAAATATATGATGGAAATTGGATTTCAATAACATTGAAATGGTTGTGGGTTTTTAAAACAAAAATATGCCCATAGATAATACATGTCGTATTTTTTAGTTGTAACAATTCCATTTGGGTATGAAACTCTTTTTGTCAAGTCAAAAGTTTGTAAATTTTCTGAAGAAGATGGAGTCACGTGACCAATAGCAAAATGGCACTGCCCAAAGGGGACATAACAACCCAAAAAGTATTTTAACTTTTTTTTTTATTTCAGCGTATGAATCTTGAAAGGACGAAACAATCGTAATCAAAGAAATTCCTTTCAGGTTTAATCAAGTAGGTTTTGTGTGGTAATCTGTCATATGCCGCGCAAAGGTCCCAGGGGTCGACAATTAGCCCTGGTTCAGATGAATTATTAAGAGAGAATATGGACTTAGGTCTCGCTGAAGTCTCGTTGAAATCTCGCACTCGTGTGAGATATCACTTGGGGACGGTGTCAACAGCAGGAGTGAAATATGAATTTCCTTTATGTCATCCCACATTGATTGTTAGAAGACCCGACACAGAAGGGGCCTCTTGACCCCCTAATTGGACTGCAGCGTAACTTGCAACCAGAAAAAGTGCAAAGGAGCAAATACTAACAGCGAGTTTGTTAGTTTCCAATAGCCCCGCCGCTTGAGTGAAGTTTGGCGACTGAAGTGTTTGGAAATGTTGTTTATTCGCTCCCCCAAACAAGTTGAATGTTGACGGTGGCGACAGTTGTAAGGCGAAAGATGCTCTCCGTCCTTCATCTCTGTTCCCATTGGCTGGGAATGCAGCAGCCAAAATGGCCAAAGTCAATGACGTTGGACAACGTTTTGAAAACAGTTTTAACGGTTCTTTTTGTTTGAGTGTCTTTTGAAGAAAGGAGTATTTGCTTTGTTTTAAGGTTCCCTTTATATTTGGACACTTTCTGTTGTTTAGATTTAATTTAAAAGCTTTGGGAAGGATGGTATTAAGGATGAAGAGAGAGATAATAATGATTGATACAATATTGCTCATTTGTTAGAATGAGTATCTATCTTTTCTTGCATGCAAATAGAAAATTAGTTTCCGCATAGTATGTGTTAAGATACATAATTGTTCAATACAAAAAAACGTGTCTTATGAAGGCCGTTTTACTTTATTGACCACGTCTACAGATGAATGTTTTAGTTGGCTTAAGTTCAAAATGTTAACGATTTGGTTTTTTTACCTGCATTCACTACTTTTAACAGTGTTTATGTTATAAATAATGCAATTATTTCAAATTATTATGTCTAGCCACTGGCGCTCTCTAATGTGTAGCTGTAAACAGGACTAGTTATACAATATGTAACTGTAAACAGGACTAGTTGTACAATATGTAACTGTAAACAGGACTATAGTTGTACAATATGTAACTGTAAACAGGACTAGTTGTACAATATGTAACTGTAAACAGGACTGTAGTTGTACAATATTGAACTGTAAACAGGACTAGTTGTACAATATGTAACTGTAAACAGGACTAGTTGTACAATATGTAACTGTAAACAGGACTGTAGTTGTACAATATTTAACTGTAAACAGGACTAGTTATACAATATGTAACTGTAAACAGGACTATAGTTGTACAATATGTAACTGTAAACAGGACTAGTTGTACAATATGTAACTGTAAACAGGACTATAGTTGTACAATATTTAACTGTAAACAGGACTAGTTATACAATATGTAACTGTAAACAGGACTGTAGTTGTACAATATTTAACTGTAAACAGGACTAGTTATACAATATGTAACTGTAAACAGGACTATAGTTGTACAATATGTAACTGTAAACAGGACTATAGTTGTACAATATGTAACTGTAAACAGGACTATAGTTGTACAATATGTAACTGTAAACAGGACTATAGTTATACAATATGTAACTGTAAACAGGACTAGTTGTACAATATGTAACTGTAAACAGGACTATAGTTGTACAATATGTAACTGTAAACAGGACTATAGTTGTACAATATGTAACTGTAAACAGGACTATAGTTATACAATATGTAACTGTAAACAGGACTAGTTGTACAATATGTAACTGTAAACAGGACTGTAGTTGTACAATATTGAACTGTAAACAGGACTAGTTGTACAATATGTAACTGTAAACAGGACTAGTTGTACAATATGTAACTGTAAACAGGACTGTAGTTGTACAATATTTAACTGTAAACAGGACTAGTTATACAATATGTAACTGTAAACAGGACTATAGTTGTACAATATGTAACTGTAAACAGGACTAGTTGTACAATATGTAACTGTAAACAGGACTATAGTTATACAATATGTAACTGTAAACAGGACTATAGTTGTACAATATGTAACTGTAAACAGGACTACTTGTTATATTGGCCGATGGCCTTCGTGCGAATAAAAGACTTGACTTGAGTTGTATAGAAAATACTTTTACAGAGTTGATCCTTCTTTTAACAGGGGTTATAGACAATTTGTTGATTACAATATTGCTTTTTCTACCAATGAATGATTTTATTGTGTCGGGTTTGCTGATCACCTTGTATTACAATTTTTGTATTTGTTTATATTTGTATATATTAAATAGTATGTTCCTTTTGCTGCACAATTTTCGGTACACCAACACAATATTTGGCTTTTATCGATATTTTTTTCCGAACGTGGCGTTGAAAGAGTGAATCCTCATTTGGCATCATGTACGCAAAAACACGTTCATTAAATATATTCCAATAAAGAGACCTGTACTCTATTAATTATCCCATACTGACAGGGTAGGAAGAATCATGTTCAATGTTATGAATTACACGCATATTTCATATGTTTGTAGACTGAATTATTGATACCTTGATGGATGTCAATCAACGAAATGAATATTGTTCTTTATTTCAATGTGTTTTCTACCAATAACTCCAGATAATATTGTAAAATAGTAATCAAGTTGATTGCGACTCACTGAGTGTTTCAAATATCTTGTCAATATATTATTCCCTCGTGAACCACACAGTTGATTACTCTCACTGACTTAATGGTGTTATGATATAGAATCCTACATTAACTTTGAAATATGTTAAAAATTTCTCTTTTATAATAATAATGTAGCTTTCCTCCTATAATGGAAATCATACAAATTATCAGATATTGCATTACTAGTAATGAGACATGCCAGGTCCTCTATCGGATATTGTAAATATCACAATATGTATTTTCTAAACATGGTTTTACAATTAAGTTAATGTGTTTCATTATGATAACTGACACTGATGGAATATAAACGTATATGTCAAACATTCTGTAATAATGTGAGATGAGAAAATAACAATGGTGGATTCATTTAAACAAAAATACATGTATACAAAATGAATTTTCAGTAGTGATATGCCAGGTGTTTCCTGAAGAAATGAGAAGGTTTGCTTGGTTGCTCGTAATGTATTAGTGTTAAGATCTTTGAAGTGCATTTAGAAGTGGAATACATGATATAATTATAGGATTTCTGGGTATCAACTCCTTTATTGTGAAACATATTTCGGAGTATATCTGCACCTTAATCAGGTGATCATTAAGTTGTTATCTAGAGTCTTGTTTAGATTGTTAGTGTTTAGATATTCTGTAAGACCAACTGTACATGGTGTTAGAAAACCATAAGGTTCCTAGATAACAAATTATTTATTGTAAAATTGATTTCAGAGCATATGTCTACTCATAAATATATAGACTTGCTGAATAAGGATCTAGACTGTATTAAAGGCTCTTAATTCTTAATTGTACACATTCATGGAGCAGGACTAATAATGATGCTGCACTTGAATGTTTCTTGTTATTCTTATAAGTGTTTAGATTATTCTGTAAGAATTACTATACAATAATTTAGCAAATCATAACAAAGGCGAGATTTGTGGATAACAACTTCTTTATTGTGAAAACAGATTTCGGAATATATAAACACACACCTAAATCAAATAGCCGTGATTTTTGTTTAATAGTCTTATTCTTATTAATGTTTAGATTAGTCTGTAAGGACAACTGCACTGTACTGTACTGTACTTCATCAAATCATAACACAGTGAACTTACGGCCTACAGCACTTCGTTTAACATGTCGTCACAGGTCAAGAAAGGTCGTGATCTGCTAGGTTCTTTCTTGCTTTTGTAACGTATAAAAGGATTTTGGAGGCAAGGCATTATTTTTGTTAAATTTGTTCTTATGGAAATACAGGGATATATTTGAATTGTTCGTATGTATTTATCGTTTCTTGATTGAGTGTATCATGGATGCGATTGCAATGGCGAAAATATTGGTAAAAACTTAAGTATCTGCCTTTTATCCAAAAGTAACTAGTTACAGCACAATGCACCTTCATGAACCAATTTCAATACAAGTGGATTTCGGAAGCAATCTGGTCATTGTTAACTGTTATGACCCTCTTAGACCAAAGATGAGTGTTGAATTAAGGGACATAACTGGAAAAATCCAAAATGTATGACAAAAAAATTATAGCATCAGTTGTTGAAAAAAGATGGCATTTCAACAACCAGTTACCTTGTTGTGCAAGATAAAAGATGTTTTGATATGTGAAAGTCAAAGTCAAAAAATTATCACGTAGCTTAGGCTATTTTTAGATAAAAACTCAATACCATTACAACATATGTCTTAATTTCTTAAAAAGTCATTTTTCTGTAAAGAAATATTTCACAAAATCTACTTTTCTCATGTCCAGAATAATTAATTCAGTCAACTTATCAACATTTTAGTTTTGAATATTGGTGGTGCTTAATTGTTCTGTGTGTAAATAACGTGCCAACAGGTATATTGAGAAATGTTATTCCTGTAGTTATAGACATCAACATACTCCAGCACATCGCGAGCAGGTGCGTGATAATCATACCTAGGAAGAAAAATGATAATTCACATAAAGAAATCAACAGAGATGAGGAAGTCGTGTTCGGCTCCCTATATCTCCCAAGGCGGTCATTTCCCAGGTAATACTCCCTCATATCAAATATTAAATATGCAAATGTCGATCAGTACATATAATGCGTGTAAAAACAATGTAGTGGTCTGGTTGTCAGGTAAATAACGATGTTGTGGTGATTACAGGTGCCTTCTATCAAGTGAGTTTACCTGTATTACATGTACTGTGTATACCGCTGTATCATCAGTTTTTCTGCACGATTAAGGTTTTGTTCTTGTGTATATTTAGTACACGTTGTAAATGATAAGTTTGTATTCATATAGTTTCGGAGAGACATTCAGGGTAAATCAAATCTTGTTTATTTCAACACCTAAATTTTCTAAATGCACAGCCATTTAATGTTTTAACTTAATATGTTTTTTTATTTGAAAGTCATGCATATTTGTGGAAGTACGTGTAAAAAGAACACACAGTCGACAAAAATCACCGACAAAGACTATTTTGGTCATATAATGTGACATGTATAGTGTTTGATTTGAAGGAAATCGTACACTAACATATGTGACATAACAATTGAAAGAACCCCAAGCGTACAAGTAGCACTGTCAAAGACAAAGATAGTTAATTGTACTTAGACCTCTGGTCCATATACGAGTACGATGTTATGTATACAATGCACAGTTTAACAGAATTTTGCGAGGAAATAAAGGTAATTTGTCACAATGAAATTCGTATAAAATTACATTCATTTGGCAGCATGCCAGATACAAATGAACAAACAATCCAAAAGTCACTAATTTCCATTTAACAAATTGTGCCTAAAATATTTGTAAGTTGTGCAGGTGAAATGGCAGGTAAAAAAGGACAAAACAAGCGATGCTTAATTTGCAATGCAGGGGACGTACTTTAAGCCAAGTTCTCGTTATAAAAAGGATAAAAATACTGCCTAAATGTTTACCGTTTGTTGTTCGATGGTTTTCCAAAACGGTTTTTAAATGCCACTAAGCAAAATATTTTAGTGTTTAGTTCTTTGTTGAAGAAGAGAAGTGTATCTGTTTATGTAGAGAGGTTGTCCAAAAGCAGAAAACAAACAACGTTGGACAGTTAGCCAAACACAAGAGGGAGAGGGATCATACAGGGCGACCTTCTGATCGCCTTGTTATACATAGTTTTAGTGAAATCTTCCTCTGCTGTATCCAACCTCACACTTTCCTCGTACCTGGGCTTATTAAAAGAAGGCGACACGCAAATCAATCCTATGTACGTGTCATGTGAATGGAGGAATCGCCCTGGGCACGTATTGTGAATGAAGTTGGGCTGCTCCGCGGATCTACTATATGTGGAAGTTGACTTTACAGAATTAACTGTTGATGTGTAAAATGCTAACATGGGGCCTGACGACGAAGAATGGCTCGAACATGAAAGAATGCCGAAAAGTTATTGGTTTATCGTGTGTATATGTTTTAGATCATGATATTGGGACACGTTTGCACATTTACAATGGTCACAAGACAACAAACAAGAAATCAACATGCTGTAGTCACTGAGGATATATCTAACTTATAGAAAATATAACATATTAGTAAACAGTGTATGAGCCTTAATGTAGACTTGTAATGTTCCCCTCCTTATTATTCGTGTATATGCACCAATCCTGGAATTTCAAGTAATTGCATTACAAAATTAAAATATATACAAGGTTAATTCTGTTTCTCTCATCATCTCCTTGTCGAGCAACACTTAGTTTAAAAACGCATCACATCGCATAACCCATGTCATCACATTCATTGCAATCTCTCAACATGTCCTCCTGTGTTGCATAACAGAATATCTCTCCAAGTATCGTCATGTGAACATGTATTTTATATTTTACAAAAAGAAAGCATATTTCATATGGATAGATTTATCTCTTATATATACATGTATAATATTAACTTTATATATTTATCTTTTGGTTCCATTCTCTTATAACCCTTAAAGGGTGGATCACTTTTGTCTTTTGACATTGTATGTTTATATGTATTGTACGTGAGGTGAGACTCAAATGAGCCATATGTCTGTCTGTATGTCTGTCTATGTACATGTATTACCAACGTGGGTATATAACCGGGTTCATATGTTTCATATGATGCCCTCGGGCAAAATATGATTTGTCATTGTGACATGATGAACATTACTATCACGTATAACGTTCGAATGACGAATTATGTTTCGATCTGAAGGTAGCAACATTGGGGAGTCAGGCTATACTTGGGTTTTTGGCGTATTTCCCAAAATTTCATTACTTAGGTAATACATATATACAGTTCTATCTGTATCCACCCATGTCATACCATGTTAAGACGCTAGTGTCTCAATGTCGGTCATGTATATGCCCTCGTTCATGCAGGAACTACCAGTTTGCAGTCACTCGTGTTGTTAACATGGTACGACACGGACACTCATATACTAAACTGAGGTACAAAAGAAACTTTACACCTCAGTTGGTTTTATGATATGTTTGATTTTCAATTACAAATATCTTATGTTTCCGAAGTCTTACTCTAAAACTGAAAAGTGCAGGTTTTTAGTCACCAGCCAAGGAATAATTATATTTGGTTTTAATTTTATTTTGGAAAACAATGACATTTTAAATCCATAAATTATTTCAAAGTTTTGGATAAAACACAACTGTTCATCGACATATAAGAGATCTGCTAAGTGGAAATCAATAAATGTGCCTCATTCTACACACATTTACAACATTAAAGGTACATCCATTGTGCTGTTGGGGGTCAAATATGCCAAACGTTATAAATGGTCTTACTTTATCGAGAAGTACCAACTGTTACCGAAAACTACAATTTTTGATGACACTCGACTTAGTATATTGACGATATGAAGGTAAAAGTGTCGATTTCTGATCGAAAACCGGACAATGCACCGCGTGTGGCGCGCGCCAATGAGTCAAACGTAATTTTGGAATCTTATTTAAACCAGATAAAATAAAACATTTGGGCTGATAATGTTTAATAGGTCATATAACTACTGTGCGTGTAAATAGGACATGCACTTTCGGTTTCTGCACATGCATAATGATGTTACTCGATTTTAATTGGAAATTAGTAATTATGATATATTTGGCGATTGGGGATGAATATGCAAGCTTATTGAATTTGTTTGTATTGTAAACAGCATAGGTGGTGTGTTCGAACGTATTAAAGCCAAATCAAATTTTATGAAACACAATGGATGCACCTTTAAAAAAATGGTAGGGGTTATGTCGGTGTAAAATGATGTTATACCCCTTGGTCCTTTCAGTGACATGGTATGTTTGACAAAAAACCGAGTATGAATGTTTGCCGAATCAGTCAACATTGAACATTAAATAATATCCCGGTTCTATCATATCAATTTGTTTTGTTAGTTTTACTGTATGAGTGAAACAATAAGGTGTTTCTTTTGTATTTCAGTTTATATAGTCAATCTTCAATGCCTTGTTCACATAAACTTACCCCGTACCACATATTTGTAGTAAAGTTTGATTATTGGGATGAAAAGTAGGCATCATACACGTGTATTTCAATCATCCTTCAAATGGCCACGCTAAACAACATATATACACACCCGGCCAAAAGAAACGCCTACGTTATGCTCCTTAAAATGAAAGATGCAATACTTTCTTAAATATATATAATGGCGGTCTCCACGTTATGCTGAAGCAATAACTTATATGAAAGTCCATTGAAATCGTGGAAAACTGTGATTCGAGTCAATAACATTCACGAAAACCACGCCCAATTAAGACTGCTATTTTCGATTGATACACTTGCGCACCTTAACCACATACATCGGTAGCATCATTACCACTTTAACACGAATGCGTGCCTGTAATGTTGCTCGTGGTTGTATGAAAATCTTTTTCAAATATTTTTCTGATCAAGCACTGATCGAAAACTGAACAATTATTGTTTTCTCATTTCAAAAATTGCCCTTCTTTCGTGACATGAACTTCTGAAATTCAAATATATAATGCCGAAATGTTGCAACTTCATTATGTTATAATATTGCTAAACTGTTCATAACAGTTTTTACAATATCTGATAGTAGGCGTTTCTTTTGGCCGGGGGTGTATTACGCATCAAGCACAGAGCCGTGCATATACAATGGTATAACCATTCCACCCATGACGATCATCTACATTAATACACAAACAATCAGCTCTCATATTTCCATCCGCTATGTATGAAGGAGTGTGTGTATGTATGAAAAGTATGTTAACCGGAAACAGCTTGTTTACTCTTGTTAATCATATCTACATATCTATTGAAACTGACACAGACGCCACACACCTGCACAGGTATGCTATCTGACGTGTACGCAGATCGCTCATACACACGGTCACAGATAGAGGCAGTGCTTGGTCATAACTCTTAAAATATTTCAAATATTCAAATTTGTTGAGTGATTTTTTAAATTTATTATTTATATGATTCGGCATTATGATTTCACTTCCTATTACTTTTCACAAAAATATATTTGAAATTTCTACAAGTTTCTATAATTTTATAGATTATGTAAGTCTTGATTTATTCTGTCATATAGGGGATGTTATAACATTTTTGAGTAGTTTTGATTGTTTCTGTAAAAGTTCAATTTCATGTACCGTATGTTATAATGTACGCGATTTATCATTCGATAATATTTACACGTAATAGGGTTTTCTTCCCTTACCTATTAAAAATAGGTATGTAATTGTTAATATTACGTCCACCATTACTGTTTTATTTAATTTATTTAATTTAGTTTAATGAATATATATTTTGTTTTATACTAAACGAATTATTTATCTATATACACCATAAGTAATAAGACGGGGGAGGGTGGGCGATGTTTATTGAGTAACGTAAATATGTCATTTTAATTTGGCCAATGACGTCCATTCTCCCACAACGCAATATATTCATATTCATTACACACCAATGATATATATACTTATATTACTCATTTCCTTTGCAACTGACACCGAGATATGAAATTCAAAGAATTCGTCATAAAATACACCTCACGAAAACAAATCCTTCTGCAATAACTCGCTCAACAGGATAAGCGAGATGTTTATGCTATATTTCATTTCAATATGTGCCATCAGATGTGAAACTAGACCCACTCAAGCCCCAATCCCAGGTCCCTTGTCCCAGAGCCCAGTCAACGATACTCTTGTCTTACCATTTATGATTCTTCTGTCAGCATAGGCGATATTTGAGCCATAAGTATAGATTTTGGAGGGGGCCTGGGTTACAGTTAGTTCTATATGAGTAAACATCCTCTGTGTACAGGAGCTGTAGACCACACACATTGCCCATTACGATTTTAAAACGGGATATTTGCCATTTTTCCGTTACAGGTGTATGAAGAAATGAACGTGTCACATTATCGGGAGACGAAGCACGTGTGAGATGGGCGATATGTATGACTGGTGATGAAACACGTGATGGGTGATGGTCTCTAGTACACGTGACCTGTCATGGGATGTATACACATACATGCACTTCAGAAATAGGTTGGGATATAGACTGGACAAACCATATCGGGGGTCATGATCTTTATCAACTGCCTAATTTCACACAAATCTACCTTTTCTAATGTTAACATTAAAGGGAAAGTTCAATCACTGATCTATCGGCAACATCCGCCATCTTGGTTTCTTGGCATTACGTGAAACGAAAACACACTATATTTAACCCTTTTATTTAAATTGACAATAAAATATATACATTGATAGAATATTCACATTGTGACACATAACACGTGATAAAACAAATGTACGCTTGTCTTGATAAAGTTGTGAAATATAAAGTCATCAAAATATTACCTTCATTTATATCTTTCACTTTGAGTTTACTCATGTATTAAAAGTATATACTGTAAACGGGAATATCCTTTCGATTTTCGTTTCGACAAAAAATACCCCGACAGAACCCTCCTTTTTTAATTCTTTAACATTGCATTTAAGTTACGTTTCAGCGGTTGTTGTCATATACATGGATATAAAAGTTGTATATTCATCACAATTTACTAAGAGTTCAATGATTGGTTCATGATGAATTAATGATCGGTTAGAGTTTGAATTTAACTGTACACTACGTACTATGTTTGTCCCACGTGTTTATGAAGAGTGTGGTTTAATTTAAACCAGGTAATGCTGCCATTTACTTATCATCTAGAAGAAGAAATTCTGTGTTTAAAATGTGTGTAGATTTCTGACGAATTGTGCTTATTCAAATAAAACATAGGAAAACATTTGCAATAAGTTTTTATTCATGCATAACGTAATCCACATGTGAGCAATTGAAAGAGAACCCAGCATACCTTAGAGTTGTTTACAACAATATTATACAGTTTATCTACTGCAGGATACATATGTAGAATGTGCATACACGTGGAGTAACACGTGGGTTAGAACCATCCGCCATGACGTCTCATACACGTGCATCATCATTATCCTATCATGGCGTCTAATACACGTGCATTAATGTCACGCACTGACCCTTACACTTCGCACCTGTGCAATTATCCATAATCACATAAATATACATACCTGTGATGTATTAATGTCTTCCCAAATAACCCAGGTAAACTCGAGCTGTTTTCATTTGCTGCTTTTTGTAACATGAGAGGGGAACCTAAATAGGGGGATTACAAAATATGGGAACGCACCTCACCTGAGCGGCTGAGGGGCACAGGTATAATCACAGTATTGTCAATTGTAAATATTCACATAAACAATATCCGCATGAATATCATGGACATTCCAATGACACTAGCTATTGTCATATCGCGTGACGGGAAGCTAGAATTCTATGTTAATTCAAGCGGGTATTTTCAAACTACCAGACTCTTTCATATAAACAGTTGATAGGGGAACCTTATCAGTTTCAACGCAACAGACAGTCTTTGTCGGCCATATTAGCGATTCACTGGTTTGCGAACTTAATGGTATTACATTGTTCTGTAAGATTCAACTCTGTCACTGAGCATAAGACAGGTAATAGACAGGTAAAATCGCTTTGTTCTCGGCGTCTCTTTGGAAAACTCGTTATGGATGATTTTAAAAAGGTGACATGACATGGCTGAAGTTTGATACAAGTGACTAATATTGCATGTGTACAAGTTGTACAGAGTACAAGGCCATCAATCAACTCTTTCCTTCGTGACTGGTAACCAAGTTTTGTTCTCAATGAATTCCAACACGACACCTGAATCGGTACGACTGCATAAAACGAAGAATAAAAATACTATTACACTACGTTTTCGTCACTCATTGTATTATACAGAAAGTTAAGGTTTATGAATTCATTATTACTTGCAACTGTTGTCGTCATTAAAGATAAAC
Source organism: Gibbula magus (assembly GCA_936450465.1). Classification (NCBI taxonomy): domain Eukaryota; kingdom Metazoa; phylum Mollusca; class Gastropoda; order Trochida; family Trochidae; genus Gibbula; species Gibbula magus. The sequence goes on along the minus strand of OW388299.1, from coordinate 69,222,367 downwards.
CTTTTAGAGAACTATGCAGTTTATTACATTGCAATGAATCGTATATGAAGACCCCATTTACGTAAATGATTTTTCTATAATGATTGTTCTAATTATTAATGAAAGTCAATTTATTAATTACTATTAATTAATTTGTCTTAATCTTTAAATATTTAGAGATCTCGGTGTAATTTCGTACATTGCTTTTTAATCACTTGTGAAGACCCTTTTTACTAAAATGGTTGTTCTAATTAATTAATGAAAATCATTTTTAATTATCTGTATATTTCTAAAATAAACCCTTTTAATATTTACTGACTGTCGTATATCATTCTCTTCATATGACCCATCTTGCCGACTCATCAATATTTGATTAATTTCTGTAAGATGTATGCAGCTGAATACATGGGAAAATGCTTTCATGCGTTCTGGTTGCCATTAGCGATGCTAGTACCACAATTCACAAACAAATATAACCATATTCATGAAGTATTGTGTAGTTTTATATATGACCACGTGACCTTATGTTCCGCTTCAATGAACACGTGTATGCTTTGTGTGTGGTCCCAGAGTGAGTTATGAATCAACTGTTTACACAAACAATTTCAAAGCGATATATCACATTTGAATATGCTTGTCGGTAATCAAAGAACAAAATAGTTACGTATCAATATTTCATTTGGAATTGTAAGGAAAGCCGTCGCAATACAACAAGAAACAACGATGGCACCTTTATTCTGAAATTTTAAATAGACCGGTATACTCAGGGGGGATAACTCTTCATCATCGTGTATTTCCTATTCAGCTATATGATGTATGATGTTCGATATGATGCAGGAAGATATTAACTATACATGTAAACTGAGACTGAGAGTAACTCTTTTTTAAAGCACTATTATAACTCCCAACGAGTAATGATGCGCCGTTCTACTGGGATCCTTCTAATGCCTCAATTGTTTCATGTTTTCTTAATATTTTAACGTCAATTATTCCCCCGTGTGTCTATAGTGTGATATTCATCTCTTTTGAAAGATTCTTATATATGCATCTGGTTTGAAAGTGTTTGCGGTGGCTTGTAAAACATTCATAAACTCTTCTGTTTTAACAAGTCACTTCGTTCTGTAACCTCGTGAAAGATAGGATTTCGTTATTGTGAAACATGGTAACTGTTCCTAGGGGATGCTGCTTCTCCGACAAATGATGATTTCATTGTACAATGCTTTCTTATAGATTGTATCACTGTATGTATTGTACCCCACTGTGTTTTATTTTGTTTTCAATGTTGTACATGATTTATTTTTTTTACAAAAGTTGCAAATCTTAAAATTGTTATAGGTCAATGCCAGATGGAGGGAGTGTAGCTCAATTGGTACAGCGTTCGCCCATCGCCGGGATGATCATGGTTCGATTCCACGCCACTTCAAACCAAACGAGTTGTTGTTTTTTGCATCGCGCTCGGCATTATTAGAACAGAACAAAATCTTCATTAAATGAGATCGAACGTTATACTCGTCCTTCGCTGCGTTTCTGATCTGAGTACTGCACCTAGAGGTCATGTCAGATGACCTTTATCTCCAACCAATCAGCAATGAGGCTAGAAAGCCATCTTATCGACTTTAGTTGACAGACGAAGCACCACATTCAACGCCTTATCTAAGAAGGCCTTTGATTGGCTTAATTTATTGAAGGTGAAAGATAACAATGAAGGTCATCTGACATGACCTCTGCGAGGTTGTATTCAGATCGACGAATGAGGGGCAAATTACGTTCGATCTGATTTTAATGAGATTATACAGAACAGAACTATAAGTAGTACAACACACAGTCTGAAGGGTGTACTTGAATCACATACCATATTCCACATGAACTCTGTATTGCTGACAGTCAATCAATATTTTATGTCATTGTGATGACGAAACACGTTTACGAGATCGTGTGTTAGAGTACAATAATGAGAATCGAGGTTAACAACTTATTTTAATATTCACTTCCTATGAATTTAAAATTGTGTGTGAAAGGAAAAAAGACTTTAGTTGTAAAACTGTTACTCATATGTACAAATGCATGACACATACACTTCTCAACGTGTGTTGTTTATATATTGATGTATGAATTGTTTATTTCCATAGGGTACATGTAGGCCATCGGCCATGATACAAACTTATTGGTCTACAGAATTGCTATATTTTGTCGCGTACAACACAAACATTGCAACACGTTTCACTATATCCATGTTATCACTGGATAGCAAGACGTTGAACTTATCAATTGTGGGGTTTACAAAATACTTATGAGGTATAAACTGTTTTTTAATATGGCTATAAGCATTACATACAATTAGAAAATTATATTCATCTTCGATATTACCACTGTTACATATTTTACAAATTCTTTGGCTCCTAGGAATATTATAATACCTTCCCGTTTCAATGCTTAAACTATGAGAGCTAAAACTGTTCTAAACTTATCGAGATTTAGTGATAATAAATATAATAATAATAATAATATATTGATGTAACAATCAGGGTGATGTATTTATCACTCACATTTAAATTAGCTATTTCGAACATTTCATATGTAACTGTATGAAGGTAAATACAATCCGATTCCGCTTAATTACCGATTCCTATTTTTTTCTCTCGCTACGCTGTACGGAGTTCTCTCAGTGCCAATAACCTCGAACCAGATTTTAATCGACGCAGACCATAATCAAAGGATGAATTTTTGATTATTTCGTGATACAATAGCCTTATGTTGCTGGCCCAACAGTCAAACAAGTTCTCTTCTTGATTCGGTATTTATGAATCTGTTTTTAATCTACTGTTCTGGAAAAAGGTGAGAGAACGCAGGGATATTTCCGAGATGATAAAGATATGATGTCAATTTCTGCTATGATTGACAGCACGCCGTGAGGGAGGCATTTTCCACATAGATTGTACATGCATGGAGAAAATGATGAAACCGTGTTCCTACTATTAGACTATACACTAATTAGTTAAATATACATTATGTAAATATATAAGAAATTGTTACCATGTATATAATAAGTATAGAGGTTGCGATGCAAACTTATAAAAGTTGTATCAGTATCATTGTATTTTATGAGTAATATGTGAAATAAAGTTATAAAAGATGGAAGAATTGGTATGCATGAGTTTATGTTTGACGTGAGACCTCAGCTCAACGAAATTAGGCAATGATGTGGATGTGGATGTGGATGAAGACAATGTGATGTTTATGTTTGTCGTGAGACCTCAGGTCAACGAAATTAGGCAAGGATGTGGAAGTGGATGTGGATGTGGATGTGGATGAAGACAAGGTGGTGTTTATGTTTGCAGTGGTTGTGGTGCTGGCCGTAGTTGTAGATGTGGTGGTGTTGGTGACAGTGTTGGTGATGATTGTTGTGGTTGTTGTGCTGTTAGTATTGTGGAGGTAGTTGTGATGGTGGTTGTAATTTTGGTGATGGTGGTATTGGTGGTATTGGTGGTGAATGATGTTATCAGTGGATGTAGTGTTAATGATGGCTGTTATGGTTGTGGTGGCGATTATGGTGTTGGTTGTAGTAGCGGTTGTAGTGTTGTTGCGGTGGTTGTTGTTGTTGTTGTGATGGTGGTGGTAGTTGTTGTTGTTGTGCAGTGGTAGTTGTTGTGGTAATGATGATGGTGTTGGGGTGGTTGTTGTTGTGATTGTGGTGGTAGTTCTTGGAAGTGGTTTTAGTTTTGATGTTGGTGGTTATAGTTGTTTTGATAGTGGCGTTGATGATTGTGGTTAAGATAAGCTTGGCGAGGTTAAATAAGGAAGCTGTTCTGCTGTTTAGCATGTTAATGGAGATGGTGCCGTTGACGATGACGATGTTTAAGTGCTGTCCATGATGAAGTATCACAAGAACACGTCATTTACCGCACTTGTAGTCTCACACTCAAACTATGAAAAAAGTATTTATTCTCAAAACACCATGTTATTAAATATTGAAAAGGAGACTGTAAGAAATGGAATTTTCTATAAAAAAGGCTCCTTTTCAATTTTTTAATTAAAAAAAAAGTCTTAGTGTTAGACTACCGAACTTGTTACATGTGTGATAAGTAGGAGCCTCAAACTCTTCTGGTTTTCGATGACAAGTCGACTGTGAGATTCGAACTCCAAGCACCAACCCCCAGCACTGAGTGCCCCATGTCCAGTCGATCCCAGGGTGGTGTGTCCATGTGTAAGTGCGTCCATCCACCTGTGTCTATGTATTTACATGTACCAGTTGTACGTCCACTCCTAAACGACCCGCGACCCTTGTATTTACACAGACAATGCAAGCCATTACTATCAAGGGACGGATGATTTGAATATTTTGATCCAGATAGACCTATACGGACCAAGCGTGTGTGTACATATTTGTACATATAATCCCTCCTCAAACCCGGAACTTATTGGTGCTAATCCCCCTTTGCTACAATGTCAGTCGCCCCCTCTAGTTCCGAACAACCCAAAATACATCATTTGCATCTGCCTTATGCTGCATTATTAGATGCTTATTTGCAACCTGTCTCATAAGCATGTTCCAATACAAAGTTTCCATTTGTGTTACGTTTCTAATAAGCATGTTCCAATGTAATGCTTCCATTTGTGTTATGTTTCTAATAAGCATGTTCCAATTTTATGCTTCCATTTGTTTTTCATAAGCATGTTCCAATCGAATGCTTCCATTTGTGTTATGATTCTAATAAATATGCTTCCATTTGTGTTATGTTTCTCATAAGCATGTTCCAATGCAATGCTTCCATTTGTGTTATGTTTCTCACAATCATGTTCCAATGTAATGTTTCCATTTGTGTTATGTTTCTCATAAGCATGTTCCAATGTAATGCTTCCATTTGTGTTATTTTTACATAAGCATGTTATTATGTAATGCTTCCATTTGTGTTATGTTTCACATAAGCATGTTCCAATGTAATGCTTCCATTTGTGTTATATTTCACATAAGCATGTTTCAATGTATTGCTTCCATTTGTGTTATATTTCTCATAAGCATGTTCCAATGTAATGATTCCATTTATGTTATGTTGTGTTAGGTAAATTATATTTATAAGCAATGTTTAGCTGGGTTTTGCAAGAGAAACTATGTTCATGAAATACAACAAAAATACTGGGAGATTGTAAGAATCGTTTTAACTGATAAAGGGATATTCTTACATTAGGGGTTCTTTATCACAATGCTTTAAAATACATTTTCTTTCATTTCACAATGTCCACCATATATTCGTTCATGTTTTATGATTACATTCGGCGAATATAAATATACATATTTATAGGTGAGTTTCAACTGCGTGCTGCAATATAAACAACTTGTTCGTGAAATATGACAGGAATACAGGTGCGAGGTTGTAAACGACATTTTGAAGTGATAAAGTGCCGCTTGTCATATTTTCTTATAGAGTATATACGCATGGGAAAGTATGTGTCGTAATGTACCATCAATCTGTCAGATATAAGTACAGATGTGTGTTCTTGTCTGTCAGTCAGATTGCAGAAGCTGCCCATTCCGACACATCCAAATACTGAAAAAACATTAATGACGTGCCTATTAGAAGAAGTTGAATAACAAAGCTCTAAGGTATAAAATTGTTATAAAATGTATAATTTGTGTTTGAAAGTCAATGCATTTTTAGAAATACATATAGACCAGGATTCGTAAAGTAGTGTTCAACATCTTTATTTGACTTGATTAACGACTTGCGTATTAACTTTGGAAAATGTATTGAATTACGGCTCTAAGACATCAACATTGTTGTAATGGTGTTATTAGCTCATTCATTTAATGTATTTGTAGACCTACATTAATTGCGTTACACAGTTCTAATTTGAATAGTAATGGTGTATTTGGTATAGAATTACATCAGCTATAAAGACTTCATCATAAATATGTATAAGTGATGGTTTGAGTGTAAAAGTCAGAACAGTTGTAGACTTAGATGTGCCATGTTTAGTACCATGGGAAGGGGCGGGAGAGGTGGATGGGGTGGGTGTTGGGGGTGGGTGGTATTGGTATAAGTTGTACATGCTCATTGAGGCAAGTGCCATTTATGATTGAGGGGGAGTGATTATAGGGATACAGTTATAGATATTGGCAGTGGTGTCACGTTTAGGAGTAGGGGGTTTAGAAGCAATAACGAAGAAGAAGTGAAGGGGTGGGGATACGTTTAGCCTTACAGCAATGGATATCAGTGGTAAGTAACATGGCTGGCAGGGGTGGGGAAAGGGGGGAAAGGGGGGGGGGGGGGGGGGGGGGGAGGAAGGTAGGGATGGTAATAGACATGCTAAGTGCCATGTTGGATGGGGAGGGGGAGGGATATCTGGCCATTTCGCCAGCTGGGGAATATTTCTGTATGGAGCCGGAATGTGAGATAGATTAAGTGGCTTCTGACAAATGCGCTATATAGCTTGTGTTGACGGTAGCAGACAGGCCCGTCAGCGTCAAACTTTCATAGCCTGTTTGTGTATCGCCCGTCAGCTCACATTTTGTCTTATATTAATCCGAAATGAATTATTGGACAGTTGTATGTATCTAATTAGCTCCGCATGGCGCAGAGGTATGGGGTCTTATCTCCTTTCCCCCCAAAACGCCCCCTCCCATTTAACGCTCCCTCCCTCCCAAACATCTGCACGACTCGTAATGTCATAAAACAAAAATCATATAAAATTATGGCTGGCCCACCACCTAGCAGGGTCGGGTATAGATGGGAGAGAATGCGTGCTGTATCCGTCCCGACCCCACACGTGTGTCTGCTAACTAGATCTAAGGGGAGAGGGTGTGGGAGAGGGTAGGAAGGGGGGGGGGGGGGGGGGGGGGGGCGGGGGGTCAGGGTGGGAGGTAAGTTACAATTTGTTGGAAAATATTAATTTGAATTAATTCTACAAAGTATATTTTACATGTACTTTCAATGTAATTTAAATTTGTGTCGATTTATGTACAACTCTATACGAACATATATATCAAAGGATTGTATGACATCGTCGAGGTCATTTAGCAAATTTAGTTTATATTTTTGTTTTAAATGTTATGTTAAGTATATCAAATGAGAACTTACTTTAGAAGAAACCAATATAGGTATAAGCTACAATAAGTTAATATAAGTTCATGCTATGGAACACATCTCTGAGTTGTTCTATTAAATACTTTCAAAGTTGTTAACCGTAACGCTTTAGGTTGGTCATGTACTAAACATATTGTTTAGATGATTAACTGTAAGGTATTTAGTTACAAATATATATTTTTTTACAACTGGATTCCCTTAAAAGAAATTATTCAAACACTCACAGTTCATACAAAAGCTCATACTTCACTTTCAGCTTATCTTCATTGTTGATTAAGTCTCATTTCCAAAATGAATAAATCAGAAAGATATTTCAGTATATATCTCATGTAAAAGGTCAAAGGTTAACGACGAGGAAACAGTCGGAGAGAGAAACAGCTATGAGTATTACGTGTCAGAGGAATAAATTATTGTAAGCGATCTCTAGTGGGAGAAACAAAATATATCGGATGGTTGCAAAGTTCCAGTGCCACGCCAAACGTCGAGCATTGCTATATTTCATGCTAATAACATCCCCAGCCTTCCCTCTGAATTCACCACCGCTCTCACCCTCTTCTCCT